>CAWUFW010007290.1:0-600000 GCA_963921515.1 Calotriton arnoldi | reverse complement strand
TTCCTCGATCCCCCGCTGGACCTGCGTCTGGTTCCTGATCCCTCTCTGGACCTGCGTCAGATTCCTGGATCCCTCGCTGGAGCTGCGTCTGGTTCCTGGATCCCTCACTGGACCTGAGTCTCGTTCCTGGATCCCTCGCTGGAGCTGCGTCTGGTTCCTGGATCCCTTGCTGGACCTGCGTCTGTGGCCTGGAGTGGGATGTGGAGTAGCTGTGGAGTGGATGAGCCGTGGCGGGAGACATTGATGTGCGACGATCGCCCGTACCTGGTGGTGAAGTCTGGCAGGTCGCATCGAGACACGCTGACCTGTGTGAGAAGCCCGCCTTGCGCACCCTGGTGCAGTCAATGGTAGAGGTGATCCTGCGCACCAACGTAGTGAGGTCTGTTTTGCATACTATGATCCACCACCACACCGAGGTGCACGGAGGGGATTACCAATGGTGGGTGCCGTCTCCCGGCATCACAGGACGGATGATGTTGGGCTAGCCGGACGCTCTGGAGGGTGAGGCCCCTGTGCTACGCCAAACTTGTGTGGACTGAGCGCTGCAACTACATGCCTAAGGGAGCCCTGCTGCATCAACTGCATTGGGTGGTCCACCAATGGACTACGCGGTGACTGCTGTACCCAGCCCAGTGAAAGCACACCTGCCTCAGGCTCCTGCTGACTGAGTCACAGATTTGGAGAGAGTGCAGTGGATTGCGATACGGGGTCAATGTCCAGGTAAGGAGAAGGTGGGACGCATAGCGCAGGAGGGCCGGGGGGAGTCGCTCATGCCTATCACACGTAGATGACGCACCCCCAGTGGCGGCTCTACTGCTATGTTGGAAGAGCGTTGCCCTACCACCTCAAGCAGTGCAGAAGAGGAACAATCATCACATGATGATAACTCAATCAATCAATCACTCAGGGGAATTGTAAGCGCGCCACTCACCCTTGAGGGTCGCAAGGCACTGAGGAGTGGGGGGCCACAGATCTGTTAGCCGAAGAGCCAGGTCCTGAGGGTCTTCCTGAAGGTGTTCAGGGAGGGGGCACCTCTGATGTCTGCCGGTAGCTCGTTCTAGGTATTGGATGCAATGTGGGAGAAGGATCTTCCGCCTGCTCTGGCTCTGTGGATGTGCTGGGTTTCAGACAGTGCGAGGTTGGAAGATCGGATGTCTCATTTGTGTACGTGGAAGTTGATTCTGTCATTGAGGTATTTGGTTACGTTGTTGTGTAGGCATTTGTAGGCGTGAGTGATGATTTTGAAGGTGACTCTTTTCACCACGGGGAGACAGTGGAGTCTACGTAGGTGTTGGCTGATGTGTCAGTGCCGGGGGATGGCGGGGATGAGTCTGGCGGCAGTGTACTGTAATGTCGGTAGTTTGCGGAGTAGGGACTTGTACATGGCGGTGTAGAGTGCGTTTCCATAGTCCAGTCTGCTGGTGATGAGTCCATGGGTGACTGTCTTCCTTGACTCTGGGGGTATCAATTTGAAGGTCTTGCGGAGGATGCGGAGGGTGTTGAAGCAGCCGGAGGTGATGGCGTAGACCTGTCTGTTCATGGTGAGGGATGGGTCGAGTACGATGCCGAGGTTTCTGGCGTGGTCCGAGGGGGTAGGTGGGCTCCCGAGGGTGAAGGCCAACAGGTGTTGTCCCATGCTGAAGGTGTGGTTCCAAGAACAAGGACTTCTGTCTTCTCGGCGTTGAGCTTCAGGCAGCTGTTGGTCATCCCGTTTGCGACGTCCTGCATTCCTTTCTGGAAGTTGAGTCTGGCGGTGGTGGGGTCTTTGGTGAGAGAGAGGATGAGCTGGGTGTCATCAGCGTAGGATACGATGTTGAGGCTGTGTTGTTGGACGATGGCATTGAGGGTGCCATGTAGATGTTGAAGAGGGTCGGGCTCAGAGATTAACCCTCTGGGACTCCGCAGGTGATTTACATGGGATCGGAGAGGAAGGTTGGCAGTCTGATCCTTTGGCTTCTTCCGGGGAGGAATGATCGGATCCAGTCGAGGCCTGTTCCTTGTATGCTGGTGTCGTGTAGACTGGCGACTAGTGTGTGGTGGGAGACGGTGTCGAAGGCCGCTGAAAGGACGAGTATGATGAGGGCTGCGGAGTGGCCTTGGTCCAGGAGTGTGCGGATGTCGTCTGTGGCGGCGAGTAGGATGGCCTCGTTGCTGTGGTGGTTCGCAATCCGGATTGGGACGGGTCAAGGATGGCGTTGTCATCAATGAATTGTGTCAGTTCCCTGTTGACTGTTTACTCTGCAACTTTGGCCGCGAAGGGGAGGAGCGAGATGGGCCGGTAGTTCTTGAGGTCGGTGGGGTCAGCTGTGGTCTTTTTGAGAAGGGGCCAGACTTCTGCACGCTTTCAGTCGTCTGGGTAGGTGCCTGTTTTGAAGGTGGTGTTGATGGTGCGTTGCAGCTCGTGTGTGATGGCGGCCGCGGCTCTGTGGTAGATGTGGGAGGGCATGGGTTGGTGGGGGCCCACGACTGGATGCCTTTCATGGTTGAGGCTGTGTCTTCGGCTGTGACTGGCGTCCAGGTGGAGAAGGTGGGCTGGCAGGTGTGTCCGGGGCCCGTGGTGTCTGTAGACGAGGGTTCCTCGGATTGTGGAGTTGTGGCTGGTCTGGATCTGGAAGTGCAGGTGTTCAGCGGAGGAGAAGGTTTCGCTGGAGGTGGTGAGGCGGAGGGTGCTCTTGTGGGCAATGGCATGGCACCCTCCCGGGTGGTTGGTGCGGTCCTTCCTCTGGATCTTGTATCCATCCGGGATGGCAGTGTTGATGTCGGGGCGGAGGAGGCGTTGGTCCAGGTCTCCGTGAAGATGGTGATGTCGGGCGAGAGGGAGTCGAGTAGGTTCCAGATTTCCACGGCGTGTTTGTGCACGGAGCGCCCGTTGAGGAGGATGCATCCTAGGGTGTCGCCGGTGCTGACGTCGGCTGTGTTGGAGTCCGGGGTGGTGGTTAAGCTCTGGTGGCAGTGAAGGCAGGAGAACTGGCCGTGGGTCATGTTTGCCGAGGCCTGTTGTCAGTCTCTGACTTTCCCGGGGTTGAGTGCATGGAGGGTGGCTGTGCTGTAGTAGTGGGTGGTTCGTGATCCAGGCTTCCTGGTGCTGGTCGCGGTTGGGTTGCAGACGTGCGCAGACGGGCTTGTCTTAGGCGCGCCTTCTGCGCGCCACCGGCGCGTGTCCGCTGCGCAATCGTGCAGCGTCCGCCATTAAGTAGGGGAGGGTGGGGGAACGATCAGCTGGGATGCGGAAATGTGCGAGGACAGGGGTGTGGGCCGCAGGGGCAGCAGCGGCGGGAAGCGGGTAGTGCGGGCTCAGAGAAGCAAATAAAACAGTTAAAAAAGGGAAAAACAAGGGATAATTAACTGATGTAATCATGCTATGTACCCTTAGGGGGTGGGCGGGTGGGTAGGACTGCTCCAAACACGGAGCAGGGAATGTGCGGATTGGCATGCACACTCAAGTGCGCAATGACTGTTTGGTCGGCCCACTCAGGCCGCCCAATGCAGACATGCGCACTTCTCTGTTCGCAATGCAGGCTGCATTACAGCCTGCATGGAGAACATGCCCACCCCTCCGGCCCCTGGCTGCATGACTTGTCCCGTTGTTAATTAACAATCCCACCGCCGCATCGCAGCGTTGTGATTGACTCAGGGGAGGGAGCCTGGCTGCCTACTTCCTTTTCCTGGAACCAGACGCAGGAGAGCAGGACCTACGAAGACACGGGACACGGCTTAGAGGTAAGACTTCCCTCAATCAATTTTTAACAACACACACTCACACACACATCCCCGCATCCACGCACCATCCAGTGTTCTTTACGGGGTTTACCCCCTCACAGCTGTCCAGACACCCCGCACTTCTCAATGGTGGCCGCTGTGCGCCCATGCACAGCGGGGGTACCACTCGTGTGCCAAAGGCACATACGTAGTTGCGATGCATGCCATGCCATTTTGGTATTCACAGAAGGCACTTACTCATCAATGAGTAAGTGCCTTCTGTGATTACTCAAAATGAGTAAGTTACACAAAATGAGTAAGTTACTCAAAATGAGTAAGTTACTGCTTTAGTATTCACAGAAGGCACTTACTCATCAATGAGTAAGTGCCTTCTGTGAATACCAAAATGAGTAAGTTACACAAAAGGAGTAAGTTACTCAAAATGAGTAAGTAAGTGCTCTTCTGTGAATACCAAAATGAGTAAGTGCCTTCTGTGAATACCAAAATGAGTAAGTGCCTTCTGTGAATACCAAAATGGTAGTAAGTTTAGGATTTTGTCTTATGTTAGTTCTGTGAATCGGGCCCCTTGTTAATAGGACGCAGTGGTGTTAGCGTGAGTTTTCCTGAAATTTTGAGAAGGAACGCCTACCTTGCATGTCATTAGCGATAAATATCGCTGGCATGCAAGGCGATAAGTAAACCGGCTGCTATTGCCGGAAAGCTGTCGCTAACGCCTGTTAGCAACAGCTTGATAATAGGGCGTTAAAAAAAAACACGTTAGCAGCAGGAAAGTGCAGCTAACACGGCGATAAATGGCTTGATAATATGCCCCACTGTGTCCTACTCTACACACCCCTTAATGTCCTTGACCATTGCATAGCTACATGTGTCATGGTGGTCACATTTAGGTCCCTGATCTTAAATTCTCACACTCTTCTCAAAAGGTGGAGGCCTGTCTTGTGAACTCCTCAGGCCTATGATAGCTCATGGAAAAATAGGGTGGTGGACAACACATATGTTTTAATCAGTCATTTTAGTGATGGTTCCTTGTAACATTAGGCAGTTACTGTGCAGGCCAGAGGGCCTTACACTTAGGATAAACTTGGTCCATCACATAAATCACGTGCATGTACAATGTGAATGGAGAAAAAGTGCATACACATGCAAGACTCAACACATCATGGAATCAATAGTAGGATGACATGTCAACCTCACATTTAGCTGATGTGTCATAGGTGATTTACCACCAAGAGTGATAGACTCAGGCATTGTACTCCTGTGCAGAATGAACACATCTCTAGAGTGTCAATTTGAAAGCTGTACACACATTATCCAGTACCCCTGGGCCAATCTACATTTGAAATGTCACAAATGAGCATATAAACACTTAATGGACTAAGACATCAAATAGCACAGGGAATGTGTGTTCAGAGTTTGAGTGTCTCAAACCAGCAGTGTAACTGTATAACTGCTAAAACACAGTATGTCATTCCCATCCTTAAATGCAGTCATGGATCTGTGGAAATAAGGCTACACACCCCATTGACATGAAGTCAGCATGCTAGGCAGTGTCTCGCACATTTACATTACCCAGTCTCAGAACAACATGTGTTTTTTTTGGCTTAAAAAGAGCTGCACAAGTGTCTATGTTGCCATCCTCCCCACATACTCAAGTGCATTAAGTACTAGGTCATGTATGGACCATGCTGTTGGCAAGATATTGATGCCTGAACATTGGCTTGCACTCACAGGCACATACTACTGTACAGTAACATCATGTGAGCATTTTGAGCACTCTCAAACATTTACTCAGACACTTACCAGTACCTCTGGAGCACCATATAGCCTCCTATACTGGGCAAGGACCTCGTCCACCAGGACCTCCAGCTCCTCTGTGGTGAAGGGACGGGCCCTGATGTTCTCTGTTTGAGCCATCACTGGGTCCAGAGTACAGGTACAGCAGCAGTTGGTGATGATGAATGGGAGGCAGCAGTGTCTGAATGCAAGTGACATGTGTGGCTCTCTCACAGACATTTATAAGCCCCTTGGGTGTGTCAGTGGTACTCTGCTGATGCAATTGGTCTGCCTGGTTTGCATCTTACAATTGTATCCAATGACCGTGACCGCAGTGGCGGTGCACGCCTACCGCGAGTTTCAAAACTGTATTGCGCTACCGCGATGGCGGTTCCCATTGGCTGCCATGGCATTGTCATTGGCGGTGACACACCGCGGGGGCCAGGTGGTCTCTACCGCAATCCTGAATCTTTCAATTGTGTCCAATGGCCGTGACCGCAGTTTCGGTGCATGCCTACAGCGAGTTTCAAAACTGTATTGTGCTACCGCGATGGCGGTTCCCATTGGCTGCCATGGCATTATCATTGGCGGTGTCACACCGCGGGGGCCAGATGGTCTCTACCGCAATCCTGCATCTTTCAATTGTGTCCAATGGCCGTGACCGCAGTGGCGGAGCACGTCTACTGCGAGTTTCAAAACTGTATTGCGCTACCGGGATGGCGGTTCCCATTGGCTGCCATGGCATTGTCATTGGCGGTGGCACACCGTGGGGGCCAGGAGGTCTCTACCGCAATCTTGCATCTTTCAATTGTGTCCAATGGCCGTGACCGCAGAGGTGGAGCACGCCTACCGCGAGTTTCAAAACTGTATTGCGCTACCGCAATGGCGGTTCCCATTGGCTGCCATGGCATTGTCATTGGCGGTGACATACCGCGGGTGCCAGGTGGTCTCTACCGCAATCCAGCATCTTTCAATTGTGACCAATGGCCGTGACCACAGTGGCGGAGCACACCTACCGCACCTATGGACACATTGTGCTATTGAATTGCCACTTGGCAATTTTCATCACTGATCACTATACATTCACACTATATTGTTGCACCTGGTTGGAAAGTGAAAGGAGAGTGTAACATTTAACTCAATGATGCCCACACATGTAATGTCAGTACACATGAGTACATGCATTGGGGTGTACTTCCTCACATGTCAAATATGATATTTGTGTGCATGTACACAGATTTGATGTGTAATGGAGTCTCATACTTGTGAACATGTCAATGTGTTGAATGGCTACTCAACCCACAGTAATGATGGACTGACCACATAATGTGCCTATATCACTGTGTACAGAGTTGTATTTATCTTGATAGTTGACCAGCTTACATACACTGCTCATTGTGTAAAAATAATGTGCTTAGTGAGACTAAAGCAAGAAGGTGTTGCAAGTACAGCAGCTACGTAGAAGTCAGCAGTGTTGCTGTCTGCCACATGTGCTGTGTCAGGTACACCCAGGGCTGGTGACACAAGATGTAGGAGTGTACCATTTACCATTCACATAGTCAGATTCTGATTTGGAAGTAGTTAGTATGTACATCCTGACCACATGAATGACTACATGAGATCAAGGTGTCTGTGCATGTGACTTGTGCATTTAGCTGTTGTTACAGTCCTGTCAATGTTGGTGCTGTGTTAGTCATTATGTAAGATGTTTGCCACATCTCATCTGTGAATTGAATTTACATGTGTCCTCTTTCATTATATGTAGGAGACGACCAAATGTGCATCGGCCTTTCCCAGTGCTGGCGAACATGGAGGATGAGGACATCATAAGGAAATGCCGTCTGAATCGCCTTACCCTTCTAGAGCTATGTACTCAGTTGGAGCCCCATCTGAGGCCTCACAGAACCTATCCGACAGCATTGACGCCAACAGTTAAGGTGATGGCTGCCATGCATTTGTTTGCCACTGGTTCGTTTCAGTACACGGTGGCCATCGTCGGTGGAATGTCTCAAGCTATGTTCAGCATGGTGCTGCGTGATGTCCTGTCCGCAATGTTGACCTACAAGGAAGGCTACATCCACTTTCCAAGGAGACATGAATTGGCAGATGTGAAGGGTGATTTTTATGAGCTTGGACACATACCTAATGTTGTTGGAGCCATTGACTGCACACACGTTGGCCTAGTTCCACCACTGGCATGTGAGCACATATACCGTAACAGAAAGCATTTCCATTCCATTAATGTGCAAGTGGTATGCCAAGCGGATATGATTATATCCCATGTATGTGCCAAATATCCAGGATCTGCACATGAATCCTACATACTGCGTAACAGCATCATCCCACAATTGATGGAAAATCTGCATCTGGAGCATGCGTGGCTTGTCGGTGAGTTTGCTGAGTCAAGTAGTGTTCTGTATGTGTGACATGCTGTTCTGGTCAACTGTTTATATTACTAAATTGGTCTGTGTATTTCACACCTAGGTGACTCTTCGTATCCCAACCGGCCTTGGTTGCTGAGCCCACTGAGGAATCCAAGGACCCCGGGGGAAGTTCGCTACAATGATGCACATGGGAGGACACGTCGTGTAGTGGAGCGTGCTTTTGGGCTTCGGAAGTCTAGATTTCGGTGTCTGGACAAGAGCGGTGGTGCACTACTCTACTCTCCCCAAAAGGTGTGTCAGATCATAGTTGCATGCTGCATGCTCCACAACCTGGCCATGCGCAAAGAGATCCCCCTGCTCCTGGACGATGATGAGCAGCAGATGCCTCCCGCTGCAAATCCACCCATGCCCACTGACGATGATAGTGGAGAGGAGGAAGGTGTTGACCTGTGTCAACAGCTTATCGACAACTACTTCCCTTGAGTGTAAGTAACATTGTACAACAGTGACATTGTCTGTTGGCTGTGATGGTAGTGGCAAGGCATAGATGAGGTTTTTGGCTGCTGGCTGTTGTTGGCTCACTGATAATGGCTGATGTGTGTGGCACAGTATATTGTTTTCCACATACCTCATATCTATGTTGATGGTGTTGGTCATTGTTATGTGTGATGGCGTTTGTACAGTGTTGACTAGTGGTGTGTTGTTGCTGTAATGGCATCACCTGACAACTAAATGTCATTCTCTTGTGTCTTTCTAGGTTCCTTCACCCCATCAATGCCTCGTCACAATCAGAGCTTGTGGTACTTTGGTATCTGAGTTGACATTGTACATACTGTGATAAACATGGAACTGACACAAAGGCATGGGTGTGTAGAGAGTGGTTATTTTCAAATCGGTTTTGTTAAAATTTAAAGTGGTTGTTATGAGATTTGTGCAAAGTGAGTGTATGAGTTGTCAGTGATGGTAAATGAAACAAATAGTGTAGTCACCACATTGATGTAATCACACAGTCCAACAAACTCCTGCCATCAACATGGCAATCGGGGATAGGTTAATCAACAAAGTCAATGTCCAGGGCAACACAAGTGCCATCATGGCTGGCTCAATGACTTGGCTTTGGTTGGTGCTTTGCCACGTGATCCTCCAGTGGTGTTTCTCGGACGTTCCCTCTTGCGTTTGGCAGGGGGGGCCTCTGCTGCAGGCTCAGTGGTGTCTGAGGAGTCATTGTCTTGCAGCTCACCCCTCTCTGTGGCCGCAGCTGAGGTGTTAGGAGTATCAGCAGGCTGGCCACTGGAGGGGGGTTGAGCCGTCATTTGAGCAGCATGTCTGTCCCTCAGAACACCCACAAGCTGGCCCATGAGATCCACAAGTTGGCCCATACGTGTGTCCATGGACCTCAGCAGCAGGCGGAGCTCACGCACTTCTTCAACAACCTGGCCCATCTGTCACTGGTTCTGTTTGTATGCACCAAGGACTCTTGCAACGGTGGCCAGGGCTTCTGTCTCAGTGTCCTCCTGTGATTGTCCTCCAGTTGCCCTCCCACCTGCCCTGCTGACATGAGCCTGTGGCGTTGGGAGTCAACGCACCCGCACACTCTCTCTGGCATCCTCAGATTGTGTGGTGGTGTTGCTAACCACTGAGGCAGGGACAGTGTTGCAGGCAGCAGTGGTGATGGTGGAGGTTGCTGCCGCACAGGTCATTGTAGCAGGGGTCATCGCTGTGGTTGTCGCTGTGGTGGTGGTGGTGGTGGTGGGGACAATGAGGCCCAGAGACAGAGTGCGCCCTGGCAGTCCTGAGGGGCCAGGTTGTTGCTCCTCATCCGAGAAACATAGAGAATCAGCATCAGAGAGTTCACGTTCCGGGGGGGTGAGACTGGCTCTGCTGGTTGTTGGTGTTTTCAGCAGCAGTTGCACGTGGATCTCCTGTTGAACATAGGTTATATTGTCAGTTAAGTGCACTCCACAGGCTTGGTGTCAGACTTTTGGATGTTACATTCTATATGCCAAACAGTTTACATTGCAATCACTTGTTATTGGTAAAAGATTATCAGCATCATGACATAATGATGCGGTACATACATTACTTGTCATTAGTGTGACATGTAAATTGCAACCATGGGACACGTACAGATAGTGTGTTTACAAAGACATGTCATCATCTACCAACTTGGTGCACATCAATTTTTGTTACTGCTTGGTTTTTGTTTACTCTTCATAGAATCTGTTTCAGCTATGCAAAAACTAGACATTTGATTATTTTAAATTTTCTTTCATATCATGTACTGTTGTTTTTTTGACAGATTGACCGTGCATGTTTTGTGTTCATATGGGCCTTCATGCTCTGACACCATGGCACTAACACATTGCATTCTGTGCTGTGCATGATTGGGCTCTGCATTTGCTTCACATGTGACTTGGTGAGTCAAAGTGTAATTTCTGTGACAGTTACATGCGCTTAGCTATCTGCACACTGGATGTGACATTTGGATCTATACAGAGTTGGCTGACATGTGAGGGATGTTTTGGTCATATGGCTCCATGCATTTTGAGAAGGATGACAGGGTGCACGCACTGACTACCTACCTGTAAGGTAACACAGTGGAGGGAAATGGCTGCCACATGGTTCTGGGTGGGGGGAGTGCTCCATCCTGCTCAGGGGTGTGATAAGAGAGCATGAGAAGGTTACCTACTTGTACGTATGAGGAGAGCAATGAAATGGCTGCCACATGGTTCTGGGTGGGGGGAGTGTTCCATTATGCTCAGGGGTGAGACAAGAGAGCATAAGAAGGCTACCTGCCTGTAAGGTTGAGGAGAGCAATGAAATGGCTGCCACATGGTTCTGGGTGGGGGGAGTGCTCCATCTTGCTTAGCTGTGGGACAAGGGTGCCTTGTGGGAGTTGGAGTGCTGGCTGCCTGGACACACACACCCCTCCCTGTTAAGAAGGCTACCTACCTGTAAGTTTGAGGAGAGCAATGAAAAGGCTGCCACATGGTTCTGGGTGGGGGGAGTGTTCCATCCTGCTCAGGTGTGAGACAAGAGAGCATGAGAAGGCTACCTGCCTGTAAGGTTGAGTAGAGCAATTAAATGGCTGCCACGGTTCTGGGTGGGAGGAGTGCTCCATCTTGCTCAGCTGTGGGACAAGGGTGCCTTGTGGGAATTGTAGTGCTGGCTGCCTGTACACACACACCCCTCCCTGTTAAGATGGCTACCTACCTATAAGTGTGAGGAGAGCAATGAAATGGCTGCCACATGGTTCTGGGTGGGGGGAGTGTTCCATCCTGCTCAGGGGTGAGACAAGAGAGTATGAGAAGGCTACCTACCTGTAAGTTTGAGGAGAGCAATGAAATGGCTGCCACATGGTTCTGGGTGGGGGGAGTGTTCCATCCTGCTCAGGGGTGAGACAAGAGAGCATGAGAAGGCTACCTGCCTGTAAGGTTGAGGAGAGCAATGAAATGGCTGCCACACGGTTCTGGGTGGGGAGAGTGCTCCATCTTGCTCAGCTGTGGGACAAGGGTGCCTTGTGGGAGTTGTAGTGCTGGCTACCTGTACACATACACCCATGGAAATATTGCTAGCTACCTTTGAGGTAATTCAGAGGACGGAAATGGTAGATATGTGAGAAATGTGTTGGGAAGAGTGTGTTGTACATAAGTGCATTTTGGTCTGGGAAGTGTAGCTTTCTAGTTGTGCAAGACAGTACATGGCAGTGTAATGGGATACATTTGTTGGTACTTACCAGCCTCCACTCCCCCGGGTATTCCTGTGAGACTCTCTGGATGCAGTATGGCATGCACCTTCTCGTCCCATTCGGTGAATGTTAGTGGTGGAATGGGAGGGCCACCGCCAGTCCTCTGAGCCAGCTCATGGTTCTTGTTGGCATGCTCTTTCACCCTGGTCTTGAGGTCATGCCACCTCCTCTTGATGTTACGCAGTGTGCGCAGGGCGGTCCCTACTGCATTGACTTTGTTGACTATCCTTTCCCACATTTGATTTTTTCTGACTAGTGGTGTCTGTTGGACCATGCTTCCAAACAAATGTGGTTCTACTCTGATTATCTCATCTACCATGACTGACAACTCATTGTCTGTGAATTTTGGTATTTGTTTCTGTGTCATGGTGTGTGATGTACAAATGGGTGACAAGTGCAGGTGGGAAGGTGGTGGTGGAGATGTGTGAGGTGTGTGTTGATGTTGTTGGTGTGGGTGGTTGTGATGGTGTGATGTGTGATGATTTGCCTCTCCTTTCTGCTGTGGTGTTTGGCCCTTCACTTCTGGAGTTGTGCAAAGGATGCTGGCTAGGGAAGGGGTTGGTTTTATACTCAGCTATGTGGGTGTGTCCAAATGGAGTATTCATGTCAGGTGTGTTTTCTGGGTTGACCTGGGATTTGTATTTTTTTTGCCATGGGGATGTGTCATTGGGGTGTGTCACATATTTTTTAAAGCAGCGGAAAACAATTAGCCACACTTGGTAGCCTTGTTATGTGGTTGCATTCGACCGCCATTCCTCTTTCCGCGTGACCGCAGCTGTATGAACGCAATGATCGTTCCGCCAGCTCTTCCATTCATCTTTTCGCGCGACCGCGGCAGTCGGAAACGACTGATCGTCCCGCTTGCTCTGCCATTTTATCGTAATTTCACTTGCGGTCATTCCGCTGGTGGATCGGCGTTTTTGATTCTTTCCGCAGCATTACCATCCGCTGTGGTCGGATTTTCTGGTTTTCAAGACGTAGCCTGTGGAGTTTTGTAGAATCCGACCGCCGCGGTAGGATTTTCCAATCATTGCATTGTAATGTGACCGGCGGTTTTGCCGCGGTACATGCAGACGTTTTGTTCCTGCAACCACGGCGGTCGGAGTGCTTTTCCGTCCGCCATCGTAATCGGCCCCTAAGTGTGATTAAAAATAGCAATATAAACATTACAAGATAAAAAATACGAAATCGGCAACTGCACGTAAGTTGATCTCCTCCCCAGTTAACGTCGTCAGGCAAGCAGCACATATGTAACATTTATTCCCTTTTATCATGTATACATACTCTCTAACCATTTTAGTATAGACATTATTCTTAAAACCACAAAGTTTTCTCTGGGTATTGGTATATCATATTTAAATTCACTTCTTTTAGTAGACAGTTCAACATTAATATTATTAAGCCGATACAAAACATTTCCCACAGGAGTCATTAAACACAACAACATTACCACTAAAACAACCAATGTTGATATTAGTATTATTCACCTTATACATTTACAGCATCTGCTGTGCTCCTTCTTCTATTGAGACCAAAATTGTTAATGTGGCAAAATATTAAAACAATTCAATACAATTTTCTTGCTCTAATTTTATTAAAACAATAATCAAAAAATTAAATTTCTAAGTTTAATATGTTTTCTCTTAAAAGTTTCGCTCTAAGTTCATTATTTCCAATCAGCTTTAAATGGAGAAATTCATAAATCTTTTAATTTGGAAACATCCTTCAAACTTATCAAAGACTCTTAGCAGAATTTCTTCATCATCTGCTTCACTTTACTCAGCAGTCTCTTTATTGTTTTCAAGGTTGTTTGTCTTCTGTGTCACTCTCAAACTTAAACTGGCACTGATTCACAATGAGTAATCATCTGTGACCTAATCTTTTTCTTCAGAAACAGTAGCAAGGTACACCCATTCAGGCAAGGCTTATTTTCGATCTGGTACTCTCTTTCTTGTTGATCTTTAAGCAACTAGAGACTCACTCTCACTAGTTTCAGAATCTAGTTATCTCTCTGATTTTCTTTCTGGCTCACAATGCTTTATTTTACAAGTTCCCTCTGACTCTTCTTTTTCAACAACAGTCTTTGTCTCTTTATTTTCCACCACATCTTGTCTTGTGCTTCTGCGCAAACTCAATCTCAAACTTGAAATTTGATCAGATTTATCTCTATCTTGTGTCTCTGTTCACAGCGAACCTGTTCTTTCCTTTGCAGGTCTTTATAACTCTGAATTTCAACTGCCACTTTTCACTGCTGAGATCAGGCACTACTTCTTCTTGCTTCTACTCATTCTTTTGTCTTTTGCACTGTAATAGTTCTTCGCTCTGGTCATTGTTTTGAAACTGGACTTCAGGAGCTTCAGGTTCTTGGTTCTTCATCAGAGCTTTCGCTAACCTGAAACTTCACTCCTTCAGACTGCTTTTGCTCATTATTTTCACTAGACTCAACTTCAAAATCTTCACTCCCTCTGGATTCATGCTGCAAACATGAACTTGATTCTGGACTTGACTCTGTGCATTCAATGTGCCCTTTACCAGATCACTTGATTCATCCACTGCTTCAGCTACACTCACTCTCTTGGTGGGAGCAGTGTGGATGCACTGTGGCACATTTGCACATTTCACTGCAGTAATCATTGTCAAGATCACCTGATATGGCCCCTTCTACCATTCATCAAGACATCCCTCGCAGATGTGATTTTGGATTACTATCCAGTCCACTGGGCTCAATCTATTGAACGGTGTATCTGTGTATTCACCTCATGAGAGACAGATTTCACCATGTCAGCCAGACCCTTGCAATAATCTAGTATGATGTTATCAGTTATTGAAACTAGTGCAGTCAAAGCAATAAATGCAAGTCTCTTTGCTGTGCCCCTAACAACTTCATTGGGAGATAAACCAGTTTTTTTGTTAGGCGTACTTCTTATGCTCATAAACACAAGATGTAGGACATCAGGGTACTTCAAATCAGTCCAAACTGGAATGACGTAGCGAGCAAAATAATAATGGATTAAACCCAGATTTGTGACTGGGGGTGAATGTTTACACACAAAAGGATAACCAGGCTCTTGAAAAGAGGATAAAAGGAAACCACTTAGAGGTCCTACTGGGAAATCCAAAGATTTTGGAATAGATGCCTCATCCACTAACTAGTTGCATGCTTCATCTTTGGCATCTATCAAGAATTTGGTAGGATAATACCACCAGGACAGACTCAACCATGAGTAGGAGTTCTTATATACAATATCTATCTGGATAAAGCAGGGATCCAGTTGAAAAGAGAGATAGTTAAAAAAAAACCTCATGGTATACCCAGTCAGAATTACTATTTATTAATAGGGTACTGTGGGTTTACTAAAATGTAGGTACAGGGTTCTAATTGAGCATAATTTTCTCAATCACCTCTGATTCTTGCTAACATGTTTCAGCCCTTGCAAAGAGCCCATGTGGATCAGGGGCCTTCTTCAGGGCTATATGTATGTGTCCCTGCCTTTTCTTACATGCATTCCATGCACCTTACTGAGGCATAAATCTCTCACCTGAGTGTGGGTCCTTCTGTATTTCAGGAGTACCTACTTATATAGAAAAAACACAATATTTTGAAAACAAACCATACATTAGGATAGTATCTAATGTGAATCATCTGTGGGGTCTCAGGCGTGTGAACCACAAAACCCTCTTTCTAATACCTGCTGGTGATCGTGTTGTTTATTACCCAGCAGAAAACAGCATCATCCTGTCATCCATTGATTGTGTGGATCGTGCTAGAGAAAAAGCATGCGAAATGTCTTACTAGATCAAACCACACACATGCATGCATCTATTCCATACCTGTTGTGACTTGTGTCATTCTGACAATCATACCTCTTACACTAATTTGTCTTTTTTCAGGGATCATGCGTGTCTGGCAGGGGGAACCATCTTGTTGTCACACACTTGTAGGGAAAATATATATATATCTATACACACACACAATATATATATAGATATGGACATAGATATATATCTATTCATATATAGTACCAGTATGCTTTGTTGTATACGCCCACTGGGGCGGGACATCCGTACACGCCCACCGGGGCTGGAATTAATAAAATTGAGCAGAAAGTCTACAGTCTCACGTTGCTGTTTTCATGTACTGAGGCGCGTGATCAAGGACACTCGGTCCGAAACGCGTAGAGCCGTACACGAGTGATTGAAGTTTTGAGGCTGATTGGTGAGGCTGCCTCAGCAAGGAGAGGGACAACCTTCTGTGTGGGCGAACTCGAAAGGGGCAACCTTGTATGTTGGATATATATATATATATATATATATATATATATATATCATATATATATATATAATATATATATATATATATATATATATATATATATATGCAGTATTAAGTTCAAAAGCAGGACAGTCAATGCTAGTGTCTCCATTCTAAATAAGGACCAATACTGCTATTGTTCTAAACATTGGTCAGTTATCATTCTCATGGATCTCCCCTCTAGGGTAGGCATTTGACGGGGGACACATTTCGATGTCCACCCAGGGGTATGATTGGAATTTCAACTGCTCCCACCAAGGGTCATGCCGGTATCTTTCGGACAACATTAGACCAGTCGTGTTTGAGGCTCATCTAAATCCATCCAATGAACACATACAATTCCACCTTTTTACATGGCCAAGTGCAAGCAACAGGTAATCTTAAGTTTCAGACAAAATACACAGTTTGGGCGGGACTGTTCCCATGGGGAGCAGGGTCAAGGCTGATATGCAAATACCCGGGTACAAACTGGAATGGCATGACAAGCAAAATAATAATGAATTAAACCCAGATCTGTGACTGGGGGTGAATGTTTGAAAATGTTCAGCATTCCGTCCATCATCTTTTGTGTTGCAATTTCCCCTAAGTATGAAAGGTATGCCCAGACGTGAGTCCAGTGCTCGCTACGCCACCGGTTTCAAACTAGCCTGGCTGAAAGCGGTCCTAGGATGGTTGTTTTCCGGTACAGGGAGGAGTTGACCTGGGAGTTGGGACTGGACTGTTCCCATGTGGAGCAGGGTGAAGGCTGGTTTGCATATGGCTGGGTCCAAACTGGAATGGCGTTGCAAGCAAAATAATGATAAATTAAACACAGATCTGTGACTGGGGGAGAATGTTAGACAATGTTCAGGATTCCATCCATTATCTTTTTGTGTTGCAATTTCGCCCTAAGTGGGAAGGTTATGCCCAGCTGTGGGTCCTGTGCTCGCTATGCCACTGGTTTTAAACTAGCCTGGCTGATGAGGGCTGTTACCCCGAAACTAGTCCCAAGATGTTTATTTTCTGATCCAAGGAGAAGTTGGCCTGGCAGTTTGGGCTAGACTGTTCCAAAGAGGAGCAGGGTCAAGGCTGATTTGCATCAGACTGTGTCCCAACTGGAATGACGTGGAAAGCAAAATGACGATGGATTAAACCCAGGTCTGTGACTGAGGGTGAATGTTTGACAATGTACAGCATTATGCCAATCATCTTTTTGTGTAAGCACACACCTTTGCCAGTTTATTCTTAAGACTACCATTTGTTCATTCCATAAGACTATGATCTATATCTACAATGTAATCTTTGATTGATGTTGAATGTTGTATGGATTATCTGCAAAACCTTGTTTTTAAAGTGGCACCACAATCAGTTTCAATAGAAGTTGTCCGAATTTTGGAATTAACTCCCTCGGCAACAATTTGGCAACTGTTAGGCTATCAGCTCTCCTTGTGGTAAATGCTTCCATTCATTTTAGAAAACAAGCACATAATAACCAAGACACAAAGCTGTTACAATTTGGCATCTCAATATAATCTGCTTGAAATCTTGAAAATGAACCTTCTGAATTGCCAATATCATTCATGACTGTAGCTGTTCATTCACCTTAATTATTTAATTGACAAGCCAGACATCTGCTGAAAACATCCTCAGCAACATTTCAAAATTCTGTATTCTCCCTATACCAAATCCTGATCAGACTATCTCTTCCTACATGTGTTTTCATTGCGCAAATACTTACGCATCAGATGTAACACAGAGTCTGGGCGTATATACTTTTGTTCTACATTGACATATAAATCCTGATTATTTTTATAGCCTATCTTCTCCCATTTTCTCTTCTCATTGTTGGAGCATCTTCTTGCAAATTCCGCCACTCACTCAAAGAAGTTTGCATTGATTCCATAAAGAGACAATTCACATTATTGTCACTTTTTACTGAATCAAATTCTTTGGTTTCATTTCCATTCTCCAATACATCTGATTCTTCTCGCTGTTTGGTCTGCAGATTTGTTTCCAAGAGTAATTATATCTTTGTCAAATTTATGAGTTTTAGACTTTACAACAGCAACTTCCTTTGGCTTCTCTATAGCAATTAGTAAGTCTAATATGTACACACTATTCTTAATGGGAGCTCCGGGGATGTTATAAATCTTCTTTTTGACCACAGCTGCCCATAATCATGAACAACAACAAAACCGTATTGGCTGTCTGTGTAAATTCTCACATTCAAACTCTCTGGCCGTCAACAGGTAACTAATTCTGCCACCTTCGTGTAAGTTACATTCTGCAGTGGAGATGCTTCCATCTTTTCAGAAGTAGTTGTCAGAACCCCTCAGCATCCCAGTAAAGGTAGAAGGTCAGTGAATGTAATCTCACTGAAAACCCCTCTTAAAACAAAGAAAAAAGCACAAATGAGGTTAAAAAGGAACAGGAAGAATAATAAGATGGCCGCCAAGTAGCGGCCTCCAGTGCAGCATTCTAGTGTTGCAAACCAGAAAGCAAAGATAGAATGTTCGGGGGGCTCTCCCGTAGAACCTTGCACTTCACCTGAGATTTCTGAGGAGTTAGAAATCTTTTCCAGAACTCGGCACGAAAAGTTAGTCAGGGTAGTTCGTCGTGTGTTCGACATTTAGATTCTCGTCGCGTTCGAGTTTCCGGATGGTTGGAGAGTAGTGTCTTGGTTCCGAGTTGACCAAGTAAGGTTTTCTAGTTATTCATAGTCTGACAACTAGAGAGAGCCTTACGTTTAGTGTCTCAGCTCTGAGTTGACCCCGTGAGGTTTTCCTTGAAATACATAGTCTGTCAAGAGTGGGTGCGGTTACGTTTTCTTGGGGGCTTAGTGTCCTAATCCTGCGCATGTCTTTTTAGTGATACATTTTCAGAGTCAGCACCAGTAGTCAGTGGGGACTCCTCGCCCTTATCTCTCACTCAAAAGAATTACCCAGCACATAAGAATTTTAGACACGACAATTGGGCATGTGTAGTGAGGAGTGTATGTAGTTTTTTAGTGGAAGCAAGAAGCATACTTGTTCATTTAATAAGACAAAATTGTAGAGAAAACAAATACTTACCAGATTCCGGTATCGCTGAGTCTTCATTTTATTCAATCTTCTTTCCATCAGTAGTCAAATTATTTGTGGAAGACATGAAAAGGAAAGGTTGCAATTAAACAGTATATTCTCAATCTTTGCAGAAAGAGCAATATCTACAAAATAAAAATATATCTCAAAAAACAAAGAACCACAGAAGCAGCAATCTCTACTTTTAAAAAGTACAATTAAGTAGAGTATAAAAGAAGAGCGGCATTGGTCAAGTCTATTTGGGTATGTATACACAACGTTAACATGTAAAGTAGTTTTTTTATTAAAAAGGTACAAAAGTGTAAGGTTACAAAATAATTAGAGTAAGGTTGTTGCATGCCATTGTTTTGAGGTTTTTTGCTCCATTTCCCAAGTACACACCGAGGACATAAATACTGTGAGTGGTGGAGTACAAGAAGAAAGCGAGAGGAACCAGAAGGAAGGCTTGGCTGTCTCTTTCCTAGCCCCTCCCCTTTCCCCCTTTGAGTTCCTCCGTCACTCTAGACATAATTGATGACTGGGGAAGTTGGAGAGGGGCATTGGGAATTAACGTCGTTCTGCTCCTGTGCATTAAGTGGTAGAGCACCTGACAGTAGTGCACACTGCATAAGCAGCTTTTAATGCTCCATACTGATTTCTTAAACAGGAGCCATCTGCAAATAATATCAGATCAGCCATTTATAATGGGATTTCTTTAATACCTGGTCTTGGTTTTGTGTATAATTCGGTCACCTCGAAACAGACATGGTCTAATTCATCATTTATTTAATCATAATTGTCCCTATCTTCCCAATTCTTGTCTGAAATAGGAAGCAGTGTTCCTGGATTCAAAACATTACATCTCCGATTGGAAATGTGCTCTGCTGTAAGTATGATCTGCTCATCGCGACTCAGTCCGTTTTTAGTCATTCGCGGATCCCTTATCCTTGTTAAAGGGATCTCAACTGAATGTGGGACTTAGATCATTAAAGTATGACCTATCAAAATTTCTTCTCTTTGTTCAATGGCCAAGCAAACAGCTGCAACCGATTTCAAACAATCTAGAAGGCTTACAGATTCTGGATCCAAAACAGCAGAAAAATATGCCACTGGGAACATTAATTCTCTATGTTTTTGTGTGAGAATTTAAAATACACATCCATTCTTTTCATGGGAAAATAAGTAGTACATCAGATTGTAATTAAGCATCCCAAGTTCAGGCTCATGGCACAAAATTTCTTTCAGTTTCTTAAATGCATGAATGCTTTCATCTTCAAATAGTACCGGATCTTGAACACCACTGTATGTATGCCCTACTAAGGGCTTTGCTATTGAGGAAACATTTGGAATTCACAGTACTAAACAATTCAGAGAAACATGCAAACCTCCCACTGGGTGGTTGGCTGATTCACTTTTAGAATAGCAGAAATGTGTTCTTTCAAGACTTTCCTCACACCCTTCTTAATATAGTGTCCATGATAAATGACTTCCTTTTTCACAATACTGCATTTTAGTTGGAGAAAGCTTATGTCCATTATCACCTAGATTATTAACAAAACAATTGTATAAAGCATACAGTCCTCTTTCATCAGGGTTTGCGAGAAAATTGAAGGACTTTCAGTATACCTTTATGGGATCCTACACCAAATGAGAACTTTAGTCAAAAATGTAAATGCAAAAAGGAACTAAGGGGCAGATTTACAAGAAAGTGCTGCATCTGTAGAGATGCATCACTTTCCCTGCGCCACTCTGAGAAACCCTTGCGCCACCATGGAGGCGCCGTATTTACAATACGGCGCACCATGGCGCAAGGATTGACAGATGCGTCAGAAATTCTGACGCATTTGTTGGGGCAAAAGTCACGCATTGCTGGAGTCGTGTCGGAAGCCCGACGCAACTCCAGCAATGCATTTTGAGGCCTATTCCCACAACACTGCATCACTCCTTACGCCTGCTTCAAGCAGGCGTAAGGTTTTGACGCAGTGGCGTCCTAAAGTGACGCAGTGAAATCTTGTAGATTTCACTGCGTCACTTCTACGAGGTTTTTTGCGTGGGAACGCCCACTCCTGCATACATTATACCTGATGCAGGTATAATGTGACGCAGGGCTTTACAACGTGACGCATCTCCCTAGATGCGTCACGTTGTAAATGGGCCGCATTTTTACGCCGCCGCTGCGTCACAAAAGGTGACGCAACGGCGGCGCAAAAATGACGCAAGGGGCTTGAAAATCTGCCCCTGAGATTTTACATGAAGAGGAATTGAGAAGAATGCTTGGCATAACTTATTCTTCTAATGGAATTTGAAACAAAATCACTGCTGGATTCGATACCACTGGGCAACGTGGAATAACGATTTTAATAATCATTCGGAGATCTTGCACAATGTTCCTCATCTTGTGTCTCAATAGCAACATCAATCGGTGTACTATACATTACACAATTAATTTTACACAGTAAATCACTTCCAAGTAGATTCACAGGGCTTAAATCACACAGAATGAACTGATGCTTATTTTCCATTTGGCAAATTTTAACTGGAACATCTGCTGTAAAAATTTGTTTATCATTAAGCCCTACAACTTGGACTTCTCTTCCTGAGAGGGGTAGGTTTGGGACTTCCACAGAATGAACTATAGAATGGGTAGCCCCCTTATCAATCAAAAATAAAACGGGATGGCCAGTGACTTCTCCGTCAACTTATGGTCTACTGCTACGACGGCTCCAAGCATGCAATCTACTTCCCCCCTCAAGCACCATCATTGTGGGCTGCTTCCTGGCAATTCATCACTCAGAATCAATGCATTCTACCGTTATCCTACATTATGGGACAGTCTGTTTCTCATATTCTTCTGCATCACTGGAGCAGTTGGCATTGGTACACAAAATGATTTCTGATATTCTGCTTGTTTGAAAGAATCATATTATTTCTCTGCATCTGTGAAACCTATTCCTCATTCCCCTGAATACGGTTAGTATTCTGTTGACACTCCTTCTCCCAGTGCCCGATCTTCTCACATAAGTGACAGGCTGTACTCTTTTTTATTAATTCAACACTTACATTCACTTCATCATTTCTACTACCATTCTGCATCTGTACTTGATTCATCTCATTCACTCTGTTTTGTGCTAAATTCATATTTGATTCCTGGATCCTTTCTCAAAATGCTTTATCAGGGAAATCATCAACTTCTCTTTAAGCCTTTTCTGTCTTATTACAAAGTGATCACTACTGTTCCTAGCCAACATCAACATTTTGTCTACGCCTTTTATCTGCCAACACAACTCACTCTGTTGAATGTGGTTAATGATTTATGGCCTCAATCCACTTACAAGTAAAGATACAAAACCACTAACCCCATCTTTTCAAGATTTTTGACACAGTTGTTTCTTATAATGTATATTAGCCTTTCATGAAGAGAATGCACTGACTCCTTTGGCTCTTGCATTGTTCTCAAGATCATGTGCCAATTTATATCCTTTTCAGGAACTTGCTTTTTAAAATAATCAATCACAGCCTTATATTTGTCTGATATTTCTGTAGCTGATCCATTATTAGGGCCGATTCTAGTTGGGTCTTGTGTTGGTCAACAAACCACAACCGTACATTCTAACCACAAATCTGCATGAACCACAATTTAAAAAAAAAAAAAGTAAAATCTGTTCACAACATCTGAGAAATGTGTGTCAGCTTATGTATTTCATCGTACCACTTTGCTGGATCCTCTCACAACTTCAGGAAATTACGTGTAAATGCATACAAATCAGCGCGTATCCATAGCAGCTGCACAAGAGTTCCTCCATTAACTTCTCTCAAAGGAAATTCAAAAACTGCCCCTGTTCCAACCTTTGAATCACTTGCAACATTTCTCTCCCTGCTACCTTCAGCCACTTTCATCCTCTTTTTATTTGCTGTCCCCTTTTTCCATCTTTCCAAATATTTTTTCAATTGATGACAATCTTGAGTTTTCTCAATTAAATCTTTAATATGAGCTCTGAAGTTATTCAATCCCATGTCTTTAATTTCATCATGTGTCAAATCCATTTTATAATTTCTCTTCACATTCTTCTTTTTGCTGATGTCCACTTCTAATTCATCAGCTAACTCTTTCAATGTATCATGTGCCTCATTAACTCATCTGGCTCATTCTTTAATCAAATATCTAATTTGATCAGCATTATAAGTGAACAGCCTATTCACTGATATGCAGCCTATTCAAATCTGCATATCAAATCATACATCTCTCCAAATTCAATTTTTAAAATGTCCCTGCTAATTTCTTTAGAAGGAGGCTGAATTATTAATTATTCATCTGGTGCCATAATCTGTCTCTGAATCTCGGTTGGTGTATCACTACTTGTACAAGGCACTGCTTTCATTACTGACTCTGTTGTTGTGCTTGTACCACCCCATTAGGAGCTTGGACTCCACATTTTCTCCCTAGTATCTGTATCCACTGTAACAAGAGCAGTAGCCATTATTCTATCTGTAGGGAGGAGGTCTAGAATTTAAAAATTCACTTATACATTTATCACCATCATCAGATTTATCTGCATGATCACTTTTGCATTTGTGTTTTGTCTTTATCCTGTACTTCTTGATCTGTGACTATAGCAGAGATTTTTTTGTTGATTCAATCATTTCTTCTCTCCAACTTTTCTCTTTCCTATCCATTTTACTCTCTAGCCAATGTCTAAATGAGCTCTTCACCTGCTTTGTGGCTTTCCTTCTCTCTTTTTCAATAGCCATACTATCCCAATTATTAAGTGCCTCAAACTGTGTGGGTCTAGGCGTCTGCTACATGTTATAGATGGTTTGCCAATCCAGCTTTCTGACACTAAAGTATCCTCTAATCGAAAGTTTAAAGCTTCATCATGTGTAGTGTATTCATTCAATCTGAAATCCAGGTACAACGTACAGTACCCAACCTCTTTCATCATTACAGAGGCTGGGGCTTCTTCCACAAGTAATTTCTGACCTTCCCTACAACAAGCTTCCCCTTCTCTTTTTACTCAAAGCAATCCAAAATATCAACTTAAAATCACAACAAAAACTTAAGCCCCAATATTGAGTTTGGCGGTCCACAGACCTCCAGACTCGTGGGGGCGTGGTAGTGGCGGTCTCCCCACCGCCCTATTACGAGAAGGGTGGTGGGACTGCCACAGCCCGACGCAGCCACCAGGGAACCACCATTCGCTGGTGGGATTGCGGTGGTGTAGAGGCATCCATATGCTTGGCAGGACTGCCACGGTCCCGCCAAGCATATTAGGAGTTTCCTCTCCCCCAGGGTTTTCATGGCAGTTCCCCCTCCATGAAAACCCTTGCGGAGAGGATACAAAGGGTGCCCTACAGGGCCCCCTGGTGCCTCTGTGCCCTATGGATGCACACAGGGTAGAACAACATGTGTCCCCTGCACAGCATGGACTTTTCAGTCCATGCCGAGCAGGAACTGTTTTTGGCGTTCCCATTGTTGTGCCCGTTTTTAGAGGCACCACCGTGGGAACACCAAAAACAAGCCCGCCAGACAGTAGGGAACTCCTAATCTGGCGGGTGGGCTGACCACGGCTTTGGCAGTGCAGCAGCAGGGCGGACCCGGCGCCCCACTGCCAAAGTCGTAATCGGGCCCTTACCAAACAGTGACCAATCTCAGCATGCGTCTGTCGAAGTTCAACCTATCACAGCACCGCTTAGTCAGCAACTAACCAGAGCACTGCTTTGTCATGACATCTCACCAATCTTAGTGAGGCTCCCTGGCTGAGCAACCAATCACAGCATGAATTATCTGTGCTTAGGAAAACAACTACAAATCCTCTTTAAACTCAAATAACTAAAGAAAAACCTAGAAAGGAAAGAAAAGTAAGAAAAAAAGACAATTCAATCAAAACCAATGAACTTCAGAAGCAGGAACAAGACTCCAAATTAAGAGCAAAAAACTGAAAAACCATGGTTCGCACATGGTAGATCTCCATCCAGTGGCAATCCATCCTAGCCTGTGCATTTGCTTTGTGCACAAGAACAAAGCACACCAACCAGAATTAGTAATATAATTTAGGAAAAGAAATTCATTAGCTCAGAATCCCTATCAATGTGTCAGCAGTGCCTTACTCTGCACACCACAACTACAGACAAGTACCATTGATAACTCGATATCTTGGAGTTTGATGAGTCTGATATCCAAACCTACATGTAACTCAATAAAACCTCAAAATGGTTTACAAATAAGAATAATACATCAACACAACAGTAGCCAATCCTCCAACTGAACTCACAATCATCATCACATACCCAGACAACTCACAACAGAGGTACAAGTCCATCTCTCAAACTCACTCTTCAAAAATCATTCATAAATCAACTCGCCCTATTTATTCTTACACTCGAAATCATACAGGAATGCTCTATGTTGTCATTTCTTGGGATTCTCCGCAACACTGAACTTTTGGCAGAGTTCCACAGACTCAATTTTCCCCTCCAGGTCCAGGCATTAAGACTCGCAAAATCACAGGAAAGGTTTTGGACCTACTTTAAAGATCCCCAAATATAAAGAGGTGTTATTCCATCCTCCATCTACCATCCTCTGTTACCAAATTTGTGGTAGTCCATACCCCAATAAATTACTGAACTTCAATATTTTAGTCACCCCAGAACTTACCTCTGGTGATTAGGCTCCATTGATCTATCATTAAGAGAGACCACCCTTTTCGACATCAGGTCCAAACAAGCTAGCAGAGTAAATCAAAATTTGACTGGAACCACTGAAAAACTGAGTTCTAGATCCATAATTGTCAGGCCCATAAAGACCAATAACGCAATTTTTGGAATTGGAAATAGTCTCTCAATAGCTGGACAGAGATTGTGAGGAAAATTAAAGTCTCGCGCAAATGGACAAAGTTCTGTGAGGGAAAATAAGAGTTGCCCACATTCACATAAAACCAGGGGTTTTTACACACTTTTTAAGCGTAAACAAAGTGGAAAAACTGCAGATTCAGCATAACATGATCATTGACAGCACAATTTATACAAACCAGAAATTGGATCATCACATGTTAATTTATAACTATAGCCCACTTCGAAGAATAATCAAGAATCTTCCAGTACCTTACACAGTAACAGAAATCCGGGGATGCAAAACTCAATATGAGACGTTCGCTAAACAAAGACTAGTACACTAATGTGCTAGCAACATGACATCAGAACTTCCATCGGAAGTGTCTTTCAAAACGTTACATCACGAACACTATGAAAGTTTCATTCACAATGCATGCTCCCTAAAGATACAGATACTTACGTAAAATTGATCTATGTTCCATGGAAACTATGGGGAGAGAAGGCTTGCAGAGGGACATTGATTGGGAGGGGGAGTAAGCAGAAGGATACTGAGCAAAAAATCAGACATTGCATCCATTTTATTAAAATGCTGTCTTCACAAACAAATGTGGTATAACTAAACTACTTAATTATTAACACTTCTGCACATTACTTTTAATTTGTTTCAAGTGCAACATGATTAATTTATCTGTCACAACCCTACACACTAAACAAATTATTCTTTCACATTTCACACTCATTAATTATTATTCAAAATTGAATATTGTTAAAAAACTTTCAAAAGGGGGCGGAGCTTGCCTGACTCGAAGATGGCCGCGAGTTAGTGCAGCTCTCCCGGTCGCCATCAACTATCCGGCAATATCCGAATGTAAATCCTGTTAGTGCCCCTTCTGAGAGGTGGCATCGTCTCGCCGTTATCAAGAGCTTTCTAGCGCACCCAGCGGTTTTAAAATTGGTGGGATATTGCGGAAACTGCTCACGGTGACGCACTTCGGCAATAGCAAGGAGTGAGGCTTCTCAACAGACCCGACCACCATCGCGGCCCGTTCCGGAGAGAAAAAACTCGTCGAAAGCCCTCTTCGTGGTGCGCTGTACGCTCTGCTACTGACAGAAGTGGTACAATCGACTGGACTCCCGCGACACGCAGGTACACGCTGCACTCAGTTGTTGCGGCTGCGGGGAGACGGGCGGAGTCAGGGACCCGGACCTGGTGTGTACCCGAAAGTGCCTGCGGTGCACACGCTTGCAGCCGCCGGTTCTCACCGAGGGCTGTGGCTGAAACAACACGCATTTCCCCCGAGAGGAGGCTCCCTTAGCATTAAATCATTGGACCGGAACCCTGGACACAGGCTGGCGCCGAATCGTGCTGATCTTGCTGGGTGCGTTGCTGGGTGGCCTCAGCTGATCTTCGTGCCCGAGGGTGCTAAAGGCCCATAAGAGACTGTTACTCGGGGCCCCTGAGAACACGTGAGTCCTTCTGGAGGGTGCCCATATCATTGAGAGGCTAGATCAATGCATTAAGGTGGTCATAGTTGCGTGAGGACTGTGCTGGTTATCCCACGCTCATATAAGTCGGCCCTTTGATGTAAGGGGTGTTGCTGCATCGTAGATATCATCAAGTGGCAGACAAGTATCGATTATACAGGAGATCGGTGTGAGTTGTGGAGCAAGAGCCGAGTCTGTTCCAGTGCCTAGCAGAATCCTGAGATCCCACCAGGAGTGAGTCCCTGCATAGCCGCGCCAGGAGACGATCGAGAAACCCTGCGCAACTCCCTTGATTGGTCCTTAACTACACATCATGGGCAAAACAGACAAGCTCCAGTCCAAGCTACATTTCGACCTACGCAAAACCCCACGGTCGAAGGAATCCGCTTCTACTGCACAAGATAATGTCTCTGATGACACAGAAGAGGGGGCAGATATAGATGTGAAACATGCATTCCACACTATACAACAAAGCCTTTCAAAAATAGACAGTAAAATTGATGCGCTGTCTTTTCGCATGGACCGCATGTCGGAGTGGCTGGACAAGCACGGGGAATGACTCGACGCTGCGGAACAACGGGTCTCTGACATGGAAGATGTCATACGTGCGGACACAGAGACTGACAAAGAACGGGACAAAATCCTACGTGCGCTCCAAGCAAAGTCCAAAGATCTTGAAGTGAGATCGAGGCGGAATAACGCTCGCATCATAGGTGTGGCTGAGTCATCCAATATTGGCAATATGGAGCAGTATGTGGAGCAACTTCTGGTCACGCTTCTGGGCCGGAACACCTTCTCTGAAATATTCATCATAGAACGTGCGCATCGTTCACTGGCACCCAGACCGATTCCTGGGGCACACCCTCGGCCCATAATCGCGCGATTCCTGAACTACAGGGACCGAGATTCTGCTTTGCGTAAGGCCCGTGAGCTGGGATCGCTACATCATGAGGGAACGGATATCTCTTTATTCCCTGATTTCCCACTGTAGGTTCAAGAGGCACGTAGGCTCTTCATCCCGGCAAAAAAGAAGCTCCAGGACTTGAATCTAGAATACAGTATGCTCTATCCCGCAAAGCTAAGAATCAAACTAGACAGCAAGGTCCACTTTTTCACTGACCCTAAGGCTGTCCTGCACGCCATGAAGGACAGAGAGCAGCGTATGAAACGTTGTGGCTCACCGACAGCCTCGCAGTCGCATACAGAGGAATCATCCAGCCTCCACAACGACCAAGAACAAGAAGAGTGACTGCAAAAACTGGTTTGCTGCAGACACTTTGCAGACTATCATGAGATAGTATGGGTAATTAGCGCGACCTGATGCATAGGGGTAGCAGGCATAGTTAAAACACAGCGCGTTTTGTATGCATAGATGGAAGATGGCTCGACCACTGATTCAAAGAATAATGTCTGAATGTCAGATGCAGTTGCATCTCGCTGGTTGCATAGGCTATGTTATTCAGCACCTCACAGGGATGCAGGTTTTAACTGTTTGTGATCTAGATTGTAGACATGGTGGCGGTGGGAACCAGAACTGATGGCAACATCTGCCCCCAAGTGTATCACACTATTCGTCTGCTTTTTTGGGGGTTATTGTTTGTGTTTAAGGGTTGGGGTGGGGTGGGGTCGGGGGAAGCATATAGCCGCGTTTGTTGTGGGTCTTCGTGGCGTGGGAGGGAATGTTCTTTATATTCATATGTATGATTGCACTGGTTGTATTTTGTTATGTTACTTTCGCACAATGTACACCATAGGCATAGGGGTTCATCTACGACAATGGTCACTTCCACCGCATGGCCACTGATGGGGTAAGACTGCAGGGTCTGCATCTTATTACTTGGAATGTCCGAGGCCTAAATCATGGCAGAAAAGTCAGAAAAATAGGCGCTTATTTAAAAAGACACTCAGTGGCTGTTGCAATTTTACAGGAGACACATCTCACCCCAGAACGTAGCAGAGGTGTGCAACGTAAATTACAAGGAACTTACTATTCATCTGATTTCACATCCCATGCCAGAGGGGTCCTGTTATGGAGTGATAGAAAGGCAGGGGTGAAGATGAAAGGTTTGTTGAGTGACCCACAAGGCAGATTTGCGGTAGCTCTATGAAAAGAAGGGAGACCTGAAATTTATACTAGTGGGAGTGTATGGTCCGAATTATGACGATCCTCAATTTTATAATTCGCTAGCTGCCAAACTGGTACAATGGAGGGGCATCCCACAGATTTGGGGGGGGACTTTAATTGTATTTTAGACCCTAACTTAGGGGGTCATTATGATAGCTGGCAGATCGCCACCGCCTGTATGGCGGTGGCGATCCGCCAGCTATCTCCCACCGCCCGCAGTCAATTTCCCCCACCATATTACGATGGCGGGGGGAGCCCGGTGGGCGGAAAGACCGCCCGCCGGTTTTCCACCAGTCTGGCAGGAGACCGGGTGGAAAAGGGCTCTAATATGGTGGCGGTGTCTGCAAGACACCGCCATCCATATTAGCATGCAGGCGGAGATGTGCCTTTCCATGGTGGCGTTGCTGCCATGGAAAGGCATGTGGTCTTTGCCTTTGGGGGCCTGTAGCGGGCCCCCAGAAAGTTGGGGGGGTGGGGGGTGCACATGGGGGGTGTACCCCCCTGCATTGGCATGGACAAAGTGGCAGGCACCGCGCGGTGCCTGTCACCTTTGTGCATGCCAATGCACAACGAGACTCCCAGCATTGTGGTGGGCGGTGCTGTGAGCACCGCCCACCACAATGCTGGGAATAGGGCTTGCCACAGTGGCGGTGGCATCCTAATTTCACGTGCGGGACCGCCGCACTCCTTGCGGACGGTCCCGCATTCCATCGTAATGATGCCCTAAGATAGGTCACGGGCCCTCCCAGACGCCCTGCTGCGGCGGCAGTAGCCTTGCAGGACATCATGCATGCAGACAGGCTCCTCGATATCTGGAGACACAGATCTCCCGCAGAGCGGGGTTACACACACTACTCCTCCGTTCATGACACCCATACCCGCATAGACTTCTGGTTAATATCGGGGGGGTTCGCGACTAGGGTACTCACCTGCGAGCATCTCTCAACCACATATTCTGACCACTCCCCGGTTCGACTAACACTGAGCTACAACGCTCCTCGTGTCCTGGCGTTCACGTGGCACTTTCCTCTGTACTCTTTTGCTAGACACAGTGTTTAAGGAGGAGCTGGCAACGGCGATAGAAGAGTTCTTTGCCAAAAATATTGGTTCCGTACAATCCTTCACCACAGTCTGGGAAACATTTAAAGTCTACATCAGGGGGGTGGTGATTTCAAAGCATGCAGGAGTGCTGCGCTCCATTCGGGCCAATTGGATCTTTTAGAAAAGGAGATTGGACAACTAGAACGAGCCCAATCTGAGGCCGAGAACACACAAAGCGCTGCACGCTTTAAACTAAAATTAGTGGAGTTTCAGGAGACCGCGAACAATGAAATTAAACACATGGGGAAGTATGCAACGGCTCGCATTTATGGGGAGCGGGATCGACCAGGTGCCATGTTGGCAGGCTTGCTGAGGCCCAAGAGGGATATAGACAAAATGGTAGGCATGATCAATGATAGGGGGAACCCGCTTGGCACTACTGAAGATATCGTAGCACACTTCCGCACGTACTACCAAAATTTATATACCTCTCAAATCTCAACAGATAGCGATACCCTAGAAGAATACCTATCATACATCAAAATGCCCTGGTTCATGACCGAACATGGAGAATATTTAATGGCGCAGTTGTCAGCTGAAGAGATACGAGGTGCACTGCATGGGATGGCAGCAGGGAAAGCCCTGGGGGTGGACGGTCTTCCGTTTTTCTACAAAGAATTTCTGGATATACTGATCCCTCACCTCAAAATACTTTATGAAGAGATGGCTGAGTCAGGTATCATGCCGCCTTCTATGCGCGAGGCTATCATTGTTACCTTATTAAAACGGGGTAAGGCACCAAGCAATTGCTCCTCGTATAGGCCCCTGTCCTTGCTCAATGTGGACACGAACATATACGCAAAAATTCTAGCTAATAGGCTTGCCCCCTTATTACCTGGCATAATACGACCAGAACAGGTGGGGTTTGTCCCCAGTCGTAACCTGTCCCATAACCTGAGAACCCTGTTTGGTGTAGTGCAGAACCTGAGTCCAAAAGTCAAAGCTGCGGCAGTGTTTCTCGACGCCGAGAAAGCTTTCGACTCTGTTGATTGGGGATTTATGCTTGCGTTATTGCGCAAGATAGGAGTAGGAAATATATTCCTACATTTAGTGACAGTGTTGTACGCATCGCCCACAGCCAGAGTGAGGATTGGAGATGTAGTCTCTCAGTCATTCTACATTACACGTGGAACAGGGCAGGGGTGCCCCTTGTCCCCGCTCCTGTATGCAATAGTTGGCCTGTGCCATTCGTGAATTTCACACTCGAAGAGGGTTGGGATTCCCTGGATACACCCTTAACATTTCCGCCTACGCGGATGACACATTGCTATATGTTTATGACCCAGAGGTAAATTTGTCTCCCATACTACGGGAAGTGGTTCAGTTTGGTGGGTATTCTGGACTACGAGTAAACTGGACTAAGTCCATCATATCCCCCCTCACCCCAGTGACCACGGAACCCAGTATGGAGTTTCCACTGCGTTGGACTGTAGAGGCCGTGCGGTACTTGGGAATTCAATTTCATACTGACCCAGTGCTTGTGATTCAGGAAAACTATGGCAAGGCCACACAACGACTAATAGACAGTGTAGATAAATGGATAAAACGTCCGCTGTCATTAATGGGAAAGGTCGCTATCATGAAAATGGTAATCCTACCAAGATTCCTCTTTCTTTTCCAGAATATACCTATTCTCTTACCCAAATATTTATTTAAAATCTGGTGAACACAGCTGATACGACTTGCGTGGGCTGGTAAACAGCCCCGAATATGGTGTGATTCGCTCACCCTGCCTTATGAGCTTGGCGGGTTGGGAGCCCCAGATTTAGAAAAATATTACAATGCTGCTAACAGTTCATTCGCCCATTATTGGATTCATGGTACGCAAGACACACCCTTTTTTGCATTTGGAAAGACACGCAGCGCAACCGCTGTCATTACCTCAGTTGCTTACACACCCGCCCTCTAGGCGAATGCGTGTCTTTCATTCTCTCAATTTTACGGTACATGCATGGCAGAAGCTATTATACATGCAGGCAGGGGCCTTCCTGTATTCCCCAGAAATGCCACTTCGGTGGGGTTTGTGGTTTGCACGGAGTCAGGATGTGGGAGCTAGGCAGGCACTGTGGTCCATGGGCATCACTAGAATGGGAGATTTCTTCCGAGATGGTACACTAACATTCTGGGCGGCTATGCATGGTCCGGAGGCAAAACCGGCAGGTACAGCGCTGTTTCACTTCTTTAAGGCCAGGCACGCATGGCGCGCTCTCCTGGGTGACGACTTTCAGGAACCACAAGCTATGGAGACATTCACTAACCTTATCAAGGTCGAAGAGCCCCTCAAGCTGATTACTAAATTTTACACTAGCCAACAGGCCACTCGTGGTTCTGAGGTCCTCAGAGTCAGATTGGAGTGGCAACAGAATCTGGGATAAAGAGTGGCAGTACTGTTTTTCCCGCACCCGGTCGGTTTCTCTTAATGGGAGGCACAGACTCATTCATTATAAATTTCTGCACAGAGCGTACTGCACCCCAGTGCGCCAGTTTAGGTGCGGGCTAGCAGAAGACTCTTGTTGTCGGAGGTGTGGGGCGGAGAATGCTGGATTTTGGCAACTGGCTTGGCAGTGTCCGGGGATTAAGGTATTCTGGGACAAAGTGTTTCAGGCGCTGGGAACAATTATTTGCTCTGACCTGTAACCGGACCCTAAAATGGCCCTCCTTGGGTGGGATCTGACAGTTAGTAAGACAGTAAGGCCGTTGCTCGCTATTGGGATGCTCCTGGCTATACGCTGCGTGGCACTGCGATGGATGGGCGTCCCACGACCACTGATTAAGGAATGGCATGCTGACATGTTATATTGTAATACACAGGCGGATATATACAATGAGTTACTCCCTCCCAGAAGCCGCCCAAGGAACTACTGGGGACCATACCAAACATACCTCTCCAGCACGGCCGCTGACACAGCTTCAGACCCACAGACTACTCCCCTTGAGACATCATCACAGGTAGTGGGAACATAGAAGACTAAGGAGGTCACGGGCGCATACATAATAATCAAGGAAGGGCCACTCGACAGGAGCAGTGTCACATGTTAGACACTGGCAGGCCGCATTGAGCATAATACTAGCATTGGCCGCGATTCGTCCTATGGCAAATATTGATAAGATGGTAACCCTAATTGTCCAGCTCATGTTCTTAAACGATAACTTTGACTTGTATTATGATACCTTTAATTATTGTAACTGTGCGCGCAATTGTTTGTATCATGTTTTATGATGAAACTAATGAAAAGAAAAAAAACTTTCAAAAAGGCCTCTTACTAAAGTCAACCACTTCAGGGCCAAGCATTCTGGTCAATTATCGAAAAACACAACGCAACATCCCAAGTACTTAAAATGTTGTCCAGATGTATAATAAACTTGGAAAGAGAGCACTGTAAGCGCATGACAGTCAATAACATTCTGCATGCTGTACACTTTAGACACTGCACTGAGCAAGTTATTTGAAACTGCCCAGTGGAGTTCATGATAGCTAAATATACAGCAATTCAAAACCCAAACACAGAGCAAGTTGTTTAATTATAACAGCGCACAATGCATCTCCCTAAGTACAACTGCATTACATCTCATGAGATCCTTATTTGTCTGTTGCTCATGTCACTAACTAAAAACTTCCTGTTCAAATCTAATGAATTTCCTTAATACGATAAAGATATATCACCATTTCAAAGAGTTTAAAAATTAAAACACAAGTGGTTAAACTACAACATTCCAGACCCACGATGAGATGATAGGGGCCTAAATGTATCTTTTTTTAAAATAAAATCGAGCATAAGTCACCCACCCCCTAGTTTTTCTGGCCAAGTACACGATAATCTGTCCATTTCAGAAACACACAATTCAGGTACACTTGACATGATGTATAGTGAAAAAGCATTGCCAATATAACGCCCTACAAAAAAAACTGTTATTGGCGTAGAATTGTATGTTTATGGAATAAACTAGACACTGGCAACATTTCAAATAATGTTATCTACAATCCAATGGCTAATGCACACATAACATGCTGTTTTCCCATATAAAATAATTGCAGCTTCCAGTCTCTAAGTTCATCATACATTCATTTTTTAGTGAACATCAATGTGCCAATATTTAAACATCATTTTATTGAAAAATAAATGAATTGATTCGTGTTGTGGTGCTCCAAAAACAGTCATACAATCCAGTCTATTTCAACCCTATCAAGCTGCAACCAAATTTCAAAATAACAAGACATTTATTACAACTGCCACAGTATAGATGTCAGGAATAATGTCTGGTTTTAAAATTTGCATAGTGCAATCCCCTATGCGTATACCTGTTTGGGACAGTGAAGAATTGAAATGTGTAACAAAGAGGTGCTTAAAAAAGTGTGTTCTTTATCAGTTTCAGATATCAACAACTTCAGCTGTCTTTACACGACCTACTGTTTCCTATACATAACCTATACTTAGGGCCCGATTACGATGGTGGACGGAAAAGGCCTCCGACCGCCATGCATGCGGAAAAAGACCGTCCGCATGTCCCGTGGCAATACCGCCGGTCAATTACGATGCAACTCACGTAAAGTCCAACCACGGCGGCCGGAATACTGAAAAAAACATCCGTAACGGTGGCAATAGCCGAAAATGCTACCTCGGCGGACGGGGAAAGCTGGTCTATGGACTAAAACGTCCGCACCACCCGCGGAATGACCGCACGGCTAATTACGATGAGTAAGCGGAGCAGGTGTAAGGATCATGGCAGTACCCACCGCAGCAGTGGCGCCAAGGCCAAAAGAATGGCGGGAGTAACAAAATTCACTACAAGTCACAAAGTGTGCCTGTATCATCATCAGCCCTCAATTACATCAGACACGCAAGAATGACACACCACAAATGCATACCGGAGATGAGAGCCATGGACAGCATGGAAGACACACCAGGTGAACACCACTCATGTGGACACACCCACACACAACAGTATATAAACCAACCCCTTCCTGGACCAGCATCCTTAGCAAATTAGGAACAGAGAGGGGCATCCACAGAGAGAGAGAGAGAGAGAGAGGCACACCAGAACTAATTGTACAGAGAGGACACAGCACACCATCACAACCACACAACTCCGCACACCATCCCCTTCACAACCACACACCGAACACACCTCACTCATCCACATATTCACCCTGCACCTCACATCCATTAGCACCATGCTGAACAGCAAAATGCCTAAATTCACTGACACAGAGTTGAAAGTGCTGGTAGATGAGATCATCAGGGTCCAACAGACACCCAATGTGCGCAAAAATCAGATGTGGGCTAGGATCTACAACAAAGTCAATGCAGTGGGGAACATCCCACGCACACTGCGTGACATCAAAAGGCGGTGGAACGACCTCAAGCTCCGGGTCAAGGCACAGGCACAGAGGAACCACCAGTTGGCTGAAAGAACGGGCGGAGGGCCTCCCATTCCACTACTGATATTCACAGAATGGGAGGAGAAGGTGCTTGCCATACTGCATCCCGAGAGTCTCACCGGAATTGAGGGGGGAGAGGAGGCTGGTAAGTACAAAGTAAATGTTCACATACCACTGTAACGTACAGTTGTGCACAACAAGTGAGCCTCGCTTGCCAGACCCAAGGGAACACATGGAGAATGCACGTTAAAAAAATGATTGTCTCACAAGATCTCAATTTCCTCACTCTGCATCACAGAACAGGTAGGTAGCCATCTCACTGTGGAGGGAGTCATTGAGACCTGACAGCAAGACCACCACTCCCACAAGGCCCCCTGCCCACCCTCCCAAACAGCATGGAGCACCCTCCCCACCTCTGAGACATGTGGCAGCCATTACCCCAACAGTGCCTCATAACAGGTAGGTAGCCGTCTTACTGTGGAGGGAGACGTTGAGACCTGACAGCAAGACCACCACTCACAAAGGACCCCTGCCCACCCTCCCCACCCCAGGGACAAATGGCAGCCATTACCCTCGACAGTGCCTCCTAACAGGTAGGTAGCCATCTTGTTGTGGAGGGAGTCGTTGAGACCTGACAGCAAGACCACCACTCCCACAAGGACCCCTGTCCACCCTCCCAAACAGCATGGAGCACCCTCTCCACCCCAGAGACACGTGGCAGCCATCATCCACCTCTGCAGCACTACACACGTAGAAAGTCAGCTCATGCACCCTGGCCTCCCTCCCAAATAGCATGGCGCCATATGCCCAGCACATCACGCACATGTTTGCCAAGTCTGCAAAGCAACATAAGTGGTAGCCAGTGCACACACAGATCAATGCCATCAAGAGGTCACATTCATCACACTGTCATCCAAGAAGTCACATGTAACTGCATAGTCAATCCAAGAATCGCAAAGAACCACATTCAAATGTCGATGTCACATTGTCCATAAGCATAAAGGCACACATCAACTCCACACATACATGGAGACTCAGCCACACATCACCATACAGAGGAGGCCACTACAAAACAGCACAACAGAAATATTACACCTGAGACATACTGGCAATTACATAAGTCATGTGAATTTTAAACCGAAGTAGAAAACAACATCATCCAGAGCGCACAATGCCTGGCACCGCAGTGGGCGAGCATGTACACCTTGCGTTCCAAAAAATCAAAACCGCTGACGGTTCCCATTGGCTGATGGCTATTCCTCATAGACGGTGACGCACTGCGGAGGTCAGGAAGCGACCATCGCAAGGCTGCAAAAATTAATTGGTGTCAATGCCTGGCACCGCAGTGGCGGAGCATATCCACCGCGAGCGTCAGTCAAAAACACAACAACATCGGGCCCGATTCACAGAACTAACTTAAGACAAAATCCTAAACTTACTACCATTTTGGTATTCACAGAAGGCACTTACTCATCAATGAGTAAGTGCCTTCTGTGAATACCAAAATGAGTAAGTGCCTTCTGTGAATACAAAAATGAGTAAGTGCCTTCTGTGAAAACCAAAATGGTAGTAAGTTTAGGATTTTGCCTTAAGTTAGTTCTGTGAATCGGGCCCATTAATCATGAAGTGGCGGCACAGTAGACAGCTAGTCAGATAAATGTCAGAAAGGTCCAAGCATAAACTGCAGTGGATGTGCATCAAGTTTGATACCCGAGGAAATGTCCATTGAAAAACAAGATCCACACTTATGTAATTGTTGCCCACGCAATGTCACATCGCTAACTGACAAATCATGTACCTCAACATCATGTTAGACTGATGCTAAACTGTGGACAATGCAAAGTAATGTCACTGTCAAAAGTCTGGTCATCTCAATTGAAATGTGCAATACATTAACATATAAGTTGTGCTGTCTACTGAACATGCTGACATAATGACCTCTATTCAACAGGTGATCCGATTACAACACCTGTCGGAAGTGTGACCAACGAGCCCAGCCAGTCTCCCCACCATGAAGGTGAACTCACGGATGCAGATTTGCTCCCTTCCTCGGACGAGGAGGACCACCCTGGCCCTTCAGGCATGGCCAGGCAACCCCAGTCTCCGGGCCTCACTGTCCCCACCACCACCTCGACTCCCACAACAGCAGCAACAACGCTGATCCCAGCGACTACGACCTGTGTGCCAGCCAGCACCAACTCCAGTACCACTGCCTCCAACACTGTCCCCATGGCAGTTGCACCCAATCCCACCAGCCACACCCAGGATGCTGGGGACAGTGTGCGGTGGCAGCGACAGGCTCCGCCACAGGTCCGTGTATGCAGGGCAGGTGGGAGGGTCCCCCAGGGACAGTCCCAGGTTGACACCGAGACTGAGGCCCTGGCCAGGGTCAACACTGTCCTGGGTACATACCAACAGACCCAGGGACAGATGGGCCAGGTCGTCGAAGAACTGCGTGAACTCCGCCTGCTGCAACGGTCCATGGACACCCGCTTGGGTGTCAATGCTGATTACATGGGCCAGATAGTAGGTGTTCTGAGGGACATCCATGCTGCTCAACTAGCCAACCGCCCACCCCGTGGCCAGTCGGACGATACTGAGAACACCACCACAGCGGCCACAGGGAGGGGTGAGGCAGCAGGCACAGACTCCTCAGACACCTCAGAGCATGCAGCAGGTTCCCCCCCGGCCAAACGTCGAGGGGACGTCCGAAGAAGACAAACGGAGGATCACGTGGCAAAGCACCTCCCAAAACCCGTTCCATGCGCCAACTATGATGTCAGCAGTGTTGCCTCCAGCATTGACTTTGTTGCAGATCAGAGCACACATTTCCACAATGTTGGCAGTGTACTGTTGGACTGTGTCATACCAGCATTGTGTGTTCTACCCTGATGACTCTTGTGCCAGCACTTTCAACTTCACCCCTCACCTGTCACTCATGTACAAATAAACACTATTCACAACACTGAGCGTTTTGTCAGTACCATTTTTTTCAGAGTAAATAACATGTTAACTCACATTGCAATGTCTCTCCATATTTGAATGCCACAATCCATTGTGTGAGCGGAGGTACCTAGAAAGACACAAGAACATGACATGTGGTTGACATATGATGGCATGACAGCCAAAGCACAGCACCAGGCAACACTGTACACGTGCAATCCAGATTACACTGGTCAACTACATCAACATGGACAGAAGGGGGATGGGAGCACAGCATTACAACTCCCAGCACAGTACACACCTTAGCAACCTGGGAAATGCACCTCAGCTTAAATACCAACTAGATTCCCGTGTGTGGTGATACACCAAGGTATTAGCGGGTTAGTGTTGTCAGTCTCAAGTCACATGTGTACATGGATATCATCCTTCATCAGTAGGGAACAGATTCAGCAAATAGGTGTAAGGTGAGTAAGCAGCCGCCATTGTCTCAGCTCCCTGTACCTCTCCCTGTCAAACTGAAGTCAAACCCTTCTTCTTCATCACAAGTATGCACATTTGACGTAAGTGCACGTTCATGGATGCTAAGGGATGTACTGTGCTGGTAGGTGAATCAGTGTCCTCCCACCCCCCTACAACCATCCACATGAGAATGACTGCAATGTCAATGACTCACACAGCGCATCACAATGCAGCACTCAGCAGTGTCCCAAAAACAGGCACGAAACAAACGAATCATGTAAAAGCTAGATTGAGAAAATTATTGCGTTCAGCAAGACAAGTACAGTCACACGTGTATTGTAACCTAGCTGAGTTGATTGTCGGCAAAATACATCAATGTACACCAGTCCCAGCCACCAGGCTCACACGCCCCTCATATGTACCAGAAGGAACTGATCGAGTCATGTACATCACAAACAGAGGTATTTCCCGTGCAGGGCTCACGTGCACAGAAAGAGTTTCTCAACGTCTCCATTGCCGTAGGGATGAACTGATCACTCCCCCATATGTGAATGTCAACAGTAATTTGTGGGCTCACATTCCAACAATGTAGGCAGACTTCAAAGTATCAACATGGCTGAAAGCTCATTTGTATTAACAAGAAGGCGGACTCACATCCGCCCCTCTGACCTTCGAATACCATGTGGCTGTTACCTCCTGCGAGATACTGTAACAGCTGAATACGAGTCTCCCACTAGGTTCAGTGCAACTGATACACCAAGGTACATACACCCAACACACAGAAATCCTTGCTCATATCACAATTTCCCTTGTGGGGAATGGCCATGTCACTTCCGTTCAGACTATTTCCGACAAGGGGATCTCCCCTTTTCATCTTCAGTGTGGGGCCACCAATTTTTCCCCCCCACCCCTAGTATCTCCCTGTTCTGTCTCTTGGACTTAGAGGAACTCCATATCCTTCGTGCATATAGTATTGTTGGGGCATGTATGTTGGACCTCTTTAAACCTGCCCCGTTGTCCCCCCTTTTGATTCATCACATGCCTTACGACTTGGCATAAGTGCTGGCAGCTGGTCATGTGCGATTGCACAACTTCTCGTGTGCGATGACTACATTGAACCGCACCCCTATTGGCCTGAAATGCTCCTTACGGACACGGGGTGCGAGGAGCACATCTGTTCATTCATATTACTAGATTGGGTGGCCGTCCTGTTTACTGAAGCTGTTCACGATCTACTCTTGGAACTGATTGCCTATGAAGCTGCAATAGCTTTATTGGATGAGTAACTACATACCTGCATCCACAACTGATTGGGACTAATTACAGATGTATCAACATACAGTTGCATCTTTCGGAACTGATTACAGATTTAGCACTGACAATGGACATGTCTGCATTCGCTTGGACTCTGATTACCTCTGCGGCCTGCATCGCTTGTTGGCACACACCTGTGGAAGGTGAGGCTGTCTCCTGCCTGTAGTGGACATTGTCGCCTAGTACCAGTCTTGCTGCCATCATGCAGCTGTTGAGCTAGTTCTTACATGCCTTTGTTATACTGCAAGTATCTTAGTTAGAGTCTTTCACCTGATTACTGTCAGCAGAACTTTCAGTCAGCGCTGTCCTGGAGTCCAGTACACGTCAAATCATATGGGCTGAGGTGTGGGCTCCTCTGACAAAGGGCATTGAGCTAATGTGATCCATCACATGACTTGTCCAGCAAGGGAGGGGGGATCAGATTGGAGTACTCCCTCCTGAGTGCTCATTAATGTGATATCTCCCTCCATGACATCTGAACAGGTTCCTATGCTGCCTGTTTCGGTCTGATGCATTGTTCTGCATGTTGTGGCATGTATCTTGCACGTTAGGACACGGTAATAATAATAAACATTTCGCACATTAACTTGTATTGTACTGTGATCAGTGTTGAGAAGTATGAGAGTGAGGACGAGAGTGTGTGTCCCGTTACCTGGATTACAGAGGGATCAGGCAGTGTTGAGTCATGTGGTGTCTTGGCGCTTGTTACACTGTCGGCGAGTGACAGAGCTACTGTGGCAGGACACACAATGTTGCCAGTGCTAATGCTTACCCAGTTGTTTGTTTGACTCTTCCGCTGCCTGCCCAAATCCCATATTCATGTTCTTTTTCATGTGTATGTGTCCATATTCACAGCTACGATCCATCAAGTTTGGGAGACAACAGCAATGCGCACAGACACAGTCATAGTTGCATGATGATAACTTGCACTCATTGGAAGTAGTTGGCAATGAGCTGATCATGCAGGTAAAGACCTTCTTCCTCACCACTGCCATCGTCCCTGGGCATGTGTGGGTTTGCAGCGGGGGGCTGTTGCTGGTCATCATCGTCCTGAATCCGGGGTATCCTCTTGCGCAAGGCCAGGTTGTGCAGCATGCAGCATGCGACTATCTGGCACACCTTCTTGGGTGAGTAGAGAAGTGCCCCTCCAGTCTTGGCCAGACACCTAAATCTCGACTTCAGAAGTGCAAAAGTGCGCTCCCCCACACGACGTGTTCTCCCATGGGCATCATTGTAGTGGTCCTCCCCTGGCGTAGTTGGATTCCGCAGTGGGCTCAGCACACAGGGACGATTGGGATAGCCAGAGTCACCTATCCTGGATAAACACATTTATAAAAATGTAACTGTGACATGTGAGGGGAGCAGCATGTCACACATACGTCACACTCATTGACACAGCCCACTCACCAACAAGCCAGGCCCAATCTGGGTGTAGATTAGCCATCAATTGTGGTATGCTGCTGTGGCGCAGAATGACTGTGTCATGTACGGACACAGGATACTTGGCACACACGTGTGAAATGGTCTGGTCCACTTGGCATACCACTTGCACATCTGTGGAGTGTTCATTTTTCGTTTAGAATGAATGCCTTTAGGTGCCTGTGGTGGAACTGGGCCAATGTGGGTTCCGTTGATGTCGCACACTACATGTGGAATGCGTCCAAGTTCATAGGAATCCCCCTTCACACCTGCCAAATCATTGCGCCTTGGGAACTGTATGTAGTGAATCTTGTATTTATTAATGCAGACAGGACATCACGCAACACCATGCTGGACATAGGCTGTGACATCCCTCCAGCGCTGGCCACGGGGCACTGGAAAGACCTAGTTGCCAAAAAATGCAGTGCGGCCATCACTTTGACTTTTGCTGACAATGCCGGGGGACATGTTCACCTGGACTTCAAGTGGGGCTCCAACTGAACACATAGCTCTCACATTGTGAGGCGATCCTGACGGAATTCCATGCTGATTGTAATGTCCTCCATGGTTTCCAGGACTGGGACAAGGTGATAGCTAGGTGGGCTCCTCCTATGTACTCTGGCCGGGGACACATGCAGAAGTAGGTAATAATTGATGAGATGTGTGTGACAGTTTCACCAGAGACTCACATGGCCACAACGTTGACATGACTCTTGAGCATGTGAAAAGACACAAGTGACATGCATTAAGACCTTGGTTCACTCCACCCACTCCTCATACTGAACACTAGTACATCAACAACATGACATTGTGTATGACATGTCGTACCCTGCTACATCAGGGTGTGATCAGCCCTGTGTGTTAGGCACAGCACACGTGGTTACCAGCATCAATGCTGACTTGCATGTATCTTCGGCCATTGCACGTCCTCAATCTCAAGTCCGACAATACACAGCAATACAACGGGATGAGGGCAGTCTGTGTCACCTGGACAACATCACATGAGCATGCAGCACAGTAGACATGTTCAAATGTGCATTATGTGGTCAATCCATCAGGACTGTGTGATGAATCTGCGTGACACACATTGCCACGTTCAAAGTGTATTTGTATAGATACAAGTGTTTAGTGTATACATGCACACATAGCTTGACAGCACAACTTATGTTGGATCCAGCAATGTATGTTGAGACACATGTGCATTGCCCTGACGTGTGTACACACATGGAGGCAATTGCAGGTGAGCACACAGCATGGCACAGCAGTACGTGTGTAGAAAGTGTAGAGCTGAAGAGTAGGTCTGATTTAATGACAATGGCCAGCTAAGGATGTCAGCTGACATCACTGGCATTTCATGAGACAGAACATGGACAAGTGTCCGACCGTCAAGTAGCACGTGTTACTCCAGACGTGTTAACATCTTTTATGTCTCAGAACACAACGTGAGTACAGTAATAGCGGCCTTTGTCCTTTTGGACTCATTTACTCTTTTCATGCCATGCTGGCCACCACACAATACGAGTGATGTCTTCTCACTCTCCTTTTCATGGACATTCCATGTGTGTCAGGACGTAAGGCATAGGTCACACGCCATGGAACCTTAACAGTTTGCACATTTGACCTTATGCAAATGTTGTGTGATGAATTATGCAGTTAGCAAAGCGTGCATGCTAAAGCTAAATTGTGTTTACAGGCTCTAGAGCTGGCATCCACAGAGGTAACAAGCATTGGCCCCAATCGAATGATGCCGGATAGCGGTGGCCGCTGCTTGACCTCCGCGGGGCGTGACCGCCAATGAGGTATAGCCATCAGCCAATGGGAACCGGCAGCGGTAGTGATTTTGGAATGTCGCGGTAGGCGTGCTAGGCCCCTGCGGGGCCAAACATTGGCCCCATATGAAGGATGCGAAGCCGGCTGGCCAATGGTAACAGCAGACCAACATTTGAATATGCCTAGGGCACTATATATATGCCTGTGATATGTACACACCTGTCACTCGCCTAGAGACACTGCTGCCTGCCATTCCTCAGCACGAACAGCGGCTGTATGTCAGCTCTGGAACCAGTCATGTATCGTAGAGAGAACCCGAGGGCCCGTCCCTTCACCACAGAGGAGCTGGGGGTCCTGATAGTAGAGTTCCTTGGACAGTACGGGAGGCCATATGGTGCTCCAGAGGGACTGGAAAGTGTATGCCACACTTACTTATGTTGGTCACGAGGGTCAAAACATGTGGCTGTACAGTGCTGTGTGCCTCGGACTGCTTGCCAAAAGGGCAGCATTCTGATTTTTGTTGTCTGCATTTCACATTCATTACGCACTACTTAATGCACTTGAGTGTGTGGGGAGGATGGCACACTGTTCAATGTTGCTGCTCAACATGTCTGACACATCACACATGTTACTTTCAGAAAGGATGATGAATACATGTTGGAGTCTGTGTAGCCAAACGAGTTTAAGAGTATACTGATGTGTAGCTCTATTAGCTGAGGGCATGTGGATGTGCCTACAGACAAGAGGATGTGATGTTGATATGGCACCACATGACGAGCAATTTTGCTGTATGATGGCAACTTGGTGCATGACTGCCAGTTTGCATGTTAACATCCATGGGATGTGCATGGAAAAACTTGTAGACTAATGCAGCCTGTGCATGGACAGTCACATGTGTGCATTGGGTACATGCTTTTATTTTTATCTTGCCTATCATGTTTGTTGTCAAGCCACTTCACTGAACAGTGTCTCTGTCTCCTGCTGAATCTACCGAGATCAGAGAAGGTGATGGGCACGTAACAGTTGGTGTACCTACTGGCATCACTGCTCCCTGGAGTACAGTGACACTGATGGTACCATCGCATCATAGGGGACCGGAGTGCCCTGGATGAGTCAGCTCCTGAAACGCCTACCTCCACTTCCTCAGACTCAGGTGGTGACTCCTCGGTGTGGTCGGGCAGAGGAGAATCGAGCTGTGCTTCTTCGTCCAACACACCCCGTCCTGTGTCCACAGTCCCTGAAGCTCCACCAAATGTCATCCATGCACGATGCCCTAAGAAGGGTAAGGTATCTTTTCCCCCAGGCACAGCTGCCCCAGCCCCAGTGTCCCCTGCTGCCCTCAGTGTGGAGGCCATTGACATCTTGTGTCAGGTGTCTGTGGGTCAGACTTTGCTATTGAATGCCCTACAGGATCATGGCAACAAGTTGTCACAGGTAATAGCATTCATGGAGGGCATCCATTCTGACGTAGGTGGCCTGCTCTGGAGTGTCCAGTGTCTGGCCTCCACACTGACGGCTGCAATAGTGCAGTCACAGGCTCTAAGTCTGGCTCCTGTCCCTTCCTCAACCACCCTGCCAGTGTCCCCACATGATCAGAGGAGCCACACACCTGTACACTCAGGCACCAGGTCATCCCCACGCAGCATACGACAACAGGAGTCCAAGCGACAGAGACACGAGACATCATCCTCAAGGAGCACAGATGCCAGCACCACCATAATAACCTCACATGAGAGTGCGGAGCCGAAACACAAAAGACATGCCTCAACATTGCAGACGTCAAAGTCCCAGCACTCCAAGACCCCTCCAGGATCCACTACTGGTCCAGGCTCAGCACAAGAATTTGCCCTGGCTGCCGTGGGGCTGTTGCATTCCACAACTGCCCCCCTCCAGTTCAGAGGGATGTTGTGCCCAGAACTTCCACTCCCACCAAACCCCCCCACCAGTAAGCATGGACAGAAAAGCAGTGAGGTTGTGATTGTTCCACAACAGGGGAGGCAGGGTAGGAGCCCCCCCCAGAGTAGAACTAGGTCTGAGGGTTTTACAAGAAAGGATCCACGGCCACCTGCTCCACTTTCTGGGGGGAAGGGAGCAGCTGTGGGCACCTCACCTATCCCTTGTCCAAAGACACTTGTGGGCTATCGTATCCCCAAACAAGTGAAGCCCAACCCTCCACATGCAACATCAGCCACTGAGCTTCACCAGTGCATGTCACCTCCTCCCCATGCGACGACTCCACCGTGTCCTGCCAGCCCTCAGGCTCCCACATCCAGGGATCCCTCTGCCTGTGCCAGTTCTCCCCCTCCCAGGTCCAGTCCTCAGACTACCCCAGACAGTCATCCACCACACAGTTCCAGTTCTCCACATATTTGATGGCTAGTCGCTCTTCCCAACCCATTCCTCCCTGAGCGGTGCCTGAGCTGACCATTTGCTAGCCCTGTACTGGTGAGGTTTACATGGCTGTGGACTGTGTTACATTGATTTGTGTGTATTTCCAAAGCACACATGTGCGGACTTGAGTTTTGACTGGCAGTTGCCCTTCATGTTTTGCACTTTACATGCTGATACCGAGTTTGTGTTTGAATGAAGTTATTCATGTTCTTGACGTTGTCGCTGGCCTTACAAATGTTGCTGTACAATGTATGTGCATGTGTTCATGGGTTCAATGCTCTGAAGTCACACTTTGCCATTCTCATGTACTGTACTAGATCTTACAGGGGTTACCAGGGGTTCCGCAGAATGCTGTCATGTTTTGACTCAGAGTATTGATGGGGCGGGCTACTTGTCAGTGGTGGTCCACTCTGGTCCTGTTCATTGTGTTGGCTGTGCTCTCCTTCTTCACACATGTCAGATGGGTTGGATCTCCATCATGTGAATGTCTTCCAATTTACATGATGACTTGAGGGGTGGGCAGGGCACTACATATCTGTGTGGTCTATCTTGATGTGTACACACCAGTGTGGGTATGTTGTCATCTTGGATGGGTATGGCTTCATAGTCAGATGGATGGAGGTACATGTTCTTATTGGAGTCATCGTACAGTGTGAGGTGCTGTGATTCTCTGAGATGTTGATGTGTGTGTGCCCTTGGGCATTGCCCTTTCACTCATGTATGATGCATGTGATGTGTGCCTGTTTGTTTCCATGGTCAGACACCTTGTGGGGTGTTGGTGGACATGTTGGGGTTGTTGCAGGAGCTGTGTGCTGTGTGTCATTGTGACCTCGCAGGCCTAGGGTGCACCTGCATGTTCGACTCATCATTGGTGAGTATGCAGAGTGTGTCAGTGCAATGTCTGTGTTGTGTGTCTTGGGATATGGCCTTGGTCTTGCTTACCTTTGTTCGCACTGTGCTGCCTGTCTGTGGGTTGCAAACATGATATGTTATTTCTCACAGGCATACCTGTCACTTGACACTTTCTGTGCCCAAATTGGAGCTGTTCGGATTCATAGCTGTGACAGTAATTGCATTTGGCCATATACATTGAGTCAGACTTAAACATGGATTTTTGCTCGGGACACTCCTCAACTGTACAGATCTGGTGTATACACCACTTCATTCGTGAGCTGTGCCAGTGGCTGCCATGGACATGTTTGACCCTCCACTCCCCTCCATGTTCTGGCACTGTGCTGTGTGCTGATGATCTGTTTCCATTGGCATGCTGGCCAGTGGCACTGTTTCAGTGGGCGATGTGTGATATTTGTACCTACTTGCTTTCAGTAATGGTTGCTGTGGTACAGTACAGATGGATTGGCAGCACAGTCCTCTTGTCTTGTTCCTGCATGGATGTTTGCCAGGGTTGTGTGGCAGTGGATGTTTGCAAAATGTGTAGCTGTTTCCCTTGCGCCTGCTAACCATCCTGGGCAGGCATCTTGGTCACTTTGCAGTCTGCAGTGTATGCACTCCCATCACCAATGCTAATCTGTCACCTTGATCAGGATTGGAGCTGTGTGAGTGGTGCTGGTGGGTGGGTGTGAGGGGAGCTGAGTGGCAGGAGGCGTCAGCACAGGGCAACCTTCTGGCCCCTGAGAGTATCACTGATGTGAATAGGCGAGGCATCTTTCCCCAAACGTGGTTGTGCAGGCCCTGCCTGCACGCTTGCAGTGAGTTGTTGTTGTACCGTGGTTGCATGCATGTATGGGTGTTGGACGTACCTCTGCTGTTGTGCGTGGCGGCGTCTGATCTGCTGGAAATGCATCAGGTACAGCAGCGATAAGGCCTGTAGGGCTGGATCCATTGCGGCTCTGGTGGTGTACGTGAATAGGGCTTGGATATTCCCTTGCTGGTATTGTGCTTCCGCCATTCGCGATGAGGTGGGGTTTCCGCAGCGGTGGGATTGGCTGTTTGGTACATCGTACTGTGGTTGGCGGTGAAGACGTGATTCCGCACGCTGTTCTTGCTCTATTGGCTCCGTCCGCCACCCTTACGTGAGGTCGACACGTGCGGCTGCAGAAACACCGCAGAGGTACGTAAATGGCCTATGTTGGCCCATTGTAATGTGGCGGTCGCAATAACCGCATGGGGTGCAGAGAATTCTCCGTTTTCCGCCACCGCCAGCACTACGGATGGCCTTACGTCCAACATCCTAATGACTCCCTTAGAGTGGACTTTGGGTCAACACCTTGCTCATGATTTGATAGTTGTGTTGTCTGTCTCATGTCCCTGCTCCTGATTTGATGAATGTTGGCACTATTCTTGTTTTTGTACTGTCATGAACATTTTGGCCCCACAGTGTTTTAATTGGTTTCCTTCCACTGCTGATGTCAGACCATACTTCTTGCATGGGAAAGACTATTTCCTGTCCCCTTCACTCTCTCTCTCTCTGCTCGCTTCTCGTCCATCACCCTATTTTTCCTACTATGAACTTTCCAAAAAGCAGCCTTCTTTCACCAGGCTCCTTAGTTACATTGTTCAACATTTCTCTGTGTCAGCTGTGCTATCGCTGGGCAGCCATCATAAAAAACGTTTTCTGACTATTCCAAGAGGATCGAACACATGTGCCCACCTACATGCATAGCCAGCATATATGAATGTTTTTTTTTTAATTTAACAATTCCATTCAAAGATAGCAGCTGAGGATCTGTTTGCAGACATCTTTGAAAAGATTTATGAAAAGAAAAGAAAATCTGCATGAGCACGCACACAACCACATTGCCCATCTTTTACTGCTTCTGATAGCCTCAGTAAAAAATTCCTGTCCAGAGATTTTCATTTTTGACTTGTGTTTTTTTATCATTAGAGAAGTAATTTAGCTTAGGCAAACATTGCTGATCCGGACAAAATTTTTCTGGACGACATTTTTGAAAATGGCGGATGTATTGCAGTGATGATGTAATATTTCAGGAACCATGAAACCTATATACTTCATTTTGATGTCAAAACATAGGTTTTGGGGGTCTGGAAGTTTTATAGAGATAGAAAATAACTCCTCCGAAGCAACCCTTCCAATGGTGACTCTATAATGATGTGCTTTAGCCATCATATTGGTAATTTCTTTTAATATTGTTTTTGTTTTAAGTTTTTCATGGTGATTCTTATTCGTAAACATGAGCGAAGCAAGTGGTAGCAGAGAATCTTTATCTCCTGACAGAGTGTTGCTAACTACAAAATCTGAGGACTCCTTCAGCAAAGAAAAATATGTTATATGCAAACTAATTTGAAAGAAAAGTTAATATCAACTGTGGCTAGACAGAAGAGTGTTCGAGATGCTGCAGAAATATGGTAAGACGTAGTTCACAAAAGATTGAAACTGATGGGTGAAAAAGATCAAATATTTCATCATTGTAACAACAAGTTCTACAAGTTTTATACAATGAAAAAATGTCGGAAGGAATTTGTCAAAAAATAGCAGAAACCACTGAATCACAACAAGAATCCGAGTCTTCTGAGAAAGGGGCGACAACCAAACCCAATGCCCATCCACTTAGAAGATCGATGGCTACCCTTCGTCCACCTCCAAAAACTGATCAGAAAGCAGAAGATCTTCAATGTGTTATCTGTGGTTTAGCTTGAACAAGGGCCAAAGGAATTAACGAAAGAACTATGGGGGTCATTACGATGACGGGCGGATCGCCACCGCCCGTATGGCGGTGGCGATCCGCCCGCCATTCCCCTCCGCCCGCATGCCATTTCCCCCCGCCACATTACAATGGCGGGGGGGAGCCCTTTTCCGCCGGTCACACAGGTGACCGGGCGGAAAAGGGCACTAATATGGTGGCGGTGTCTGCAAGACACCGCCATCCATATTAGGATGGTTGCGGAGAGCAGCCTTTCCATGGCGGCAACACCGCCATGGAAAGGCATACGGTCTTTGCTATTGGGGGCCCGTTGCGGGCCCCCAGAGTGTTGGGGGGTGGGGGTGCACATGGGGGGGTACCTATGCTACCCCCCTGCATTGGTATGGACAAGGTGGCAGGCACCGCGCGGTGCCTGTCACCTTGTGCATGCCAATGCATGACGTGCATTCCCAGCATTGTGGCGGGCGGTGCTGTGAACACCGCCCACCACAATGTTGGGAATAGGGGATGCCACCGCCACCATGGCGGTGGCATCCTAATACTCGAGGCGGGACCACCGCTCCTATGGCGGACGGTCCCATTCGCCGCTACGGTGGCGGGCGGACGCCCGTCATCGTAATGTGCCCCAAAGTACAGAGTATGTGAGTCTCAAAGGGCAAACATGTTTTAATCTGCAGCTAGTTTCTTCCAAGAGGAAGTTTTCAGCTGAGTAGCTGATCTAAACAGCGAGTTGAATGTATTTGCAGTGGATCTGTATGCCCACCCAAACTGCATGTGTGCATGCATTCGAAAATATGAATGCTCAATGAGCTCCTCCTGAGCAACGTAACTGCCAGCCTTCAGTTAAGTTTGCACTCTTTGAAAAGGCAAATGCAGTTTTAAAGCAACTCTTGAGTGCTGGCTATGGGTTCACAATTAGTGAGATCAGAAAAATAATGGTCAACATTGGTGAAACTGGATTGATCCACAATAATGAAATGACGATTTTTCTGGTGAGAATGTACAATGACAGAATTCGTTTTTGGCAGTCTAACAAAAAGAATAAGCCACTTAAGGTGTTCTCAACTGATTTGACTGCTGAAGTTCTTGCTGCCAAAATAAAATCACAGTATGTAGTAAAATCAGCAGGAACCATTTTAAGAAACGTCCTGAAAGATTTAGATTTTGGACTTAATGACAAGTTTTGCTATTTAAGGTTTAAAGTTTCACCTTATAGCACCATATGCACAACATATAATATGAAGGATTGGCATTTGACTGGTTGTATATATATTGTTTTTCATCTTTTCAGATATTCCCAGTGATACCTGACATCAACATACAGGATTACTGGTGTTGTATTATCTTTTTCACTCTTTTTCACTATTCTTGTTTTAGCAGCCGTAATATTTGTTCATCTTGGTCCTGAAGAAAGCCTGGATATACTATTGATCATTTGAAGGCTGAAACATGTCGACCTATATTCATTGAGTAGTTTCAAATTAATACTACTCTCTGTATTTTTTAATCCTACCAGTGATGGCAAGTTAATAAAAGTTTTTTTGCAATCATTAGGTAGTTTTACCTCACCACGGTACACTTTCACTATTACGTTTTATTGCGCTGCACTCTCATCACATTCATAATTTACATATGGGATTTTAGCATCCTAGATAGTTTTTGAACATCTTATCAAAACATCCCTGAGCTCCTACCTCACAATGAGGGAGTTGTAGCCCTCAGTAGGACTAGGTTTCCTACTGGGAGGAGAAACCCATATGATGAAGCATGCCACCTATGGTGGGTGAGGGTTTTCGTCCCTAAAGGGATTTCTTCCCCTCCTTTACAGGGGAGATTATGAGTGACTCCAGTCCTTCTACTTTCTATGTACACTGTCTGATGTGAGTTCCTTGTGTGCTAACATAGACCTGAGGTTGTTTTGTGTTATGAAGTTTTGTGATGCCCCAGAGCTCTGCAAATCATGGAAGTCAACAAGAATGCCTGATGTTGTCTCAACATTTGTTACATCATTGTTCAATATCAGCAAAGCAAAACTGCTACAAGCTAAAATTCTTGAGTTCTGAACAGAGGCTGACAACATAGATGATGGCTTAAATGAAGAAGTGGAAGACAATCCCATGAACTGACAGGCTTATGCTGTGCAAATGTACTGTCTTTTCCAAATCATGTTTTGTGAATTACATCACAGCAAAAAGAAAACTCTGCTACACATGTTGACTGCCCAGGTAGTCTATGACAAGTGCAAAAGTAGAGAGCTAATCATTCAATTAATAGTTTGGTGGATTAGCAAGTTATAATCAGGGGCGGCTGGTGAAGTTTGAAAGTGGTAGGCGTAAAATGTAACCACCAATTTTCCATTAGTGAGTGAGCACAACTTTTTCAGAGTACAGAAGGGTTAAAGATGCATGCTCAGGCTGCAGCCAATTTGAATAGAGAGGCTAGTCCGTGTAGGGAAATTTCCTATATTTTTGGCTTGACATGACATGAATGATCTGGTAACAATTAGGGGTTGCTTTTGTGTAATTACGCACATTTCTAGGAACATTAGGTGAAACTTTGAATAATTAGGTGAAATGCAAATCCAGCATTTTTCACAAAATGCATTTGCATCCATTTTGGATGCGACGACCCATTTAATTCCAAAAATGAAATCTCTGAAAACAAAGCACCGCAATCAACAGCAGCTTGCATTCTGGTCATTTCCATTGTTCCTGTGCGATAATTTTGCCATGAATGCAACATAATTATGTGACATGGTGTAATTTCAGGAATCTCGCACAAGTGAAATTCTAGAAATTATGCCGCGTAATTTAAATTTCTGCTAGGCCTAGTAACATTGGTGCTGACTAAAATCATTAGGTTTAAGAAACAGAAGAAAATTAACCAAAGAAGTTTAGGAATAAGGGTACTTTTTATGACATGTTTTAGGTCTGTCAGTACATCCAGAGGAACAAGATACAGGAAAAATCCTAATAAGGGAACATCATTGTGCACTTCATGTATTTTTAGTGTTCCTGTCTTTGCTTCTACTGAGAGATGTAGTGACATACCAGAGGCTAAAGTGGAAGGGATCGTTTGGGAGGGACATTCCCAAGCTTTTTATATTTCACAAAAAACAGTTCCCATACTATTTGTAATAAAACAACCCCTCCTGAACAGTTAATGACAACCTTGCTGCACCTCTGGATTTATTATTCTTGATAGGCGGGGTGTTAGCAGTTGAGTTCTGAAGGTCTTGCATTCTAATAGAAAAAACGGTTTGCCCTAGGTACAGTGTGATGGTGAGTTTCTAAAAATATATATTATGAAAACACTCATTTTAACTTGTCCAGGATACTTTTTCGATTTACTGACACAACATCGATGTAAAAAATATCAATGAAAAAATATAGACTACAAAAATATCGACTCCCTATACTTAGAAAGGTAAGTACAAAAACATTGACTAAAAGATGTACAAAATATCGATTTATATATATATATATTTATTAAAACAAATAATATATATTAATTATATTAAATATTTAAATTAATTTTAACAAAATAAAATACATTTAATATACATTTTAACAATATATACCAAATAAACGTAATTAAAAAAAATAGATAAACACGCAAACATAATAATTTTTACATAAATATATATATATATATATATATTTTAAAACAATTAACAAACTTAGGGGCCCATTACGATGTCGGGCGGAAGCACAACCGCCGTGCTGTCGGAGGCAAAAACCGCTAGTTACCGTCCGCCAGCAACGGCCCACACGCCTGCAAAATTAGGATGTTTAAAGTCAGGCAAACACCGCCCGTAAGCCTGCGAAGCCGCCCGCCATCAAAGTGCGCCCGTCTACGTAGCGGCGCGAGCCAATGGAGACACACCGTCCGACGAAATGACGTACCGCCCGGCGTACAAATTACGATGCCACAACCAAACAGCCTCACCGGCAAAGAGACACCGCACGAGATACCAAGGCGGAAACCCGACTGTTCAGTACGGAGACTAAAAGGCAGCCCACCCAGAGATGAATCCTGCACTCCAGGCCATCCCCATGCTCTACCTGATGCACCACCTAGGAGTGAACGCGCCACGACGACGCAGGTAGGCAGACACACAACAAGGGCACGCAAACACTGCACACAATGCAAGGGCGGAAAAACTGTACATGGCCCCCCAGACACCCCTGTGTGGACAGGACACATCCACCACTGTACCCACACATGTCCCACCTGTCAAAATAAAACAACTCGCAACATCCTGGGCACCCACTACCCGGGACCAGGAAGTGACGTCCCCGTCACGGCACCGCAGCGCAGCGGCGATGACGCAGGTACACATGCGCACATTGCAGAGGCCAACGACAGCGCCATGCATGGGCTGCACACAAACACCATAGGGTCACAACTACACACCCCACACACCAGCCCCACCCTGAAGGCACATGTCACGTGGCCTTCCTGCATCAATCATGTCCCCAACCGACAACTCACAGTTGTCAACTTGATGTCACACAAGTGTCCCGAACAGGGGAGTAATGTGATGGCAAAATAGGACACACCCTTCTGTGCAAAAAATGGAGAAGCACACGGCGGCTGCTACATAACAGCGCAGAATATGGACATTGTCCGTAAAAGGCACGCCAGTCTCATCCCAAAATACCTATACCATCCTGCTCGCAATATCAAGCCATGCAATGTACAACATTGAAAAACCCTGCTGCCTGAGAACAGGTGTTTCCAATTACTACACCCACACAGAAGCCCCAATGTATAGCGGAAACGCAGTGTCCCGCCCACACACGGGAGAGCAGATAGCACTGAATGGCCTTCCATTCCTACTCTGAAATCACATTGCAACAATTTATGCAGGAGAATGGAGCCATTGTACCAACAAGAAGCCAAACAGAGCCATGCAGAGTAAACCGTCCACTGGCAGGTAGCGCCCAACATGAAAGAAAGATAATAACACAAAAAAAATTATACCACTCCTCCATGTGGGTCAAATGCAAGTAATCTGGAAAGAGTCAGACACCACTGGCCTTGACCATTCATTGAAGCATGTGGGATGAGGGCCTGTGTCCTCCACCCAAGCTATAACCCAAGTCCTGCCGCCGTACATCCATCCCAGAATTGCCAGCATCGTCGGAGGTTGCACTCTGCTGACTGCACAGGCAGCCGGAGCACGCCATCACATCACCCTGTAGCAAAATGGCTGTTGCACCACTGCTTCCCAACTACACCAGACAGATGCAGCTGTACATTAAGAGCTTGCTACAGATAGGGGGCTGTGAAAATCTGGCTATGCTGAACGTAAGTTACAGAGTGACTTACCGCATTGCAATGTTCAGCTGCGTCATCCCCATTTTCTACTGTCGGAGGTGTCCGTTCCACTGTCCTGTGGATTTATGTCTCTCCAACCCGGCATGTCCCAAGGCGGACTTGGTACACTTGTTTGCACCCCTGGACGCCCACGACAGGATCTGTTCAGTGTATGGGGGCATGGCGTATGTGGCTGCAATCGGACACACACTGCAATGGGACCAGTGTGCTTCCACACAACGTATTCTGGATCACAGTTTCATCGAATGTCATCCAACATGTCCCATCAGGCTTCTACAAGGGACAACTTACGATGAACACGTTGCTAGCCACCAAAGCTTCATTGGATGGCATCCATGTTTACCACCAATGCCATGGATGCCCTGCTGGAAGGTATCGCATACCTGACAACTTGTCAATTCATCGGTCCCCGACTCAATACCCCCAATTGAACATTGATGTTCAACACCGTACCTATGCTTGGCTTTCGCACGCAGTGGGCAATTAGCTGTACAACAACTATACCATACAATCTGCAACAAACACCTTACCATCAACTCCACTGCCATGACATCGGACATTTCCGGGACATGCACTCTGTTCCTCACCATATCCTGTGTCTCTGCATGAACAGGGGGAGGCAGAGGTATGGGACTTGTGTACAGTAACCACATGGCCAATACTGCACGAACAACTATGCTGTAATATGTATTCTGTGCACCTGAACACATGCACCTGTCAGTGCACACTTATCTGTCTGCTGTATTACGTGAGAACTGTCACCTCACCATCGTCTGTACTTCCGTGCCAGGACTTTTGCATGGTCAACAAATGCAACCCCCTACAACATGGCCCTAGTCATTGTGTCATGTTCAGTAGCCACCACATAGCAACAACCTGTGAGACGCTGCTGCATGCATGTAGGCTCATGCTCTGATGTCACCTCTGACGCAGGTGTGTCGGAGTCACTATTGTAGTAATCCCGTACCATGGAACTGAGATGTACTGTGCCTATGATGTCAAGCTGTCTGGTAGGCAAAATGAATACTGTCTGTGTCAAAGTCTAGAGCTCTTCAGTAATGAGCAAATGTACTTTAGCATAGCAAGGGCAAGGCAGTTGTAACTCTGAAGCCTTCATTCCACAGTCAACAACCAATCACATCTACCTGTACCCCCTTTTGTATGTGTAATCATGCTAAGTATATCCTCCACATGCATTTTGCTGCCAATAGTGTCCACTATACTGCATCACAGAGGAAGTAAGTTCAAATACATGCCTTGAAGCAAATATGTGACTATGTAGAATTATTTATCGAAGACAAGTACGAATGAGAGAGGATGAGAGTGTGTGAAGTACACGAGAGTCGTGAGATGACCATGTAGTCTAGTGTCATTGGATGTCAATGCATATGAGTTGCCGCCACAGTGGACCTAGTGAAATACCAGAGGTTGTGGGCCTTGGCTTGTCAGACTCTGACGTGGCCCAACAGATCATCACATTAACACTGACGGACTGGTCACTAGAAAGCACAGTCCTACATATGTGTACAATTACCTTCACAGTCTGACATCACAGTCATCAAGCAAAATTAGGAGGCACGCAAGAAGCATGCTACAGCAATGCATGACAAAACACACACACGATATCAGTGTGGGTGGGCAGGTCTGCACAGTGAGTACGAACTGCAGAAATTCACATACATGCTCAATTAAACAAGGCACAATCTTGACAGTCACACACCCTGCAGACCCACAATGTCCAAAACATATCAAGTAGGAGTCATCCTGAACTGCAAGGACACACCCACACACTGCACACTGTGCAACATACAATACACACATGTGCTCACATCCACAGATCTGAACACGGATACAAACACCCACCATGGCCCTGGGTAACACGTGTGTAGTCGACATTGCCAGAGCACACACACACACACCAACACTACCCTAAAGTCACACCCTTCACACCACACATACCTACACCTCCCAAATGCACACATTGAAAGTAAGCTGTGTGCCCAGGCTCAATGTTCATCACAAGATTAACATACACCTACACTGCTGGCCACACAGAAAGTAAGCTCACACATACACGCACACTCTGCACATGCTACCTGTCATCCTGTGGCAAGACTCACACCCTGTGCTTTGCTTGCCCGCAAACATGACACATATACATTTTTGCAGAAATACCACCAAATACATGCAGACAATCCGTGTCACAAAAATACTTCTTCATCACACACACAAGTAGCAGAGTCTGAAAGAAGTGAAGTCCCTGCCACGTGTAAAATACATTGGAATGTGAGACCAGACATTGCAATTGTTGAGGTACCATACACGGCATGTGCCTCACTTAACTATGCACACACAGTAACAACTGCAATCAGCAACTACACAGACACAACCGACTACAGGAACAACAGCATCCAGTCACAGATTACATAGACAGGTGGCAATATTGTTCAACACCAGGGACAGTGGCCAGTCCGATGTGCAGAGTAGTGATACGAAAAGCTGCGTATGCAATGTGTGTGAGTGTACCCTGCCATGGCCAGCAACACTGCCATGACAGTCACAATAGCCATTACAGCCACCACTGTGTCACAGGTAGTTGTGTGAGGGTGCCTACCATTCAAACAGGATGCCAGTCCGACTTGGTGCTGTCTGTGTGCTACGGGACAGCTGGAGGTCCGCCCCTGAGAGAGAAGCACAACTGTGGAAGACACACATGTGGCATGCGAAGCGGGAGGGCTGCTTGGCCCAGGTGGGTGGGTGGCACGGGTAGGTGCACTCATGCAGTGTTGTAACAGACTGTGTGGTGAGGATTCCAGAGGGGTAGATTACCACTGTGTTGGGTATTTGGAAAGCCTACCTGTCTGGGGATGAATGTGAACTCGTGTGGGCACAACAGGCGGGCACACGATCAATGCTGCATCAGATGTAGACGTTAGCCCTCCCTCTGGGGACATGCTGGATACTGCTGTGCGTCTGCCAGGCCCTTGCCAAGGCACTTACATCCCCTGTCCTCCAGGTGTACCCCCTACATTGTCCACCTGCACAGGTTACCCAGGGCACTCAATGGCAGTGGAGCTTGGTGGGTGGGAGGTCATGGCGCCCTTCTCCTGGTCACATCTCGCAGGCGACACATTCTCAGTGTGCAGCAGGGCACAAGTCCTAAATAAGAAGTGGGGGGATGCTGACGTCACGACAAGAAGTGACGTCACGAAAGGTGGCTTGCACCATCAGACTCATTGCCGCCCCTCGCTCACCCCTTAGATGCGATTGCATCAGAGAAGCCAGCGCGTGAGCAGCAGCTCCAATCTCGCCCCAGAGAGGCCAAAGAGTGAATGTGTGGCTCCCTTTGCTCCAGTCATCGAGCTCGCGGTAAAATAAGTGGGGGACGCCGTCCACCCGCGTGGTACCCCGACTCGAGCCCTGGTGTGCAGGCAAAGTGTCCTATTGGCTTTGCGATATGTGTGAGTTGCATGACACTCGTTGGCGGGGGATGGCTCGGAGGCCCGTCACCCTGAGGACCATATCTCACTCTATGGGTCCCTTGTCAATGGCAGCGGATGTAATGACTATGCGCGCCGGGGTGGGTCTACTACCTTTCGTCTGGGATGGTGTTTGCGGCCTGGCCCGCTAGGGCAGCTACAGCTTCTGTGTGTTGCATGTGGTGTATCCGGACTCCGGAGACTATCATGCATTGTCACTGTTGTCCAGGGCTCGAGTCGGGGAACCACGCGGGTGGACGGCGTCCCCCCACTTATTTTACCGCAAGCTCGATAACTGGAGCAAATGGAGCCACACATTCACTCTTTGGCCTCTCTGGGGCGAGATCGGAGCTGCTTGTGCAAGCGCTGGCTTCTCCGATGCAATCGCATTTAAGGGGTGAGCAAGGGGAGGCAATGAGTCTGACGGTGCAAGCCACCTTTCGTGATGTCACTTCCTGTCATGACGTCAGCGTCCCCCCACTTCTTTTTTTAGGACTCGTGCCCTGCTGTTGTCAGATGTGCCACTTTCCAGGGGGGTGGAGAAAGGGTCAGGAATGTCAGCCTGAGATTGGCCCAGTTGAAGGCCCACCTTGACTGGGGAGGACAACCATTGGACAGTCTGGTGTAGCCCACACACGCGTACATGTAGGCCCTACATGAACTATGTCACCTGCGGCAAGGTGATGTCATGGGCAATGAAGTAATTGAGGAGAGCTGTCTGCCCCACGCAGAGATGCCACACAAGCTCAACAGACCCAGCACTGAGGGCAGCAGGGGTCACATGTGCAGGGGCAGCTGTGCCTGGTGTGAAGGACACCCTATCCTTCATCCTTGTGCCGACACGTGTTGCACCAGTGGAAGTAGATGGGAGGGCGGGCATTGGCCTCCGCATGGCTGAAGAGGAGCCAGAGTCCACGTCCCCTGTGCTAGCAAACATGGATGCATCACCTCTGCCCTCAGATGACGCCGAAATTGCCGTCTCGGCCTGTGATTCATCCAGCACACGTTTGGCCCCTCCGAGGCGCTGGTCACATCTGTCTCACTCAGCTCCTGTGCAGCTGCTTCATCCGATGCCTCACCACTGTTGACCGTCCCCTGTCCCTCAGCACCCACGGGAGATGCCACATGAGAGAGAGCGAGGTGGCCTCACTCATTTGGCATCAATTAAACAGACATGTGCAAGGGAAGCAGCACAGAACATTCCCAAATCCACATGTTGCACGATACCTGTGCAATTGTATACAGCCACCACAATCAACACGTAATGGCTGGCATACAGAAAATGAAGCCGCTAATAAGTGGCACATGTGTTGTGCACATAGCACAACACCCGGAATGTGTCACCCTGCGACCATAGCCACAAATCGCTGTGTGCACACCCACTGTCCTGATGGTGGCAAGGATGACCACTACGTAATTAGGCCAAGGACATACCTGCTTGGAGCAGAATGGGACACCACTCACACAGACTGCAACATGACAGTCCACAATGGTCATGAGCCCATGCCATCCACCTGTCGTTCGCACGAGCACAACTACTGTTGCACAGTGTGCCGGATGTGTAAGTACCAGGAATATGAGGTGAGGCATCGCACACATATGTCCGAACGAAATCAGAGTAGGCACAGTGCCTCAAACATACATGTGAATTGCCACTCCAGCCTACTACAGGTTGTTCCTGCGGGCTGCGACTCTGAATGCATTGACAATGCAGAGTGCTCAAATTACATCTTGACCCTCAGGAATCGCATATGCATGTCAGATGCACCCAGCACAGAGTACACTTACAACCCACTGCATCACACAACAAACATCACATTACCCAGATTATGGGTAGGCTGTGGACACATGCTGCCTCTCACAGCAAAAGACACCATCCCACAATACTGTACACTTGCTTGCTGCTGATGCCCCTACAAACGTGCATCCGGCACAGGCTGTGTGACTGTCAAGATGCAGACCATTAGTGGTGAAATGCAGTGCTGTGCTAACCTGACAATACGAGGGGGCATCCCCCGATTCGTTTTCGCCACGTAGTCGCTCATCCGGCAGATGACGTCACACCCTTTGTGGAATTGGCTGCACTGTCGGTTGCACATACACAGAGGCATCAACTTGGATGCAATGGCTCATCACAAGGCCTTGGGCTGGAGGACTTCCAACTGCAGGGATGGTACACAGGAGGGTTGGAATATCACTCATACACTTCTCATCATCACCCACATCCACCAATCACAATGGCATGATGCTGACCCATCCAAAATACTCAGAGATGTGTAACAGAGCCAAGAAGTAATCGGACATGGCCTAACAGCATGTGTACACCACACGTGAATGCATGCTGGTGGGAGTGTGTACACAGTACCTGTCCATCCCATTCACATGCAGGATGCCAGCACATTGAGCAATGTGTAGTCTGCCCACATCTACTGTCCATTGTCAGGTAGACCAACACATAGATCACAAGGCAACACATCTTTGTGGGTGGGCTCACTGTGTCCAACACTGCGCAGCCCTCAACGTACTCGCCCTGTGAATGGCTCACCCCGCAATGGAGGTCACATTCAGTGCCACTATCTCTCACACACATCCCTATCACAAGGCCTGGAGTGTTCAATCGCAAGGGCTGAGTTTGCGCGTTTCCGGAGAGTTGTGAACAAAAGACACATGTAACCCACTGTACAGTCAGTGTTGTTTCCTCTAGGTTTGGGCGGTCAATGTGCAGCCCAGGTCTGCTGAGACTGAGAAGGCCAGCAGGGACCCAGCCAGCCATTCACACAAGCAATAACTGCCCTGAGTCCTGCATTGCCAAGTGGCTGCGTCACTGGATGTCGGACATGAAAATGCCATGTACCACCACTCGGGAGGGACATGCAAGGGAAAGCGCCAGAGAGCCTACATACCCCTTCCACCTGTAGTAAGCATGGTAAGCAGTGCATGTTGGAACCCCACAGGCTCAGACTCATAGTGCTGCGGATCAACGACATGTGTGTCCCCCACATGCACTCCCACACACACTGTAGTTGTCTTACACACACAACTTTTGTAAGAAATAGCCTTGGGCAGTGTGCGTGGAGCTCGGAATCCAGGATCTCCAACTCCTCGCTGGTGAGTGTACCTGGACATATCTTCAGAGTCGTCGACATGAAGGTGGACATGTGGCAGCAGCAGCAGGTGTTGTTGTGGGATGCCAGGCAGCAGTCCCTGGAAGCTGTGGTAATGCCGGTCTCCCCCCCACACTCATGAAGCCCCCTGGGGCTGTTTCAGTGGGTCCAAGCTGCTGCAATTGGTGTACCATGTCTGCCTACTTCAAATGCACACAATGGCCTGCTCCGGGCTGTCCCGGTACGCTTACCTCTATAGTCGAACACGCAGGATGCAACCGCGAGGGCCATTGGAGTTGGCCTCAAGGGCCTGGTCCATGGCGGGTACAGTCCGCTGGTGCCATGTGGAATCCACAGTTTAATGTGCTCCATGCATTTGCAGGTGTGGCCATGATTTGTGTGTTGGAGCATGTCCACACCAGACAGGGCCACTTCATGCTGTGTGCATAGGCATTGACGGCCAGTGCTCAGCCCCCACATGTCTGTTGGCACATCATCATGTACACATTAGCATGGGAGCATGGGATGTGCATATGCACACACATGCCATATTTCTCAATGTACATCTCCCACTTGGCACATGCAACGTTACGTGTCACTTGTGATGTGTATTTGCATTCACACTGCTGTGTTGTCATGGAGTTGTCAATGTGTACACCTGTCAATGTGTGTTGGAGGTGTGATACGTACAGTGCTGTACATTGGGTGAACTAGGGACATCATTGACTGTCTCATATCCCGTTGTGCAACAAGACCCACTTGTTTGGGCCGCTCAGCCTGTGTACATTGTGTTGTTGGTGTGTGCCATACTCACCCAGCCTCGGAAGCTGTGTCAGGCACAGCAGCTAGGTATATTGCCGTGGTGTTGCCGCTTCACACATATGCAGTCTGAAATCATCATCATGCCTTTCAAGCTATTATGGCCTAAATCCCCATGTGCATGCTCATGGCAATGGTTTGTGTCAGTGGTCATTGCTATTGGTAAGGGGACCTGTGTAAGAGTATTGTAGCTGTGCTGTCCCTACTTGTCAGCTGTTCTGTGATTCTATTGCTTTGTCAGTAATTTTAGTTTTGTGTATGTGAAAATGCCATGTGGTGTGTTGCATTGACATGTGTCCACTTCCATCTGTCCTAGGAGGAGACCAAACATACATCGCCCCTACCAATTGCTGGCAGACATGGAGGATGTGGAGGTTATATGGAAATTCCGTCTGGACTGACCCACCCTGCATCACCTATGTGCAATGTTGGAAGCCCACCTTCGTCCTCGCAGGGTGTATCCTACAGCATTCACCCCCACGGCTAAGGTGATGGCTGCACTGCATTTTTTCGCCACCGGATCTTTCCAACAAACGGTGGGCAGTGGAGGTGGGATGTCCCAGCCCATGTTCAGCATGGTGCTACGGGATGTCCTGTCAGCTATGATGCTGTTCAGGAACCGGTACATCCGATTCCCCAGGGCTCGTGATTTGGCGGCAGTGAAGGGTGCTCTCTATGCCCTTGGACGCATCCCCCACGTTGTTGGTGCAATTGATTGCACCCATGTTGGCCTTGTTGCACCACAGGTCATGGAGCACATCTATAGGAACCGGAAACATTTCCACTCCCTGAATGTGCAAGTGGTGTGCCTGGCGGACATGATTATCACACACGTGTGTGCGAAGTTTCCCGGATCCGCCCATGACTCGCACATCATGCGCCACAGCATCCTCCCACGAATGATGACCAATCTTCAACCGGACCGTGCATGGATTGTTGGTGAGTATGCATACTCGTGTAGCGTGCTGGGTGTGACATGCTGTCTTGTATCCTGTTGGAATTGCAACGATTCTCTGTGTTTCTCACACCCAGGTGACTCTGCATATCCTAACGGGCCTTGGCTGCTGAGCCCACTACGGAATCCTAGGACACCAGCTGATGTCAGATACAATGAGGCACATGGGAGGACCAGACGTGTGGTGGAGCGGACTTTTGGACTCCTGAAGTCCAGATTCAGATGCCTGGACCGCACCGGGGGTGCACTGGCATACTCCCCACAGAAGGTGTGCCAGATAGTGGTGGAATGATGCATGCTGCACAATCTCACGATTTGCAGGCAGATCCCCCTGATAGTGGATGACGGTGATCAGCCAGGGCCCCCGCCTGCAGACCAAGCCGTGTCCAGTGACGAGGACAGTGGAGAGGAGGAAGCAGTGAATGAGCGTCAGCAGCTCATCGCCCGCTACTTCACTTGACGGTGAGTGACCATGTGCGACGGATGATGTTGCTGTAGTTGTGTAGGTGTATGGGTGTATTGTCACAGCGGCCTATTGTTCACTGAGTGCTGTGTGGCAATGGTCCATGTCCAGGGTAGTATGCCACTGACAGTGGCTGTAGCATTGTGCCCTGTTGCTCTGTGAGATGTGTGTACATTGCTTAAACTTGATGACAAGTACTGTGTGATGAGTGTGTGACACACACATTCAATGGACTCTTGTTCTGTTTTTCACCCCTAGGTCCCTACAGCCTCTCCTGGCCTATCGACATACCGCACTCCAGATGCATTTCTGATCATGGTGACGGTTGCACATCCTTGATTAAACACAGAGCAGATGAAACAGAATGTGATCCAGGTGTATTTATTTTAAGCGGTGACATGTGATTGTGGGCAAGGTGATCACAAAAGTGGTGCATGCTGAAACAATGAGTTGACGGACATGTCCGCGTGATGGTCAAGGTGTACCCATGTTGTTCTGGGTCCACAGTCCGACAGACACATGCCATTCACATGGCAGTGTGGGGTAGGATAGTAGTCCAAGTGAATGCAGTAGATGGCCACCGTGGCTGGCTGACTCACTGGCGTTTGGAGCGTGCGAAGTCATCTCTGGACACCTGTTTCCTCTTCGGACGACCCCTTCCACGTTTGAGAGGGGGGGTTGTGTTTGTGGGCTGCTGGTGGTGGCTGAGGATTGCCCACTCGCTGTGGACGCAGGGGAACTGGATGTTGCATGACCCTGTGCCCCAGCAGGTGGTGGCGGAGGTGGTGTGGTTGGCCTTGATTGGGCCCTCACCGCCACCACTAGCTGGCCCATGAGGTCGACAAGTTTGCCCATATGGGTCACGAATTGGCCCATATGGGCGTCCATGGACCTCAAAACCCCAAGGTCTTCCCGCGTATCGGCAGCTGACCGGGCCCATTGTCCCTGGGCCTCTTCATAGGCCCCAAGGACTCTGGCGATTTGCGGCAGGGCTTGGCTCCCTGGCTCTGATGGCGTTGGCCTGACCCTGCTCCTCCCACCTGAACTGCTGCCACCGACCTGCCCACTCGCCACATTGGTCACCCAGGGCCTTGTTGTGGCTCCCAGGGTCGATGTCAACGTGCGTACCACCCCTTGCGCAGGGTGAGTGGTCAGGGGGGCCCTGGTGGTGGTGGTGGTGGTGGTTGCGGCGGTGGTGGTGGTCGCAATGAGCGTGGCAGCAGGGGCCTGGGACTGGTCACCAGCCCTGGGAGATGGGTTGGTGGGTAGGAGGGGTCCTGGGGAGCGGTTGCGCCCTGCCACACCAGATGTGCCTGGTCGGGAGTCCTCGTCCGAAGAGGTGTCCAGGTCTTCCACATCCGTGAGTCCGGGTGGAGGGCTTGTGGACTGGCTGTGATGGCTGCTGTCTCCCTCTCCAGCATCATGCTGTTCGTCACCTGTGGGGCGGAGACGAAAGGTTATTGTGTTGCACCTTGCAAGGTTTGTGTTAGATGTCTGACATTCACAGTTGGTGCACAGTTGTGCACTGATTTCCCAGATGCGTGTGTATGGCTCTACAATGTGTGTGCGTGATCAAGGCAATGGAATAGTGTGATGGGTGCATATGGCATGGGACGGATTTGGTTAGCCAATCGGTGTGTGTTGCAGTACCCCTACATTTTGTGGCTTTGGTGGAAACGGGGTACAGCCCCATGAACGCTTTGGAGATGAAATATGTTTTTGGGGTTCAAATGAAACGCTTAGAAACGCAGATGGCAAAAGGGGTACAGCCCCATCAACGCTTTTGAGGTGAAATATGTTTTTGGGGTTCAAATGAAACACTTAGAAACGCAGATGGCAAAAGGGGTACAGCCCCATCAACACTTTCGAGGTGAAATATGGTTTTGTGGTTCAAATGAAATGCTTAGAAACGCAGATGGCAAAAGGGGTACAGCCCCATCAACGCTTTTGAGGTGAAATATGGTTTTGTGGTACATACTGTGACATATGGGTGCAGAAGGGGACATGTGTTTTGGCCAAACGACACTGCAGAGACAAAGGTGTGTGTATGTCTGACATACCCAGCATATCTGCTCACTGTTATCATTTAGGGACATTACACTGCAAGCATTGTAGGGAGTGAGTAATGGTTGTGTGCCACACAACGTATTGCAGATGGGACAATTCCTTGGTGTGCGTGCTACCCTCAGCCATGTGCAGCAATGCAGTGCTCTTGGGGTGTTGACTATATTAGGTATGTTGTAAATCACAGTGTGACGTGCGCTTCAGACACTGCAGACACATTATTGGTCATCGGCAGGAATCTTTGCTGAACTACTGTATATGGGACAACTGTTTAGATGATATACCTTTCATGACACTGGGACTGAAAGATGAGATGGATGAGATATTGAATGTGCATTGTGTAGCTGTGTGGTTCATGGGTCCAGTGGTGTATGTGACATTACTGGGGTTCCACTCTGTTACATTGAGACAAGATAGACTTACATGGGTGATGTTGTACGATGTCAACGGAACAAGCAGACACGACTACATGGACAAGACTTCGATGGTGTTGCTGATGTGTGTGATGACTGGCACAGTGCACGCCATGTGGGTCAGTACTCCAGTGAGACTTGTGCATGCAGACGTGACTCCTTACGTGACTCTGTAATTCATGTCCGTGTGCACATTAGTCACATGATTATGACAGGGAGCAGTGCTACCTGTTCCTCTGCTCCGTGACATGTCCCAAATGTTAGTCGTAGTACAGTCCTCATGCCTACAGACACCCCGCCCTGTACAGTAGTCTACCTACTTGTTGGTTTGGAGGGAGCAATGTTATGAGAGGGAGGGGTGCTCCATCTTGCTGGTCTGTGGGAGTGGGGGCCGTGTTGTGAGTTGTGGTGAAGGCTTACCACCCACAGACACCACTCCATGTAGGGAAACATATCTACCTGTCGGGTGAAGGTGTGCACTGCAATGGCTGACACATGGGTGTGGGGAGTGCTCCATCTTGCTGCGCTGTAGGACTAGGGGCCTGGTGGGGGTTGTACTTCTGCAGTCCCCCCTCCGATACTCGGACTTTGTGGTAAGGCTACTTGCCTGTTACTTGTTGGTTAGTGCAGCTATGGCTGACACATGAGTGTGGGTGTGGGGAGTGGTCCTTCCGGCGCATCTGGGGTACAAGGGGACCTGGTGGGAGTTGTGGTGCTGGCTGACTGTACACATGCCCCCATGGTTTTGTTTGTTGGTACCTTTGGGCTGAGTGTGTGGGAGTGTCTGTTGCATGTGTGAGAGATGTCTTGTGGATTGTGTACTGGACATGGGGGTGTTTGGCCCTCGGAGATATGGCATTCTGGTAGTGCATGACAGTACATAGCGGTGTGCTGGTATACATTTGTTTGTACTTACCAGCCTCCACTCCCCCTGGTATTCTGGTGAGACTCTCCGGATGTAGAATGCCTCGCACCTTCTCCCATGCCTTGAAGGTCTTGAATAGCGCGGGATTTCCGCCGCCAGTCCTGTCAGCCAGCTCACGATTCTTGGCCTCCTTCTTCCTGACCACGCTTTTCAGGTCGTGCCACCTCTTTGTGATTTCACCCCGGTTGCGTGGCACGTTCCCAACTGCATTCACCTGGTCTACGATCCTGCTCCACATTCTGTTTCTGGTGGCTACTGGTGTCTGTTGGACCTGGTTCCCATAGATTTGTGGGTGCACCTTGATGATCTCAGTCGACCATGACCGTCAACTCAGTGGCAGTGTACTTAGGCATTCTTTGTGTTGCCATGGTGTGTGGTTTGCTATTTGTGGTGCTGGTGTGGTGGGTGTGTGGTGTGTGGTGTGTGATGTGCAGGGGGTTCGTGGTGCCGTTGTTTCAGTGGTGATGGTGGTGGTGGTGTTGGTGATGAGTGTGATGTGTGCGTGCGTGTGGTGTGCTGCTTTCCTTTGTGGCTCTCTGGGTTCTCTGATGGCGTCTTCGCTTTGTAGGAGTGCAAGGGATTGTGGTCTGTGAAGGGGCTGCTTTTGTACTTACCTATGTGGGTGTGTCATGATGGGCTGTCGTTTTCAGGTGTGTTGTGTCTGGTGTCCTGGGATTTGTAGTTTTTAGTTTTGCCAGGGGGGATGTGTCTTTGGGATGTGTTCTGTGTTTGGGTATTTTGGCGTAGTTTGCTGTGTGGACTTGTTGGCCATGTGGTGTATATTTCTTTGTTCCGCAAAAGATTTCCGTGCACGGATGTGGCCGCCAGGCTTTCCGCCGTGTCAGTTATTCATCACTGTTGTTGACCGTGGCGGGCGGGGAATATGTGGATTTTCCGCGCTCATGTCGGGGAGATCATAATTTCACGGTCGTTGTCTCGGTCGTCAGAGCGGGCGGATTTGGATTTTCGGGCGGGATTGCGTCCGTGGCGGACGGATAATCTTCTACTCGGACATGGACGGGCGGAATTTTGTGTGTTTTTACCGCCGCGGACGGAGGTTGCTTCGCGACTTCATAATTGCTCGGTCGGTATTCCTATGGTGCAGGCGGGCGGTTTTCTCAGGCTATAGTAGATGGCGGATTTTTTAACGCCGGTTATCGCAATGGGCCCCTTATTTTTAATTTATTTTAAAACTTTAAAATTATATAAAAATAAAAAAAATATATATAAAAAATTTTAAATATAAGAAAAAAACATTCTATAATAAATTAGAACAGTAAACTATTAAAAAATATTTAAATTTCAATTTCCCAATACAGTCAGTGCAAAAGTAGGGAAAGTGTTGGATACCGGAGAGGTAAAAATTATTATTCCCACTCCACTAAATACAACAGTAAGGAAAGTGTTGTATAGCGAAAGGGCAAAAATTACTAATCCAACTCCAATGAGTGCAACAGTAGGGTAAGTGTTGGATAGCGGAGGGATTAAATTTACTATTCCAAGTTCAGTCAGTGCAACAGTAGGGAAAGTGTTGGATTGCGGAGTGGTGAAATTTACTATTCCCACTCCATGGAGTGCAACAGTAGGGAAACTGTTGGATAGCGGATGGGTAAAATTTACTATTCCCACTCCCGTGAGTGCAATAATAGGGTAAGTGTTGGATAGTGGTGGGAAATACATTTACTATTCCAAGTCTAGTCAGTGCAACAGTAGGGAAAGTGTTGGATTGTGGAGGGGTGAAATTTACTATTCCCACCCCCGTGAGTGCAACAGTAGGGTAAGTGTTGGATAGCGGAGAGATTAAATTTACTTTTCCAACTCCAGTGAGTGCAGCAGTAGGGAAAGTGTTGGATAGAGGAGGGGTAGCAATTACTATTCCCACTCCAGTGAGTGCAACAGTAAGAAAAGTGTTGGATAGCGGAGGGGTAAAATTACTATACCCACTCCAATAAGTGCCAAAGTAGGGAAAGTGTTGGATAGCGAAGGGATACAATTACTATTCACACTCCAGTCAGTTCAAAAATAAAAACAAAATAAATATTCAAAAATAAAAACATTATATTCTAAAAATTAATAAATAAATACATTTATAAATATGTTAAAAATTAAAATATCAATATATATATACTATATAAAAAGAAACATATTATATTAATTACAGATAACAAATACCTACAAATATTATATAAAATAAAACAATTCCCAAAAAGAAATATTTATAACTAGAAAATATTTTCAAACAAAAACATTAAATATTACATAAATGTATTTATTTTATTTCCTACCCTGTACCACACAAATCACAACACACTACTAAATTTTGAAAAAAATATACTTCCATCATTAACATAATTAATGATCAATTAAAAACTTATTATAAAAAAAAAATAATAATTCACTACCCACACTTCAACCCTATAATCCCCACAACACACACCTAAATTAAACTGTAAAATAATAAATTACACAATTAAAACTTATTATAAAGTAAATAAAATGTATTTAATACCCACCCTTTACCCCTTTAACAGTAAAAACAACACACACAAAAATAAACAATTACCCAAAATACAAAAACATTGACTAAAAGATGTACAAAATATCAATTTATATATATATATATATATATATATATATATATATATATATATATATATATATATATATATATATAACCCCACACCACCAACTCCTGTTACAGGATTGTGCCCGACTGACTCACGGGCGGTCCGAGTTAGGGCTACCGGGGGCCCCAAATTTTTTATCCAACAGTTCTCTATTCCTCCACAGAAAGCACTCGGACACCCTGGTATGCTGAGAACATATTTTAATCGCAGAAAAACGACGCGTTTCGGCTTGCACCTTGCTCACGCTTCTACTTGCATTTGAATTTTCGCGTGATTTTATCCAATACCAAACATCAAAAAGGGACTAAACACCCATATTGTGTATAAAACAAAATAACAACATTTGGCGGCCATTTTGGAATGTCCTAACGGCAACATATTCATATAACAAAGATGTGGTTCAATCTTTAAATATGACATTAGTTCATAGAATATAATACAATATTGTTACTTCATGGTTTGACCCAACTTATAAAAGGAAAAATTCATTGTTTCCAATTGCAAAAATTTCATACCTCGACACTCCCATAATTCTCATACCTTTGAGGTAAAATCTTAACCGTTCCATAAAGGTCCCGGAACTGCAAAAACAGTCATTCGAATGCCCGTCTGGGTTCCACATATTGCTTCTCTCACGCTATCCCGCCCAAGTGGGCATACATGTTAATACAATAGCAAAACATCGTATCGCGCAAGCATGCACAGATTAACTACTGGATTGCTCAATTTAATCCTCGCTTCAGTTTTCTCTTTTGATTAAGCACATAAACAGTAATATACTGTAATTTTACATCAATGCTTGATTCTATTTCATCCGTGCACTAGTTAATCTGTGCATGCTTGCGCGATGGGTCCGATTTCCGAGCGACCAAGTACGATGCGCGCGTCGAGCAGCCGCATCGACTCGGAGACTCCGACTCGAAAAGCTTCGGGAAGCGGAATTTGGGGGGCTGTAGCGGGCCCCCCTTCACCCGTAGCCCTACCATTCGGTCACAGCGGGGACCCAAGGGTCCCCCCTACAAATGCATGTACGGTGCGGGGGGCACCGACGTGTCCCCACGACAGGGAGCGCCCTTTTCTGTGACATACTTTTTTCTCAATGGAAGCCTATGTACGCAACGTACAACAGGCTCCCATTGACTTCAATGGGGCTCCGAGCGACCCGAGTCCTTCAGCGTGTACTCGGGCGTTCGGAGCCCAGGAGCACGAGTCGTTCGGAAAGCTCTACGGGACCGAGTCGGCCCAGGGGCTTTCCGAGCAAGATCGGAATCGGGCCCTATATATTAATTAATTAAACACAAATTACTTGCCACCCTTTACCCCTATAAACACCACAACACACACCAAAAATTAATTACACAAATACCATAATTAGTTTTTAATTAAATTAATTAATAACAATTAACAAATAATTAAAATTAATTACACAATTACCATAATTAATTACCAATTAATTAATTGATATTAATTAACAACCAATTATTAATAAATTAATTTACACATTTAACACTATAACATCTCAAATAAATATTAATACATAAAAAATAATCTTTAATTTAATATAATTAGATTACTTCCGACCCTATTCCCCTATAAACCCACAACCCGCTACGAAACTAAAAAACACATTATTCAAATTAAAAAAAATTAATAACTACAAAAAATGTAACACATATATTAAAAAATATAAACAATTCCTATACAAAAAAAATACAGCACATACATTTAAAATATATACTATAATATATAACGTTAATTAAAAAATAGATATTTTTAACAACTATACTTTTGCAAACGATATTAAACACTTAGGGGCTGATTACGATGGCGGGCGGACTTGGTCCGCCCGCCATCGTAGCAGTGTTTGGGACCGTCCGCCATGCATGCGGCGGTCCCGCCAACCCGATCAGGATGGGACCACCACCGCTGCGGTCAGATTCCGCACCATTAACATTGCGGCGGTGGCTGCTGACAGCAGCACCGCTGCGATGTCGAAAAGAGCATGTTGTGCATTTCACTGCACTACGTGGCAGGCACTACACTGTGCCTGCCACATGGTGCAGTGAAATGCAGGGGGGTGCCATGGGTACCCCCCCAGTGCACCCACACCTCCCCCCAACACAAGGGGGGCCTGCAACGGGCCCCCGAAACCAATCCCCGCCTGCCTTTCAATGGCGGTGCACCCGCCACAGAAAGGCTGGCTTCCGCCTGCATCGTAATTCAGCGGATTGGGCCTGCTTGGCTCCGCCACCATTGTAAGCATGCTGACCGCTCCGCCAGGCAATCGTAACGATTGCCTGTGGCTGTTCCGTGGCGGACGGGCTTTGCCTCCGCCGCGGTCGCGGTCTGGATCCCACTGCCATCGTAATATGGTGGTCAGAGAATCGCGGTCCGCAGGGCCGGCGGATCTCACCGCCGGCCCGGTAGTGGCGATCGTTCCGTCACCGTAATCAGCCCTTTAGATATTTTTTAAATCGATATTACTTACCTCAAGTCGATATTCTTGACCACGATATTCTTGCTGCCGATATTTCTCACTCACGATATTTGTGACTCCATATTTCTGCCAGTTAATATTTACAACTCTATATTGTGTCTCATCACCATTTTTTTCCACATTTCGCTGCAGTCTGTTTTAAACTGTGCATATTACAATATAGAAATAAAGACAGTTTCTCAGTGCTTTCTGTTGTCTCTGGTTACACACACAAACATCAGCAATGCTTCAATTAACCATCAGAGCATTCACAACGTAAAACTGCATTTCCCAATTAGTTTTTCCATTTAAAGTGTGAGTGGTATTATTTATGTGCAGTAGCCTGAAGGTGACAGACCAATAAAGTGGTTACAGAATATCTTGTTCAATTTGGCTTCAAGTACAAGCAGAAATGAGGCTAAAGTTCCTTACTTCCCATGAAAGAACCATAAATTATGCCTTAACAAATACACATGCATTGCCCTTAGACATTTTAGTTAAAGGCAATGCCCGTATTCCGTTAAACTTCTAAAAGAGGCTCACTCCAGGCCTTCAAGTATTGGTGGGAACACAGGAGGGAAAGATGGTTAGCAAACTCAGGGGGTCATTAGGATGGCTTTGCGGTAGTGGGACCGTCCGCCTACGAGGCGGCCTACCCACCTACCGCATTACGATGCGACCGTCACCGTGGCGGTCGCAGACCCTATCCCTAACATTGCGGCAGGGATGCAGTCAGCAGCCCCCCGCAATGCCCAGTAAAAGGCACTTGCATATCCCTGCACTACGTGGCAGGCACCATGCCGTGCCTGCCACATGGTGCTGGGATATGCAGGGGGGCACCATAGGTGCCCCCCAGTGCCCTTGCCCCAGGCCCAGGGATTAGGGGGGCCCGCTACGGGCCCCAAATCCATTTCCGCCATTTGTTTTGCTACGGATTGTCCGCAGCAAAACGAATGGAGGAAAGGGATATCATAATCCCTACGGCGGTGCCTGCAAGGCACCGCCGCAATGTTGGGCAATGTTTTGGTTCCGACAGGCGGTCGGAAAAGGACCGCCTGTCGGAACCATGGCGGGCGGTCTTTACGACCGCTGCGCTCAACCAACGATTCCCCCGCCATCATAATTTGGCAGGGGGGGAAAACAGCTGCACGATGGCTGAGTACCCGCCACCGACAGGCTAGCCTTCCGCCATCGTAATGACCCCCTCAGTCTCCTCTCTCGGACACAGAGATGTACTTGTTAGATAGTGTGTTATTCTTATGTTATTTACTTATGTAATATCATTATTTAAAATGTAATGCAGTATTGTAAGTGCATGTTGGCACAAGACACAGCTCTAGTGCTAGCACTTACATGTTATGTCTTGTGGCAACGTACACTTACAATACTGCATTAAGTGCTAGCACAAGAGCTGTGAGAAGTTTGTAATGTTAGTGGGGTTTTAATACTGGTGATTGACGGACTTCGCGGCTGACTCTGGAGTTGCCAGATGCTGGTCGATGGGCTCTGTAACCGCTATCAAAAGAAATCAATACATCTTGTGAATTCAGAGTGCTCCGGACCCCTCCGTCATCCGCTCCAAGATCCTGAGCCATCGGTGCCTTACCTACATCTGAGAGAGACGATAACCCTTCCCTGCAACGAAGGCGCTGGGACGACCGATAGACTGATTGAGTTCACCTGGAGCCGCCTTCTTCATCAGTGGCTTGCAACGCGGCACTCAAGATGGCAGACCCGGCCCCTCTCTAGCCCGTGACGGGGAGGCCCGAGTCCGTCTGCTGTGGGTTGGCCGGGGCCCCGGAGGACGAGGCCCGCCGTCGGAGCTCCAGACATCTGCAGACAGAGCTCCGGTTTCCTCCTGAGTGCCTGAGCATCCCAGTGCGAGACAGCCACCATAGCGGTCTGACCTCGGCCTCCTCCCGGATCCTTTTCCCGGGCCGCCAAGGCAAAACGAACCCACGCAGGCCACGCACCATCCCCGGGGCTGGGGGACAGCACCGGAGGCGACCGGCAGCGCAGGATCATCCCATGAGCGAGCCCTTCCCGGCGCTGGAGACTCCTGACTGGACCTATGGGAGCCCTAGGCACCTGGGCCGCACCCCACTGGGACGAGTGGCACCAAAACCTGCTGGGCCCTTGACGAGGCGGAGGGGACTGCGGGACAGAGAGGCGGCCCCCGATCCTGGTGAGACGGCAGTGAGTGCTTCCCACCCCTGTCATCCTGGTGGTGCGTGGTCGGGGGAGACCTGGCTCGTCCGGCGGCGTGCACCAGAGTGCCGTCGAGTCTGGCTGACCCCGCACTCGATGGAGGCCTTTCCCCTTGCCTTTCCGTGGGCTGAAATCATCCACAAGGCGTCAAGACCTCGCCTCCTCGCTCCCCGGCAGAGACGTCCTGCCGGTGCCAAGGCCCGCCGGATGGTGGTGGATGGGGCACCATTGACCAACTCTGGCGCTGAAAAAGGAACAACCCTTGCCTTGGGATCAAGGAGGAGGCCGGCTCTGGGGGGCCCCGGGCATCGCAGACCTGGTGTGGCCGGATGCACTGGCGGTGGAGGCCGTGGCTCACCCCGAGCCCTCGTCAACCAGCTCTGGCCTGCGCCCTTGAAGGCGTGACCTGAATTGCATACTTGAGGGTGGCTGCCCACAGCGCGGCGATTGAGATGGCGGGCCTGGTCCCTCTCTGGCCAGCTGCGGGAAGGCCAGGGAGCGCCTGCTGAGACTTACCGGAGTCCCTGTGAGAAGTAGCCTGTCACCAAATCTCCCGACCCTGGCTGGCGGCGCTCTGCCGAGCTGCCTGAATCCACTTGAGTGCCATCTTGCACCTAACGGCCCACAACGTGGAGATTAAGATGGCGGTCCCGGCCCCCCTCTAGCCGGCTGCGAGGAGGCTGGGAACGCCTGCTGCGGCTTACCGGAGTCTTGGGGGGAAGAGACTCGCCACTACATCCCCCGACACCGACTGACAGTGCTCCAGACCCCTGGTGAGCACCAGTGGGACCTGACATAGCGCGATCGGCGTGCTAGTCTGACCTTGGCCTTCTTCCCACCTCCTGGGCTGCCGCAACACAACGGACCCACGCAGGCTGCGCGTCCAGCTGCAGGTGAGGAGGCATTGCTGGTGGTCCTCAGTGGCTGCATAGGTGAGACACCTGTTTGATCCTGGGCGGGCCCCCCCTGCGCTGACAACTCAGGACTGGGGTGGCCGGGGCTTTGGGGGCTGGGACGAGTGGCACCGGGAGCTGCCGTGTTTGCAGGGCCTTTGATGATGTGGTGAGGAACCCCCCCATCTGGGCTGTGTGACTGTCCCCAGTGGAACGACGTACCGCCCGGGGAGGACGGACTGCAGAGACAGTTCCCGGGAGGCCTGATGCCCCTAACACACAAAGACGCGGGGCTGCGGCCCTGGGGTGATCACCTCGGCTCTGACCCACTGTCTCTCACCATCCCTGAACCCAGCACCGGGTGCTCCCTGGCAGCGGGTCCGACGGAGGGCCCACCTTGGCTGCGTGGACTTGTGTGCGGGGCGGAAGCGGCTTGGTCTACGCTACTGCGAGGCTCTTCCGACTTGGGCCCTGCCTCGCTGGGGTGATCCCGGCATGCCCCTGGGGGGGCCATTGGGTGCTTGCTGCAGGGCCCGCGGGGCTCAACAGGAGTTCTACCCCTGTTGCTCTGGCCATAGTGGAGGCTGGGGCCCACCGCCTGGTTCTGGGATGGCAGCGGATTACGCCCCCCCGGGGTGGGAGCAGCGACCTAAGCTGGCATCCATGGATCTCTTTCCCCCCCTCATCACCATCCTGATTCTACTGCTGGTGGGCGCAGCGCAGTGGGTGTGACCCTGGCCCACAGCTTGTTGCTTTGACTCGGTGGGGCTCCATCCTATCCCGCTTGGCTCTGGGGGCAACCACCTGCTCCTGGGGGATCCGCACTTACGACCACATCCATGCTTGCGACCCCTGGGGACAGCGTGCACTCCGGGGCCCGGACCCCCGACATTTGTAGGATTCCCGGCCGGAGGCACCCCCCATTGCTGCAATATAGCAGCCTGAAGAGGCTGCAAGCCTGCCTGCGAAGACCGGCGCTGGACGCACTCTGACTCCGGCCCCTACTGGAGCTCTCCCCACCACCAGCCATGGGAAAAGAACGGGGCCCTAAACCCTTTGCCACCCACAGGCAGATGAAAATGGACCAATATACCACAGCTGAACATGATCCCCCGGGGCAGGATGGGAGCGGCCCTTCTCTCCAGGGTAAAGATTTGGCCGCCATCCTGCAAGCGATTAGCGCGTCTCAGGCCTCGGTGGAGGGGAAGATTGGGGAGGTCCGCGTGGACATGTCCCTCATCCGGCAGGACTTGCGCAATGCCACAGCCCGCATCTCGGAGGCCGAATCTTGCCTCTCCACGGTGGAGGACGACGTCCACCAGTTGAAGGAGCAAGTGACCCGCTTACAATCCCACACCAAAGAATTACACAGACGCGTGGAAGATGCCGCAAACCGCTCACGCCGCAATAATCTCCACCTAGTAGGATTTCCGGAGGTAATCGAGAAGGGGCAGATGACTGCCTTTATTGAAACCTGGCTTTCCTCCTGGATGCCCAAAGACACACTCTCAACGTGGTTCGCGGTGGAGAGAGCCCATCGGTCCCTGGCACCTAAGCCGCTGCCCGGAGCCCCGCACCGCCCCATAAATGCTCGGATCCTCAACTTTAAAGACCGGGACACGATTCTGAGTGAGGCACCAACCCTGGGCACCCATAAATTCCAGAATCATACCATCATGGTGTTTCCAGATTACACCAAAGAGGTGCAAGACCAACGGCGCTCCTATGTGGAGGTCAAAAAGGAAATGAGAGATCTTGGCCTTCAGTACAGACTCCTTTTTCCAGCCCGCCTCCGTGTCATCTTTCAAGGCAAAACGCAGTTCTTTGACTCGCCACAGGCGGCCTGGACTTGGCTGTTGGAGGAGCACCCCCTCAGACCCCGGCCTGGCTCCTCACCTGGGCACTCGGGCCCCCAGACTTCGCGACCTCTGTCCCCCAAGCAGCAATGCAGGAGGCGCACACAATCACACAGGGGGCGTAGGGGTCGCAGAGAGGCCTCCAGATCATTGAGCCTGGCTGCTTGCGGGTCCGGGAGCACCCCCAGCCTTCCGGGCTCCCAACCCCGGCATAGGACTGAATCTGTTGGGAACTCGTCCAGAGAGCGCCTCCCCCTGGGCACCCTGGACTTGGTGGCCACAGACTCTGACCTCTCCCGCAGTCCGACGATCTGAGGATCCTGCGAAGGTTAGCGCATGAGAGAGGGGGGACAATGTTGCCTATGAGATTTGAGCATATACCACACAATGTCATCCTGCGGAACTGCAAGAACCGCCAGTGTCACAAACAGACCTGATGTCGGCGGAGTGGTCCACTGAGGTGTGGGACCTGCTGACCCAGTTTGGACCCGCCCGCCGGCTCTGGATCGTGTCCTGCAGGCTGGATACCCCTGGGCACCTCTCGCTCCCCGCGGCGATCCATTTCCACGGATCGCATTGAGCCGAGAAAACGACGCTCCAGAGGTTCCCACAATGCCTTATTGATCCTGAGCTCTCCTGCAACCCGGCGCTCCTGAAGTGATGGAGCTAATCAGTACTGTATTTTCACCAGTTCTCCACCAAACGCACCTTGGCGGGGCGCTTACTGCGACCGAATGGTCTCTCTGTCGAGACAATGTGTATCCTTATGTAAGGAGGGGTCCTCCACGCAATCCAACCTGAACGTTTTAGTTTGGTTACTTACCTGATTGGGACGACAGATGCTTCTGTTCGTGAAGTATAGGGTGGGGGGAGGGGGAAGGGGGGATTGGGACTGTTGTCCCGCGGTTGTTGTGTTTTATCATGTTATTATGCCAGCATTCCTATGGTACACTACGTCAGTCCGATGTACTGTTTGCGACCCGCAGTCACATTTGCTGTCGTACACTCAAACCAGACTCCAGTATTCCCGCAGCCAAACAGGGTCCTGCAGACCTTCGATCCCACTTGCACCCACCATGACGGACACGACCAATAGCGGACCTTCCCTTCGTGTACTAAATATGGAATGTCAACGGACTCCTCAATAGGGTCAAGCGGACAGCAGTCTTACGCTACGCCCAGGGCCAGGAATCTGACATTCTCCTACTCCAAGAGACCCAGCTCATGGGAAACCACTGCCCCTTACTAGCTAGATACAGTTATGATAGAGTCTGGCACTCAGGATTTACCCGGGGCTCGCGGGGGTAGCAATCCTCATGCGGCATAGTCTTCCCTTTGTGCTCACACAGGCCACTAGCGACCCCCAGGGAAGTTTTGTAGCTCTGAGTGGACTGTTAGGAGGAAACCCTCTCAACCTAATCTCTATATACTCACCTTCATCGATGCTTACAAAGACCCTTGAACACACCACTGACCTCATTTCGTCCCCACCTCTAGGTGCGACCATAGTCAGAGGCGACTTCAACGCGGTTCTGAATCCCCACCTTGACACTGCATGCACACCTTCTGCTGTAAGGGCCACGTACGCCAACCAATTGATGAACTGGGCGGACTCCCTGGGCCTCTGCGATGCTTGGAGAATTTGGCATCCCCAGACTAGGCAATTTACCCACACATCAGCTGCACACCACACCCACGAACGTATAGACATCATATTTGTCCCCCCTACTGATTGCCAAATGATCAGAGATATCACCATCCTTCCTAGGGGCATCTCGGACCACTCACCCGTCCTTCTGTGCCCTGGGGAACCCCCTAGCTCGAATCGCCCAACTTGGAGGATGAACGCATGGTTCCTCCAGGATGAGGAGTTTAGAGAGGCGATCGGGGCAGAGCTTCAACAGTATTTCCTCACCAACACGAGCTCTGTTCCTTCTCCGGGTACCCTGTGGGAGGCAGGCAAAGCCACCATCCGTGGCCTCGCCAAGGGCCAACTGAAGCTAAAGCGTCAGAATCAGACTAACCAGATCACCCTGTGAGTGGCTCAGGCGCTTGTCCTCGAGCAGCGCTCCCCTGAAGGCCGTGACGAGACCCAGGAGAGACAACTTATGCACCTGAGAGGTGAAATTAGACAACTCTCCTTGGATGCCGCCAAGCTCTTGTGGAGATCCTCTATAGCGAGGGTGTACAGCTGGGGGATTAAGAACGGGAAAATCCTACACAGGCTAGCTACATATCCCATGGCTAACCGTATAATTCCGGAGATTAGGGACCCGGACGGCTTTGCCCACCGTTCCCCCTTAGCAATGGCACAGGCCTTTGCCTCCTATTATTGTGAGCTATACTCCGCGCAGTGCCCCGAAACTTCCCTCTCAGATCTGCTCAACTCGGGTCACCTTTACCTCCCTCGCCTCAGCGCAGCTGCATCGGCTGATCTAGACCTCCCCATTACCCGTGAGGAGATCAACAATGCCATAACACGCACCTCGCCGGGTAAAACCCCGGGCCCCGACGGGCTCCCACAGGAGTACTCTGCAGCCTACAGAGAGACGCTCGCCCCACACCTCTTTGATCTATTTGCTGAAGCCCTCAACAAGGGCTCCTTCCCCCCTGAAACAGACGCCGCAACCATTGTTGCTCTCCCAAAGCACAGCCGCCTTCATCCAAATGTACCGACTATCGTCCTTTCTCACTCATAAATACAGAGGTTAAAATATTTGCTGCAGTCCTCGCCCAACGGTTGAGACCCTACCTCACGACTTAATCCACCCCGACCAATGTGGGTTCATGCCGCTGCGGGGGACTAGGCACTGTCTCCGGCGTCTCCACCTGGCCCTGGCAAACCGCCAATTACTAACTCCCTACCTAGCGCTACTTCTCAATCACTTTGAGAAGACCTTCGACTCTGTGGACTGGCGGTACCTGGACGACGTGCTGGTCGAGATGGGTTTCGGTCTACGATTCCGCAACCTGGTGAAGGTCCTTTACTCTCGTCCCCAAGCGCGAGTACTCGTCAATGGGGTACTGTCGGAGGCATTTCCTATTAGAAGAGGAATGAGGCAGGGATGCCCCCCTCTCACCTCTTCTTTTCGCTTTAGCGATGGGACCCCTAGCGAGCCTCATTTGGTCGGACGACCGAATTCAGGGTTGGAGGTGGCCCAACTCAGGAGAAGACAAGATTGCCTTGTACGCAGACAATGTCTTGCTTTTCCTTGCAGAGCCGGCCCAATCTGGTCCCCACTGTCTCCAGGCGCTGCACGCCTTTGGGCGGGACTCAGGGCTGCGACTCAACCCTAACAAATTAGTTCTGGTCCCTTTGCACTTAACCAGAGACTGCTTCGACTGGCAGTCCACAATACCCATTAGGCGACAGTCCTTTAAATACTTGGGGATCTGGGTCACATTGCTCCCTGATCTTGCTTGGTCCCTCAACATAACCCCACTAATGAAGAGGGCTAAGGAGGACCTCCGTAAGTGGCAGACGCTACCACTGAATCCCCTGGGGAGGATCGCCCTATTCAAAATGATGATCGTCCCCAGATTCCTCTACGTCATTCAAAACACCCCCTTTCACATCCCACGGGCTTGGTTCAGGAAACTGGATAGCCTCACCACTAAATTCCTCTGGGGCGGTCGGAGACCCCGTATAGCCTTGGCCCTCTGCCGAATCCTGCCCTTTGACGGGGGCATGGGAATGACCAACTTATACTTATACTACCTGGCGACCCGCTTACTCACCTTGTATGACTGGTTTAAGGGGGGATTGTCCTACCCGGCATACAGACTCGAGCTGAGGGAATTGGGTCTATCTAACATCCAAACCATGATGTACGTGGGGCCTATATCCAGAACTCTACCTATGGTGACTCAAGCTGTTCTCCTGTCCTGGCGGGCATCCTTGCGTCACACCCACTGGACAAGCAGACTGACCCAACACACACCACTCTGGCAAGGCACGTGGCTTAGGGAGGTTAGCGCGCTGCAAGTATTCTGGGCTTGGGACCTTATTGGGATTTCCCAACTTGGGGACGTGTGGACCGGTGAACACATACGCACCTTCCAAGATCTGCAGACTAGACACTCCCTGCACCCATCACAATTCTATAGATATTTACAGCTGCGCCATGCCCTCCACTCACACATATCAGAAGGCACAACGATACCAGAGTACAGCCCTCGGGAGGCGCAAATCATGATGGGGAACCTGGGAAGGGGGGCATTTCGCGTATCTATCATTCTCTCAACAACAATACCCCAACTACACTAGATCAGCTCAGAGGCCAATGGGAGGGTTGGGTGGGGCCACTTGAGGAAGAAGATTGGAGGGACGCGCTAATGGCGCCCAAGATGATCACTGCCTCAGCTAGGCTCCGTCTGATCCAACTATCCTATTTGCATACAGCATACTTAACCCCCGTACGCCTCTATAACGCTGGTTTGAGCCCGACTGCATCCTGCGTGCGCTGCGACCAAGCTGACTTCTTCCACATGGTCTGGACCTGTCCCCTCTTAGGGCGGTATTGGGAATGCATAGAACAAGAGCTCACAGAGGTCTTGGGTTGGGAGGTTCCACACAACCCGCTACACACTCTCCTGGGGATTACGGACTGCCTGGATGGGTCCAGGAATGACAAATTGTTCTTTAACACGGCTATGATTGTAGCCAAAAGGGATATAGCTGCTAGCTGGAAGCTTCCCAGTCCACCTAGTGTTGCGAAGTGGCGAAAGGGAGTGGACTGGTGTGTGCAACACAAGAGAAACCCTTATACGAAGCTCGGGGTTGTCCAAATAAACATCGTAAGGTTTGGGGCATATGGTTGGGTCAAATGGACTAGATAAACATTCCTTCATTGACTGTATGTATCGTAAGGGGCCCCTTGGGGTCATGAGTTATCATGGTTTGGTGCCCAAGCAAATGTGGAGCCTCTTATTGCTGCGGAAATGTACTGTATTGCTGGTCTGTTTACCTTTGTCTAAAATCAATAAAATTGTTTATCAAAAAAAAAAATCTTCTGAATTCAAAAGCACACCACTTTCAAGTCACTTTACCTGGAAAGGATTTACAATTGCTGCTCTTGATAATTTTGATTTTGAGGACAGATCTTCTTTGTCTGGAACATCCAGCACACATGATACTGCCATGGCACTTTTCCAAGACTGTATCAATAAAGTAGCTGCTGGAAAACAAGCTGTGTCAGTTGTAGTCATAAACAAACAAAGCTGCAATCTTCCTACCCAACTCCCTTGCCAACGTGTGCAAAATCACTACAAGCCATCAATATTTCCCAGTCCACCAGAAAGTTTCAAAGTGGCTTAGTATATGGATCTTCTTCTACCTGATGCTGTGGTCCACAAAAGCTGATTTAATTGAATTTATCATATTGCTTATTCGGTGCGGACTGAAGGATGAAGAAAAGTCAATTCCTCCATTGGCTGGAATTCATGCTCTGATCTCCCAGAATACTGTCCCACTAAAGAAGGTTGAGTTTTACCAGTAATACCATCTCCAGTCACAAACTATGCAACAGTATACACAGCTCTAAAAACTGTCCAAAATGTGTGTGCTCAGCTTGAAGACCAGCCTATCCTGCCAATTTTCTGTGATGAAGGTGTTTTCCGTATTGTGGCTTACATTTTTATGAGTAATCCAGTAGAATTTGATGATTTTTATCCAATGACAGGCGTTTTCCACATGACAAAAGTTGCATTTCCGTGTGCAGGAAGTTATATCAGTGGATGTGGCATAAACAATGCACTTATTGAGGTGGAAATCTTTGAAAGCAAAACTGTCCAGTCAGTATTGAGTGAAATCATTATGTTCATTCATTACAAGGTATGCTCATCATATCTGCGGCTATAGAAACATTGCATTGGAATGCTTTCTGGAACAAAAATGACAAGTTAGGTTTTGCATATGTTATCTCAGAAGTGAACAAGGCACAGGGTGCACTTCATTCAAAAGACATAATGCAAAGCCAGCTAATGTTTAATACGCTCAGTTCAAAATCAGATACCCAAGTTCATAGAGTTTGTCGAAGAATGTGAAGTCTGAACTTTGCAAGTACTGGGAAAATGTTTTACACATGACAGCTCTAGTGAAAGACATGCTGATTGGAAAGATGTTTGGGAGATGCATGTGAAGACTGTGGAGTCACTGATTACTATGTTTCACAAATTCAATTACATAAACTGCCTTAGATATGGGTCCTGGTATTCAGAAAGAGTGAAGAAGCTAGAGGTAGAAAAATCATACCTCTATAGAAAATTAATCCAAAGACATTTTGTGGCGAAAGACAGAGAGGAAAGGTTAAATGCCGTGGCTCTAAATATGAAACTGGAACACAGAAAAGCTCCAAGGGAATTGTTGGTCAGGCATATAAAAGTGAATATGTTGCTCAATGGCAGCTATTTTCCCATGAAGTCCTTTCAATTTGCAATGTTTTCAGAGACATGACAAATTCAAAATTAATGGACCATCGTGAAACTGTTCCTTACCATGAACTTGTGAGAAAGAGACGGGAACGGTGTAATAAACATGTTGACAGCCTTCTTCATTTCATGCCCCAGTAAGGAAAGCCCTTTGAAATGACTGAGCCTGTGTAACTACACAACTTCATGACCAAACAATAATGATACAAAGACACGTCTGCTAGATGTCCTGGAACATGGATCAAAACTATACGCAGAACTGAAGAAGGAGAGATTTGCATTGAAAGAGAAAACGCTGATTGACATAATCACTAAAGCTAAACTTCCACACTTTAATTGCCATAGTTAGAGTTTTGTCCAACCAGATTCTACAAAACAGGTTACAAAAAAACAACTTTCGCAAGCACATAGAGAGATGGATGTTGCAAAAGAAAGTTGTGAATTTATCAAGGACATTCTGTTGCTTGATCTTCTTCCAGCCAACACATTATTTGATGGATCTGCTGCAACCAAACCAGTGAAGCACAAACTCGTACAAGAGCTTGAAAAAAACCTTTCACCTGAAGAATTTCAATTAGAAAGGGTGTCCTCATTGAAAACTGCTGTTGTTGTGGATTATATGTCACAATTGCGAATGGTCAAGATTTCATCAATGCAAAATTTTGGAGAGGTCGTTCAGACTGTTCTACAGATATCAAAGTCAGTGTACACCTTGTGAGAGTTGCACATTGTCTTTGACAGTTATCTTGAATCTGTCAAAGAATGTGCGAGAATCAGACAAATGTCTACAAGTGGAACAAATTAACTTTATACAAAACTGGCCGAAGGGCCTCAAGGGTAGAGAGGTACTTCCACACAAGGGAAGGGGGAAGGGATACGTCCTCCCAAGGAATATCCACAAACAATAGGTATCCAACCCAAAATAATGGAACTAAAGGGGATTATGTAGGCACAGTTCTCAATCTGAGAGATGGTAAATTGCTTCTACCACTAGTGGGAGCAATACCTGTTTGTGTGATAACCCTTACAAACTCTAATAGTGTCATGCTTCATCATTGGGTTCACCCTGGCTCCTAAAGGCCAGGGTGGGCTCGACCGTATTTCAGGGAGCTCTTATGAGAAATGGCCAGGGGGGTTGAAGATTAAAAAACCACCACACACTCCAGGTATCCCTTTAAAATGGAGAGATGGTGGTTATTAAAATAGAAAGGATAGGGTGATACCAGGATTCAATGGTCGTATGACCCTATAGATGCCAACATGTTTCAGCCAGTGAACGGCCTTATGGGTCCACGGCTTTCATCAGGGAAAAAGTTAATGGAATTTATCAAGTCAAAGTGATTAGTTTAAACAGTTTTTAAACAACAAAACAATGCCGTATGGATATACTTATCCTTGAAGAGGCGTGCCCATATCTAGTTTGTCCAACCAGACTTTGGCGGACTGCGTATAATACATGAGTGCAGATAGAAATAGGGTGGTCTTGTAGTCAAACAGTCATCAAAGATCCCGACCCCGCGAACTGACCTAATCGGCTCTGCATCTCATTAGAGTGTGTGAGGGTTATCATACAAACAGGTATTGCTCCCACTAGTGGTAGAAGCATTTTACCATCTTTCAGATTGAGAACTGTGCCTACATAATCCCCTTTAGTTCCATTATTTTGGGTTGGATACCTATAGTTTGTGAACAATTTAACTTGCCTGCATCAAACATTCGACACCTATACCTGTGCGACTTGGTAAGTTCTGGTCATCAACATCGAACAAGATTAACTTGGAGATTATAACTCACCAAAACATTGCTGATGCTTCAGTGAACACTGAATTTCCAATTATTGCAAGTGGAATGATTGTCAATGAGGAATTGGTGGCTGCAGAGATATATTCAATAGGTATGGGCTACATTGTTCAAGAACTTAACAGCAAATTGGAGGAAGCTGACCTTCATGTTGTGCCGCATGTTGAGTGGGCTGCTCGAAATGGTTCCAACTGAGTCATTGTCCTATCACATGACACCAATGTTATTATTGTGTTACTTAGATTTGTTGTAAAGTTCATAAATCATGAAGTGTCAGAGTTATGGATACGTTATGGAACATATGAGAAAAGACACTTCATATTCTGTACAAGAAACTTGACCCAGAGATGCCCAGCGTTCCACTCAAGGCACATATTCTTATGGGTGATGACACTGAGAGCAAAATTGGAACAAAGCTTGGAGCTTTAACTGCTGAACCTGTGAAGTTTCTGAAAGGATTTGCTGAGACAGACTAAGAATGTGACTTTAAAGACACGGAACAATACCTTGTGTGTGTTTGGAAAGTAAGTTCTGATTGTCACACATTTCATGATCTTCGGTACAATGAGTTCAAGAGATCAGTCGCACTAAGTGATCTTCCATGATCTCATATTCTGTGCGTGGACACATTAAAAGAGCGCTCTACGTGATCAGAAGATGTGTAAATGTTTTGTATCATGCATATGTAGAGAAAGATCCTTGTGAATTTGTTTGGAAAGATATTGATGGGGTGCTAAAACCTACAAAATTTCTAAAGCCTCTACCCACAGAACTTACACATACATGTACTTGCAAAACCTATGCTACAAAAAGATGTCCCTGTCGAAATGCCCTTCTCAAATGTTCAACATTCTGCAAATGTACCACGAGTGATTGCCGAAACAAATAAATAAAGTGAACCATGAAAATGTGTCTAAAACAGGAGTGAAAAATATAATTGTTTTCCAAATTGAGATCTTAAACATTGTTTGGTGTATACATAAATGGATTAAAAACCATTATTATTTGTTTCATTTCCTTATATGTCTCTTCTTCCTCTATTGTAGGCGCCATTTTGAAGAATGTTGGAAGGGTTTCTCCTATGTTTTGGCACTAAAATGAAGTTTATAGATCTCATGGTTCCCCAAATATTACATCATCACTGCAACACATTCGCTATTTTAAAAAATGTTGTCCAGACAAATTCAGCCCGAATCAGCAATGTCTACCCAAGCTCAATGACTTCTCTAATGATCCAAAAGCACAAATCAACAATGAAAATCTCTGGACAACAGTTTTTTCACTGAGGGCTATCAGAGGGCTGGGATTCTAATGAAAACAGCTCATTCTGTGGCACCGCTTTTGCAGAATAAAATGTTCAATGTACGGTCTTGAGGCAAGAAAAGTGTACAGCAATTCTACATTTGCAATTGTTACTCTTACAATATTCCTGTAGCATTGGCTGGTACCATAATGTCCCAGGGTGACTTATATATTTCTTCTCCTTACTGAGGGCACTTCTGCCTGAGCCTCTCTGCATACAGCACACACAGGTCACATTACAAAGACGTCAACATCTAGGTTCTCTCAAGAGCATTGGTGACATGGTTTAAATGACCATTGATTTTAATTGTATCGTGACATATTCTGTGAGATGGGAAATAACGAATTACATTTTGGACTATTAGCGTGGACCTTGTATCTGAAACAGGGAGACTTTAGTGCACACATACTCTTTCTACACAACTGCAGACCCTCAACCTACACCAGTCTGGGCCCCTTAGCAGATATAATACTCTGTAGAGTGACATGTGAGGCCCCACAACCAAATTACAAACCAGCAGACACCTCTTTTGAAACACTCCAGCAGGCACAGAGTGTTGCAGGGATTCTGCCCAAAAACAGAACTATGTGCAGGATTATAGGACCCTGGTGTATAGGGACTGAGTCATCCTACCACTTTAGTACCCATGAGCCAAAGACCAACTAGCTATAGTGTCTCACTTGCTCTCCTACTCACTCACAGAGAAACAAATGATTAGACACCCCAGAACACATCACTCCCAGATCTCTCAAGAATCGCGGTAACAAGACACACCCTTTCGCTTGCACTCTTGTACTTGTCCACAGTAAGATCTGACAGAGACTTGAAACAGTTTAAAATATTTATTTTGACTATCGTTCCCTAACATGCAGTATACATGCCACAACAAGCAGGAAAATGCATAGTACAAATACAATCAGCATAGCAGCTAGTACATAAATCATGAAGGGAGATGTCATCATGAAAAGACAATAGAGCCTAACCTCCCTCCCCTTGCTAAGAAGTAGTATTATTGTATATTAGAAGATCTCTGGGCTTTGTCAGCAGACCCCATACCTTAGCCTATAGATGGTAGATCTACATCATAGGTGCAGTCTCGCTCTTCTCCCTGGAAAGGTCCCTCCCCAAGTGTGTGCTACCTATTCGTGTATTCCAATAAAACCAAAGTACATTGTCCAAACAACAGCTGCATCGGTATGTTTTGTCTACGTGCTAAGGCCTGGCCAGAACAAAATTACAAGGGGAATTGTTGTTCGCCCTTGCTCACAATGTTCAGTCAAAATCCCAGGAACCTGTAGAGAGTGAACACAGCGATGAGTTCTCATGTGAAAACAGTCATAGGAATTATTGCAAAAATAAAGTTGTGTAGTAACTTGTGCAAAGCAGCAGGCGAGCTGCAGCGTGCTCATGCTAACTTAGAGAAGATGACAATGTCTCCATGGGCCGTGTGACACCCTCCCCTTGCTCAGGCCGTTAGCACTTGGCTAAAACAAATATCAGAGGTAGGCATAGGCAAAGCTTCTCAGTGGTATCCCAATTAGAATATGATTGCACTCCCCAAAAAATTTAAAATTTAAAAAATAACCAATGGGTACCCAAAACTATATCCATTCACAGGGAATCTTCAGAGTCAAACATGTTGCGGGAAAAATGGAATGCCATAAATTCCAGTATGTTCAAGAGAGATTCTTTATTGACCGTACGATTACTTAAAATCTTTACAGTATAAAACGCACAAGCAAAAAACCCTTCCCCCATCCTGCCTTCCCCATAAAGTTTCCCAACATTTAAAATACAGATGCTCCATGCCTGCATGTGCTCTGTTTGCTACTTTGTGTCTGTTTGAGGCTGCAGGTTAAAAATGAATTAAAATGTAAGATCAACTCAATCATGTCAATTTTTACTTAGTCCCGATATGGTTCAATAATTTTATAAAATCCATCAGGGTCGTTGCTTACATTATATAGGTTGTCATTGGTAGAAGTACTTACTGTGCTCCCTACTGGGCCCCATTCTATCTTTATATTCCGATTGTCCATAAGAGAAAGCCCCTGAACTGGATGCCGTCCGTCAGACCTAAAGCCCCGGCTGGTTTAGTTGCTGAATAATTGCGACCCTGGACTCTGCTGCCTGTTGCTGGAAGTCAAGTATGATTCTGATTTGATGAATAAACTTGCCTGCTCTGGCAAGTAAGCAGGTGGTGGTTTCTGAAAAGCACCAATCCGAAGCATCCTTGCAGGTTCGAAGGCCCTTATCCCTTAGGACCGGGCGTAGCTAACGATAACAATCGCTGGCCATCTTGGGGCAGCAGCATAAAAGATGTAACCACGATTCTCTGTGATAGTTGCATAGCCGACAGGAGACAGTGTTGTCTTTTCGCGCCCATGTCGGGTTGAACTCCGGGATCTTGAGGGTAGTAAGACGCAAAAACAGGATTTTCCTTCTAGCTTGAACTGAGAGTGGGTCTCGCATATAAGGTTGAGCTTTCCCAGGGATATACGAATTGTCAAGTGCCAGTGTAAGGGAATTGTGCCGGAGTGAGGAACGATCCAGTTCAAACGAGATGGTCTTGACTTAGCGCTTCACTGCATTAGCCCAGGCAATATGTGAAATTTCATGTAGGGGCATGCTATCTGCTTCTATTTTCAGTGAGTCTATTGCTTGGTCCAGCTTAGAGTGCCATGGGGATCCTGCTGCCCTGAAAATCGTTTTTAAAACATGTTTAAGAGTAGTTTTGGGGGCTTTAAGCACTCTGATGTAGTATTTTATTAGGTCCCCCTGTAGTGCCAAATCCAGTCTGTTTAATCCTTTTTCCAGCCTTAACCTGGTATTCCTTGCTTGTCTAGGCGCCTATAGCACGATTTTATATGCTTTTATCTGGGCTGCGGTGATGGATTTCTCTAGTGCACCTGGGAAAAGTAGGTGACCGTAGGTGATTGCTGGAATAAATTTTGCCCTAAGTACTGTCAGCATGGGCTCTACGGATGGACTTGCTAGGCAATAGCTTAAACGTCTAAGTGAGAGAATTATTCTGTTGATTTTCGAAGTTAGCTCCTTTATGTGTTTAGCTGCTTTTGACCTTTCTGTTAACCATACCCCCAAGTAGTTATAGGATGTAGCTGTCCTTATTCAGTGGTCACCCAGCAACCAGGTTGCTTGCTTTTTGTAAGGATGTTTGCCAAAGAATATTATCCTTGTCTTGTTCTCGTTAATTTGCATGCTGTTTTCCATGTTATACACTGCTAGACCTTTCAAGGCTCTTTGGAGCCCCACCCTAGTGTGATCCATGATCATTGTATCTCCAGTATGTTGTCTGAGCCTTCCATAGTAAAAAGGTATGCCATCCAATTAAGTAAGTCGAACGAGCACACATGCTCCTCATAACCAGAGGCTGTTAGGAGCATTTCAGGGCCACCTGCGTTAACTTCGATGAAACTCCAATCCAAGAGGCCCTGTGTGCAAGCACAGGTACTCAAGTCAGCCGTTGATCCAAGTAGTGGATCGCACACCAGGCGCCTACCCATGGAACAGTCCTGGTCATGGGCCATCAACGGACCCATCAACAGTACATAATCCAGGGCAGCGTGTGACGTATTGGAGAGGCAGACATCCAGGGGCCCATTGAAAAGGGCACCTGAGGCAGTAGAACACAGGTTGCACGCAGGTAAAGTTGGCATAACGGAAGGTCAGCCAATAGTCAAGGTTAAGAGCTTCTAATGGCATCAGACCAAAAAGCTGCTGCATCCGATCACGGTACAGCTGCAGCTGGACCGGGCTTGGCAGCACCACAGGTTGATCAGCCATTGCAGAGCAGCTGTAGAAGTACACGTATGCCGCAAATCAACAGGAGCAATAGGGGAAACCCTCTGAAGGCACTGGAAAAAATAGAAATGGATAAAAGCTCGGGTTATTCCAAAAACAGTCTGAAAGGAGCTGGCAAGGCCTGATCCCAAAAGTTTAAAAAAGTGGGCAAGGCCCTCTGTATCAGACGTCTTAAATATTTGGTGAATTAATTCTCCAAAATGGAGTGGGAGATTCGTGTTTTGCAGTGACTGAGTCTCACTTGCGGTTCTAGCCACCTACAATTCAAAGGTCTCACGATCTAATGTGGGAGCCACTTCTTGTTGAAACAATAGCGCTTTGAGTCTGCTTAGCTTATTGAAATCTGTTTTCAAAGTTGGAATGGAAGGCCAAAGCGAACTATCTACAATCCCATGCGGGGGTGGAAACAGGACATTGCTGCAACATGTAACACGTTGTGAAACTGTTACTACATACGGGATGCCTGCCCATAATCTGCAGCAGTTGTGATTATTTAGAAGCAGATAACTGCCATTAGAATGCAAAGTTAGTGCAGGAATAATAGCTGGGACACGGGTCGCTTTTAAAAAACAAGCTAAATTAGGGGCTGAAACATTGAAGGCACCGTGAAGTTTTACTTGATTGCAGACTAGGGAGTGTCCTACTGTAGAATCACAATCCTCCCCTGTAAGGAAAACCTCCTTATCTGCTGGTTGACACCAAAACATGAAAGGCAGGGACCATAATTCATGAATATAGCTACTGCCGAGGGCTCATATCTACCAACCGGATAGTGTTTCATGCAGGCCGTAAACTGGAAGAGTGAGATGGGCAATGAAATAACCCCATGTATTAACCACACAGCTGCTTGGTCAATTTGGCGCAGGCGGACCGCAGCTTCCATCTGCGATAGCATCCAAAATTCATTATATGCCGCATAAACAAAATGTTTTGCCCGAGGGGACTTTGGGCCCAAAAGAAAATCAGCAAGATCGATGTCACCCGACAAAAGGGAAAGATGTTGTTTCACAGATGACAACGTGGAATGTTCCTACCACTGTTGACATAATTTACTTACAGAATATGTAGTAACTGTATGGGAATGTGGAAAACGAGGATCAGGTCTACTTTGTGTAAACCCTATTGTGGTATTCAAAAAGCGTAATTGTCATGCATTTGAGCTCATTGGCCACAATAACCATCTCAAAGGGTCAATATTGGAAGAGTTGAGTGTGCCATTCTGAAACATGACAGTTAAGTCCTCAATTGTGTAGTTGGTATGTGTTTGCCATGTGTCATAAGCAGCCAATAATGGAATGGAGGGAGTTTTTAAATTTTGAGCTGTGGCTAAACCAAAACAAGTAGTGTGTTGTACCGTCTGATTTAAAAATATGAGCTGAGACGGTATCAGACACACGCGATGCAATGATTCATGGGAATGCACTTGGCAATCTTTGGTACCCCAAATGGATTTTAAATCAACCGTGTCCTTCCAGCAATCATAACCTTTCATGGACAAATCAGTTATGAAGGACAAGGAGTAGACCAATTTAGTATGGGTCAGCATAAATTTGGTTCATAAAAATAGGACAGAGGGTCTGAAAGATTGTAACCAATAAAATACATAAATTTACTCCGTTGGATCTTTGTGCTCCCCTGTAGCGGGGTTGGGCAATGTTCCCACTGGGTATAATTAAAATATTATCTCTGAGTATTGGTTTTGTGTAAAAAGTGATGGCATTAATGTTGGTAACAGAATAAATCAGCATAATTTGCAGAATTCAAATGCAAATCCTCAGTGTCAAAAGCAGTATAATATTTTAAATCTGAAAACAATAAATAAACAGCATTAACATCCCAGTCATCAGAGTGTATTCCAGGCAAAACCACATCTCCTAAAGAAATGCGGAATACGTATGGAATGTTCAAAGTCTCGGTCGGGCCATGGATATCGAATGGTATTTTATCCCAAACTATGCCATCAACAATTGGGAAAGCTGAAATATTAACTAGAGCTTGATCTCTTTTCATTTTATGAGAAAAAGTGTGAGGGGCCAGAACTCCGTTAACCAAGTTCACAGAAGTGCGTTCAGGTAAGTAATGGCCATTAATCAACAGGAAAAACACAGTCATGAACCCAATCCAAATGAAGAGGAACACCATCGTCAGCACCATCCAGACATATGTCCAGGGCGGGACCAGGTAAGTCTCTTTGAACCAGGAGATGAAAAGACTGATACGTGTAGGGGGCTCTGCCACAGACGATGACAACGAAGATGTATCAGAAGAAAAGCTGCCACGGTCCATATAGTAACCACTGGACCCCAGCTGAAACAATGGGGGCTGTTCTTCATTGGAAGGTGAATAAATTGTACTTTCAGGAATGTCAATTATAACTTCAACTGGAGGAGAAGCATACTCATTATCCACAGCTGTAGACGTAGAAGATAAAACAGGCAACAAATCAATTGAAGATTCCATCTCCCCCTCCATTTGTTGGGGACTTGTCGAGGAAACAGAAGCCATGGAATTCATTGAAATATCCTGGCGCGGAATGCTGGTAGGCATACTTTCAGTATCGGCCATATGGTGTAGCTTGACATGCTCGATTGAAATGTAACGATTCTCCTTACGACCAGGTAGCGGAGGCAAAATCACAGTACGGGTGCCCTTTAAACCAAGGACTCTTGCTGGTGCACGGTATGATGGACCAAATTCTTTTTTGTTCTCCACTTTCTCTCGGACCAGATCTCCAACTTTAGGAAGCCAGCCAGAAACCGGAATCAGACCGCTGCATCCGTGAAAGAGGGCAAATGGGCTTTTGCTTGTGAGTCACGAGCCTTTTGTAGATCCTGTAACATAGGACAATGGTTATCTACATCAAACGTTGTGGCAGCCGCCACAACGTCTAGACCATCAAGGTACGGCACAAACATTTTAATGCCAAAGAGCAATTCATATGGGGTCCACCCACCCAGAGATCTTCTAGGGAGATTATTAAGTGCATGTTGGACACCATATAGATGTGTCAAGCAGCCCCGACCAGTACCTAATACCCAAGCTGTTAAAGATTTCTTTAAGTCACAGTTCATCCTCTCCACAATAGAATTACCCTCAGGCCAATATGGAGATGAGAACTGCACCTGCACCCCCAGAGACTTCATCGCATCCCGGTATGCCTTAGAGGCAAAAGCAGGACCTTGGTACGAATGGAAGGTGCCACAGGCAAATGTCCCTACAAAGACACCCAAATCTTTTATAACAGTTTGAGCGTCAGCACTACTTTGCGGCCAAACCCAAAGGAATCTAGTGCATGAATCCACTGCAAGCAAGATACACTTAAAAGCATTGTCAGATGTGAAAGGACCGCAGCGATCAAGATAAATACAGCCAAAAGGTTGATTTGAAATGTATAGTGGAGTGTTGGGTGAACGTGAAACAGTTGAAGGCTTAATCTGTTGACAAATGTCACAGGAAAGAACATATTTACGTGCCTGTTGGTATTAACCACGCCACCAAAAACGTTGCTGTGAAAGGGAAATAGTTGCTGTCACTCCTGCATGTGTAGAAGCAACGCCTTCATGTGCAGCCACTATTAAAGAAAGTCTGCGTTCCCTCCTTCGTAGCGGTAATAGCCGCCAAAATATCATCATCAATTTTAGTCATAGACCTAGTAACTGCTGCTACTGAGCATGTGGCTACTGGAGATTTGGCTGCCTCATCAGTCATCGAATTACCAACAGCATGTGGTCCCACACATTGGGCCTGATTCACAGAACTAACTTACGTCAAAATCCTAAACTCACAACAATTTTGGTATTCACAGAATGAACTTACACATTTGGGTATTCACAGAATGAACTTACACATTTGGGTATTCACAGAATGAACTTACAACAATTTTGGTATTCACAGAATGAACTTACACATTTGGGTATTCACAGAATGAACTTACAACAATTTTGGTATTCACAGAATGAACTTACACATTTGGGTATTCACAGAATGAACTTACAACAATTTTGGTATTCACAGAATTAACTTACTCATTTTGGTATTCACAGAAGGCACTTACTCATCAATGAGTAAGTGCCTTCTGTGAATACCAAAATGTGTAAGTTACACAAAATGTGTAAGTTACACAAAATGTGTAAGTTACACAAAATGAGTAAGTTACACAAAATGTGTAAGTTACACAAAATGTGTAAGTGTCTTCTGTGAATACCAAAATGAGTAAGTTTATTCTGTGAATACCAAAATGAGTAAGTTCATTCTGTGAATACCAAAATGGTAGTAAGTTTAGGATTTTGTCGTAAATTAGTTCTGTGAATCGGGCCCATTGATGGCCCAATGTATGGATAACATTTGTGAGTGGCAAACGTTCCTTAAGTGCTGCCACTTGGACCCAAAGTGTTTTATGTTTAATTGCGCTGCCTTTAGAATCGCGAAAATCATTTTGTGTCCAGAAGAGGAAATTGTCATTGAAAGATTGTACACAGTAAAACGAATTGCACACTACAAGTGTAGGGACTCTGGATCAGCAAACTCAAGAGCCAAAACCAAAGCACGTAGCTCGGCCAATTGAGCTGTGCAATCCCCAAGAGATTGGGTGTGCACCAAGGAAGATTTGAAATCACTGTTATATGGTTCTTAGGCACATTATCGACATTGCTAAGTTAGCATGAGCTTCGCTGCCATGATGCTGCTTTTGCTCACGCTACTACATGACTTTGTTTTTGCAAGACTGTGTTTGTGCCTTTCACATGAGAACGGGTTCCTTTTCGCGTTCTCTGCCTTTCCTGGAGTTTAGTCTGAACACGATGCGCAAGGTCAATAAACAATTCCCCTTGTTATTCTGTTGTGGTCAGTCCCTAGCACCTAGACATAGCATGCTACACAGCTGCAGTACTGAAGACTCGTGCTTTGATATTACGTTGTTGTATGTTGTTTTAACACACTTGGAGAAAGCCGTTCCATGGAGAAGAGCTCCGCTGTTCCTATGATGTAAACCTTACAACCAGGCTTTAAGGTAGGGGTCTGCTGTCAAAGCCTAGCCTCTTCCGTGCGTCGGACGGCCCCCAGCCGTCTGACGTCACGGTGGGCGTGTGCGGAGGACAGCCGGGGGCCGTCCGAACCGCGCACGCGTCAAATTTCTCAGCACCGCGGGGGAATTCCGGCCGCATCGAAGCGGTTAAAGATCGTCCTTTTTTATAAAATAAACTTCTTCTAGCAAAGGGGAGGGTGGTCAGGCCTATTGGCCCTTATTTCCACAGTTTTTATAAAATGACTTCTCCCTTTGTATTCTATGGAATTGTAACAATGCTAACTGTGCTGAGTTTATGCATTTTACTGGTAGTAGTGGCACATATACTATATTGTAGAGCACAACAGTTAAAATAAACATTTTGAACTTTTTCAGTGACTCTGCCTATTCTCATTGTGGACAAGTACGAGTGAGTGAGCAAAAGAGTACGTCTTGCTCCCGCGATTCCTGAGAGAGTCGGGAGTGTTGTGTTCGGGGTTGTCTAATCATTTGTAGCTCCGTGATCTTTGGAGGAGAACTAATGAGACACTATAGCTAGTCGGTTTGGGATTTTGGGTACTGATGTGGTAGGTTGGTACACCCCTATTCACTGAGGTCCTGTTTTCCTGTGCATAGTTCTGTGTATGTGCAGAATCTCTGCAACATGGCGCCACCAACGTTTGGTCTGGTTCTTATCTGCGAGACGCTTGAGTAGTGCTTGTGCTTGTCCACAATACCCTCACCTCTGTTTCCGGAGACAGCTGTGATGGTCTAACCTCCTATATTGATGTTTTTATAGGTTCTTTCAAGCTTGAAGCTTTAAAAGGTTTATCTCTTTATTCATAACCCATTATTGGGCTGCCGCGCTCTAGGTTGTTTCTTTGTTTGTTGTGATGGCGGTTGATATTCCGGCTCACAGCCGCGCCCCGCTCAAGGCGTTTTTGGCTCAATATGGAGTGCCTGATGCGGGTGCTGCGCTTATTTTCGTGGTGGAGGCGAATCCTGCTTACCACTTCGAGGTGATTTATTCTTGGGTCACCTTTCCGGCGGTGGATGGAACAGATGATTTGTTTCATCAATACACTGCCACGGCCACCCCTCACGCCTATCAGCCTTATAGGGCTCTTGAAGTTCCGCTTACAGCTTGGCAACACCAAATTTGGTTTAATGGCGCCCTTCCTCACCCAGTATCACCGGTCCGCTTAGGCCCTTTATCGATAGATGGGGCCACGTGGCCCGTTTTGACTGGTTATACCCCACACCCACGTTATTTAACTGTTGCAGTTGCAGACCTTCGCGTTGCAGACCTTCACTATCATCCTGATGAGTCCGTAGGTGAGGTGCCGAACAGTCCTGGAGTACATCAGGGGGACCCGACACTTCCACCTCTGATAAATCAACCTGCGAGTGGCTACTATGGAGTTCATGCCAGCCTCTCTTCCGGCTCGTCTTCCTTGACATCCCGTTTGGCTGACACACCGACTACATTTAGTATTTTTTTCTCTTGGTTCAAAAAGACTTACCTGGTCCCTCCATGGACCTACATTTGGTTGCTGCTTATCCTGACTTTCCTTTTCATGTCAATTGGTTTTGTGACAGTGTTCTTTTTGCTCATCAATGGTCATTGCTTGCCAGAGCGCTCTGCTGTAAACTTGGTCGATGGAGTTCTGGCCCCTCACACATCGTCCCAAATCATGAAACGTGATCAGTCTCATGTTAACATTTCAGCATTCCCGATTCCAGATGGCATCGTTTGGGACAAAGTAGCCTACGAAGTCCACGGCCCGACCGAGGTGCTTCGCGTACCATACGTGTTTCGCGTCTCTCTAGGAGATGTGGTAACACGGGACATACATTCGGATGATTGGGATGTGCAAGCAGTACATGCACTGTTTTCCGATTTGAAGTATTATGCTGCTTTTGATGCTGAAGATTTGTATTTAAATTCTGCCAATTATGGTGATTTATTTTGTTATCAGCATTATGGCCATCATTTTTTACACAAAACAAACATGATGAGACCTGTTTTTAATTATACACAATGGAAACATTGTCCTACTCCCGTAGAGGGGAGTTCTAAAACTTTTAGGGATAAGTTTACTTACTTTACAGATTATGACATATCTAATCCGGAATCCTATTATTTTAAACTTCGATCATCTACACAATCCAAATTTATGTTGACCCACACAAAATTGATTTAGGCCAACTTGTTTAGGAATAAATTGGCTACACAGGGTTATGATCATTGGAAGGATACTGTTGATTTAAAATTAATCTGGGGCACGAAGCCTTGGCAGGTTAAGGGAACTGAAGCTTTACATCGTGCCTGCCAGATACCAGCTCAAATTTTGTTTTGAAATGATACAGTGTACCAGACCACTTGTTTTGGCCTGGCAACTGTTAAAAATTTGACTACTCCATCCATTCCGTCCTTAGCGGAATATGACGGTTGGCGCACCCACACACATTTTACCATTTCGACATTGCAAGCTTTGCTTCGAAATGACACTTTCAATGTCTTTGAAATTGATTCTTCTGGGTGGCTGGTGTGGCAAACTAATACAAATGCATGTCAAATGCGTTTTTATAATGTTTCGCCAGGTTGAATTCAGACAAGACCTGATCCTCGGTTTACCGTTACACATTCGGTCACCACATATTCGGTGGGTAAGTTATGCCAACAATGGTTGGAACATTCTACGCTGACATCAGTGAAGCAACATCTTTCTCTGCTGTCGCACGACATTAATTTGGCTGATTTTCTCTTGGGACCAAGGGCTCCGAGTGCAAACAGATTCATGTATCCCGCCTACAATGAAATTTGGAAACTTTCACAGATCGAAGCTGCTTTTCGTCTGCGCCAAATTGATCAGGCCAATTTAGAAAAAGTCCTTGCCGTAGTAGACAATAGCATAAACTCACTTTCCTCACGCATTTATACGTTGGATAATATTGTTTCTTCTGTTATTGATATTGTTGAAAGTGATGTATCTGTGTTATATCATGGTCAAAATCAGTTACGATCTGTTATGCAATTTGCTTGGACATTGCAAACTCTTAAAATGGGAAAAGTACCTTGGGGTTATTTGAATGCCACTGCTTTATTCTTGCCATTTAATCTGACTGATAAGCAAAGGTTTATGTTCATGAAAGATGCTACATACACACTATTGCATATTGAACAATTAGAGCCCTTGCCGTTTTCTGTAGCGGAAACAGACTCTGCTGTTTGGTTAATTCATGGGGTTATCTCTCTCCCTTTTTCGCTATTTCAATTTACATCATGCATGCAACATTTTCCGATTGGCCGTTTTGAACCACTGGGTAGTGCTTTTCTACATGAATTGTGGTCCCTAACTTTCACTTACAGATGTCAGAGGGAGGGTAAGGGCGTTTTTCTGACAGGAGAGGACTGCGATTCCACAGTTGTGACATTCCCTTGTTTGTAAACACGTTAAGTTGCACGGCGCTTGTAACGTTTTGGCGCCTAATCTGGCCTGTTTTATAGAAGGGACCCCAGTGCCATCAATAATTCCCGCTTTTTCATTCCTTACAAATGGTAGTTATCTTATTTTGAACAACCAAGACTGCTGTGGTTTACGGGCAGGAGTCCCGTATTTAGTAACGGTTTCCCAGTGCGTAACTTGTAGCAATGTGCTTTTTCCGCCCCCGCATGGGAGTCTAGATAGCTCAATTTGGCCTTCCATTCCAACTTTGAAAACAGATTTCAACAAGTTGAGCAGGCTCAAAGCACTGTTATTTCAACAAGAGGTGGCTCTCACTTCGGCCCGCGAGACCTTCGAGTTACAGGTGGCTAGGACTTCTTGTGAAATACAGTCCCTTCTGAACACCAACCTCCCACTGCATTTTGGAGAACTGATACACCACATATTTAATGCGTCTGACACCACAGGCCTTGTGCATTTTTTAAATGTGTGGGATCTTGCCTTGTGACTTCTTTTCAGACTATATTTGGAGTAATACCGGGTTTTATTCATTCTATTTTTTCCAGTGTCTTCGGAGGGTTCCCCTTAATTTTGACGTTAGGCGCTGGAATCCTTCTTCTCCTGCTCCTGTTGCGCAATGGCTGCTCATCTTGTGGTACTGCACAGACCAGGCCAGTTGCAGCTGTACCGTGATCGCATGCAACAGGTTTTCGGATGCTTGCCATTAGCCACGCTTGGCATCAGTTATGGATTGACTTTTCGCTTTGCCTATTTCACTTGCGTGCAACCAGTCTTTTACTGTCAGCGATGCCCCTTCTATTGGGCACTGGATATATGCCTCTCCAATACGTCACGTCCAGTCCCGGATTTTAACCAGTTGATGGGTCCCTTAGAGGCCCATGGCCAGACTTGTTCTGGGGATGGCCGTATGGCGCATGCGGCTGCACTTGGTGTTTTGGCTGAATGGGATGTCTGTGCGGCTGCACAGACCGCCCTGAAACGAAGTTTCATCGAATATCACGCAAGTTGCCCACTCATGCTTTTAGAGGCATCTAATTACGAGGAGCACGTTTGTTCCTTCGACTTACTTAATTGGATGGCTTCTCTCTTTTTTACCAACGATAGGGATGCTCTTTTGGAGGGAATTGCATTCCTCGGTTCATACACCTTGATGGACTTACCACCTCCGTCATAACTTTGTTATCCCGGAGGCAGCTCCCCTTCAATAAGCCCTATTGACAACTTTGAAAAAAAAAAATATTTTTTGGGGGATAAATTTCGATATTTTCCAATTTTTTTTTTCAAACGCTGTGAACTCTGTTTTGGTCCTTTGTCTATGTCCTATGGCCTAACCAGGGGGAGGGTGTTATATGGTTCTTAGGCACATTATCGACATTGCTAAGTTAGCATGAGCTTCGCTGCCATGATGCTGCTTTTGCTCACGCTACTACATGACTTTGTTTTTGCAAGACTTTGTTTGTGCCTTTCACATCAGAACGGGTTGCTTTTCGTGTTCTCTGCCTTTCCTGGAGTTTAGTCTGAACACGATGTGCAAGGTCGATAAACAATTCCCCTTGTTATTCTGTTCTGGTCAATCCCTAGCACCTAGACATAACATGCTACACAGCTGCAGTACTAAAGACTCGTGCTTTGATATTACGTTGTTGCATGTTGTTTTAACACACTTGGAGAAAGCCGTTCCATGGAGAAGAGCTCCGCTGTTCCTATGATGTAAACCTTACAACCAGGCTTTAAGGTATGGGGTCTGCTGTCAAAGCCTAGAGATCGTCCTTTTTTATAAAATAAACTTCTTCTAGTCAAGGGGAGGGTGGTCAGGCCTATTGGCCCCTATTTCCACAGTTTTTATAAAATGACTTCTCCCTTTGTATTCTATGGAATTGTGGGGCATATTAGCAAGAACCTGTGATAATTATCGCAAAGCTTGCTTAGCGCGCGTTTTTCTATCGCCGGCTATCGCTGGATATTACCGCGGAGATAACATGCTATTAGCAAGGTTTATCTCCAATGCGACAAAATATCCAGCGATATGGCGAAACCCAGCAATAACGCGAGAAATCCAGCGATAGATTCCTCGCTAATGCTGGGGACTTAACCTTGCAATCCACCTCCCATTGACTATTATTGTTAAGTCATGCTTTTACCAGTTCTAAAACCAGCGCTAATCGCGGTTAGCGCGCGTATTTTTATCGCTCGCGGTTATTGCTAATAGGCGATAGCGATGTTAGCGACTGTTTTCAGTCGCTGTTAGGTTGGGAACGCCTACCTTGCATGTCATTAGCGATAAATATCGCTGACATGCAAGGCGATGTAATTCCCGGCCTCTAACGCCTGAAAGCTGTCGCTAACACCTGTTAGCGACAGCTTGCTAATAGGGCGTTAAAAATATCGCCGCTTTGTCAGCAAAAAGTGCCGCTAAAGCGGCGATAAAGCCCTTGATAACATGCCCCTGTATTTTACAGCTAGTAGTGGCACGTATACTGTATTGTAGAGCACGATAGTTAAAATTAACATTTTGATCTATTAAAGTGACTCTGCCTATTCTCATTGTGGACAAGTACGAGTGAGTGAGCGAAAGAGTACGTCTTGCTCCCGCTATTCCTAAGAGAGTCGGGAGTGTTGTGTTATGGGTTGTCTAATCATTTGTAGCTCCGTGATCTTTGGAGGAGAACGAATGAGACACTATAGCTAGTCGGTTTGGGATTTTGGGTACTGATGTGGTAGGTTGGTACACCCCTATTCACTGAGGTCCTGTTTTCCTGCGCATAGTTCTGTGTATGTGCAGAATCCCTGCAACATCACCATCTACTATCGTGCCTGCCACAACCGCGCAGGCTGCCGAATAAGCATGTTTAGAAACAATGGCTGGCTGTGCAGACCGTTCAGTGTAAATAATGCATTTGTACTGATCAAGAGGGAGGAATGATAAAGGTGGAGGATGAACATGTTAATATTGTAAAAAGTCCTGTGTTTGCAAAGAATGGTCAAAGATAAAGTTGACATCAGCCGACGTCAAAGAACTAGCCCATTGTTTCCAATGTGGATGCAGGGCTTTGGAATTTGGGACACTAGCCTTCGGGACTGCTTCTAAAGCAGGTACTGGTGAAACCATGAAAATGTGTTTACCCTGAGCCAAAGAGCGTTCTTTCAGAATCGCCATCTGGACCGCTGTCAAAATCTTTTCTGTAGAAGAGAAACGCATCTCAGTTGGGGTATACAAATGTTATTTATAAGCAATGGGGACGGTGCCCCCTTCGTTAAAAGTCACGTAAGTGACTCCTAATGCTTCTGGTACAATCCGTATGACTAAATTAGTAGCATTGTCTCTTGTTAACAAGAATTGCGTCGCAAGCAGATCAGACTGCAAGGACCTAAGTACTGCTGTATGTTCTGGAAGCCAACTGGAAGACGAAAAAGAGGGTTGTATCAACGTGTATAGTGGTTTGATACGCTGGGCATAATCAGGAATGTAAGTTCTGCCAAAAAACAAAAAACCCAGCAAAGACTACAACTTTTTAAGGGTAGATGGAGGCTGCAATTGCACACATTTCTCCCAAAATTGGGGGGCCAACCCCTTACCTTCTTTATTGAGTTCATAACCAAGGAAAAGTACTGCCAGAAAGGCAATATGTGATTTTGCAAAATTAAATTTGTAGCCTAACTTCGGAAAATGTGTGACTATGCGATCCACCTGCATAAGATGCAGAGTCATATCATCATCTGTCAAATAAATGTCATTGACGTATGAAAAGGCATCAGGATCAATCTCATGTAAAATAGAAACAATGCGTGCCGCAAACACGCCTGGGCTATTCTTATATCCCATAGGCAATCTCGCATAGCGTCTCTGATTGCCTAATGCATTGAATGCGGTCAAATTCGGCTTTCCAGTGCCAAAGAATGGCTGAAAAAGCTGTTAGAAATATCTAAAGTAGTTTTATACTTTTTTCGAACAATGTTGTTTACTAACACAGAACAATGGGTGTTCTGAACCGCAAAGGTACGAATATGACTGTTCAAATGCCTGTAATCTAAAACTATACAATATGAACCGTCCGGTTTCAATATCGGAAAAAGAGGATTAGTCATCGACAAAACACAGGGATCAATCACACCCTGATATTCCAATTGGGTCAAGATGTCACTTACGGACGCTTTTGCGTTACGTTTAAATGGATACTGTGATTGGGGCTGAGGTGTAGAACGCAAAGGAATCACATGAACCGGGGGATCCTTGTCCCAACCTGCTTGATTGCGATACAATGCTGGAGCCAGGGATAATGCCCACTCCGATGCATAAGCCATTTTATCGTCATCAGGTACGTATTGCGAAAAACTGGGCAAAATAACATCCTCCCCTCTGGAGGAATCAAGGACAAAAGGTGGAGGACAATCTTCCTCCGCCAATAAAATATCATATGAAGAAGTGAGATTTTCCCAAAAGACTGCTTTAACCGGGTGTTTAATATCACCTTCAATTTGGAGGCTTACTACATAAAGCCTATCAGGAGGAGCAACTCCAGTATCAGCTGTTTCTACGGTAATAAAAGTGTCTGTTGCTTTCGCCTAGAGATGCTGGTGGAGTGTCTGCCGCACTACGGTAACCTCCGCCGCGATGTCGAGGAGGGTTACCGCCCAACTCCTGTCGAGGAGCAGCGTTCTCACCGCCTGAGGCATACTTTGCAGTCAAAGCGGCAACTTTTTTCTTCTGAAATGGGGCATGATATTGAGGTAGTTCCTCCTGCTTGACTTTTACATCAAACTGGCGCTGCGGGTCACGTCTTGCTTGCGTAGACTCGCCTTGTCTGCAATCCTGTCGCCCTCCTCCGCCGAATTGTTGATCCGACAATTCCTGAAAGGAACGAGGAGAACAAGGATCAGGAACCTGGAACCTCTTGGGTGTCTTAATTTTTGAGCGGTCACGCAAATCATATCTACGTTCAGAAGAGTCAGGTGTATGTGAACCTGCATGAGAACTAGGCTTCTGTTGCTGCTGCCACTGGTTCTTGTTCCAAGCCTTTTTAGGAAAGACCGGATGACCCTCCTTATCAGGAGAGGGTTTACTCTGTGTCTGTGTAAATACTTGAATTCCCATGCTATTGCGACAGAAAGATGTATACACATCTGCAATCATAATCAGCAACTGTTGCTGCCAATCCACTTCCGCCACCGCTGCTAGGCGCTGATGTACTTGTAAGCAAACTGCCGCACCCTTAACATTGGCCAGAATCATATCGGAGAAAATAGGGAACATTCCCACTAATTTCATCCCCAAATCCAGGCCTGGACCAGCCCTGTGTTCATCCTGTACCGTCTTCAGAACGTTCGTTAGAACGCTCATGGAGGGGGTGCCAAAGCACAGTGTATACACTGAAGCAAACACCGTCCCCCAGGTGGTGCAGTCAGCTAAAGGAGGAACCAAACCACTCAGCATACTCATGGTATGGATCCTGTGTTTTTCAACAGGAGTCGTGTGAGGAAACACTGCCTCAAGCTGCTCAAATTTCTGTGCAAGCCAAAACGGCAAGTCATCACGGTTTTGAGGATGTTTGCCCATCACCGAGTGTATCATGACGGGTCTAATCACAAGTCCACTGCCGTGTCCTTGTGGTGGAGGAGCAGCTCCAGGCAGAGCTGTTTGAGGTGCACAAGACATAAACTGTATGACTCGTCTATGAAGAAGAACCAACTGTGTGTACAATTGACACAGCTCTGCGATAGTAACATTAAGATAATTTGGATGTGGTGTAAAACCAGCCAAAACAGGCCAAGTGGCCCCATTGATAGACAAGGGGCCCATTCGAACAAAAGAAACAGGGTGAGGATGGGTGCCATTAAACCAAATGGTATGCTCCCAGGATGTCAACAGAACTTCAAGTAATGCATAAGGACGATACGCTGCTGAAGGAGCAGCAACTGTATATTCATGAAACAAATTATCATTTCCATCCACAGCCGGAAATGTAACCCAAGAATAAAGTACCTCAAAGTGGTATGCTGGATCAGCCTCAACCACGAAAATAATGTTTGCCCCTCCATTGGGGACTCTGTGTTGAGTTAAGTATGCTGTAACCGCAGCGGGGTTATGTGACGCAAAAGCGACCGGTTGTGCCATGTTTATAAAAAAGCAACTAACAAAATGGCAGTGCAAAACAGGGCCCAGAAACCTTTTAAACTTCAAGCTTGAAAAACTTATAGAAATAGGGATACCCTACAAATACAGGAGGCCAAGCCCCCTACCACGGACGTCTCCGGGAACCGGTGAGAGGGTGTTGTGGACAAGCACAAGCGCTACTCAGGGGTCTCGTGAATAAGTACCAGACCAAACGTTGGCAGCGCCATGTTGCAGGGATTCTGCCCAAAAACAGAACTATGTACAGGATTATAGGACCTTGGTGTATAGGGACTGAGTCATCCTACCACCTTAGTACCCATGAGCCCAGGACCGACTAGCTATAGTGTCTCACTTGCTCTCCTACTCACTCACAGAGAAACAAATGATTAGACACCCCAGAACACAACACTCCCATATCTCTCAGGAATCACATTAACAAGGCACACCCTTTTGCTTGCACTCTTGTACTTGTCCACAATAAGATCTGACAGAGGCACAAAACAGTTTAAAATATTTATTTTAACTAACGTGCCCTAAAATGCAGTATAAGTGCCACAACAAGCAGGAAAATGCATAGTACAAATACAGTCAGCATAGCAGCTAGTCCTTAAATCATGAAGGGAGATGTCATCATGAAAAGACAATAGAGCCTGACCTCCCTCCCCTTGCTAAGAAGTAGCATTATTATATATTAGAAGATCTCTGGGCTTTGTCAGTAGACCCCATACCTTAGCCTATAGATGGTAGATCTACATCATAGGTGCTGTCTCACTCTTTTCCCTGGAAATGTCCCTCTCCAAGTGTATGCTACCTATTTGTGTATTCCAATAAAGCCAAAGTATGTTGTCCAAACAACAGCTGTATCGGTATGTTTTGTCTAAGGGCTAAGGCCTGGTCAGAACAAAATAACAACGGGCATTGCTGTTCGACCTTGCTCACAATGTTAGTCAAAATCCCAGGAACCTTCAGAGAGTGAACACAGCGATGAGTTCTCATGTGAAAACAGCCATAGAGATTATTGCAAAAATAAAGTTGTGAAGTAACGTGTGCAAAGCAGCGGGCAAGCTGCAGCGTGCTCATGCTAACTTAGAGAAGACGATAATGTCCCCATGGGCCATGTGACAAGAGAAATATATAAGCAGACACACACATTCATTGAGTCGCTCGCACTAATGCACAGACCAGCATACAGACAATCAGATAATCAGACACCCAAAGAGTTACACACAGATGGGCTCAAACTGATGCACATCCAAACAGTCCTGGAGACAGGCACAGCTCCGCACAAACAGACATATAGGGGCCGATTCCGATCTCGGCCGGTAGTGCTCCGAATCGGATTCGGATTTACCGGATCCGATTCGGAGCCCTGTTTCCCGACCGAATCGTACGCGGGTCCGGCCGAGCGAGTACGATGCAGGCACCCGCGAAATCTCCGACCGACTCGAACGCAGCTTCAACACGCTCCGACCGACTCGCAGGGACACGACTCGCACCGCGCTATGGAGACGTTTCCTGGCCGGGTAAGTACGATGCGCGCCGCGAGCAGTCCGACCGACTCGCGCCGTCCGGCTCGAAAAAGCTGTCGGAGCCGGACTTTGGGGGTCCGCGTCAAACCCCCCTGTACGCGTAGGCGCGCGAGTCGCACACAGGGGGGACCCATGGGTCCCCCCTACCTGTGCATGTACGCTGCGATGCGCATGGACGCGTACACGCTGTAGGGGGCGCCCTTGACCGCCTCGCACCCATTGAGTCAATGGGAGCCCGCGTACGCGTTGTACGACCGGCTCCCATTGACTTCAATGGGAGTCCGACCGACTCGAGTCCGATGGCATGCGTGCGCATCGTACTCGTTCGGTCGGACTGCTAGGGTCCGATTCGGTCGGAAATCTCTCCGGGTCCGGCTCGGTCAGAGAGATTTCCGGCCCGAATCGAAATCGGCCCCATAGTAAGGAGGATACACAGATACAAGCCCAGACACACAGTTAGACACACAGACACAAACTCAAGCATGCATGGGATATGCAGGTGTACATTTATACACACATACACACAATTAGACATAGAAATGCAAACAATCAGACACTTATGGAGGCATGCATAGATACACAGTAACACAACCAAGCAAATGTAAACAGAAAGGCACTGATAAATGGGCACTCTGACACACACAGACATTTCACAATCATAGCACCAACAGACGCACAAAGCCACACTCTAAAAGACAAACAAGGACATAGTCAAAAAGACACACATGCACATGTGCACAAACACACACAAGCATATACATGTTAGGACTCCCACATACATGCATGCAAAAACCCAAACTTCTCCCAACTCCCTTATACACTTACTCCCATGAACACAAGAATGAGGGTCCTAAAAAGGTGCAAACATGTATCTCTCGGCCACAGTGGATAACTATTCCAGCACAAAACAGGCTGCATTATTTGCATGTTTGTGACATGTTTTTAAAGAAAAAATACAGTCGTCACTTGACTCAAACATTCTCCCATGGGGCAAAAAGTATGGTCTGTGGTGTGACCGAAGCCGTAGTGATGCCAGCAGGGTGGGGGGTTGGGAGTAAGGTGCATGTAGGGTAAACAAAGCATGTACATGGGGGGTCATTACGACGGCGGACAAAAAAGCCCTCCGACCGCCGTGCTTGCGGAAAAAAAACACCTGCATGTTCCGCGGCAAAACCGGCGGTCACATTACGATGCAGTGAATGCAAAATCCGACGGCGGTGGTCGGATTTCACAAAAATCTGTCCGCCGCGTCCGAAAAACTAGAAAATCCGACCGCTGCGGACGGAAATGCTGCGGAAAGCACTAAAAAGGCCGATCCTCACGCGGAATGACCGCAAGTGAAATTATGATAAGATGGCGGAGCAGGCGGAACGATCATTGTTCTCCGACCGCTGCGGTCGCGTGAAAAGATGAATGGCAGAGCAGGCGGAACGATCATTGTGTTCCGACCGCTGTGGTCGCACGGAAAGAAGAATGGCGGTCGAATGCAACCACACAACAAGGCCTCCAAGTGTGCCTGTTCTTTTCGTTGCCCTCAAACACATTTGACACACCCCAATGATACACCCCCATGGTATTGAACACCAAACAAATCCCAGGTCAACATGGAAAACACACCTGACAGGAATACCTCATTTTGACACACCCACATAGCTGAGTATAAAACCAACCCCTTCCCTGACCATCATCCTTTGCACAACTCCAGCAGTGAAGGGCTAAACACCACAGCTGAAAGGAGCGGCAAATCATCACACATCACACCATCACAACCACCCACACCAACACTACCAACACACACCTCACACATCTCCACCACCACCTTCCCACCTGCACTTGTCACTTATTTGCACATCACACACCATGGCAGAGAAAAAAGGGAAACAGCCTTTACAACGGAAGCGTTACAACGCATGCCATTACAACGCATGTCGTTACAACGCGAAAGGCTTGTTGCAGGGGGTAGAAGGTGTTGGAGTTAACTCCAACACCTTCCCTACTGTTGCACACGCTGGAGTTGGAATAGTAAATTATACTATTCCAACTTCCAGCGCAGCCCCGACAGCAAGTCGGGGTAAAGGTATGCGTTGTAACGGCATGTGTTGTAATGGCATGCATTGTAACGTCATACAACCAGAAAATAATGCCCAAATTCACAGACAACGAGTTGTCAGTGATGGTAGACGAGATAATTAGAGTATAACCACATTTGTTTGGAAGCATGGTCCAACAGACACCACTAGTCAGAAAAAAATCAAATGTTACAAAGGATAGTCAACAAAGTCAATGTAGTAGGGACCACCCTGCACACACTGTGTGACATCAAGAAGAGGTTGCAGGACCTAAAGACCAGGGTCAAATACCATGCCAACAGGAACCATGAGGTGGCTCACAGGATTGGTGGTGTTTGTTTTCCATTCCACCACTAACATTCACTGAATGGGAGGAGAAGGTGCTTGCCATACTTCATCCAGAGAGTCTCACAGGAATAGCTGGGGGAGTGGAGGCTGGTAAGTACCAACAAATGTATCCCATCACACTGCCATGTACTGTCTTGCACAACTATAAAGCTACACTTTCTACACCTAAATTCAATTATGTACAACACACTCTTCCCAACACATGCCTCACATATCTATCATTTCCTTCCTCAGATTCACTTCAAATGTAGGTAGCAATATTTCCATGGGGGTATGTGTACAGGCAGCCAGCACTACAACTCCCACCAGGCACCCTTGACTCACAGCTGAGCGGGATGGAACACTTCCCCCCAGAACCATGTGACAGCCATTTCATTGCTCTCCTTCACCTTACAGGTAGGTAGCCATCTCAACAGGGAGAGGGGTGTGTGTACAGGTAGCCAGCACTACAACTCCCATCAGGCACCCTTGTCCCACAGCTTAGCAGGATGGAACACTCCCACCCCCCCAGAACCATGTGCAACCTATTCCCTTCCTCTGCTCCACTTCACAGGGAGGTAGCCTTCTCAACAGGGAGGGGTGTGTGTGTACAGGCAGCCAGCACTACAACTCCCACCAGGCACCCTTGACTCACAGCTGAGCAGGATGGAACACCCCCCCGAACCATGTGGCAGCCATTTCATTGCTGTCCTTCACCTTACAGGTAGGTAGCCATCTCAACAGGGTGAGGGGTGTGTGTACAGGCAGCCAGCACTACAACTCCCATCAGGCACCCTTGACTCACAGCTGAGCAGGGTGGAACACCCCCCCGAACCATGTGGAGCCATTTCATTGCTCTCCTTCACCTTACAGGTAGGTAGCCATCTCAACAGGGAGAGGGGTGTGTGTACAGGCAGCCAGCACTACAACTCCCATCAGGCACCCTTGTCCCACAGCTGAGCAGGATGGAACACTCCCACCCCCCCCCAGAAACATGTGTAACCTATTCCCTTACTCTGCTCCACTTCACAGGTAGGTAGCCTTCTCAACAGTGAGGGGTAAGTGTGTACAGGCAGCCAGCCCTACAACTCCCACCAGGCACCCTTGACTCACAGCTGAGCAGGATGAAACACCCCCCCAGAACCATGTGGCAGCCATTTCATTGCTCTCCTTCACCTTACAGGTAGGTAGCCATCTCAACAGGGAGAGGGGTGTGTGTGTACAGGCAGCCAGCACTACAACTCCCATCAGGCACACTTGACTCACAGCTGAGCAGGATGGAACATTCCCCCCAGAACCATGTGGCAGCCATTCCATTGCTCTTCTTCACCTTACAGGCAGGTAGCCTTCTAATGCTCACTTGCATCACCCCTGAGCAGGATGGAACCCTCACCACACCCAAGAGCCATGTGGCAGCCATCTCCCTCCCCTGTGCCCCCTACCAGGTATGTAGTCAGCGCCTGCACCCTGTCATCCTTCTTAAAATGCATGGAGACATATGACCACCACATCCCTCACCTGTTAGACAACTCTGTACAGATCAAAATGTCACATCCAGTGTGCACACAGCTAAGCGCATGCAAATGTCACAGCAATTACACTTTGAATCACAAAGACACATGAGAAATAAAATCAGGGCAAAGCACACAATGCAATGTGTAATTCCCATTGTTTGAGAGCCTGAAGGCTCATTTGAACCCAACACATGCATGGTCGATCTGTCAAAAAAAGAAAACCACATGATTTGAAACCAATATTAACTAATGAAATCATGAAGATTTGACATAGCTGAAACAGATTCTCAGAAAAGTCTTCAATATCCAAGCATAAAACAAAGTGGATGTGCACAAAGTTGGTAGATGATGACATGTCCTTGTAAACACACTATCTGTGCATGTCAAATGGTTGTTATTTACATGCCACAATAATAACAAATAATGTATGTACCTCTACATCATGTCATGATGTTGATAATCTTCTACCAATACCAAGTGATTGCAATGTAAAATGTTTGGTGTATCAACTGAAACATCCAAAACTGTGTCACGAAGGTTGTGGAGTGTACTTACCTGACAATCTAACCTCTGTCCAACAGGAGATTCACAAGCAATAGCTGGTGAAAACACCACCAACCAGCAGAGCCAGTCTCCCCCCCCCCGGAACGGGAACTCTCTGATGCTGATTCGCTATGTTTCTCGGATGAAGAGCAACAACCTGGCCCCTCAGGACTGCCAGGGTGCACTCCGTCTCAGGGCCTCATTGTCCCCACCACCACCACAACTATCAACACACCAGTGACAACCACTGTGCTGACCCCTGCTACAACGACCTGTGCTGTTGCCACCTCCACCATCACCACTGCTGCCTGCAACACTGTCCCTGGCTCAGTGGTTACCATCACCACCACACAAGCAGAGGATGCCGGGGACAGTGTGCGGGTGCGTCGACAGCCAATGCCACAGGTCCATGTCAGCAGGGCAGGTGGGAGGGCAACTGGGGGATAATCACATGAGGACACTGAGACAGAAGCCCTGGCCACCGTTGCAAGAGTCCTTGGTGCATACCAACAGAACCAGCGACAGATGGGCCAGGTTGTAGAAGAACTGCATGAGCTCCGCCTGCTGCAGAGGTCCATAGACACACGAATGGGGCAACTTGTGGATCTCATGGGCCAGCTTGTGGGTGTTCTGAAGGACGTACATGCTGCTCAAATGACGGCTCAACCCCCCTCCAGTGGCCAGCCTGCTGAAACTCCCACCACCTCAGCTGTGGCCACAGAGATGGGTGAGCTGCAAGACAATGATTCCTCAGACGCCTCTGAGCCTGCAGCAGAGGCCTCCCCTGCCAAACGCAAGAGGGGACGTCTGAGAAACACCACGGGAGGATCACGTGGCAAAGCACCAACCAAAGCCAAGTCGCTGAGCCAGCCATGATGGCACATGTGTTGCACTGAACATTGACTTTGTTGATTATCCAATCCCACATTGCCATGTTGATGGCAGGAGTATGTTGGACTGTGTAATTCCTAACCCTGGGCGGGTAACTCTGCTCCGCCAGCGGAGTTTGTGGAGATTTGCCTACTCCGCGCTCCGTGGCAAACGCGGAGTAGGCAAAAAACTCCACCTCCGTGGTGGAGCGGAGTTAGCCGCTCCCTCCCGCCTCCCAAAGTCTTTAAAAATTTAAAAGAAGGCACTTACCTGATGTATGCTGCCTCCCCTGCCTAGCCGCTCTCCCTCCTACTCCTCGGTCCTCGCGAGTCAGACGTACAACTTAGGGGCCGATTCCGATCTCGGCCAGTAGGGCTCCGAATCGGATTCGGCTTAACCAGATCCGATTCGGAGCCCTATTTCCCGACCGATCCGTACGCACGTCCGGACGAGCGAGTACGATGCGAAATCGCCGACCGACTCGTTTGGGCGCTCCGACCGACTCGTCCCCGGGTCGAACCGCACCGACCGACTCGCTCGGACACGACTCGCACCGCGCAATGGAGACGTTCCCGGCCGGGTAAGTACGATGCGCGCCGTGAGCAGTCCGACCGACACGCGCCATCCGGCTCGAAAGAGCAGTCGGAGCCGTACTTCGGGGGTCCGTGTCGGACCCCCTGTACGGCGTAGCCGCGCGAAGTCACACACAGGGGGACCCATGGGTCCCCCTACCTGTGCGTGTACGGCGCGAGTCGCCCGCCGCATACCCGCTGTAGGGGGCACCCTTGTTCGCCTCGCACCCATTGAGGCAATGGGAGCCCGCGTACGTGTTGTACGACCGGCTCCCATTGACTTCAATGGGAGTCCGACCGACTCGAGTACGATAGCATACGGACGCATCGTACTCGTTCGGTCGGGCTGCACGGGTCCGATTCGGTCGGAAATCTCTCCGGGTCCGGCTCGGTCGGAGAGATTTCCGGCCCGAATCGGAATCGGCCCCTTAGTGTTTTTTTTAATTACAGAAGGGGACGCGAGAACCGAAGAGCAGGCTGGAGAGCAGCCAGACAGGGGAGGCGGCAGACAACAGGTAATTGGCTTCTTTTTTACATTTTTAAAGACTTTGGGAGGGGGGAGGGAGTGTGTTTCCACTGAGTTTTTTTTAAACTCCGTGGAAATACGCTAAGAGGCACTACGCCCGCTACGCCCAGGGTTAGTAATTCCATTATTGTGGGGACTACTCTATTTGTCTCTTTTACCATCACTGACAACTCATACACTCACTATGCACAAATTACCTTTCATTCACTTTAAATTTAACACAATCTATTAGAAAATAAACACTATTTACACACCTATGCCTTTGTGTCAGTTCCATGTTTATCACAGTATGTACAATGTCAACTCTGATTCCAATGTACCACAAGCTCTGATTGTGACAAGACATTGATGGGGTTGAGGAACCTAGAAAGACACAAGAGGATGACATTGACTTGTCATATGATCAATCAATCAATCAGGGGAATTGTAAGCACGCTACTCACCCGTGAGGGTCTCAAGGTGCTGGGGGGGTAAGCAGCTCCGTTCAGTCGAAGAGCCAGGTCTTGAGCATCTAACTGAGGATGTTCAGGGAGGGGGCGCGTCTGATGTTGAGCGGGAGCTCGTTCCAGGTCTTGGCTGCGATGTAGGAGAAGGTTCTTCCACCTGTTCTGGCTCTGCGGATGCGTGGGATTTCGGCGAGGTCGGCGGATCGGAGGTTTCTCTTGGGTCTGTGAAGGGCGATTCTCTCGTTGAGGTATTGGGGTCTGGTGTTGTGGATCCATTTGTAGGCCTGGGTGAGTATCTTGAAAGTGACTCTCTTCTCAACGGGGAGTCAGTGGAGATTCCGTAGGTGTTGGGTGGTGTGTTCGTGTCAATGTCGAGGATGAGTCTGGCTGCGGTGTTCTGTATGGTCTGGAGCTTGCGGATAAGAGACTTGTTGATCCCGGCGTAGAGGGCGTTTCCGTAGTCCAGTCTGCTGGTGATGAGTGTGTGGGTGACGGCCTTCCTTGATTCGTGGGGGATCCACTTGAAGGTCTTTCGGAGGATTCGGAGGGTGTTGAAGCAGCTGGAGGCGACGGTGTTGACCGGTGGAGTCATGGAGAGGGTGGAGTCGAGTACGATGCCGAGGTTTCGGGCGTGGTTTGTGGGTGTCGGGGGGCTGCCGAGGGCAGTAGGCCACCAGGTGTTGTCCCATGCCGAGGGGGAGGGTCCGAGGACGAGGACTTCTGTCTTCTCCGAGTTGAGCTTCAGGCAGTTTCTGCTCATTCAGGATGCAACATCCTTCATTCCTTCCTGGAAATTGAGTCTGGTGGTGATTGGGTCCTTAGTGAGGGAGAGGATGAGCTGGGTGTTGTCGGCGTAGGATACCATGCTGAGTCCGTGCTTTCTGACGATGGCAGCGAGGGGGGCCATGTAGATGTTGAAGAGCGTGGGGCTCAGCGATGATCCTTGGGGCACCCCGCAGTTGATTTCCGTGGGTTCGGAGAGGAAGGGTGGTAGTCTGATTCTTTGGGTTGTGCCGGTGAGGAACGTGATGTGATGGCAATGTAATGTGATGGCATTACAGCAACAACACACCACTAGTCAACACCGTACAAGATTCATCACACATAACAATGACCAACACCATCAACATAGACATGAGGTAAGTGGAAACCAATACACTGTGCCACACACATCAGCCCTTAGCAAGGAGCCAACAACAGCCAGCATCCAAATACATCATCTATGCTTCACCACTAACAGCAAAGCCAACAGACATTATCATAGTTGCTCAATGGTAACTTACACTCAAGGGAAGTAGTTGGCAATGAGCTGTTGACGCAGGTCAACACCTTCCTCATCTCCACTATCATCGTCACTGGGCATGTGTGGATTTGCAGCGGGGGCATCTGCTGCTCATCATCGTCCAGAATCAGGGGGATCTCTTTGCGCAAGGCTAGGTTAAGGAGCATGTAGCATGCAACTATGATCTGACACACCTTTTGGGGAGAGTAGAGTAGTGCACCACCACTCTTGTCCAGACACCAAAATCTAGCCTTCAGAAGTCCAAAAGCATGCTCCACTACACAACGTGTCCTCCCATGGGCATCATTGAAGTGGACTTCCCCCGGGGTCCTTGGATTTCTCAGTGGGCTCAGCAACCAAGGCTGGTTGGGATACGCAGAGTCACCTAGTTGTGAGCAACACAGACCAAGTTTGTAATAGAAATAGTTGAGGAGAACAGCATGTCACACATACAAAACACTACTTGACACAGCTTACTCACCAACAAGCCATGCACGCTCCGGATGCAGATTTTCCATCAATTGTGGGATGATGCTGTTATGCAGTATGCAGGAGTCATGTGCAGAACCCGGATATTTGGCACATACATGGGAGATTATCATATCCGCTTGGCATACCACTTGCACATTAATTGAATGGCAATGCTTCCTGTTACGGTAGATGTGCTCACATGCCTGTGGTGGAACTAGGTCAACGTGTGTGCAGTCAATGGCTCCAACAACATTAGGTATGTGACCAAGGTCATAAAATTCCCCCTTCACATCTGCCAATTCATGTCTCCATGGAAAGTGGATGTAGCTGTCCTTGTAGGTCAACAATGCAGACAGGACATCATGCAACACCATGCTGAACATAGGTTGAGACATCCCACCTGCGATGGCCACCATGTACTGAAACGAACCAGTTGCAAAGAAATGCAGGGCGGCCATCACCTTTACTGTTGGTGTCAAAGCTGTTGGATATGTTCTGTGAGGCGTCAAATGGGGCTCCAAATGCGCACATAGCTCTTGAAGGGTAAGGCGATTCAGACGGAATTTCTTAATGATGTCGTCATCCTCCATTATCTCCAGCTCTGGGAGAGGCCGATACACAGCTAGTTGTCTCCTACGTATTGTGGCAGGGGACACATGTAAATATGAGTCAGAGAGGAGATGTGGCAAACATCTTACCTAATGACTAACACAACCCCGACATTGACAGGACTGTAAAGACAGCTTAATGCACAAGACACATGCACAGACACCTTAACCTCCTGCAGTCATACATGTAGCCAGGATGTACATACTAACTACTGTCAAATCTGAATCAGACTATGTGAATGGTATATGGTACACTCCTACATCTTGTGTCACCAGCCCTGTGTGTAGCTGTCACAGCACATGTGGCAAACAGCATCAATGCTGAGTTGCACGTAGCTGCTGTCACTGCACAACCTTCTTGCTTTAGTCACACTAAGCACAACATCATTACAAAATGAGCACAGTGAGTGTAAGCTGGACAACTATCAATATAAATACAGCACTGTATACAGTGATATATGCACATTATGTGGTCAGTCCATCATGACTGTGGGATGAGTTGGCATTTCACACATTGGCATGTTTACAAAAATGACAAGCAATTCTACATGAAATCTGTATACATGCCCACATGGATGACATTTGACATGTGAGTAAGTACACACCAATGCATTTAATCATGTGTACTGACAAGACATGTGTGGGCATACTTGAGTTAAATGTCACACTCTAAATTTACTTTACAACCAGGTGAAATAACTTTGTGTAAATGTATAGTGATCTGTGATGCAATTTGCAAATCGATAATGCTATAGCACAATGTGTTTATAGGTGCAGTAGGCGTGCTCCGCCACTGCGGTGACAGGCATTGGCCACAACTGAAAGATACAGGATTGCAGTAGAGACCACCTGGCCCCCGCAGTGTGACACCGCCTATGCGAATGTCATTGCAGCCAATGCGAACCGCCATCGCGGTAGTGCAATACATTTTTTAAACTCGCGGTAGGGGTGCTCCGCCACTGCAGTCACAAGCATTGGCCACAATGAAAAGATGCAGGATTGTGGTAGAGACCACCTGGCCCCCGCGGTGTGACACCGCCTATGCGAATGTCATTGCAGCCAATGGGAACCGCCATCGCGATAGTGCAATACATTTTTTAAACTCACGGTAGGCGTGCTCCGCCACTGCAGTCACAGGCATTGGCCACAATTGAAAGATGCAGGCTTGCGGTAGAGACCACCTGGCCCCCGCGGTGTGACACCGCCTATGCGAATGTCATTGCAGCCAATGGGAACCGCCATTGTGTTGGTGCAATACATTTTTTAAACTCGCGGTAGGCGTGCTCCGCCACTGCGGTCACGGACATTGGCCACAATTGAAAGATGCAGGATTGCTGTAGAGACCACCTGGCCCCCGCGGTGTGACACCGCCTCTGTGAATGTCATTGCAGCCAATGGGAAACACCATCGCGGTAGTGCAATACATTTTTGAAACTCGTGGTAGGCGTGCTTCGCCACTGCGGTCACAGGCATTGGCCACAATTGAAAGATGCAGGATTGCGGTAGAGACCACCCGGTCCCCGCGGTGTGACACAGCCTATGCAAATGTCATTGCAGCCAATGGGAACCGCCATCTCAGTAGTGCAATACATTTTTGAAACTCGCGGTAGGCGCGCTCCGTCACTGCAGTCACAGGCATTGGCCACAATTGAAAGATGCAAAGCAGGCAGACCAATTGCATCAGCAGAGTACCACTGAAACAACCCTAGTGGCCTATAAATGTCTGTGAGATAGCCACACCTGCCACTTGCATTCAGACACTGCTGCCTGCAATTCATCACCACCAACTGCTGCTGTAACTCTACTCTGGACCCAGTCATGGCCCGTACAGAGAACATCAGGGCCCGTCCCTTCACCACAGAGGAGCTGGAGGTCCTGGTGGACGAGGTCCTTGGCCAGTACGGGTGGCTAAATAGAGCTCCAGAGGTACTGGTAAGTGTATGAGTAAAAGTTTTAGAGTGCTCAGAATGCTCCCATGATGTTACTGTACACTAGTATGTGCCTGTGAGTGCAAGCCAATGTTCATGCAGTCAGATTTTGCCAACAGCATGGTCCATACATGACCTAGAACTTTTTGCACTTGAGTATGTGGGGAGAATGGCAACATAGACACTGGTGCAGCTCTATTGAAGCCAAAGATTACACATATTGTTCTGAGACTGGGTAATGTAAATGTGTGAGACACTGCCTAGCATGATGACTTCACGTCAATGGGGTGTATAGCCTTATTCCCACAGATCCCTGACTGCATGCATTGATGTAAAGGACATACTGTAGTTTAGCAGTTATACAGTTACACTGCTGATTTGAGAAACTCAAACTCAAACTCTGAACACACATTCCCTGTGCCATGTAATGTCATAGTGCATTAAGTGTTCATAAGTGTTCATATGCTCATTTGTGACATTTCAAATGTAGATTGGCCAGAGGGTATTGAATAATGTGTGTACTGCTTTGAAATTGACCCTATGGAGATGTGGCCATTCTGCACAGGAGTACAAGGCCTGGATCTATCACTATTTGTGGTAAATCACCTCTGACACATCTGCTAAATGTACGGTGGACATGTCATCCTTCTTTTGATTACATAATGTGTAGAGTCTCGCATGTGTATGCACTGTTTCACCATTCTCATTGTACATGCATGTGATTTCTGTGATGGACCATGTTTTTCCTCTATGAAAAGCCCTCAGGCCTGCCCAGTAAATGCACTATGTTTCACAGACCTATCACTAAAAGGACGTAGAAAAACATATTTGTTGTCCACCATCCTATTTTTGAAGGAGTTATTATAGGCCTGAGGAGTACACAAGAGAGGCCTACACCTTGTGACAAGAGTGTGAAAATGTAAGATCAGGTACCGAATTGTGACCTCCATGACACGTGTAGCTATGCAATGGTCAAGGACATTAAGGGGTGTGCAGTGTAAGACACAGTGAGTCTGACCACTACACATCATTTACAGTGTATCGTATGTCATGCTCACTCACATAGTGCATCACAGATGAGGCCCATTTTCACATTGCTTTCTGTGCTGGCACTCTGCATGTGTATGAGATGGGCATGTAGTGTGTCGATCATCATAGATGTATACATTACAATGATATGGCTTGATCCAAGTGTGACATGGCATATGGGCTCTGCTCTCCATTGATGTATCTGTGTGCTATGTGTTTACATGCTCCTGTACTGTCACACAGTGGTACACAATACAGTGTTACAAAAATTCCTCTTCTTTTCTCCCATGCCTACAGCTCAAGGTCCATCAGCGCAAGGCCATATGGAGGGCCATTGTCCGCAAGGTGCGGTCCCTGGGGGTCTCAAACCGACGCCATACACACTGCCACAAGAGGTGGGATGACATCTCCCGCCTCAGCAAAAACATTGGAGAAATGATGCTGGGGCTGGTCCCTCGAAGTGGCAGGTTGGCGGGCAGGAGCATGACACCACTAATGGCCCGCATCCTGGCAGTGACACAGCCAGAGCTGGATGGGCGCTTGAGGGCCCAACAGCAGCAAGTTGGGGATGAGTATTGTGCTAAGTGTGACTTTGCGCATGAGTGACTGCCTGAATCCCAGCCCAGAGCAAGTGCGGACCTCTGTGATGTCTCTAGTGTGATGCAATGGCTTCTAAGTAGCCTCCGTGTTGAGTGCAGAGGTTCTGCATGTGTACAACATTTTGTTTCTCATGTGGGAAGTCCATGAACATTGTCATAGCAAGTCGTATTGACATGTTTTCATATTACATTTTGTGAATGTTGTCTGAACTGAGACCCTCCTACACTGGAAAATTCGTTGTGTGAAGTGTGTAGCCCAGTACACTTGTCAGGCTTGTGTGTGCTGTGTGGCTAACACAATAGTGTGCTCATGTGATGATGTGTAAGTGGCTAGAGACATGCACAAATGTGGACTCAGGGAGCAGTGAGTTGGTAGAGCTCACACCTGTCCCATGGGTTGTGTTTTTCACAATGATAGAGATGACAGCATCACTGCAAAACATATTAGCCTAATATCAGCAGCATGGCATCACATGATGTAATTTCCTGCCACAGTGACAGCAAGTGCACACAGGTGCTGATGGGGTAGATGGTGATGATTGCAGTGATGCATTGGATGATTTGCATTTGCCAATTGTGCACATGGCAACATGACTGGGATGGTTAGATTCTGGAATTTAAATGCAATGTTGCTGAACCTGTCTATTGTGAGATTGTTTTGGCACTAGGGCTTAACATGGTTGGATGTGATCAGTGGTTAGGGCAAATTGTGATGTGACTGAGTTGTTGGACTGTAATTTGATAGATAAAAAGAAGCAAATGTTACTCAGAGTGTCAGTCCTCAGTATGTGTGCATTGTGGAGGAGTGTCCATGTGCATCAGTGCATGGTGAAGTTGTGGCTACTGCTTTTAATCAGTGAGTGTATTCTTGGCACATTGATGTGTCATCGATGTCATCAGTCAGCACAACCTAGGGATGTCATATGCCAGACCCTAGGTATTGTCACACATTAGCTGTCCTAATGGAGGCCACTCACAACTTCATCTACAGAAGGCACTATCATGCCTTGGATCAATGAAGGCCTGTCAGGCAATTGGTAAGATGTTGGTATGTGACATGTCACAACACATGAAGGCCATGCATTACATTGCCCTTATCATGCTATTGTGCATTGTCTATGTGACTACATTGTTACATGGGGCTTATTTGCACTTCATCACCAAAAAGATGTGTCCATGTGACATATGCAGCAGTGTTAGTCTCAGAGACATCAACTGGCAGTGAACAGCAGTGAGCATCATGTTAGTGTGCATTCAGAGATGTGTGCTGTGCACTTCAAATAAATTGATACATCTATATAGTTGACATCAATGTACAACTGTAGTTGCGCTTCAGTGCCAAACATAGTGGATTTAAGGAGGTAATATCACTTGCAAATGGATAGGTTTTACTTTGTATAGGTGGTGTTCAGTGAAATATACTTCAAATGTGACTGAGACAACATATTTGGATGTGTAGCTATCTTACCTACAGGCACGTAGGTGTGCCTACAGACAATTGTATGTGATGTTGAAATGTAGGTACATGCACAGCAATTTGGCTGTGTCAACGCAACATGGAGCATGACTATCGACTAAGCATGTTTCCATGCATCAGCTGAGGATTGCACAAATTTGGAATATGCTGACAGTACATGGAGTAGTTCATTGTGGGAGTTTCAGTCAAAGTATTTGTGTTTGTATTACATATAATTTTGTGAGTATGCCACTTTACTGAACCTATGTCTCTGTCTCTTGCAGCATCTACGGAGGGCAGGGAAGGAGAGGTGCCCGACACCGTTGGGGAAGCTACTGGCACAACTGGTACACAGGAGTTCAGTGACACTGAGGGGACCAGCGCCTCGGAGGGGGACAGCAGTGTCCTGGAGGATTCCTGCCCGGAAACACCAATCTCCACATCTTCCCACTCCAGCGGTGACTCCTCGGTGTTGGTGGGCACAGGAAGTTCAAGATTTGCATCTTCTTCCACCACACCTCGTCCTGTGTCCACCCTCCCGGATGCTCCCCAAAGTGCTATCCGTGCCCGCAGCCCTAAGAAGGGTAGAGTCTCCTTCCCCCCAGGCACCGCTGCCGCTGCCCCTGTCCCTGTCCCTGTCTCCCCTGCTGCCCTCGGTGTGGAGGCCATAGACATCTTGCGGCAGCTGTGTGTGGGTCAGACTGCGCTCCTGAATGCCCTCCAGGATCATGGCAACAATTGTCACAGGTTGTTGCGTTCATGGAGGGCATTCATTCAGACATGGGTGGCCTACACCGAACTGTCCAGTCTTTGTCCTTCACAGTGACGGCAGTCATTCAGCAGTCCCAAGCTCCCAGTCCAGCTCCTGTCCCTTCCGCAACCACACTCCCAGTGTCCCCACCTGACCAGAGCACACACACGCCAGAGCACTCAGGCACCCAGTCATCCACACGCAGCACACAACAACAGCACTCCAAGCGAACAAGACACCATACACCATCACCACAGCACACAAAGAGCACACATGACCGCACCACAAAAATCCCATCACAGGACACTCAGAGACATAAGGCCAAAAAACATGCATCCACATTGCATTCCTCAGATTCCTCACCCTCCAAGAGCACTCCCATCCCTGATCCAAAACCCACACAAACACTTGCCCTGTCTGCCGTGAACCTGGTGTCTGCCACAACTGCCCCAAAACACCTTCAGAAGGCTGCCCAAAACTTCGACTCCCACCCATACTCCTGTGAAGCATGGACTAGAGAGCAAAGTGGGCAGTGTACCTCCACAACAGGGGAGGCAGGGAAAAAGGCAAACCCCACCCCAAGCATACCACCAGGTCTGGCAAATTCCCACGGGAAGATCCACCACCACCACCTGCTACAGTTTTGGGGAAGAGGGAAGCTGTTGGGGCCACCTCATTTATCAATTGTGGCAAGACACTTGGGGGATATCGGTTCCCCAAACAATTGAGACCCAGCGCTCCTCATTCACCATCAGCCACTGAGCCTCCACACAGCATGTCTCCGCCTCCCTGTGCCACAATTCCACCCAGTCCATTCAGCCCTCAAGCTCCCACATCCATGGATCCCTCTACCTCAGCCAGTTATCACCCTCCCAGGTCCAGTCCTCCGACTAGCCCAGACAATCAGCCCCCTCACAGTTCAACTTCCACAGAATTCTGAGTCCAAGTCCCCCTTCCCACCCCATTCCTCACTGAGCGGTGCCTGGACTGCCCATGTGGCCCCTATCCTGGGGTAATTCCCATGGCAGTGGACTGCATTACATATTTTTTGCACACGTTTCCATGCACACATGTGCGGACTTTAAATTTGGACTGGCCGTTGGCCTTAATGTTTTGCACTTTTGATGCTGATACAGAGTTTATGTAATAAAAATGTTATATATGTTGTGAGCTTTGTCGCTGGCCTTGCTAATGATGCTGTGCAAAGTATGTGTATATGTTCATCTGTTACATGCTCTGTTTTCTTTTGCAGAGGTTGCCAGAGGTTACAGCAACTTTTGTGCTTCTTGAGTCAGAGGCTTGAGGGTGCAATGATGGTTGTCTGTGATGATCTACTCTTATCCTAATCATTCTATTGTCAGGTCTCCAATTTTGTACTCATGTCATATTTGGATGCTGTACCACAACAGAAGAAAATTCTATTCACATGGTGACTTGAGGAGTGGACAGGGTCCATCATATCTGTGGAATCTATCTTGATGTGTACACACCAATGTAGATGTGTAGTCATCTTGTGTAGGTCTGGCTTCATAGTCACATGGGTACATTTGAATGTGTGCACTTGAGTACTCATAAAGTGTGATTGTCCTGTCATTAGCTGAAGTATTGATGTGTATGTACCCTTGGGCATGACCCTTACACACATGTATGATCCAGTTGATGAGTGGCTGTTTGTTTACATGATCAGACACCTGCTGTAGATTGTGGGCACATGTATGAGTGTTTTCCTGTGCAATGTGCAGTGTGTCAGTGTGATCTTGCAGTCCAGGGTATACCTACTTGTTGTCCACATCATTTGTGAGTATGCAGAGTGTGTCACTGCAATGTCTGTGTAGTGAGTTTTGGGATCAGCCATGGCTCTTGCTTACCTTTATTCTCACTGTGCTGACTGGCTCAGGCAATGAAACATTATATGTAGGCTGTCTGGTTTTAGGTTTAAACCTATAATAACTGATAAAGCCCCACCGAAAGGGAAATAGCCCTCACCAGTGTAAGCATATAAACACTGAAAAAACACCTGCACAACCAAAAACCAAATGCCATTCATAGAATAAAAAGGAGAGTGAAAGAGTCATTTTTTTCTTCCTGAGGGGGCCAATACAATGTAACTTTAAACTGTAACTGTAAAGCAGCAAGAAAGATTGGGCTAACATTATTCTGCTTGAGTTTTGTTGTTTAGGGATGTTACTAAAATATTGTTTCTTCTTCCTTTTTCTTTTTTCAGTTTTGTGGTCTTTGGTCTAAAGATGCAGGGTTTAGAAGCATGTTTTAGGTCTTGTTTAATTATTTTATAAACTGTAGAGAATCAGGAAATTTCAAAATCAGATTTGATAATTTGGCTGCGTTTGATTCTTCCACTGATAGGTAAAATGGCTGGTTTCATAAGAACCTTTCCCAATATGTGCCATCACATTTACCCACAGAGAGTGGGTAAAAACCCTTGATAGATCACCCCCCAGTTTCTAGTGAGTCAGTATTGATAGTAGGTGAATTGCCAACACCTCAGGCTTTAAACATTCAAAGCAAGGTAGAGTGCCAAGTATATGTGAAAAGAGTGCTATCACCAAGCAATTGGGGTAGTGGTGAAAACATGACACCAGACTTTTGGAAAACATGGAACGCAGTGTCACTTGGAATGCTGCTGCAAAAAGGTTTTTCCAAGTTCAACAAAGATTGGAGTGATATTGTTTGTATTTGCAGTGATTCAGCTACATATATGAAAAAGTTGTGTTATGACCTGTCAAAATCGATAACTGAGCTGAAGTGCTTTCCTGTAAGAGATCCTTGCCACTTTTTAGATGGTATGCTGAAAGCATCTTTACAATCTACAGAGTTAATGAAGAATGCTATTGACTTTTTAATCCATTCTGGTGCACTGTTTTGTTATGCATGGGAACTAAAACACAAATATTTCTCATTTTGTACTTTGTGTGGCATCAAAGAAAGAGTCATCCCAACTGTGTCGCTTAGCTGATGGTTCTCAGTCCAAGGGGCTTTGAATGCTATATTATCCATGTGGCAACCGATAACAGAATTTTTGCTGAGTGATAATGCCAAAGGCAAGCAATGTGAGGATCTTTGGTCGCATATTGCATGTGATGTGAAAAAAGGTACTCTACTGCATTCTTAGATTTTTACAGGAAAACATAACTGCTGTAATGGGCATAATAAAAACTAGAGACTGAAAACACCCTTGTCTGCTAAGTGTTCATCATAATTGGTGTAGATGTGAAATATCTCCTTGAGAGTAGGCTGGGCGACACCTTTAGTGACTTTGGAACTGCAACATGTTTCATGTTAGAGTGCTTGCCACTTGGTAAGCAAAGCAATGTTGAAGAGCAATTCCGGAACTTTTATTTTAGAATGTATGAGAAATGGCTTGCAATGATACATAGAAATGTCCCTTCACTAACCATGGCATTGAAGTCAATGAAACCTCACTGTGGTGCTCTGTACAAGTTCTAGATCCCTTCCGTAAAGAGGAATTTACTCTGTAGTTTCAAACGTGCTATTTCATTTTTGACCGCTTCAAAAACTCTGAGGGCATAAGCGCCCAGTTCAAAGCAAATGTTGCAGAACCTGCCCAGAGAATCGCACTCTTCAAGTGCACCAGTATTGGCATGGAAAGCTAGGTCAGTGGCCAGAGTTAGAAAATTGTGTACTGGCTGTTTTGGCATTGCCCATCTCAACTGTCAATGTTGGGTGGGCCTTATCACAGATAAAAGATTACATGGGATGGAAAGAACGAGCTCAGATGACTAAAGACTCACTGAAGAAGTATTGTATGGTGTACTTCAATAAGTTTGATTTGCAAAAATGTATTTGAACCTCATATACACTGTATGTACAATGTCTATATACCATGCACTATCAGTGCAGAAAGCAAGCAATAAAAAAGCAAAACTTTCCATAAACACCGGAAAAACACTGTTTCTCTTGTTTTTAATGGCACGAAAATGTGTAAACACTGATAACCACTGTTTTTTAAGGTATTCAAATCACTTTAAAACACTGAAAAACCCCCACCATAATTTACCAAAAATAGAAACTGAAAACAGGAAAGCCTAATTATATGTGACTTTTCACATACATTGATGTCACTTTATACTTTATTTTCTCCACTATGTGGTATTCAGAGTAACCCTGGGCGGTGAACTCTGCTCCGCTCGCGTAGTTTGCGGAATTTTCTGCACTCTGCGTTACGCGGAGATTGCGGAGTTCCGAAAAACTCCTCTTCACGTTGCGGAGCAGAGTTTTTTTCCTCGCTCGCGTTCGTCAACATCAAGTTGGCGAGCGTGGAAAATCAACATCCCGGCGAGATTTCTCAACGCGGGGGGGTCAGGTTTCTCCTTGCGAGTGGTCGCGTATGCTCGCGACCGCTCGCGTTGATAAACTGCCCATTTGCGTTGAGAAAGCTGCTGCTCGAGTAAAAATCTACCCGAGCGGCAGAAAAGAAAAGCTTGCGCTGTGCATGGTGCCGTTCGCAAAGATTGCACAGTGCGGACAAGCATCTGGCACTGTGCAATCACCACAAACAGCATTTTTCTATTATACTCCGCCGCTCGCTGAGCTCTGCGTAGTGCGATGGAGTTTTTTTTGCCCTTCGCGGTGTTCCGCGTAGTGCAACTCTGCGAACTCCGCCCAGGGTTTATTCAGAGTCATACCAGGCCCATGAAGAACTTTGTATGCCTACACATTGTGAGTAACTCCTCTATGTGTTTTTGCTTTGTACACTCCTCACCTGTACACTACTAATGTATACACCACTTCAGTCTAATATGTTCCACTCCATGCCTTGGCAGTGTTTGGCCCTCCCCACCACTCCATGGTGTGACACTATACTGTGGAAGGATGATCTGTGTCCAGAACCATTGTGCCCCTCAGCACTGTTTCACAATTTGTTATGTGCTATTTTATTGTACTTGATTTCAGTCATGGTTGCTCATGTACAGTACAGATTAGTTTCCAGCACAATCCTCTAGTCAGGTTCCATGCATATGTGTTAGCCTGAGTTGTGCAGCATTAGTTGATAGCTAAAGTGTGCATCTGTTTCCTGAGGTACTGCTACCCATCCTGAGTGTGAAGTGATCTGTGTGATGTGATGATTTGTGATGGTAAATCTCATGGTGGTGTAATCAGATATGTGTGATACTGGTTTTAGTAGTGTTCACACACTGCTTGCTGTGCATGCACTGCTGTCAGTGGATGTTGCATTGTCCTTGCCAGGTGTGAGTCCCCCTGATGTCCAGCTGAGATTGCTGTGGTTTGTGATACATGTGTTTGGCAATTGGTTTGAGTTCAGCATTGTTCAGACATCCCTGACTGGAACTCAGACATTTGTAGATACACACCAGGGTGTAGCATTGGGTATCAGGGAACTCATAGGACCTTATTTTCACCTTTATCAGAGCTTCTCCCAGGTGTAGAGCAGTGAAGGTGGGAGATGGGTAGATGAGGGTATGTGTGAAGGTCATAGTTGGGCTTGACAGTCAGGAAAGTCACTGTGAGCCATGAGTGTTTTGCACACATGTCAAGATAGTTGACACAGATGAGGGGCTGGTCACTGTATGGCTTATGACAGTTCATCTCATTCTGGACCAATGCATTACTTGCATTGCTGTATCACAGGATACTGCACATATGTTACTTTCATACAATTTTAATCTCTGTGCCACCCAAGTATTATTTGATGTCCTAAGTGTAGTGTCATATGTGGTACTTCTTGAATGTCATGTACAAATGGTACCAGTCCTTTCTACATGCTTTTCCTGCACTGTGCACTCCACTTTAGGATAGTTTACTTGTTATGATATAGTGCTTCTGACTTATGGTATGTGTATGAGGCAGAGTTTAAGTGTGTGAGCTGTATCAAGGACTTAACATGCAGTGTGAACATTTCCAAGGTTGTTAATCTGCACAGTGACTCTTCATTTCTTCAATTACTCACTTTTATTCACACGAGTAGAAGGCAGGTGTGAGGAAGAGGAGGGTTGTCATGAGTCTCAGGTCAGAGTTTACTGCTGCCAAGATGAACTCTTCCTGACACTTTGGCATTCATTAAATACTTTATAGTTGGTGCTACCTTTGTTGAGGTGGAGTAATGGTGTGGAGGTGTTCTGTGAAGTGGCAGTGTAGTCAGTGTTGTTGCTGTACAGGACATACTCATATGGTGTCATTTAGTGCAGCAGTACACAAGTGAGTCAAATGCACACTGGTGCTTACTTTGAGTTTGCTGTTTGAGTCAGAAAGTTTGTACTGTGTTGCATGGTATGGGCTGTCATTATGTGGTATGGTCTGCCATTGTATGTGATGAGCATACCAATGTCTGCTTGGGGGGTGTGCTGATCTGTGATTATGTGGCAGTGGTGACTCAAATAATGTGTCATCTACCTTGGCTCACTGACTCATTCCAACACCTTGTTGGACTACTGTGAAATACACATACACACCCTGGTTGCTCTGCCCTCCTCTGTTCCACATTGTATGTGGAATGACCCTTATTTGTCTGCAATGATGACTATTGTCATTTTGAAGGGACTCTTGCCTCATCCCTCACTCATGTTGCTATACAATTGCTGATGATCCTAATGGGATGTCACTATAGACAGTGTCCCTGCACATGACTTCTTGCTGCAGATATGTTGTGCAGAGTGGTGCTTCTTTTATGATACATGTGGTGTGGATGTTGTGATGATGGTCTTGCTTGCCTGGGACAATGTGCTGGACTCCTACTACATTGTGGGCAGGTTTTACCGCGGCTTCACCGCTGCGGTGACGTGACCGGCATGACTGGGCTAGTTGCAGTCATTTCTATGGAGATGGGTGCCCCCAATGCTGAGGTGACAATTTACTTACGTGCAAGACATGTGTAATTAGACTATGGGATATGTTCCTCTCTCCACCAGGGTGTATGTTGTAGACAAGACACGTATTTCCCCGCCACAGTTGTGTGTTGTTGTTGTTGTACAGGGGTTGTATGCGGGGATATGTTTTTGACATCCCTGCGGTGTTGACCGCGACAGCGTCTTATCTGCTGGTAGTGGATCAGGTACAGCCGCGGAAGGGCTTGTAGAGCAAGATCCATGGCGGCCAGGAACGTGTGGAGGTGTCTTGGACTCGAGTTTCTATCTCTGCAGTTGTGCTTCCGCCATGTCCGAATCGCTGGTTTCTCCACTGCGTTCTGATGGGCTGGTTAACGCATCGTGATCTGTCCGGCGGACGGAACGTCATTCCGCACGGCGGTCTTTCTCTATTGGCTCCCTCCGGCACTGTTGCGAAACAAAAAATCTGGCGGATCCGGAAACTCTGTGACGGGCGGAAAAAGGGCTATCTTTGCCCATTGTAATATGGCGGTCGCGAGGACCACCGCAGGAGTGACTAAATGGACGTTTTCCGCCAGCACCGCGGAGGTGCCTACGACTGCCATCGTAATCAGCCCCATGGTGTGGACAGTGAGAAAGTGCTATTCGGGCAAAATATTAAGATGTAGCTATATTGAGTTTTTAATATCATGATCCACAAATATCATGATGCAGAAATATCATTGACATGAATATCAATTTTCTAAGGTAAGTAATATCGATGTCAAAAATATCTATGTTGTTAATATTGTTTACAAAAATATCTATGTTGTTAATATCGATGTTAAAAATATCTATGTTGTTAATATCATTTGCAAAAGTACTGTTGTTAATAATATCGTCTTTTAATTATTTAGATGTATTTTAGAATACATTTTAATTGTTTAAGTTATAAATTCTTTGTATCATTTTTTATCTAGTTTGTAAATTTGTAGTTGTTTTTAAATTTAATTTAATTGTTTATTTTTTTGTTTTGTAGCAGGTTGTGGGGTTTGCAGGGTCACAAGTTGGGAAGTACATTAATTTGAATTAATTAATAATTCATTTTTAATTATTATTAATTATTTGACTGATAAATCATTATGTAAATTAATTTCTTTTTAAAGTTACGTGCAGTGCAGGCTGTGGGATTTTTAGGTGTACAGGGTGGGAAGTAATTTAATTGTAATTAACACATTTTTCATTATGAATCATTATTTAATTGATAATTAATTATGCAAATTGTGTAATTAATTACATTTCTAATTAATTTTTTGGTGCAGGTTGTGGGGTTTGTAGGGATAAAGGGTGGGAAGGTAATTAATTAAAATAATTATTAATTGATGTTAATTGACATTAATTATTTAATTGATAATTAATTATGCAAATTGTGCAATTAAGATATTTTTTAAGGTATATATCAGGTGCGGGTTGTTGGGTTTGTATGGGTAAAGGGTGAGAAGTTAATTAAATGTGATTAATTAATTATTAGGTAAATAGTAATTGTTTAATTGATAATTAAGTAACTACATTGTATAATTAAGGTTTTTGTAAGTTATATATCAGGTGCAGGTTGTTAGGTTTGTAAAGGTAAAGAGTGTGAAGTTAATTAAAAATAATTTATTAGTTAATTATTGCTAATTATTTAATTGTTAACTAATTATGTAAATTGTGTACTTGTTATAATTTTTAAGATATATTTTAGGTGTGGGTTGTTGGGTTTTTAGTGGTACAGATAGGGAAGTTAATCTAGAAATAATTTATTGATAATTAATTATTAATTTGCTATTATTTATTTAATTGATAATTATGTAAATTGTGAAATTATCATATTTGTTAAGTTATATTTTAGGTGTGTGTTGTTTATTTTGTAGAACTATAGGGCGGGAAAATATTTAAGTAATGATAAATGTAAAAATATGTATTCATTTATTGAAAATGTTGTTATTTATTACGTTATATGTTAATTATGTTATGCTTTTTAATTTCAATTACATTTTATTTGTTGGTTGTTATGATTGTGAGAAGATAGAGTTGTATTTTAATTACATTAATATTATTTGTTTTAATTTATAATAATTATTAAACATTGTAATAAATATGTAATTTGTTTTAACTTTTTTTAAATTTAGACATGTAATTTCTAAATTTAAATATTTATACTTTTTGTTATTTATTAGAGTTGTTAAAATATGATATTTTTTTTAAGTGAACTGCTCTCTTTCTACTGTTCCAATGACAGGAGTTCAATTGGTAATTTTTTCCCTCCTGAGTCCAACGCTTTCCCTACTGTTGCACAGACTGGAGTGGGAATAGTAAATTTGACCCCTCCACAATCCAACGCTTTCCCTACTGTTGCACCGACTGGAGTGGGAATAGTATTTCTTTACCCCTCCTGAGTCCAGTGCTTTACCTACGGTTGCATAGACTGGAGTGGGAATAGTAAATTTGAGACCCCCCCCCGCAATCCAACACTTCCCCTACTGTTGCACCAATTGGAGTGGGAATAGTAATTTTTACCCTTCCTGAGTTTAATGCTTCCCCTACTGTTGCACCGACTGGAGTGGGAATAGTAAATCTCCCCCCCCCCCGGAGTCCAATGCTTTACCTACTGTTGCACAGACTGGAGTGGGAATAGTAGAATTTACCCCTCCCCAATCCAACGCTTTTCCTACTGCAGATATTTTTAGTAAAACTTATTTTCATATATTATTTACTTTTTATGTACAAGTCAATTGGAACTATTTTAATTTTTTTTGCAGTTTATTTATTGTACTTTTCACTTTTGTATGCGTAGGTAAATATATATATATACACAAATATATATACACAAACATATATGATATATATATATATATATATATATATATATATATATATATATATATATATATATATATATATATATATATTATCTACTGGCGGTCGCCAGTAGATAGTTATAGTTAAAACCTATTATCCATAGGAAATCCGCGACATTCTATTTGAAATAACGTTGGCGCCGGTTGACGAATCTTCGCGAAAGTTTCCAACTTGTTGGGGCGCTCCGGTCCGCTCCTATCCTGAAAGTCTCGGGGTGATACATCAAGCGGGGCCGAGAAAAAGTGGGGTCCCAAAATGCGTTTTCCCCATTCATTTTTCCATAGGAACCTTTAGTCGCAGCTACAGCCCGAACTGCTGAACGGAATTACACCAAATTTGGCAAAGAGGTAGCCCTTGGTTCAGTGTCGTGCCTTTTGCTTAAATGGTGTAAATCCGTTCAGTAGTTCCTGAGAAAATCAAAAGTAAAGTCACATATATATCTGGGCGGAGCCTAACCACACATGTCATCGTGAGATCTGATTGGCTGTCAGCACTTCATCCTGGAATTGCTGGCAGCCATCTTGGGACCAATATAAATGATAGTACCTCATTGAAATGCATTGTAGTGAATAGAAGATTTTGAGGGTCACCAAAAGGAGAACTATAAAGGGTGATAACAGGCTTTAGTTACATTAGAATTTATTTGTTGATGGTACCATGCTAATTTTAGGAATTGTGGTGTATTCTAAGGTGATTTTACCATGTGAAAAACCTTCTGCTGGGATATCATGAATCATGTTTGAGAGAACACTATTTTCTCATGCTTGTCCCATGGAGGTTTGGAAGGTGCTCAGAAGCTAAAATGAGAGCATATTTTCTGTAAATTCACATTATCTTTCTCACTCATGTGAGAATGAAGTCTGACATTCTCAGTAAAACATGTACATCCAACAAGGGCAGAGACTGTCAGTTGATTCCTTTGTGTTCTACTGCAGCTTCCCAGAGTGTTCTAAAGAACAACTAGAGTGCTAACAGCCTTACTTATGACAAAAGTATGGCACACCTGAAGCCATCTTGATTGGAATAAACTGGTAACACTTAAACAATTGAATTTAAAAGAACAAAATGATGGGGTTCATTTTGTCATAGAAATTATGGTTAGTGCTGTAGAAAGAAAAATTAGGACATGTTTCAAGTGTGATCTCAAATATCTTCCTGTTATATTTCAACAGGAGCAGCCTGCCAGTTGATGCCTTTGTGTTCTACTGCAGCTTCCCAGAGTGTTCTAAAGAACAACTAGAGCGCTAACAGCCTTACTTATGACAAAAGTATGGCACACCTGAAGCCATCTTGATTGGAATAAACCAGTAACACTTAAAACATTTAATTTAAAAAGGAACAAAATGAGGGGTTCTTTTGAAATAGAAATTATGGTTAGTGCTGCAGAAAGAAAAATTAGGGCATGTTTTAAGTGAGATCTCAAATCCTCTTCTATTTCATTAGAAAATTCTGACATGCAGACTGAAACAATCACTTTCAATACCAGCAGCAGACTACCAGTTAACTCCCTAGTGAGCAGTAGCTTTACTCCAGTGATCTAATGAGCAACTAGAGTGCTAACATTCTGAATTTATGGCAGATGTGAGACATCTGAATGCCTTCTTGATGGAATCAAAGTAAAAAACTGAAAGCATTTCCTACTGAGGAGACTGCAGTAAATGAAGAAATTAGGAAACTTCATAACAAAGAAGTCTTCCAAGATGGCCACCAGTGAAAAAAGAGCCCAAATGTAGCACAAATATTACCCAGATGTAGCCCACATATAGCCCAATGACAAAAGTGTGCAAAACACTTTTTATTTTTAGTTTTTTGCAGTTTTATGTAGTGCAGACTGGTCAGGTATTGGAGCATTGCATCTTAAAACATGACCCCCTACACTACAAAAACACCACTGCACTACCTTAAACCCTAAAACACTACCCCCAGCACGACCCCTACACTACACAAGCACCACTGCACTATCCTAAACCCTAAAACACTACCCCAGCACGACCCCCTACACTACCCAAACACCACTGCACTAACCTAAATCCTAAAACACTACCACCAGCACGACCCCCTACACTACCCAAACACCACTGCACTACCCTAAAACATTACCCCCTACACTACACAAACACCACTGCACTACCCTAAACCCTAAAACACTACCCCCAGCACGACCTCCTACACTACACAAGCACCACTGCACTACCCTAAACCCTAAAACACTACCCCCAGCACGACCCCCTACACTACACAAACACCACTGCACTACCCTAAACCCTAAAACACTACCCCCAGCACGACCCCCTACACTACCCAAACACCACTGCACTACCCTAAAACATGACCCCTAGACTACACAAACACCACTGCACTACCCTAAACCCTAAAACACTACCCCAGCACGACCCCTACATTACACAAGCACCACTGCACTACCCTAAACCCTAAAACACTACCCCCAGCACGACCTCCTACACTGCCCGAACACCACTGCACTGCCCTAAACCCTGAAACACCAGCCCCTGCATGACCCCCTACACTGCCCGAACACCACTGCACTGCCCTAAACCCTGAAACACCACCCCTAGCATGACCCCCTACACTGCCCGAACACCACTGCACTGCCCTAAACCCTGAAACACCACCCCTTCACGACCCCCTACACTGCCCGAACACCACTGCACTGCCCTAAACCCTGAAACACCACCCCCAGCATGACCCCCTACACTGCCCGAACACCACTGCACTGCCCTAAACCCTGAAACACTACCCCCAGCAGGACCCCCTACACTGCCCGAACACCACTGCACTGCCCTAAACCCTGAAACATCACCCCCAGCAAGACCCCCTACACTGCCCGAACACCACTGACCTAAACCCTGAAACACCACCCCCAGCACGACCCCCTACTATGCCCGAACACCACTGCACTGCCCTAAACCCTGAAACACTACCCCCAGCATGACCCCCTACACTGCCCGAACACCACTGCTCTGCCCAAAACCCTGAAACACCAGCCCCAGCATGACCCCCTACACTGCCATAACACCACTTCACTGCCCTAAACCTTGAAACACCAGCCCCTGCACGACCCCCTACACTGCCCGAACACCACTGCACTACCCTAAACCCTAAAACACTACCCCCAGCACGACCCCTACACTACACAAGCACCACTGCACTACCCTAAACCCTAAAACACTACCCCAGCACGACCCCTACACTACACAAACACCACTGCACTACCCTAAACCCTAAAACACTACCCCCAGCACGACCCCTACACTACCCAAACACCACTGCACTAACCTAAATCCTAAAACACTACCCCCAGCACGACCCCCTACACTACCCAAACACCACTGCACTACTCCTAAAACATGACACCCTACACTACACAAACACCACTGCACTACCCTAAACCCTAAAACACTACCCCAGCACGACCCCCTACATTACACAAGCACCACTGCACTACCCTAAACCCTAAAACACTACCCCAGCACGACCCCCTACACTGCCCGAATACCACTGCACTGCCCTAAACCCTGAAACACCAGCCCCTGCATGACCCCCTACACTGCCCGAACACCACTGCACTGCCCTAAACCCTGAAACACCACCCCTAGCACGACCCCTTACACTGCCCGAACACCACTGCACTGCCCTAAACCCTGAAACACCACCCCCTTCACGACCCCCTACACTGCCCGAACACCACTGCACTGCCCTAAACCCTGAAACACCACCCCCAGCATGACCCCCTACACTGCCCGAACACCACTGCACTGCCCTAAACCCTGAAACACTACCCCCAGCAGGACCCCCTACACTGCCCGAACACCACTGCACTGCCCTAAACCCTGAAACATCACCCCCAGCAAGACCCCCTACACTGCCCGAACACCACTGACCTAAACCCTGAAACACCACCCCCAGCACGACCCCTACACTGCCCGAACACCACTGCACTGCCCTAAACCCTGAAACACTACCCCCAGCATGACCCCCTACACTGCCCGAACACCACTGCTCTGCCCAAAACCCTGAAACACCAGCCCCAGCACGACCCCCTACACTGCCCGAACACCACTGCACTGCCCTAAACCTTGAAACACCAGCCCCTGCACGACCCCCTACACTGCCCGAACACCACTGCACTACCCTAAACCCTGAAACATCACCCCCAGCACGACCCCCTACACTGCCCGAGCACCACTGCACTGCCCTAAACCCTGAAACACCAGCCCCAGCATGACCCCCTACACTGCCCGAACACCACTGCACTGCCCTAAACCCTGAAACACCAGCCCCAGCACGACCGCCTACACTGCCCGAACACCACTGCACTGCCCTAAACCCTGAAACACCAGCCCCAGCACGACCCCTACACTGCCCGAACACCACTGCACTGCCCTAAACCGTGAAACACCAGCCTCAGCCCGACCCCCTACACTGCCTGAACACCACTGCACTGCCCTGAACCCTGAAACACCAGCCCCAGCACAACACCCTACACTGCCCGAACACCACTGAACTGCCCTAAACCCTGAAACACCACCCCGTGCATGACTCCCTACACTGCCCGAACACCACTGCACTGCCCTAAACCCTGAAACACCACCCCGAGTAAGACCCCCTACACTGCCCGAACACCACTGCACTGCCCTAAACCCTGAAACACCACCCCCAGCACGACCCCCTACACTGCCCGAACACCACTGCTCTGCCCAAAACCCTGAAACACCAGCCCCAGCACCACCCCCTACACTGCCCGAACACCACTGCACTGCCCTAAACCCTGAAACACCACCCTCAGCATGACCCCCACACTGCCCGAACACCACTGCACTGCCCTAAACCCTGAAACACCAGCCCCAGCACGACCCTGTACACTGCCCGCACACCACTGCACTGCCCAAAACCCTGAAACACCAGCCCCAGCACGACCCCGTACACTGCCCGCACACCACTGCACTGCCCAAAACCCTGAAACACCAGCCCCAGCACAACCCCGTACACTGCCCGAACACCACTGCACTGCCCTAAACCCTGAAACACCAGCCCCAGCACGACCGCCTACACTGCCCGAAAACTACTGCACTGCCCTAAACCCTGAAACACCACCCCCAGCAAGACTACCTACACTGGCCGAACACCACTGCACTGCCCTAAACCCTGAAACACCACCCCTGCACGACCCCCTACACTGCCCAAACACTACTGCACTGCCCTAAACCCTGAAACACCACCCCTCAGCACGACACCCTACACTGCCCGAACACCACTGCACTGCCCTAAACACTGAAACACCACCCCAGCACAACCCCTACACTGCCCGAACACCACTGCACTAAACCCTGAAACACCACCCCCTGCACGACCCCTACACTGCCGGAACACCACTGCACTGCCCAAAACCCGGAAACACCACCCCCAGCACGACCCCCTACACTGCCTGAGCACCATTGCTCTGCCCTAAACCCTGAAACAGTAGCCCCAGCACGACCCCCTACACTGCCCGAACACCACTGCACTGCCCTAAACCCTGAAACACCAGCCCCAGCAAGACCACCTACACTGCCCGAACACCACTGCATTGCCCTAGACTCTGAAACACCAGCCCCAGCAAGACCCCCTACACTGCCCGAACACCACTGCACTGCCCTAAACCCTGAAACACCAGCCCCAGCATGACCCCTACACTGCCCGAACACCACTGCACTGCCCTAAACCCTGAAACACCAGCCCCAGCACGACCCCCTACACTGCCCGAACACCACTGCACTGCCCTAAACCCTGAAACACCAGCCCCAGCACGACCCCCTACACTGCCCGAACACCACTGCACTGCCCTAAACCCTGAAACACCAGCCCCAGCACCACCCCCTACAATGCCCGAACACCACTGTACTGCCCTAAACCCTGAAACACCACCCCTGCACCACCCCCTACACTGCCCGAACACCACTGCACTGCCCTAAACCCTGAAACACCACCCCTGCACGACCCCCTACACTGCCCGAACACCACTGCACTGCCCTAAACCCTGAAACACCACCCCTGCACCACCCCTACACTGCCCGAACACCACTTCACTGCCCTAAACCCTGAAACACCACCCCCTGCACCGCCCCCTACACTGCCCGAACACCACTGCACTGCCCTAAACCCTGAAACACCACCCCCAGCATTACCCCTTTACTGCTCGAACACCACTGCACTGCCCCAAACCCTGAAACACCACCCCTACACTGCCCAAACACCACTGCGCTAAACCCTGAAACACCACCCCTGCATGACCCCCTACACTGCCCGAACACCACTGCACTGCCCTAAACCCTGAAACAGCACCCCCTGCACGACCCCCTACACTGCCCGAACATCACTGCACTGCCCTAAACCCTGAAACACCACCCCCAGCATGACCCCCTACACTGCCCGAAGACCACTGCACTGCCCTAAACCATAGAACACTACCCCCAGCATGACCCCCTACACTACCCGAACACCACTGCACTACCCTAAACCCTAAAATACTCCCCAGCACGACCCCCTACACTACCCGAACACGACTGCACTGCCCTAAACCACTCCCCCAGCACGACCCCCTACACTACCCGAACACCACTGCACTGCCCTAAACCCTAAAACACTCCCCCAGCATGACCCCTACACTACCCAAATACCAATGCACTACCCTAATCCCTAAAACACTACCCCCGCACAACCCCTACACTACCCAAAGACCACTGCACTACCCTAAACTCTAAAACAATACCCCGCACGACTCCCTACACTACCCAAAGACCACTGCACTACCCTAAACCCTAAAACACGACCTCCTACACTACACAAACACCACTGCACTACCCTAAACCCTAAAAACTACCCCCAGCACGAACCCCTACACTACCCCAAACACCACTGCACTACCCTAAACCATAAAACACTACCCCCAGCAGTACCCCCTATGCTACCCAAACACCACTGCACTACCCTAAACCCTAAACCACTACCCCCAGCAGTACCCCTACACTACCCAAACACCATTGCACTACCCTAAACCCTAAAACACTACCCCCAGCAGTATCCCCTACACTACCCAAACACCACTGCACTACCCTAAATCCTAAAACCCTAAAACACTAACCCCAGCACGACCCCCTACACTACCCAAACACCACTGTACTACCCTAAACCCTAAAACACTCCCCGCAGCACGACTCCCTACACTACCCAAACACCACTGCACTACCCTAAACCCTAAATCTACCCCCAGCATGACCCCCTACACTACACAAACACCACTGCACTACCCTAAACCCTAAAACACTACCCCCAGCACGACCCTCTTCACTACCTAAACACAACTGCACAATTTGTTACAGGCATTGCAACGCAGGCCTGTGGTGCTACTGGAAGTACCTGGTGGGCTGGTTGGGCCCCAGGGACTCTCAGGATTCAAGGTGACCTAATCCCCCAACTTAAAACGCGCCACGGGGCGCGTTTGCACAGTGGTGAAGGGAGGGGCGGGGCCTCAGGTGACATGTGCGCAAACACTGTGGTGCGTTTTAAGTTGGGTAGTTAATTCCCTTTGAATCCTGGGGCCAACTAGCCCACCAGGTACCTTCAGTAAGCACAACAGAGGTGCGTTGCAGAGAGGTGAAAAAGGTGTGTGGCCTCGGAACGCTCTCTGCAACTCAGCTCTGTGGTCCTAACTGTAGGTACCTGGGGGCTAGTTGGGCCCCAGGGACCCTCAGGATTCAAGGGGACTTAATCCCGCAACTTAAAACACACCACGGGGCGCGTTTGCACACATGTCACCTCAGGCCCCTCCCTTCACCACTGTGCAAACGCGCACTGGCTCTGGTTAGTCAGAGTCAGTTACCACCAGTACCCGTCTGAAAAGTTGTGGGCGCAGGATGATTTTGCAACAAGGCCTCTTTCTGCTCCTCTGTTGGTTCTTTCTGCACATCTTTTGCTTCTTTCTGTGAGTTTTTCTTCTTTCTTCACATGTCCTACCTCTGTTGGCATAGTTAGAAACTAGCATTTAAAAAACCTTTGAAATTCACTTAAAAATCATAGTTTTCAGGCACGTTATAGTTAGAAATTAGCATTTAAAAACCTTTGAAATTCACTGAAAAAACCATAGGTTTCAGGCACGTTATAGTTAGAAATTAGCATTTAAAAACCTTTGAAATTCACTGAAAAAACCATAGGTTTCAGGCACGTTATAGTTAGAAATTAGCATTTAAAAACCTTTGAAATTCACTGAAAAAACCATAGGTTTCAGACACGTTATAGTTAGAAATTAGCATTTAAAAACCTTTGAAATTCACTGAAAAAACCATAGGTTTTAGGGACAGTTATAGTTAGTTGGACATTGCACTCGTACAAAACCCGTGAAATTCCCTGTTATAGTTAGTTCAGCTAACTATAACTCGCGCCCCGCAATGCACTGCTGATGACGTCACATATTACATCACTCATGACATGGTCAGTGACATCACTGATGACATCACTGATGACATCTCAAATGACATCACTGATGACATCATCCATGTGATAATTTCATGCATCTTCTCACACCCTAATATAACTTTTGATACACCCACTCTAAATTACAGACTGCCATTCTCAAAACCATAGACACTCCAACACCAAAAACTACATACCCACTCACTGATTCTTAGGTCTACACACACATCCACTCACTCACCTGTACAGTCACTCATACTTACAGTCACTCAGTACAGGACTATCATATGCACTCATACACCTATATAAACACTCACACACCGCCACTCATCCATAGAGGTACTCACACACCTAGTCAGTCATGCAAAAATTAATCACACACCCATTTACTCACCTATACAGTTATACACACACCAGCTCACTTACTCATACAAATACTAGCACATTCTTACGCTCTTATACAATAACTGATACAAGCACACACGCATCCATACAGCCACTCTCACAATAACACACTCTCACTTATAGCCATTTAAATACTCTAACACACATATATACTGCCTTTTACATATGTAGTTACTCGCACATGTACCTCTGAGATATACATTCACTCACTAACACACCCATACACACACTCACCCACCCAAGCAGTCCATCACAGATGCACTCTTGAAATCATGCACCCAGTGAATCACCCACTCACACATCTATGTATAGAGTCACACACACCCACCCACACAAACACTCAGGCAGCCATACAGATACTCAGAGAACCAATCAATAACCCATATAGACACTCATGTAGCTATTCGCAAATCCATGCATCCACTTACACACCAACAAACAGACGGATACAGACATTCACACGGTTTAGTCACTAACCCATGCATTCAGTAAGATACGTTTAATCACTCACTTGTAGAGTCAGTCACTCACGTACTAAATCATCCATTCAGACACTTATACACCCACTCATTCTTCAATACGCCTTTCCCTATATATATTAAACATATTTAAACTTTACAGAAACACACAGTCACTGGATGATGTCATCAGTGATGTCATCAGTGATGTCATTTGAGATGTCATCAGTGATGTCATCAGTGATGTCACTGACCATGTCATGAGTGATGTAATATGTGACGTCATCAGCAGTGCATTGCGGGCGCGAGTTATAGTTAGCTGAACTAACTATAACAGGGGAATTTCACGGGTTTTGTACGAGTGCAATGTCCAACTAACTATAACTGTCCCTAAAACCTATGGTTTTTCAGTGAATTTCAAAGGTTTTTTAAATGCTAATTTCTAACTATAACGTGTCTGAAACCTATGGTTTTTCAGTGAATATATATATATATATATATATATATATATATATATATTGCACAGAAAGGATCTAGGAAGAACAAAAATCCAGCGAGTCCACTCGGTCGGTCAAGGCAGTTTATTTCTTTAAGACAGACAAGAACTATATATATATTTATATGTCCAACAAAGCCCTAAAGCAGATTTCGAGGGCACACACAGCTCACCAGCCCTCCGGCATTTCTCCTCACAACTTGCCCCCAACCCTCGTCAGATAACTTGCTGACGCGTTTCGAAGCTGGGACGCTTCTTCTTCTGGGCAGGGAAATCATGCAGCAACTTGCACTCGTAACTTTCAAGCATCTTTATTAGCTACGTGGCCCTCTAGTGGGCAGTCCCCACTACTGCTTCATTCCATGGCAGTCGAAACGCGTCGGCAAGTTATCTGATGAGGGTTGGGGGCAAGTTGTGAGGAGAAATGCCGGAGGGCTGGTGAGCTGTGTGTGCCCTCGAAATCTGCTTTAGGGCTTTGTTGGACATAATTACTGCGTGGTGCCTTGACCACGATGAGGAGCACCATCACGCTATGGGAAGGTGTGTCAGCGTCGATCCCTGTGTGAGGCTGCGGGTGGAAACTGGCTTCTGCCCTGTGTGCAGCACAGCGAGCCCACGTTATGAACTTGCCCCTCAATGCCTTGTTCCTACTATAGGAGTATGATTGGATTTACTGGAATGCAGCAAGTCACCCACTTAGGGATAATTTCACTCGGACACAATCATGCAATCCAGACTACTGGACTACGTATCCCAGACTGCCATGGAATGAAGCAGGAGTGGGGACTGCCCACTAGAGGGCCACGTAGCTAATAAAGATGCTTGAAAGTTACGAGTGCGAGTTGCTGCATGATTTCCCTGCCCAGAAGAAGAAGCGTCCCAGCTTCGAAACGCGTCGGCAAGTTATCTGACGAGGGTTGGGGGCAAGTTGTGAGGAGAAATGCCGGAGGGCTGGTGAGCTGTGTGTGCCCTTGAAATCTGCTTTAGGGCTTTGTTGGACATAATTACTGCGTGGTGCCTTGACCACGATGAGGAGCACCATCACGCTATGGGAAGGTGTGTCAGCATCGATCCCTGTGTGAGGCTGTGGGTGGAAACTGGCTTCTGCCCTGTGTGCAGCACAGCGAGCCCACGTTATGAACTTGCCCCTCAATGCCTTGTTCCTACTATAGGAGTATGATTAGATTTACTGGAATGCAGAAAGTCACCCACTTAGGGATAATTTCACTCGGACACAATCATGCAATCCAGACTACTGGACTACGTATCCCAGACTGCCATGGAATGAAGCAGGAGTGGGGACTGCCCACTAGAGGGCCACGTAGCTAATAAAGATGCTTGAAAGTTACGAGTGCGAGTTGCTGCATGATTTCCCTGCCCAGAAGAAGAAGCGTCCCAGCTTCGAAACGCGTTGGCAAGTTATCTGACGAGGGTTGGGGGCAAGTTGTGAGGAGAAATGCCGGAGGGCTGGTAAGCTGTGTGTGCCCTCGAAATCTGCTTTAGGGCTTTGTTGGACATATATATTTATATATACAGTTGTTATATTGGTAAATTTAAAAACTATAATAAAAATATATCAGTTTATATTGATATTTTTTAAAGTTATATATTAATTATGTGTATATAAACATAAACACTTTTTTATGTGTGTGTTTGTTTAATGTAGAAAATAATTGTAAATATATAAATATAATTTAACATATTTATTTACATTATATTAACCCCTTCGCTGCTAGGCCTTTTCCCCCCCTGTGCTAAGCCTTTTTTTGGCTATTTGGGGTAGTGCGCACTTAGGCCCCTGTAACTTTTTGACCACATAAGGTATCCACGCCAAATTTGCGTCCTTTTCTTCCAACATCATAGGGATTCTAAAGGTACCCAGGGTTTGTGGATTCCCCTGGAGGGGTCCCAGAAATTAGTCAAAATACAGCTCAATTTTGTTTTTTGGGGAAAAATGGGAAAAAGGGCTGCAAATGAAAGCGTCTGGGTTTTCCCTGCAAATGGTATCCAAAAAGCGTTTGTGGGGCTGAAATCACCATTTTCCCAGCTTTTAGGGAATGACAGACTTTTGTCAGAAAACCAACATTTTTACACAGTTTTGGCATTTTTCTGGGACATAGCCTATTTTGCTATTTTTTGTGCTTTCAACCTCCTTACACTTAATGGTAGAAATGGGTATGAAAGCAATAATGGATCCTGGAAAGCTATGAATTTTTGAAAAGTAGACAAAATTCTGAATTCAGCAAGGGGTCATTTGTGTAGATCCATCAAGGTTTCTTTATAGAAACTAACAGTTAAATATAGGAAAAATTGAAAATTAGTTGAAAAAAACAGCCATTTGTGTCAACGTTTTCACCTGTAACTTCTTCTAATTATGACAGCTCTTTGAAAGCAATATACCGTTACATCCGCTGGACCTTACTGGTTGTGGGGATATATAGGACTTGTAGGTTCACCAAGAACCCGACTAACCCAGAGTAAAAAACTGAGCAGCAATTTGCAATGGCTTTTTATTATGTACCGGCTATATAGCAATTATTGTGGGAAAATGTATACATGGAAAAATTGGTATGAATGACACCTATGTATTTCTGAAATGGGAACAAGTTATAGAGTTTAGAAACAGTAGATATTTGCACATTTTTTAAATTGGGAATACTCATACTAGCATGAGAATTATCGGTCATTTTTCAAAATTACTTTTGTTTTACACAATGTCTTTCATTTGGAAGGCAGAAATGCATCGAAAGTCAATAGGTAATAACAGTTGCTTTACAAATCTGAATTACCCTAAGTCTCCCGATAAAAATGGTACCTCACTTGTGTGGGTAGGCATAGTGCCCACAACAGGAAATGGCTCAAAACCCAACGTGAACACCCCACATTTTCTCAATGAAAAATTACCCTTTTTTTGCAAAGTGCCTAGCTGTAGTTTTTGAACCCTAGCTCTGCCGGCACCTAGGGAAACCTAGCAACCCTATACATTTTTGAAAACTAGACACCCATGGGGAATCCAGGATGGGGAGACTTAACTGCCTCCCACCAGGTTCTGTTACCCAGAATCCCTTGCAAACCTAAAAAATTGTCAAAAAAAACACATTTTCCCCACATTTCTGTGCTGGAAAGTTCTGGAATCTGCGTGGATCCACAAATTTCCACCCACCCCGCGTTCCCCAAAGTGTTCCAAGAAAAATGGTACCTCACTTGTGTGGGTCGGCCTAGTGCCCGCGGCAGGAAACGGCGCAAAACGCAACGTGGACACACCTCAATTTCGCAGTGAAAAATGACCCTTTTTGGCAAAGTGCCTAGCTGTAGTTTTTGAACCCTAGCTCTGCCGGCACCTAGGGAAACCTAGCAAACCTATACATTTTTGAAAACTAGACACCCAGGGGAATTCAGGATGGGGTGACTTGACTGCCTCCCACCAGGTTCTGTTACCCAGAATCCCTTGCAAACCTAAAACATTGTAAAAAAAAACACATTTTCCCCACATTTCTGTGCTGGAAAGTTCTGGAATCTGCGTGGAGCCACAAATTTCCACCCACCCCGTGTTCCCCAAAGTCTTCTGAGAAAAATGGTACCTCACTTGTGTGGGTTGGCCTAGTGCCCGCGACAGGAAACGGCGCAAAACGCAACGTGGACACACCTCAATTTCACAGTGAAAAATGACCCTTTTTTGGCAAAGTGCCTAGCTGTAGTTTTTGAACCCTAGCTCTGCCGGCACCTAGGGAAACCTAGCAACCCTATACATTTTTTAAAACTAGACACCCAGGGGAATCCAGGATGGGGTGACTTGACTGCCTCCCACCAGGTTCTGTTACCCAGAATCCCTTGCAAACCTAAATAATTGTCAAAAAAAACACATTTTCCCCACATTTCTGTGCTGGAAAGTTCTGGAAAAGAAACAATTGATGGACGGAATGCTGGACAATGCAAACATTCACCCCCAGTCACAAGGATCTGGGTTAAATCCATCATTCTTTTGCTCACCACACCACCCCAGTTTGGACCCAGCCATATGCAAATCAGTCTTGACCCTGCTCCTTGTGAGAACAGTCCAGCCCGAACTGCCAAGCCAGGTCCTCACTGGACCGGAAACTGCGTGGATCCACAAATTTCCACCCACCCCGTGTTCCCCGAGGTCTCCTGATAAAAATGGTACCTCACTTGCGTGGGTTGGCCTAGTGACCGCGACAGGAAACGGCGCAAAACGCAATGTGGACAAACCTCAATTTCGCAGTGAGAAATTACGCTTTTTTGGCAAAGTGCCTAGCTGTAGTTTTTGAACCCTAGCTCTGCCGGCACCTAGGGAAACCTTGCAAACCTATACATTTTTGAAAACTAGACACCCAGGGGAATCCAGGATGGGGTGACTTGACTGCCTCCCACCAGGTTCTGTTACCCAGAATCCCTTGCAAACCTAAAAATTGTCAAAAAAACACATTTTCCCCATATTTCTGTGCTGGAAAGTTCTGGAATCTGCGTGGATCCACAAATTTCCACCCACCCCGCGTTCCCCCAGGTCTCCCGATAAAATGGTACCTCACTTGCGTGGGTTGGCCTAGTGCCCGCGACAGGAAACATCGCAAAACGCAATGTGGACAAACCTCAATTTCGCAGTGAAAAATGACCCTTTTTTGGCAAAGTGCCTAGCTGTGGTTTTTGAACCCTAGCTCTGCCGGCACCTAGGGAAACCTAGCAAACCTATACATTTTTGAAAACTAGACTCCCAGGGGAATCCAGGATGGGGTGACTTGACTGCCTCCCACCAGGTTCTGTTACCCAGAATCCCTTGCAAACCTAAAAAATTGTCAAAAAAAACACATTTTCCCCACATTTCTGTGCTGGAAAGTTCTGGAATCTGCGTGGATCCACAAATTTCCACCCACCCCGCGTTTCCCCAGGTCTCCCGATAAAAATGGTACCTCACTTGCGTGGGTTGGCCTAGTGCCCGGGACAGGAAACGGCGCAAAACGCAATGTGGACAAACCTCAATTTCGCAGTGAAAAATGACCCTTTTTTGGCAAAGTGCCTAGCTGTAGTTTTTGAACCCTAGCTCTGCCGGCACCTAGGGAAACCTAGCAAACCTATACATTTTTGAAAACTAGACACCCAGGGGAATCCAGGATGGGGTGACTTGACTGCCTCCCACCAGGTTCTGTTACCCAGAATCCCTTGCAAACCTAAAAAATTGTCAAAAAAACACATTTTCCCCACATTTCTGTGCTGGAAAGTTCTGGAATCTGCGTGGATCCACAAATTTCCACCCACCCCGCGTTCCCCCAGGTCTCCCGATAAAAATGGTACCTCACTTGCGTGGGTTGGCCTAGTGCCCGTGACAGGAAACGGCGCAAAACGCAATGTGGACATACCTCAATTTCGCAGTGAAAAATGACCCTTTTTGGCAAAGTGCCTAGCTGTAGGTTTTGAACCCTAGCTCTGCCGGCACCTAGGGAAACCTAGCAAACCTATACATTTTTGAAAACTAGACACCCAGGGGAATCCAGGATGGGGTGACTTGACTGCCTCCCACCAGGTTCTGTTACCCAGAATCCCTTGCAAACCTAAATTTTTTTAAAAAAAAACACATTTTCCCCACATTTCTGTGCTGGAAAGTTCTGGAATCTGTGTGGATCCACAAATTTCCACCCACCCCGCGTTCCCCCAGGTCTCCCGATAAAATGGTACCTCACTTGCATGGGTGGGTCAAAGACCGGCGACAGGCAAGGGCCCAAAAGCTATTGAGGCGACATCAAAATTACGTATCACAAACCAATCTGGTTTTGCATGGGAGTCCCATGAGTTTTGGCCCGGGCTCGGCATCCATGTAGGAAACCTACCTAACCCATACATTTCTGGAAACTAGACACCCGGGAGTCCAGCGAGGTATGGCTTGCGTGGGTCCCCATCATTCTCCTACCCATAGTCCCCTGCAAACCTCAAATTTCGCGGAAAAATCCACTTTTTCTCACATTTCTGTGTGGGAAATTTTTAGAATCTGCGTGGATCCACAAATTTCCTCCCACCCAGTGTTCCCCAGGTCTCCCGATAAAATGGTACCTCACTTGAGTGGTTGGGTGAAGGACCCGCGACAGGCAAGGCCCCAAAAGCTATTGAGGCGACATCAAAATTACATATCACAAACCAACCTGGTTTTGCATGGGGGTCCCATGAGTTTTGGCCCGGGGCTCGGCATCCATGTAGGAAACCTACCTAACCCATACATTTCTGGAAACTAGACACCCGGGAGTCCAGCGAGGTATGGCTTGCGTGGGTCCCCCATCATTCTCCTACCCATAGTCCCCTGCAAACCTCAAATTTCACGGAAAAATCCACTTTTTCTCACATTTCTGTGTGGGAAATTTTAGAATTTGCGTGGATCCACAAATTTCCTCCCACCCAGCGTTCCCCCAGGTCTCCCGATAAAAATGGTACCTCACTTGTGTGGGTAGGCATAGTGGCTGCAACAGGAAATGGCCCAAATCGTACTGTGGAGACTTCAAAATTACCTATAGCAAAACTACCTGGTTTTGGAGGGCACCTGAGATTTTGGCTCCGGGCTCGGCGGCCATCTTGGGAAAGTACCAAACCCAAACATTTCTGAAAACTAGACACCCGGGGAGTCCAATGAGGTATGGCTTGCGTGGATCCCCCAACGTTTTCCTACCCAGAATGCCATGCAAACCTCAAATTTAGTTGAAAATAACACATTTCCCACATATTTGTGTGTGGAATCACCGTGCCGGCACAAATGTCCTACCACCCAGCGTTCTCCTTGTTCTCCTGAGTAAAATGATACCTCACTTGTGTGGGTGGGCCAAAGGCCTGTGGCTAGGAAGAGCCCAAAACATAGAGATTTAGAGTATAGCACCGAGAATTCTAAGCGCTACATTTTTAAAAAAATAAGTTTTTAGCCAATTCTGCTTTGGACACCCACACAAGTGAGGTATCATTTTACTCAGGAGAACAAGGAGAACGCTGGGTGGTAGGACATTTGTGCCGGCACGGTGATTCCACACACAAATATGTGGAAAATGTGTTTTTTCAACTAAATTTGAGGTTTGCATGGCATTCTGGGTAGGAAAACGTTGGGGATCCACGCAAGCCATACCTCATTGGACTCCCCGGGTATCTAGTTTTCAGAAATGTTTAAGTTTGGTACTTTCCCAAGATGGCCGCCGAGCCCGGGGCCAAAATCTCAGGTGCCCCCCCAAACCAGGTAGTTTTGCTATAGGTAATTTTGAAGTCTCCACAGTACGATTTTGGCCATTTCCTGTTGCAGCCACTATGCCTAACCACACAAGTGAGGTACCATTTTTATCGGGAGACCTGGGGGAACGCTGGGTGGGAGGAAATTTGTGGATCCACGCAGATTCCAAAACTTTCCCACACAGAAATTTGACAAAAAGTGAATTTTCCGGCAAAATTTGAGGTTTGCAGGGGATTCTGGGTAGGAGAATGATGGGGGACCCACGCAAGCCATACCTCGCTGGACTCCCCGGGTGTCTAGTTTCCAGAAATATATGGGTTAGGTAGGTTTCCTACATGGATGCCGAGCCCCGGGCCAAAACTCATGGGACCCCCATGCAAAACCAGGTTGGTTTGTGATAGGTAATTTTGATGTCGCCTCAATAGCTTTTGGGGCTTTGCCTGTCGCGGGTCCTTCACCCACCCACGCAAGTGAGGTACCATTTTTATCGGGAGACCTGGGGGAACGCTGGGTGGGAGGAAATTTGTGGATCCACGCAGATTCCAGAAATTTCCCACACAGAAATGTGAGAAAAAGTGGATTTTTCAGCGAAATTTGAGGTTTGCAGGGGATTATGGGTAGGAGAATGATGGGGGACCCACGCAAGCCATACCTCTCTGGACTCCCCGGGTGTCTAGTTTCCAGAAATGTATGGGTCAGGTAGGTTTCCCTACATGGATGCCGAGCCCCGGGCCAAAAAGTCATGGGACCCCCCATGCAAAACCAGGTTGGTTTGTGATAGGTAATTTTGATGTTGCATCAATAGATTTTGGGCCATTCCCTGCCGCAGGTACTTGGCCCACCCATACAAGTGAGGTACCATTTCTATTGGGATACTTGGAGAAATGCTGGGGGTTGGAAATTTGTTGTTACTTTCTGCAGTGTGAAAATTTGGGCACAAAAATGCAAGGAAAATGTCAGTCACATTTTGAGGTTTGCAGGACATTGTGGGTAAGATAACTTGTTGGGATCCACAAGAGAGACATCACCATGCACTCCCATGGGTGTTTAGTTTACAACAAAAACTACAGTTGTTAGGTTATTCTTAAATGAAATGTACAGCTTGGCAGAGAGACAAAACAGACAAAGATTACTGCACCGCCATCTATTCCTCAAACATACACACATACTGGTTGGATTTGGCACGAGGGCGAGTGATGGTTCAGTATATAAAATTGTATTAACAAGAGATTTCACAAAAATGAAATGCACTGTCAATAATTGAATGGACAAAAAACTGAACCAGTGACTCGCAGCTCGTGAGCTGTAAAGCCACTTCAAGGCACCAACCGCTTTACAGGCCATTCACACACCTTTCATACATGATACACACAAGACCATTCACACCACCAGGCACAAAACCAACACATTACATTGACAAAAACAGAAAAGACCCATTTTTATGCACAACCACCTATTCCTCAAGCACACATACATACTGGTTGGATTTGGCACGAGGGTGAGTGATGGTTCAGTATATACAGTTGTATTAACCAGAGATTTCACAAAAATGAAATGCACTGTTACTTGAAAGGACAAGAAACTGAACCATTGACTCACAGCTCGTGAGCTGTAAAGCCACGACAAGGCACCAACCTCTTTACAGGCCATTCATACACCTTTCATACGTGTGACACATACAAAACCATTCACGCCAGCCGCGGGCCCAGCACATTACAACACTCACACCAGCAGACAGCGCCATTCAAGGGCCCATCACTTTCACACGCCCACATTCCTGACACAGCAACCACACCAGCTCACGGATTGCGTTGAGTGGCGTTTGGCTAGCAGTGTGTGTACTGACCAGCAGCTAGTCACTACTCGCACACCGCCAGCCGAGCGCCAGTCCACGCACACTGCCAGACAAGCGCCAGTCCACGCACACCGCCAGCCACGCGCCAGTCCACGCACACCGCCAGCCAAGCGCCAGTTCACGCACACTGCCAGCCAAGCGCCAGTCCACGCACACTGCCAGCCAAGCGCCCGTCCACGTACACCGCCAGCCAAGCGCCAATTAAAACACACCGCCAGCCAAGCACCAATCAAAACACACCGCCACTCCACGCACACCGCCAGCCAAGCGCCAGTGCAAACACACCGCCAGCCAAGCGCCAGTCCACGCACACCGCCAGCCAAGCGCAAGTACAAACACACCGCCAGCCAAGCGCCAGTCCACGCACACCACCAGCCAAGCGCCAATCCAAACACACCGCCAGCCAAACGCCAGACCACGCACACCGCCATACAAGCGCCACTCCACGCACACCGCCATCACATTTAGGATTTTTTTTTATAAAAATAAGAAAACACAAACAGATTGCAAATAGATACAAATCTACTAACACAACATCTGAAACTCAATACACTACACAAATGCCAACCTTGAAACTCAACCAAAAATATTAAACAATAGAGGCCAGGCAGTTCACTTTACCACTCATGGATGCTCCCAAAAATTATTTTGCGTGTGGTACATTCTAAAACAAGCAGGCACACACATCCCAGGGTTAGAAGGACACTCGGGGCAGTATATGCGAGTTTCCTTCCGCATACCTCTTCGCCAACAGACTCTACATCTCCTACTGGGAAAGTCTTTTGAGGGTGTGGGAGGAATGTGATCAGGAAAGTGGCGATCTTTCAATCTAGCAACATCCTCCACCAATCCAACTCTAGGAACACTTGCCTGTTCCACTAAAACAAGGCTGCCTATTACAGACTCTTGAAACTTAGCAAAAGTCATCTTTGACTCAGGACAAGAATCCTGGAACACAACAAAAGCATTAAAGGTTGCCAAGTGGAAAAGATGGATAGCCAACTTCTTGTACCAAATGTAAGCCTTACGAAGAGCAGCGTAAGGTTCCAACCTCTGATCTACTCTGTCAACACCACCCATGTGCTTATTATAGTCTAAAATGCACACAGGTTTGCGCGCTTCAGCAACCTGACCCCAAACAGTCACAGGTGCAGTGCTTTCATCATGGATGGTAGACAGCATGTAGACATCTCTCCTGTCTGAAAACTTCACAGCTAGAAGCTCCTCGCAACGCAACGCACTGCACTGTCCCCACACAAGCTTTTTACAAACAAGTTCTTTTGGGAAACCTTTACGGTTAGAGCGGATTGTGCCACAAGCAACAGTGTCCACTTTGGCCAATTCCCTGAACAACCGCACACCAGTGTAGAAGTTATCTACATATAAATGGTGGCCTTTGTTAAAAAATCCTCTTCCAAGTTCCCACACAATTTTCTCAGTCACTCCAAAAGTGGACGGACAACCAGGGGGTTAATACTGGAATCCTTACCGGTGTACACTCTGAAATTAGAGACATATCCAGTCCTACTGTCACACAGCATATACAGCTTAATTCCATAGCATGCCCTCTTACTAGGAATGTATTGCCTAAAAACCAAGCAGCCCTTGAACAACACCAAAGACTCATCCACTGCAATTTCTTTCCCGGAGCATAGATCTCAGAAAATCTATCAACAAAGTGATCAATGACAGGCCGAATCTTAAAAAGACGGTCACATTCAGGGTGATCTTGTGGCAACGCTAAACCATTATCGACAAAATGCATCATCCGAAGCAGAAGCAAATACCTATCACGACTCATGACTGCCGGAAAAATAGCAGTTGCCATCAAGGGACTAGTAGACCAATATGAAGACATTGATGGCTTCCTTAGCAAGCCCATCAAAAAAGTTAAACCCAAGAACTTCTTCATCTCTTCCAGATTTGTGGGAGTCCACCGGGTAGCTCTAGAGTGGGGCTTAAGACTGGCACTGTTGTCCCTCAAAAACTGTTCGGCATACAAATTAGTCTGCTCAACAATCTCTGCCAAAAACACATCGTCCATAAACAACTGAAAAAAATGTATCGGCAAAAAGTTTTCAGTATTCACTCTACACCCGGGAACACCAGTAAAGTCTGGCAATGCCGGCTGCACCATGCCTGGGGCAACCCAGAGGTCAGCACTTTCAACGGGAAGCCTTGCAGCCCCATGCCGCAGCCCAGGTGCCTCTTGCCGCACTATACCAACGGGAAGCCTTGCTGCCCCAGATGCCTCTTGCCGCACTATATCAACAGGAAGCCTTGCAGCCGCAGGCTGCAGCCCAGATGCCTCTTGCCGCACTACACCAACGGAAAGCCTTGCAGCCCTAGGCTGCAGCCCAGATGCCTCTTGCCGCACTATCGGCACATCAATGTCCTCCTCTAACACAGGCACTTCATCCGCACTAAGAGTATCTTCAGTATCCGATGATTCCATGTGGAGAGAAAACTCACTGCCTGAATCGTCCCCTGCCTCCTCTGCCTCAGATGCAGAGTCAGTCTCTGAACCATGGTCAGAGGAAGACTCAAAAAGCATACCAACAACCTGCTGAGCAGTAATCCTGCAGCTAGCCATTATCCTTACTAAGAAAGGAGACTGCACAAACAAGTCAACAACAACCAACACTGTGCAAAGCAAGTAAGTAAAAAATGTGTGCCTTTATCACAAAGATCTATATACTCAAAAACTATACAATTCACTTACAAGAGACAGCTACACTCACCAGCACCTACTCTGCAGAGACACAGCAAAAACCAACGATATCCCACTAGAAAGAAAAAACTAAACCAATTACTCACAATACAACAAAATACACATCGAGCACAAATGCAAAATGTTTTTGACACTCAAAAACAGAAGCCAAACATACTGCTATTATTACACCATTCGCAAAAAACACATTCATGCAGAGAAATAAAACTCATTTACATTGTACAAACAAAGTCTCTTACCAAACACATGCAACTACGCAAACAGTAACGAAACCGCAACCTGGAACAGTCTAAAGAGCAAAAGCCTTGACCTAACAAAAAAGGAGAAATAAAGCATTACAATTGCAATTCACAAGAAATAAAACAACATTATAACACGCTATGTCACTACCCAAAGGGGGCAGAAAAGCCAAAAACACATATGTCCCCTGGAAGCGGCCAATTTATTTATTTTTAGATACCTGGCTCTAGTGGGCTATTCTACCCCCCACCCCCGGGCCAGAAATGCCATAAAATGCAGGTGATCTGCCCCCAGGGGGCAGAAAAGTCTTAAAAATTATTTAGGCCCATAAGGAAGCGACCCTTGGCCAAGGGGTCGCTTCCAATTTTAAAAAAACAAATTCCCTGCCTCTAGTGGGCTTTTCAGCCCCCCGGGTCCAGAAACGCCCCAAAAAATCAGGCTATCTGTCCCCGGGGGGCAGAATATACTTTTAAAATAATTTAGCCCCAGGAAGCGACCCTTGCCCAAGGGGTGGCTTCCAATTTAATTTTTAAAAAATCCCTGGCTCTAGTGGGCTTTTCTGCCCCCCCTGGGTCCACAAACGGCCAAAAATCGGCCGATCTGTCCCCAGGGGGGGCAGAAAAGTCTTTAAATTATGTGCCCCCTTAGGCAGAATATACTTGGCCCCCCAGGAAGCAACCCTTGCCCAAGGGGTCGCTTCCATTTACATATATACAAAATCCCTGGTGTCTAGTGGGGTTTTCTGCCCCCCCTGGGGGCAGAAAGGCCAAATAAAAAAAACGATCTGCCCCCCGAGGGGGCAGAATATACTTTTAAATATTTTGGCCCCCAGGAAGCGACCCTTGCCCAAGGGGTGGCTTCCAATTTAATTTAAAAAAATCCCTGGCTCTAGTGGGCTTTCTGCCCCCCTGGGTCCACAAACAGCCAAAAATCGGCCGATCTGTCCCCAGGGGGCAGAAAAGTCTTTAAATTATGTGCCCCCTTAGGCAGAATATACTTGGCCCTCAGGAAGCGACCCTTGCCCAAGGGGTCGCTTCCATTTACATATATACAAAATCCCTGGTGTCTAGTGGGGTTTTCTGCCCCCTGGGGGCAGAAAGGCCAAATAAAAACGATCTGCCCCCGAGGGGGCAGAATATACTTTTAAATATTTTGGCCCCCAGGAAGCGACCCTTGCCCAAGGGGTGGCTTCCAATTTAATTTTTAAAAAATCCCTGGCTCTAGTGGGCTTTTCTGCCCCCCCTGGGTCCACAAACGGCCAAAATTCAGCCGATCTGTCCCCAGGGGGGGCAGAAAAGTCTAAAATAATTTGTCCTCCTAAGGAAGCGACCCTTGCCCAAGGGGTCGCTTCCTTTACAGATAAAAACGAATCCCTGGTGTCTAGTGGGACATTCCTGGTGCACGATCGCGACGCTGTGCTTGATCGTGCACCAGGAATGCCCTGCATTGAGACATCAGGGGAGAGGAAACATAGTTTCCTCCCCCCCGATGCCTCAAGGCATCAATATTTGGGGCCCCCACCCCACCGCACCAGCAAACACTCACCCTCCCTCTGGACGCGCTGGAAAGAAATGATTTCCAGCGCGTCCAGCGCTTCCTGATGACGTCGGCGCGCGCTGTGCGCGCTGACTTCATGGGGAAGCGTGTGGGGGACCGGGGGTGGCAGCGGAAACTCTTCCGCTGCCATCCCCCTCTGTGGGGGCAAAATCGATGCCCCAGGGGGGGAGCGCCAGCGCTTCCCCCAGGGGCTGTGCTCATGACGGAGCGGTTCCGTCATAAGCACAGCCCAACCGATGCTCATGACGGAACCGCTCCGTCATGAGCATCGAAGGGGTTAATAGTACATGTTACAATATTTAAGTTTGACCTATTTAAACTACATATATAGTTGAAAACGATATTTTTGTATATATGTTTCTATATTAGTGTGAAATTATATTTATTTTCGATATTTTTGTACTTATCATTATATGTATAGAAAAACAATATTTTTGTGATGAAAAGTTTTGACACAATATTTTGGTATGGCAATATTTATGGCATCACAATATTTATGGTTTCGATATTGTGCCAGTAATCTGAGAAAGTTTTAGCCATGGCTCTATGAGACTTGACGTTCACCTGGCTTTACCACTATGCCAAAATAGTCTGGCTGTGAACTTTGTATTTAACGTATGAGCAGGTTCCATAGCACAGTAACATTTCTTTGTTGAGAGTAGTCCCAGGGTTTCTCCATCAGAACCACTCTCACCACAGTTGGTGTGTAATGAGCAGGATAGAATCTGTGGAACTAGAAGGTATTTTTTTTATTAATCTCAGCTGCCCCTTGTGATACATTGTACGCTCTTGGGTGAACATATTTCTCTTCTCCTTTGTTTTTTTATGTAGAGAGGAAAAACATAATCAAACTAAATATTGGTAGTGAGCATGTGATAAGAAAATAGTACTGTAACTCAACAACCATTTGATTTTAATCATGGGGAACAGAACACCCAGTCTCAAAGTCCACTCACTAAAATGTGGTGTAGTGAGAAGGTTATGAAGTTTGAAACAGAGAGTTCTGCACTGTGGTCTTGTTACCCCTTCTTCATCAAATTGTTTGCTCACGGTGAGATTATATCCTTCCTATACTGTTGCCCTCTTAATTGTCAATATGTGTAAACTGTGGTGGGGGATTGAGCCACTGAAGGCTTGAGATAAACTTGAGACTTTACATGGCTTCTGACTTCTGTGTGCCACCCTTACTCTAACTTCTTGCACCAAGAATTAAAGACAGAGGAGCAGATTTACAAGCCCCTTGATCCACTTTTGCGTCACTTTTAACATGGGAAAAGTGACGCAAAAGTGGCGCAAGGGGCTTGTAAATCTGCCCCAGAGTATTAACTTTTGATGTAAAATGAGATGGGAATTGTGGACATTGCTGCAGTTTGAACTAATGAAGAAAACTTACCTTCCTTACATGCGCAAGACGCCTGAATTTTGTATAAGTGCTTGCATCGCTGGGCATAAATTGAGGGACATTTTATTCCACTGGTGTGGCACTGTGCCTCTTTTGCAGAGCACAGATATCGAAAGACATCTTGAGAAGCTAAACACATAAGCAACTGGGTATATGGGTGTGCTGGCATAAACTCTACCAATATCGGATTTGCTTGCCTAGGCTATTATACATGGAGCAACGATATAAACCAAATACCAGCGAAGGGTTTGTACAGTGCATATCCTGAAATTATGTAGATCAAGATGTTCTCATATGTAAGAATGAAGAAAAATTAGGCAAAGTGAAACAAAACAATTGTCAAAGATCACATAATTTGGTTCAGCAGAGAAGCCGGGATTGGTCTGGGACTGGCTAGATGCGAATCATTTTGGATGTGTTACAAGACTGAAAATAATGCTGGCTACAGCATCCCTTTGGATGTGTTACAAGACTGAAAATAAAGTGGAAAACATATCTACTACAACATATTTGTGGACATTTATAAATTGGACATTAGCTCGGGACAACTTTTTTCTGTCGTTTGTTAGCCTTTGTCTCTGCCTTGGAAGCAATTAGTCGCTGTTTTCATATCCTTTGAGCATTATTAAGACTAATTGTTGCGATTTATAATACGATTGTGCACAGAAGTTACTCAGCCACTTCTCCATTGAAAGATATAAGATTTGTGTCTCATATAGTTTTGAAAATATTAAAGCTCAATAAAGTAATTCAGTTTCCTTCATAGAGACATAGCTGAGATGATAATAAGGACTAAAAAGAAATACATTGAGTTGCACAGTTTGCTTTATCCGAAGGTATCAATACAGTAATAATGTACTGGATTCCATCTGTAGGTCTATGTAGCTGCAACTCTTCCAAAATATGGGATGCAAGTCAACTTTAATGAAACAAATTAAACTTTTGGGGACCTATTAAAAAACTACATTTTGTAGTATGCGAGTAGTACTACATATGTTTAGTAGACCTCCGATTTCTTAGCTTTTCTGTGCAGAAATCTCCACCACAGTTGAGCAGATCTCCAAACTCATAGTTCTACATTTTAGTTGGAAGTGTGGGAGGGACAAGGGGGGCTGGCTGGAAAATGGGGAATACTTACTGCAAAATGGAAGCGGTTTAGGGAAAAGTAAGGCAGGGTATAGAGAGACACAGGCTATTACAAGCACCCAACTCACAAAAGAGTAAGCTTATTGTTATTCACAAACTACACTTATGAAGTTGCTGTAGCTCTAAAGGAGATGAAAGAGTAGTAAATGTGATCCAGCCCAGCCTTAAAGTAAGTCAAGCACAGCACATGACCAGTCACAGTAACTGCAGCACACTCCCATATAAAATAATGGAAACAGGGACTAAAAATATCACTCCATAGTATTTAGGGCCTCATTTGGATGTCGGTCGGAAAGCCTCCACATTTGGAATATAAATGTGTCCGGCAAAATATTCCATGCATATCCCGTTTCAAGACATGCTGCATTTAACATAATGAATCTCAAGTTTGAATTCGATCCTCGTGGCAAGAAAGTAAGAAAACAGCAAATTCTACACAAACGTTTTAGGTCTTTTTTGCCACACGGTGCAGGGATTTACAGTAATTCCCATTTCTCTATGGGAGCTTGTGCTGCAGCCAGTTTCCGACCGCCACACAAGCTCCCTTAGGGAATAGCAGTTTCGGACCGCCGACCAGAGGTCGGTCTGTTCCGAAACCGCAGAGATGCCGGTCAGAGGTAACTCCGACCGACATCATAATCAAGCCCTTAATGTTAAGTAAACACATTTTTGTAATTTTAAAAGCATGTATAAATATTTTTTTATGTTAATAAAATTATATATAATTGCTCCATAATTATTTTATTTGTAATTTTTTTTTTTTTTAAAGTTAATTTAAACATTAAATTAAAATAGACTTTTAAACATTTTGTAAAACATGAAAAGTAATTTACATTAATTCTAAACATAACTCTTAACACTATTTAGTACATATTAAATAAATACAAAAATATTAATGTTTTTGGAAACTTTTTGAAAATTATTTTGTAAGAAATACGATTTATAAATTACATAAACATATTATTAATTATTAAGTACAAATATAAAATAATGTGTGAATATGTTGTAACATCTCAACTTAACAGCTCTAAATTGTAATACATATTTTACATTATTTTCCATTTATATTAACATATTTTTAATGTTTTATTTAAAGATTAATAAGCTTTAGTATTTATCCGTATACTTTCCATAGGGAGATTTCTGCCCCTATGGAGTTTATTGTTCGCCCTAAGTTGGCAGGGTATGCCCAGATGTGGGTCCCTTGCTCGCTTTGCCACTGGATTCAAGCTAGCCCGGCTGATGAGGGGTGTTACCCCGAAACTGGTCCCAGGATGCTTGTTACCAGTCCAGGGAAGACCTGGCTTGGCAGTTCAGGCTGGACTGTTCCCATGAGGCACAGTGTCAAGACTGATCTGCATATAGCTGGGTCTGAATTGGGTTAGCAAAGTGAGCTAAAGAACGATGATGGATTCAACCCAGATCTGTGACTGGCGGTGAGGTTCTGAAAAGTTTCAGCGCTCCGTCCATCATCTCCTCGTGTTTGCTTTGTTTGCCCTAAGTTGGCAGGGTATGCCCAGACGTGGGTCCCTTGCTCACTTTGCCACTGGATTCAAGCTAGCCCGGTTGATGAGGGGTGTTACCCTGAAACTGGTCCCAGGATGCTTATTTCCAGTCCAGGGAAGGCCTGGCTTGGCAGTTCAGGCTGGACTGTGCCCATGAGGCACAGGGTCAAGACTGATCTGCATATAACTGGGTCTGAATTGGATTAGCAAAGTGAGCTAAAGAACGATGATGGATTCAACCCAGATCTGTGACTGGCGGTGAGGTTCTGAAAAGTTTCAGCGCTCCGTCCATCATCTCCTCGTGTTTGCTTTGTTTGCCCTAAGTTGGCAAGGTATGCCTAGAAGTGGGTCCCTTGCTCACTTTGCCACTGGATTCAAGCTAGCCTGGCTGATGAGGGCTGTTACCCCAAAACTGGTCTCAGGATGCTTGTTTCCGGTCCAGGGAAGACCTGGCTTGGCAGTTCAGGCTGGACTGTGCCCATGAAGCACAGGGTCAAGACTGATTTGCATATAGCTCGGTCTGAACTGGGGTGGCAAAGTGAGCTAAAGAACGATGATGGATTCAACCCAGATCTGTGACTGGCGGTGAGTGTCTGAAAAGTTTCAGCGCTGCGTCCATCATCTCCTTGTGTTTGCTTGGAGTTTACCATCTACATGTGAAAAGTTGCTGGAAGTAACTTTACAGTCATAAGACCTGCTTTTAGGGGTTTCTCCATGCTGTGGAATCAGGTAAGTCTACACTTAAGTGTAAATCTACACTTGGAAATAGTGAATAGCAAAAAGGTGAAGATTTACACCGAGGTGCAGTAGTAGATTTACAAATTAGTAAATCTATATGAGTAAACTTACCTACGTGAATTAGACCCTTGGTGTTCAGGTTTGCATATTTCTTGATGGGGCCTAAAAGATAAGCATATTGAGGGTTACATAGGAATCTGCATAATGGGCAATGTTTGTGAAGGTCTGTGAATTAAGCCATGACTTGCGTGAAGATGGGATGCATTATATAATACAGAGGTTATTAAGAAGAAGTTGCTTTTTAGGTCTTGGCTCCTGACAGCTTTAGCTGTCAGTTGGCATGACCTGTTGCTTCCAATACATAACAGTTACTTAGACTGGGTTTTTGTCAGCCCCTTGCTCGTGATTAGATACCTTTGCTGTCTTTTTCACTTCCTTGCTTTTGATTTGATGTTTTTTTTCCCTATTCCTGTATTTGCCCTAAGAGTATTTTGCTTTCACTGAGTTTTCATTGGATGATTATCCCTAATTCTCAAAATGGTTTTCTGACAATTCCAAGATAAACAACCATGTGTGGGGATGCTCACACATGTGCAACGGCCATCAATGAATGGATTTTGTTTCAACAAATGTCTTTCAAAGATTGCTGTTGAGATGCAAAAACATCCGAGGGAAATACCTTTTAATGCATTCTGTTGTAATTTACAAACCCATTCCAAGATGGTCACCACAGAAGAGTGTTTAGTGCTGGCGGTTATCGATGGCCACAAAAAAGCAGTCATAAAGCAAATAGGTTTCAGTACTGAGACCTAATAGAATTGCCATAGCATGTATATATTGGGTAGCATGCATTAGAACACCATATTTCATGCCCAAGACATGACATATTGGCAACTTTAAAACGAAAATGCACAATAAAAGGCTCTAAGGCAGTTGAAAAAGTAACCATGCAAACGTTCAACAACTTAGTGCTAGGCTTTAAGAATTGCGCAATAAAATGACTTTGGAAGCTGATGTGTAAATGTGTTAGCATTTCTTAATGATTGGTGTTTTGCACTAGTCATTTTTTGTTAGCGGGTGTTGGACCTGGTCCTTTCTGCATGGTCCTCCCCAAACTTTTTGCCTTCTCCCCTCCTGTTTTCTAAATTTTGTTTTTGATGACCTTAGGATTCTGCACACTTTACCGCTGGTAACCAGTGCTAAAGTGCATGTGTTCTCGCCGTTAAATATGGTAAAATACGCCTACCCCTGATTGGCACATTTAACTTACTTATAAGGTCCTGTTAAAGTGGTACTACATGTACCCAGGGACTGTAAATTAAATGCTAGTTGTAGGTCTGCAGGACTTTATTATGCCACCCACTTAAGTAGCCTTTTAAAACATGTCTGAGGACTACCATTGCAGCCTATATGCAGTTTTAAGTTGCCAATTTGACCTGGCAAAATAAACCTTTTTAATACATATACGTCACCCTTGGGTAGGCCCTAAACAGCTCATAGGGCAGGGTGCACTATTGTGAGTCATGCCTATCCCATAGGATAACATAGGGTTACCTTATTACATTTAATAAATGATAACGTGTCATTGGGTTTAGGAAGAAATGGCCTGTTTGGTCTCAAAACAATTGCAATTTCAAATCATTATAATGGAAAAGTAGGATTTTAAGTCACAGTTCTGAAAATGACCTAACCATTTGATTCCTGAAACCAGTAACCTGGGTCACATGGCGGCCATTAGCATGTCAGTTGGCCATTGTGTATTCCTCCCAGAGAGTGAGACTAGGTATTGGCAGGATGGGCCATCCTGCCAGGATGTGTGGGGAGGAGCTGTTCCCTGCCCACTTCTTACATTTTAAAGGAGCTGCTGCAGCACACTCAAAAGTACTTTTAGCACTCCAGATCCTTTGGAACCTGGGCAGGGAGGAAGGGAATTCCAGAACCATTTGTGGGGGGAAAACTCCTGACGTTTCTTCCACTTCAAAGCTTGCACCAGGTATAAAAGTAGGGCCCTCATACCCACTCTTCAGTTCACTCCTGAACCTGCAGAGGACACTCAGAAGGCCTTCCTTGTACTTCAGAGGACTTCCCTGCTGCTTCCAGATGACTGCCTTGTGTTGGAAGCCTGCCTTGAACCCTCAGAAGACTGCTCTGTTGCATGAGGACTGCCTTTCTGCTTGAACACAGGTCTACCAGAGTGACTCCTTGGTCTAATTGACTGTTCTCCTGTTCTGAGCTATAAGAAGCAAAAAGCTCCAACAACTTGAACACTGCACCTGGAACCTGCATGTAGTGAGTCCTGCCCACCAAGTGGTGCCCACCCAGTCCTGGACCCTGGGCAGTGTTGCTAAAGGTACCCAAACATCCTAAAACCAAAACTTGAGACTTAAAAACATTTCAGCCAAAAAGTGCTCCAAGAACTGACAGAAGACAAGGACCTACCTGCTTGCCAATCTTCCCAAGGTGCATCGCTGGTCAGTCTGATTTTGCGGTAGCTCCTGCTAGGTTCTTTTCCATAGCAGCAAATGCTATTCAGTGGCTCCTTGCAAAACGGTATCCGGCATCGTGGAGCCGTTGTTGGCCACAGCCTACAATTTCGCCCTGCTGGATATTCCAAAGAAGAGACCTAGGGCCTGATTTCTGAGTTTGGTGGTGTGGAAGCGGGCCACCATGCCAGAGCCCCGCTCCCACACCGCCAAACTCGACCACCACCCGCCAGATTACGAGCTTCCTCATGGTCTGGCAGGAGGTCCTTTGGTGGTTCGAAGGTGGTGCCTATTAAAAAGGCCCCCTTAGTTTCCTCTCTACCAGCATGGCGTGAGCACCACCATGAGAGTGCTGGTGGTCAAGAAACTCTTAATATGCTTGGCGGTGCCACAGCGGCACCACCAAGCATATTGCGGCCTCAGACCGCTGCTCCACTGCCAGGGATAGCGGTTACCTGGCAGTTGTGGGGGTCCCATAGTGGCCCGACCGCCAGAGTCGTAATACGGTAGTCAGAAAGCCTGTGCGGCAGTAGCCCCACTGATCGCTGCACCACAGTGGGTCTGACGGTCCATGGACTGACAAACTCATAATCAGGCCCTCAATATAAACATATAAATCTCCACTGCAATTTCGTCCAGTGTGTCCCCAATGACGACGCCTCCTCTTCAAACACCACCTTGCCCAGCTGAACTTTACCATCATTTGTCATTTGGGTTTCAAATGATTTATTACAATTTCATTCATTTTTGTAAATTGATCTGGGATTTACAGATTGCCTATAAATTAAGCCTGACTGTTTTTGTGCCAAGCTACCATAGGGTGAAGCAGAGGTTAATTTATTTACTTTTTGTGGTTCACCTGGACAGGAAATGTGGTTGTTGCTTGAGAAGAGGAATTAGGAAACCCATACCCACCTCAAGTAATAGTCTTACCAGGAGAGACCAAGGAGGCATTCTCTACTGTCTAGGTAATTTTGTAGTGCATGCGGTCAGCTTTCTGCTTTTCAACAATTGCCAGGCTTATCTAGTTTTGCAGGGGGGTTGGGGGGGAGTGGAATCAGGTGTAAGGCTTTGTTGTTTTCTGATTTTTGCTCAGGGTAAAGAAAAGCATTAGCCTTTAGATTCACACTGTCACCAATCATTAATCTAAAAGATCAAATGTATCCCCTGTGCCTGTTCTCTACATGTTTTTAGCTCAAAAGGTAGGCAGAAGGGATGTTGACAGAACTTCACCCTGCACATGAATTTCCTTCTCTTGACCTAATGTGACCATCCAGCCGCATGGCACCGCATGTCCACAAGATGCAAAACCTAAACAGAACCAAATATGTGCCAAAAATGCAGTACAGAAAATGTACTTTGTGAACAAGTTTATAAGTAATTTGTGGTTGCATTACATTTATTTTGGAGCTCCATGGATATAAAATGATATCCAGGACCCTTTGCTCTTCAAGTAGTACCTTCAAATCATTTGTATTCTAATAGACGAAGCAGGGCTTGAAGAGGCTTGTCATCTTGGTGTATGATAATGGGTCACATGCAAGCCTAGTTCCTCACACCAACTCTTTGCTCCGATGAGGTCCAACCCCAGCATGGGGTTCCCAGTGCTCCACCAAGTTCTGAGCGGCAGCAATAGAGCTGCTGGAGCTGAGGCACCAGCCCGTACTACACATGTGTGATATGGTTGAAGGTCGGATTATGCTGTGGTGCACAATTCCCTGGTGCTGTGCCAAATCCTCTGAACCACATCTGCACCACATCAACAGCTGAGAGAGCCCTAGACACACACAAGAGGAGGAGAGAGGGAAAAAGCACAATAGATCAGTATGGAATGCCAGCTCCTGTTCTGGTGAGTGGAAACCTCTGGACAGTGGTGTTGATTCTTCATGTCACCATATTGTGGTGGGCAATATGTCTTGTCGCAGCTTGCCAACCAAAACTGCAAAGATTTTAGCCTTGATTTCAGATGGGCAATTTTACAGTAGCTATGTGCTAAGGCTGCTGCTGATGCCCCTCTCCCCCAACACTTATTTGCTGCTCAGAATACAGCCATAATGAATATGGCTATTTTGAATGTTTGTTTGCCTACCTAAGGGAGCAGATGTTAAGAAGGAACCTATTGTTTTTGAACAACGTAAATATCCACGAAATGGTTTGGTCTGGGCCAAAAAGTGTAGGACAACCCAATGAGCCAATGTCTCAATACACCATTCTTAAAGAAGCCAATTGATGAAGGGGGGGTGATGAAATCCCCTTTCTCTATATTATATACATTGGCCCAGATTTACTAAGGGCTTGTGTTGCCCATGCGTAATTGAAGGTGTCACAAGCCCTTAAGTCAGATTCACTAAGCCACACAGAGCCAACATGCATGGCACTGTGTGGCTTCGTAAATGTAGAGTATTGCAAGGCAGTGCAAATCGCTGCCTTGAGTTACTCTGCATTGGGAAGGTGTCCCATGGGTGGGGTGCAGGCATTCCTACCCATCCACCCATAGATTTTGGCACAATCCCAGATTTATTAATGGCAGTAAACCTGTGATTGCATTAAAATGCCACAGTATCCCAACAGAGGCGTAACAAGAAGAAATATGTATATTTCACCCTGTTCTTTTCTCTTTCTACATGTGCTTCATTCTGCAGCACACATAGAAAGAAGAAAATGCCTCTGAGGATTGTTTTTGTGCAGGAATGTGTACCTTCCTGCACAAAAACAATCCTGCCTGTAACGCAATCCTGCCCATGGCACAAGGGTTCCTGTGTTGGTGCTAGGTACCACCCATGTGCCAGTGCAGAGTGAGAGTAGGAATGCACAGTATCTTGGTAAATATGGCTCATTCCTGTTCTCACCATTTGATGCAGCATCAACTGCGTTGCGTCAACTCTTCTGCATTACATCAACTATTAATAAATCTGGCACATAGTGTTTTGTTTGTTGTGGGATGGCAGAGTTCTTATCTGACAGATTAGGCTGTCGATAGCAAGGTTTAAAAAGCAAGCTTTTTGAAAATAAGGTCTGAACTTCACCAACCACTTTGGGCCCGATTTAGACTTTGACACAGAGGGTACTCTATTGCAACAGAGCACCTTCTTTGCCAAAGCAAAGTTTGGTGCACCTCATTTAGATTTGGGCTGAGCTTCTGTATGTAAACAGCGGAGACTACTCCAGCTCCACCATCTACACACACCTCAGATGGCCCGATGGAGTAATGTGTTTGCCCGCCCCATTTAGTGTGAGTATGCACATGTTCAGTTCTGCTGGTGGCAAGGGGCACTAAAAATTGCAAAATGACCCCCTTGCCATCAGAGAAATCTCCCATGGCGAGGGGGTCATTGTTTTTTTTATTTTCAAAAAGAAGATTCTGCTTTGGTATTTTCTTTTGAAAATGAAAAAAGGTTGAAAGATTGACATCCAGCTCTGTCATGTTGACAAAGCCATCAGTCAACATTTCAATGCATTTACAGGAACTGCAATGGCAGTTCCTGTAAATGCAGGATATGTCTGCTGGGCTGGAAGACATCTCTAAATTTGGCAGGCGGGTACGGAGTACTTAACTCTATCGCCCTCACAGAGTAAGTTCTGGTCCATCAAACTATCAATAAGGCCCTTTGTCTCCAAGGTATGCAGGAGCCAATTGGCTAGAAGAAAGCCAACAGAACTCCATATAAACAACCAGATTCTACAACAATAGCTAATTATGATAAAAATTATTAACAAGGTATGATAATAAGCCATAACAACACAGATGACAAAATCTCATTAAAAGAAGTAGTGGCTCTCCAGACACTACATAGCAACTTCTTTGGACCGGCAGTACTCCACGGGTCTCATATGAGAAGTGTGTTCAACCTAGCTAAGAATGTGGATTGGCGATACCTGATATGCAACAGTATTATTGGGCCTTGCAATTGGTCTTTGTTAATGGCTTTTCTTTTTTTTATAAGAACATTTTCATTAGATATACATCACAAACATAAACAAAACACACAATTCTCTGGTCCACGCAGGGAACCTGCAACAAGGAGTCATGGCAGTCAATATAGACCTCTGCTCCCCTCCCTCCACTCTTACAAGTCCCATCAAACCCATAATAGGACCACCATTTGTCCCACACCCTGGCATGTTTCTTAGGGCACCCCCTCACAATATAGATAGATTCCTCTAGTTTACACAATGGTCCATACCCACTCTCTATTCTCATAGCAGGGGCGGTCGGTCTCTTCCAGTGTTTTGCGATGTCTCTCTTTGCCAAGATCATGCCCATTTCCACCAGGATGCGTTCTCCCCTGGGTCCTCTCAAATCTTCTAGGATCCCCAGTAAGGCAATTTTAGGAGAGGCCTCGATCCGTTGCCCCAGAACATCAAAGAGAGTTCAGAAGATGGCGAGCCAGTATTGCCAGATAGGAGGGCACACCTTATGGAAGAAGTCCTCCATGCTGTCCTGACATCTAGCACTGGTTGGTTCAGGGATTCTTTTCACCTTCCACAGCCTTCTGGGTGTGAAATATGTGCAGTGTAAAAACTGTAGTTGGATGAGGTGTAGTGTGGCCGATATTGCCAGAATACGTGGTGCCATACAGGCTTCAGTCCATTGCGCATCATCCAATGGCCTCACCCAGCCCTCCCAACAGGCTCTCAGATGTGAAAGGTTACAGGGCGAGTGGTTGACCAGGGCTCTACACACCTGTGAAATGCCCCACTTCTCTACTGGTCCTAGGAGTAGCCGAGTCTCCAGGGGGTTATAATATTCCGAGGTGGCCATAAGAGCCGCCTGGTGGCCCGCCAGGGCATGATCAAGCTGGAGATAATGGTAGAATTGAGACTTGTGTAGAGAGAATTCAGGTAGCGAAGGATTTCAAGTCATCCCCTTCTGACACATCTCTCATTTTTGACACACCTATCATATCCCAGTCTGTAAAGCCTTCCAGCCGTCTCACCTGACTCAGACACCTGCCAGTCCAGAGGAGGGTCTCCAGTATGACCTTATGGTCCCAGCCTGTCAACTGCAACACAGTCCTCCTGGTCTAGAGCACCACTCTGGTCACTTCTGGGAAGGATTGCGCTATAGGTGTCCGGTATAACAGGCCCGTGAGGTTGTCCAGACCTATCAGTGACATTTCCCTTCTTAAGGCTGGGTCAGCCCACCCTCCATGCACCCATTCGTTCACCACCAGTGTATGTGCAGCCCAGTAGTAGAGATGAATGTCAGCCATAGCCAAACAACTGTTGAATGTCGATCTGACACTATTGGCAAAGGAGAGCCTGGGGGGCTTGCCCGCCCATATAAAGTTACACGCTTTAGTACTGATGTTGGCCAGCCAATGATTTGGGATAGAGAATGGATAATTCTGGAGGGTATACAATAGGCATGGAAGTTTCATCGTTTAGTAAAGGGCCACCCTCACTTACGGATTGAGTGGTAGGTTAGTCCACCTATCAAGGTCCATCTGCACTGCCCAGGCTATGGGTCTGAGGTTAAGACTCCATGCGAAGTCTGGCTCCCAGGACATTTGGACCCCAGGTAGCAGAAGCTTATGGGGAGGCTTGGCTGCCTGTTCTTGTCTCCCCTGTCCCTCTGCAGAGGGATTAGTATTGCTTAAGACCAGTTCATTTTTAACCAGAAGGCAGACCCAAGGTGTCCAAAATAGAGAGAAGGCGGGGTCCAATCTACGCCGAGTGGGCCATAAATAGGAGGACGTCATCCGCATATAACGCTAATCAGTCCTCTAGGGCCATACCCCAGGCACACCCCCAGACCTGAGCTTGCACCATATCCATGCCGCTAATGGTTCGATTGTCAGGGAGAAGAGCTGGGGTGACAGGAACAGCCCTGCCTTGTCCCCTCTTCTGATCAGAAACCTGGGTGATATCTCCCATTTACCTGCACTTGCGCCTGCATTTCAGCATATAAGACCTGGATATAGGATTGGAATTGCGCACCAAAGCCATTTTCATCAGGACCTCCTGTAGGAAAGTCCAATCCATCAAGTCAAAGGCTTGCTGGAAGTCAAGAAGCAGCAGGGCGGTGGCACATTGCAAAGACTGGAAACGAGCCAGGTTAAGATGAGCCCTCCTGATGCAGTGTCTCGTGCTACTGTGGGGGTTAAAGCTGTATTGGTCTGGATGGACCAGCTAGGTCAGGACGTGGGTGAGCAGGCTCGTCAGCACGTTGGCGGATAGTTTAACCTCTGCGTTGATGAGGGAGATGGGCAGGTAGGAGTCACACCAGTCTGATGGCTTGCCAGGTTTTAACAACACCACAATGGGGGGTAGGTCTATCTTTGTGGTGAAAGGCCCCTATTCTATAGCTTTAAAGTACATAGCTAAGATAGGAGATGTAATGATGGGATGTAGTTAATGGCAGAATTCTATCAGGAATCCATCGGGCCCGAGGTCTTACCCTTAAGCTTTGCCAGGCCCTTGTTAACCTCCACTATAGTCAATCAATCAATAAATCAACAAGATTTTTATAGTGCTGCTAATCACTGGGTAGGGTATCCAGGCGCTTGCAGGTCCCAGAAGGCTCATTCAAACATCCAGGTCTTGAGGGCCCTTCAGAATTCTAGAAGTGAGATGATGATCTGGAGCTGCATGGGGAGGCTGTTCTTTGCTGCAATGTGGGAGAAGGAGCATCCTCCACTTCTGCTTCAGTGGTTGTGGGGCATGTGGGCAAGTGATAGGGAGGAGCAGATGGTCGACAGCTGGTTCAGGGTCTCCTATTCTGGGGGGGTGAGTCTGGGTAATGGAATGTCAGCAATTACCAGGGTAGATGTCTCCTGCCTCCGGCGTGTGTGCTAGGCATAGAGAAGAGCATAGTAATTCGCAAACAAGGAGGCTTTGTCAGGGCCCGTCATGGCTCGGGTATCATCTGCCTTTACCACACTGGGTGTTGTTCGGAATCTGTTTGGAAACCGAACTGTGCCTTGGGAGAACAGGACGTCAGAATGTAGGGACTGAGTCTCTCTACCACATCAGTACCTGTAGACCCAAATCCGATTAGTTCACAGTGTCTCACCTGAGCTCCTAACCTTTCCTGAGCAGTAAGTGATTTTGGAAAACCTAGAACATGAACCTCTAGTCCCCAAGGGAAACATGGGAACAGATCATCACCTTTCGTTCTCACTCATACATTTCCATAGTAAACAGAAGAAAGACACGAAGGAAGTTTACAATATATTTATTGAAACTATTGTAGTCTAATTTGAAGCAGATTTGCTGCGATTAGTAAACAGATAGAACTAGGAAAAGTAATCAACATTAATAACAGGCTGTAAACTATGAACAGCCCCACCATCTATCTAAGCATACCCTCACTATGTAAGCACACGGATATATTAGTGATCTTTGGGCTTAGCCCCAAACCCCATACCTGGAATGTGTGGTTAGGTGACCTGCATCCTAGGTGTAAACTCAGGTTTCGCAAGGCTGCTGCCTCCATTTCAAGACTGGTCCCTCTGATGGAATTCCCCCCTCTGACCTCGAAGGGGCCGAGATGCAGTTTACATTATAAGAACTGTTGTGTTAGAAAACTACAGCTGTGCTTCTGTGTTGTGTCTAGAAATGTTAGGAGATGTTGCTGACCGGGGACAAGAAAACAGTACACCATGTTGTTCGACCTTGTATGAAATGTTCAGACTGAATCCCAAGAAGAGTCACTGAATAACAAATAATATGCGCAGCGTATTTCAAAAATAACATCATGCCACAAAAACAAATGCATTATGTATGGCTGTGCGAAGCAAAGATGGCATAATGCTGCTAATACGGGCAACCAAGGAAAAACCAAAGTGGGCCCAGAAGGGGAAATACTACACCCCCTCTTGATCAGGAACTTAGCGCCTAACAAAATAACAAAAAAATGTGCACAAGCTAAGCAAATTCAGTGCGATATGTTATACAAAATCGTAATAAAAAAACATAACATCATAATTTTGAAAACGGGGCCAAATTAAGGTGAGCCGGAGGCTTCCAAGATTTCTTCTGCAAGGTCAATATTTAGTGAATCCAAAATGGATTCTGTCTCCACAGACGATGATTCCGCAATAGCTCCCTTTAAAAGCTCCAAAGAACAGACATGAACCTTGTTATCAGCCAATGCTGAGTAAGTAGAAGGGCAACCTGCATACGTGTTATTAGATCCAAAGTTAGATGTTTCTGGCGCTAAGGCACCCATCTCCCCCAGAGGGAGGGATCATACCATGCACCTTGAGGCAGCCACAAGTTCATGGGACAACTCCGAAAATGGGACGTTATCAGATTTATGTCCACCGCAACAGGCAATTACAGAGCAATCAAGGGAGAACCAAAGTGGGCCCAGAAGGAGAAATACCACATGAGCACTACCCTAAATTCGAATTCTTTAGTCTCTAGCCCATGAATGAGTTTGCCCGATTTGTCCCCCCACTCATAGACATGCCTGGTCAGCATCTCCCAGTGTCTGCAGGCCTCGTCCAAGCACAGTTGGAGCAGGCTTGCCCTTTCCAATGGCAGGGGTCAGCCTAACAATTCAGTCAGGTAACCTGATTCCTACTCTCTAAGTTTAGAATGGACCTTTCTAATTGATCAGTCGGTCCTGCATCTCGCGGGAGCGGCCCCTAATATAAGAGCACACATTACCATGCATTACCACGTATAGTCGGCTTACCTGCTCCCTGCAGTGTCCCCAGTGAATCTGCCTTCCCTGATTGACACTCAGGAATTCCTTCAGTTGGATCTGCCTGGACCAGGTGAAAGTCCTATCTCCGGACAACCAGTCTTTAAGGCGTTACAGCTGTTGCCCGCTCCCGTGTTTGGTCTGCTAACTGGAACAGCACTGGTGAGTGATCCTAAAGGTCCAGGGCCAGAATGTGAGAACCCTGTGTATGATTGATCTCGAAAGCTGGTAACAAAAAGAGGTCAATGCAGAATAGGGAGTCATGAGTGTATTCCCTAACACTAGGGTTCCATACCCTCCAGGCGTCACTTAAACCAAGGCCCAATACCCAATTGTTCAGCCCCTTCCCCACTCTAGTTCGATGCCAGGAGGAGGCAGGGATTCCAGGGAACCCAGGATATCACTAAAATTGTTCCCTATGATTGTCCTGCTCATGGGGAGAGTTAACAGAAGATCCCTAAGTGTCATCAGCATAGGGGGCTAAACAGTGGGGGAACATAGACACATAGGAAATTGTAAAGGGGCCCATCAAACAGCCTTCTAATAGCACATATCTCCCCAGGGCATCCCAGGTCACCGGTGAAACTACCAGTAGCTGGGGCTTTTGGATCATGATGGCCACTCCCCTGGACCCTCCATTGAACCCCACATGGTACACATTATTGAAGCCATGTCTTGTTAGGAAAGAGGCAGCAGCAAGAAAAATTGGGGATAGCCAGGGCCATGCAGGACATAGGCAGCGAAGTATGTGGCTAAGAGTCTAAAACCAAAACAAACAGCATAACAGACTAACCAATCCCCAACACCCGCCGCCCTACACTTCCTCCCGGTAGAAGCATCTGTCACCTGAACATAAATCCAGCTAGGTGCAAACAAAATCTCTCTCTTGAATCGCCTTCTCGGCCCCCCGGTTGACATGCTCCGGGATACAGTGGTGCTGGCTCAGTAAATCGTGTCATGTCGCATGTGTCTGTCCCTTCCAGAAGAACATCTAGGAGGGGAGTGTTTCCTCCAGCAGCTCTTCAGAGTCCGAAGTAGCAGGCATCGCCAAGTGGCCACGGTGCCCCTCCAGGATCTTTTCCTATGGCAAGGGCCCCACCGGCCATTCCCGCCCTCCGGCCGACTGCCTGCCTCTACTTTGTCTGTCCATGGCAGCAGCCGGGTCAGCTGCAGTTGTTTCTGCTCCATTAACCAATCCCACGTTCCATCAGGGTTGTCATAGAAGTGCAATTTGCCATCATCAACTATTCTCAGCCTTGCTGGGAACAGGAGCATATATTGTATGCCCATAGCTTTGAGTTTCTGCTTTACTTGAGTGTATGATTTCTGTTGGGTTTGGATGAGGTGAGTGTAGTCTGGGAAAAGCATCACACAACTGCCCTGGTGTATGAGTTGCTCCTTCATTCTCGCCCCTCAGAGGATAATGTCCCTGTTGTGGTAGTGGAGGATTTTGGCAATCATTGGGTGGGGTTGGGCCCCTGGAGAATGCCTCTTGGCTAATGACCTGTGCGCTCTCTAAACCACAAAACAATTTGACAGGAGGTTGCCTTCAATCCTTAATGACACAAATTGCTCCAGAAAGAGCTCCAGTGTAGACCCCTACACCCCCTCCCCAAAAACCAAATAAAGCAGTGGTTACTTCAGTGGGCACTTTTTTCAGCATCTTCAACCCGGTCGGTGAACCCCTTTGAAGTCGTGGTGAGACGCAACACTTCTGTCTTAAGGTCCAGGATGTCTACTCCAGCTATAAAATACATTCTTCTCCCTCGGTTACTCTAGCCGCAGGGTTCCGCAGGTCTTAACGTAGAAGGGCTACACCACCCAGATGTCTCCAATCTTAGATGCGAGTGCCAAGGGTGACTACTGAATCGCTTGTAAGGTCACTGTGGTGTCTCCCCCTCCTTGCGGGCTAGTGCTCTGGGAGTTCTCCCCACTGATTCTCTTCTGTCCCTCAGCCAGTGCCATAAATTTGTCAATTTTTGTTTGGGCAAGAGGCTTGTCTTAGCCCAACCTGGTCCATCAGGGGAATCGATTATCCCAATAAGTGGAGCTTCTACAGCAAAGAGTGGTGCCGCTCCTGGTCTGCCTGTCCTGTCCCCATCCAGCGTGGGCAGCATGAGCAGCCAAGGCACAGGAGACCCCGGAAGGGGGGACAACTCTGGTCCCCACTCTCTGTGGTGGTCAAATCCCACTCTGCACCACAGATCTATTCCAAACAGGTAATCAGCGACGTAGGACCCAGCCTGCCTGCCACTTCGTGAGTTCATTGTGAGCGGCACAATCAACTGGGACCCGGAAGGAGACAAGGAAGCTGAGGGCCCACCTCAAGCTGAGGGCCCGCAGGCATCAGTGCAAGGCGTGTGACAGAGCAGCTGGATTCTTTAGGGGCCCGGTCCTTGCCGGTGAAGCAGCACATCCCAGGGCCCAGGAGACAACCGGCAGTCCTCCGCCGAACAAAGCAGAGGCAGTCGCAACCTTTGCAGCCGTTCACCTCATGGTCAGGAAGTCTCTGGCAAGGTGACCGAGTGCCCAGGTGTGTCCCCCTAACAGCCGCGCCTTCTTCCACCCGATTGTGGGTATGGGAGCTGATTTCCCTGTGTTGGCTGTAGCCCTCACAGTATGTGGAGTAGCTAGATCAGCTTGTGTGGTCTTACCCTTCTTCCTCTCCATGGAAGCAGTTGCACCACACCAGTAGCGAGGCATTCTCCCGGGGTCCCCAGCACACCACTGCAGGCCTCCTTTCTCACTCAGGACCCCCGAGTGGCACAGCATTGCCCAGCGGCCAATTGGGCTCGCTTCAATATAAAGGGGGCCATGGCACTGACACAGCTCTAGCCGGAGGCTGTTGTGTTGCGCCGTCTGCAGACTGCCTGCCCACCTCATGGCCGGGCCAGAGTGCCTCACTGGTCCCGTCATCTCAGGTGCCCCGGTCCCTCCATTGCCTGGGGGGCTGCTGCGTGCACCAGCACCGGCGAAATGGTGGCTGTTGTCAGAGCCTAGCGGGAGCTCAAAGAAGAGCAACCGCCATCTTGTCCGTCCAGGCTCCGCCCTCCAATGACTTGCCTTTCTATGATAGTCTGACTGCTGTTCGACTACAATTAAACTGCTTAGAGCTGCATGATCTATATGCTTTATTAAATAGTACCCATATCCCACACGCCTTGCCACCCATTACTAAAACTTTGCTGGTATGCTCGACAGCCATGGCCGGTCCCAAGCCCATCTGCAAAAGGAGGAGGGTTATACATGGGGCTAGCTACCCCACCATTTAAAAAATTCGTAGTTACAGAAACATCAATCAAAAGACAAAATAACATCCTGGCCTTTGGGACGGAGGAATCTCTGTCACGGAGAGCTCTGACGCCTTGTGGTGAAAGCCAGAGATTCTTGGAGGCCACAAAGCCAATCCTCCTGCTTTTGACCAAGACCATCACCATCGGGACATGGAAATTGAGGACCATGTATGAGACAGGCAAGACATCCCAAGTTGCAGCGGAGAGGAAAAAATACAACCTTGCCCTGCTTGGCATCAGCAAGACCAGATGGACACAGTCCGCACAAAAAAGACTGTCTCTAGGAGGATTGCTGCTGTATTCTGGACATGAGGAAGAGAATGTCCCACATACTCAGGGAGTAGCAGTGATACTAACACCAGTAGCCAACAGAGTTCTCATTGGATGATAAGCCCAATATCCCAGAATGATAACAAAAACCTCCCGCACAATGAAAAAGAGGATCAACATGAATGTTGTCTAGTGCTATGCACCTGCAAATGACAGCAAGGAAGAGGAAAAAGAACAATTTAACAACAGATTTAAGTCCATCATAGAGAAATGCCTTAAGAGAGAAATCAGCATGCTGGTGGGAGCCTCCATTATAAGATTGGAAGTGACAACACTGGGTATAAAGAAGTCATGGGCAACCTTGGCCTTAGCGACATGAACGAAAATGGTGAAAGTCTTGCTGATCTCTGTGCCCTGAACAGTCTGTAGATAATTGGTAGTGTATTCCCACACAAAAGAATACACAAGGCAACTTGGCCAGACCATTTGACAGAGAATCAGATCAACCTTGAGACTCTCTGCAAAATCCAAGAGTGAAAGGAAAAGAAAGATGCAGTCAACACCAGCCAGACAAAAGCAGAAAAAACAAAAGCTCAAGGCAAATACATAAAAACTAACAAGGAAGCAAAGAGAAGCTTAAGAGCAGACAAGGGAAGATTCATCAATGGTCTTGTCGCAGACGCCCAGGAAGCAGCAAGCTATGGAAGCTTGAAAGAACTCTACAACATAACAAGGAAACTCGCCGGCAGATACAGCAAGCCAGAAAGACCTTGTAAAGAGAAAGCTGGGAAGGCAATTATGGGTAACGAAGGCCAACAACGAAGATGGGTGGAGAACTTTGAAAAACTGCTAAAACAGCCTGTGCCGCAGTCTCCAACAGACATACAGCCAGCTGACAAGGACTTGCCAATCGACTGCAGCAGACCAACCGAGGAAGAAATATGTCAAGCCATCAAACATATGAGAAATGGGAAGGCAGCAGGACCCAATAACATTCCTGTAGAGGCACTAAAAGCAGAAAAATTAAAAATTACAATTTGAATTTGTGGTAGTTAAAAATATAGTTTATTACAATCTTGAAATTAATTCATAAAATAACACTTCATACTATACTTTGTATGCGGTTAGCATATAAATACATATACTCAATTGTATAAAAACAAACAATTTTCTTCAACCGATCACATAAAATACACAAATTTAAACCGTGGCAGAAAAAGATTTTTGTCTTCGACGCGCGGTTCGGCGCAATCTGCGCCTTCGTCAGGAAATGCCACACATTCACTTATTGTTTCAAGCTTGTTATTGGATTTTATGGTCCAGCATTTTATATTCAACTTATTGTTGGGTATCTGGGTCCAGCGTATCAATGGACTTACAAAATCCTAATTTAGATCCTGTAGGACTCTGATATGTCCTTCTTAAAGATAGTCACGTATTTCTATATATTTAAAGCGATATGAATTCCTTTGGAATCTGAAACTTTCACAACTCCTTATCAATGTGTTCAGAAAATTCCAACAGTTCCAGTTATTTTCAGACAGTTTTCATTAAAATTCGTGAATGGTTTTCCCTTTTAGTTTAATTGTGAGGGAGAATTTAGAAGACAGATATCGGCCCCGTCGGCGTGGATACGTCCTAACTAGCCGCGTCTATGTGCTGACTGGTTTTATACAATTGAGTATATGTATTTATATGCTAACCATATACAAAGTATAGTATGAAGTGTTATTTTATGAATTGATTTCAAGATTGTAATAAACTATATTTTTAACTACCACAAATTCAAATTGTAATTTTTAATTTTTTCTGCTGATTGTTACACTAAGTTCATAAATAATGTGTATCTAATGGACGTATATATTTAGAGACTTATAACATTAGTAACTCTATAATTGCCTAGGGATTTATATTTCACTGTATTAGTGCCCTGCCCTAGGAATTGCTGTATCAATTCGACAGGGGGTCCTTGTTATTTTCACTAGAGGCACTAAAAGCAAACACTCAAACATCAGTAGTCATGCTCTATCCCATTTTTGGAAGGATCTGGGAAGAGGAAAAGGTGCAGTCAAACTGGAGGAAGGGATATCTTATCAAGATCCCCAAGAAAGGTGAGCTGAGTTATTACACAAAATACAGAGGGATAACTCTTCTATCAAACTCAGGCAAAGTGTTCAGCAGAGTCATCCTGAACAGAATGAAGGAACTAGTTGATTCTCATCTGTGAGATTGACAAGCTGGCTTTCACAAAGATAGATCCTTTACAGACCAGGTTGCAACATTGCACATTATCATTAAGCAGTCGATGGAATGGAACTCCCCCCTCTATGTCAACTTCTTGAATATGCAAAGGCACTCAACAGCATGGACAGAGAGACATTTGGAAACTACTCCGCCACTAAAGTGTGCAGATAAACTTGTAAGAATCATCAGGAACTCTTAATAGGGAATGACCTGCAAGATAGTCCATGGAGGACAACTCATGGAAGCCTTCCAAGTGAGGACCAGAGTCTGCTAGAGTTGTTTGCTCTCACCTTTTCTCTTCCCACTGGCCATGGACTGTATCATGAAGACATTCACAGCAAGGAGACGAAATGGGATCCAGTGGACACCTTGGACACAACTCTATGAACTGTACTTTGCAGATGACCTATACCCATCTGCAGATTCAATAGAAGACCGACAAGGTGGCAGCCACATCCACACAACTTGGCCTCAACATTCACAGGCGAGAATATCCTGAAGGTAACACTGCCAGCACCACTGCAGTCACTCTTGCAGGCCATGCTCTGGAAGAGGTTGAGGCCTTCACCTACCTGGGCAGTGCCATAGACAAGTAGGGGGGTACAGACGCCAACGTCAAGGCAAGAATCAGCAAAGCAAGGGCTGCCTTTATTCAGCTAAAGAAGACCTGGAGCTCCAAGGACCTAATGCTGTAAACCAAGATCAGGCTTTTTAACACCAACGTAAAATTGGTCCGTCTGTATGGAGTATAAACTTGCAGGACAACAGTGACCACGTTCAATGAAGTCTAGACCTTCATATGCACATGCCTGAGGAAAATCCACCAAATCTACTGGCCAGATACCATCAGCAACAAAGACCTATGGCAGCAGACTTTACAACTCCCTGCTCATGAAGAAATCAGGAAAAGGTGCTGGGGCTGGACAGGTCACACCGTTCACAAGCCCGCATCAAACACTACCTGGCAAACCCTGTCCTGGAACCCTCAATGGAAAAGGAATAGAGGAAGGCCAAGAAACACTTGGCGCTGAGGCCTCGAGGCTGACTGCAAGTAGATGAGTTACACCTGGAGTCAGATTGAAAGAAAAGCCCAGGACAGAGGTGGCTGGAGAATCCTGGTTGATGGCCTATACCCCAGAAGTGGTAGTAGGCATAAGTAAGTAATGCTCAACAGCAGCCTTGAGGGGCATCAAGTGGCAGGGGAAGTTAACGAATGAAACAGTGTTATAGCATGTGGGGTGGTGTTGGAAATTACCCTTTTGTAGGGTTATTCCAAACTTTTTGCCTTCTTCCTCCTCTTTTATCTGAATTATTTTTGTTGCCTGTATGACTGAGTACTTTACCACTGCTAACCAGTGCTAAAATGCATGTGCTCTCCCCCTAAAACATGGTGACATTGGTATATATCTGACTGGCATATTTAGTTTACTTATAAGTCCATTGTAGAGCTGGCAACTTATTCTCAAGGCGGCGGCTTTGGCGGAGAGCCACGCCTCCGCGTAGTCACAGGTGACCGCACCTCTTTCCTCGGCAATGGCAGCACGACGGTTTTGGCGTTTTCGGAGCTGCTAGGTCCATCACAGCGCAAGCCTGGAAAAGGAGTCCGATGCCGAGTTAGACTTTTTTGCTGGATGAGCGCTAAATACCCCCGGTTCACGCTGACTGGAGCTGGTTGGAAACGGACTCGGAGCAGTAAAAGAAAATTTGAGCCGAGTTCAATGGGAGTTGACTCCGGTTTACTGCCGAATGTAAAGGAAAGGTGAATGCCGGTTTTACTCCTGAAGCAGCAATAAGCGGGAAAAGGCTTACTTCGAGGTTTCCGAGCCGGAGCGGGTTAAGACTGGGTCTGGATACAGAGTGGAGTGGAGTGGAGTAGACCGGGCAGAAGAGGATGAAGAGGGAATTGCACTGGAGAAACGTGAGGTGAGGAGGTGAGGTGATGGTGACGGCCGTTTAAAAAGCTTGTTAAATGATTTTGAAAAGGGGACTTTTCCGTTAACTGCGGAGTTCGTAATTAATCTTAGAGAGGAAAACAGGGGGAGGATTAAACCCCTAACAAATAAAAGGAGGGTGAAAATCTTTCAGCGGGTGCTACCGTGCTACCGTGTTGCACTGTTCTGTGTTGACTGGAAGAAATGGGAAGACATAATAAGCACAATAATCCAGTCGCCAAAGTCGACTCAGCGACTGGCTTAAAAGCTAAAACTCGTTTGGCACAGGCAAAGGCTCTCTCATCAATGACGGGTAGGGCCGGACTTTCGGGTAACCGTCCTGGCCCAAATTCTAGTTTCGAGAGCTCAGAAGAGGAGCAGGTCGAGGAGTCCGCCGAACCATTTCTGGAAGCTGGGTCCTCTCTAACGCCACTTATGCAGGAGAATATTGACACCGGCAAGACAAATGCGGTTGACATTTTAACAGCAGAAAGCAGTAAGGAGGAGGGGAAGAGTGTTAAAGAATTTCCTCTATTTACGATAAAGACATCTCAGTCGGTCCCTCCTCAACTTAATGCTTTAATATCTCGACCGCCGATGGCGGACGGCAGGGAAGAAACTCTTACCAGCCCACGGCAGACCTCACTCCACCCTATATCGTCATCCTCATCTACATCTACCTCGGCACTGGTTTACATTCAGAATACTTCAACATCAACCCTCACGGCACAAGAATTGAATTCTAATTCCTTAATCCTGGTTCCATCTCCCTCCCCCGAGGACATGCCACTACTTTACACTCAGCCCGTCCAGACCCAGACCATGGCAGCCAACGTAACGGCACCCCCATTAGGATATCAGGAACAGCAAAAGATCCCAACACAGATGCCGGACGACATAAATTTGAGACCGCTGAGTCACCGTCAGGAGGGTCAGAAAGAGTTAAATATTCAACAACTTCCAGCTCTAGAATCAGCTTTAGAATCAGCCGACATTTCAAAGGATGATCTGTCCAATGCAACCTCCATCAAGCAGATGGATATTAAGATCTTGTTAAATCTTATTCTCGAGGTGATAACAGAGATGAAGAGGTCTCAGGAAAATGAAATCGCTTCTCTTCATCTTCGCCTAGGGAAAATAGAAGAAGCTGTGGCCTGTCTTCCAGTTAAAATCCAAGAAGCAGAGTCAAGGATTTCCCAGTTGGAAGATCAGATGAGCGGCCTGCTTATGAAAGTAAACGAAGTCACCAAAGACAAGAGTACGTTAGAAAACAAGCTCGAAGAGCTGGAAAATCACTTGCGGCGCTCGAATTTGCGCATAGTGGGGGTTCCTGAGAGAAGTGAAGGGCGCCCAGGTGCCGCAATGGGTGGAATCCTTTATTAAGCAAAAAGTACTGCCCGAGTTCAGCGGGGATCTTACAATCACTAGGGCCCATAGAATTCCATCCCATCCACTGCCAAATTCTAATAGTCCACGTACTATTCTAGTCAACTTCGCAGACTATCGTATAAAGGAGAAGATCCTGGCTAAGGCCATACAACAAAGGCAATTTACGGTCAACGAAACTTCCAACTGCAGAATTTTCTCTGATATGTCAGCAGCGGTGGCCCGTAGGCGCAAAGAGTTTGTCAAACTGCTTTTTCTTTTTAAGGCTCAAGGCGCGCAGGCGTCCATAGCCCAACAATACAAGCTGCGTGTTCCTGTCAGGGGGAAATTCCACATGTTTTCCAATTTAGAGGACGCTCAGGGTCTTCTCAAGGAGATCTCAGTCTCAAAGTGAAAGAATGGACTTAATATTGTTTTTTTCCACTGTATCTAGGTTTATCCAAGTCCACTATTGTCGGGGGGAGGTTGGTCACCCAGGGTGCAGGTCCATGGCACCCCTAAGACAAGTGGGGGGGAGAGGTGGTTAGTGTGGCGGTTCACCTCTTCAGAGGGGTGGGTTGTGGAGGGAGGGGGTGGTGATTCAAAAGGGTATAGCAGTAAAATGAGCAGTAGCAGGGGCATTTGGGAAAAGACCATAAGGATAACGGGATTGTACGTTTATTTTTTTGTGTGTGTTCTTTGTTTTGATAAATTGTAAAAATGACAAGTAAGTGCTGTACTATTTCAGTCAATGTTAATGGGATACTAAACAAATCAAAGTATGGAGCATTAATTAGGTGGCTAGTTTCCTTCTCGCCCCAGGTATTATTCCTCCAGGAAACCCATTTAAAAACTAACTCCCCCAAGTTATCTCTGCCTAGATTTTCTTCTCATGCCTTTTTTTGCTTCAGCTGGATTGGCCAAAAGAGGAGTAGCCATTTAATTCTGTCGAAGTCTTCCATGGGAATTTGGCCAAATCCGGAGAGATCCCTTGGGAAGATGGATTTGGATTGAGGCCAAATTGAACGGGATGATATTACATTTTGTAAATTATTATGGCCCGACAGTAGATGATACCATAGCCCTACTCAAGATTAGTGAGCTACTTAGGGGGCACCGGGAAAAATAATCCTGGGTGGGGATTTTAACTTTATTCAAGACCTAAAAAAGATACTTCTAATAAAAGCAAAAAGAGTTGAAACCCCAAACTAAGAAAGTTCTGGAGGCCCTAAGGCAGGAACATCTTCTGTTAGACCCTTGGCGTCATTCCAATCCAACTGATTATAAATTCACATGCTACTCTAATCAATTTCATACGGCCTCCCGTATTGACTTCTTTCTAATATCACGATCGTTGAGTTATACAGGCACTGCAATAGGGGCTAACTCATTTTCAGATCATTCTCTTGTGACACTAGAGTTGGAGATTGAAGGGGGCAGGAGGATTCGTTCCAGGTGGCAGATGGATCGTCTCCTCTTGCAGGACCCTCAGTGGGTAGCTGAAACTAGTGGATATTAGAATTTTTCAGGATAAACGAAAATAAGGCAGAAATCTTTTCAGTTTGGGGCGGGTTTAAGGCAGCCCTACGGGGGCAGATGATCGCGTTTTCAGCAGCCCAGTCAAGAAAAAGGTGCGATAAGATTAATAAACTCCAGCAGGCGGTAGACAATTCAATGAGTTTGAGAAATACCCAGTCGACGGGGGATGCTGGGAGTCAGCTTGAAAGGGCGAAGCTGGCACTGAAAGAGTTTTTTTTAATTGAAGAAATAGCCAGCTCTAGAACATATCAACAACAAGTGTATGAGGAGAGTCAAATGGTGGGAAAAATGCTTGCTGGGGCAACAAAAACCAAACAGGAGGCAGCTTTGATTTCTGAAATTATTGATCCAAAGACCCAAGATATTATAATGGATAGAGACGGTGTAGCTCAAGTCTTTTTGGAACATTATTCGCAGTTATATGCTACAAGATATGAGGTAGGATCGGTTCAAATTCACAAATACTTTGAGGAAGTAAATCTCCCTACTCTGCCTGGGCCGCTGGCGGAACAACTTGAGCACGATATATCGGAAACAGAAATCTTAAATGTGGTGAAATCAATTGCAGGGGCAAAAGCCTGTGGAGCCGATGGGCTCCCAATTGAATTTTATAAAACGTTTTCTAAGGAACTGATTCAATCAATCAATCAATCAATCAATCAATCATGTCACTTATAAAGCGCACTACATACCCGCGAGGGTCTCAAGGCGCTGGGGGAAGAGGGGGGTGGTGCTGCTACTGATCGAAGAGCCAGGTCTTGAGGAGTCTTCTGAAGGCCAGTAGGTCTTGGGTCTGTCGGAGGTTGGTGGGGAGGGTGTTCCAGGTCTTGGCGGCGAGGTGGGAGAAGGATCTGCCGCCGGCGGTCGTTTTCCGGATGATTCCCTTTTTGGTGAAATTATTTACCATCAGACTGGGAGGCTGTATTCCCCCTAGTTTTAAGGAGTCTATTATCGTTAGTTTTGTCAAAAAGGGGAAAAACCATAAGGATGTTAATTCTTATAGGCCGATCAGTCTCCTCAATGCCGATTTTAAAATCTTAATGAAAGTCTGGGCTCAACGTTTTACCCCTATTTCCCAGGCACTAATCCATCCCGATCAGTCCGGGTTTGTGGCAGGGAGGTCAATGCCCTCCAATACTGGGTTTTTAATTCAGGCCCTTGATTATTTCATGAACAACAAAATACCAACCCTTGTGACAATGGTCGACGCCGAAAAGGCGTTCGACCTAGTAAACTGAGATGCACTTTTTTTTGGATTGCAAAGATTTGGTATTCCCGTTCAAATAATAAATATGTTGAGAAATATCTATCAAGGTGCCCAAGCCCGGGTGGTAGTAAATGCCAATACAATAGGGGTTGTAAACATAAATCGGGGAACCAGACAAGGCTGCCCGATGTCCCCCATTTTGTTCACCTTTTTCATTGAACCTTTGGCTATTAGAATTCGTTGAAACCCTGAAATTAAACCTCCAATAGAAGGGATGGCGAAATTAAAACTATTCGCAGATGATATAATTTTATATCTGTGCCCTGACAAACGGAATTTGGATCAGGCTCTAGAAGAATTCAGTCAATTTGAATTAATAGGGGGATATAAAATAAATCAAAATAAAACCGAGATCTTAACATTAAATGCTGATTGTAATTTTTTACCCCCTAATCTAAAATCCCAAGCCTTAAAGGCAGAACCAATTAGATATTTGGGTATTTATGTTTCCAATCATTTTGAACAATTATTTAGTTTGAATTATTTAGCGATGCAAAATAAAATTAAAATTTTGCTCGATAAGTGGACTCTCTTACCGTTAACTCGGATTGGTCGTGTAGCACTCATAAAAATGTCTATTCTTCCCTTACTGGTTTCCCTCTTTATAAATGTACCTCTGAAGATCAATTCTCACTATTTTAAAGAGATGGAATCAATGTTTAGGGATTTTGTTTGGAATAGGAAAGCTTCCAGGGTTAAGCTGCCCATATTACAGTTGCGAACCAATCAGGGGGGTTTAGCGCTACCAAATATTCGTACCTACTATGAGGCAGCGATCCTGGATCTTACAGCACGTTTATTGGAACCAAATGGTTTGTTAGATATGTTTTTTTTTTATAGAATGATCCAGGAGTCTGGCTCGCAAGTTCCTATATTTTTAAAAACATCCAAACTACCAAAAAGACCCAATATAAGACGGTCCGAGATCTCTCCGATAGACTACTGTCCTTTTTTAAACAAGCTGGGTCTTCAGGATTCAATTATTTGAAGTTAGAGGAGTGTAAAATCTTTGGTCTTCAAATCCATTCTAGTAGGCTCAAAAGATGGAAGGACTGGGGTCTTGAGGAATTGGGTCTCTTCCTAATTTCTAAGAAAGTAATCCCCTGGCAAGAGGTCTTGGATAGATATGGTAACCGATACAAGCCTGGGTTTTTGGAGTATCTCCAGATTGTAAACTTTATAAATAAATACAATTTATTGTCGTGCGGGATGCCATCAGAACAGGTAAATGCTTTATACAAAGCAAAATTAAAGGGGTTGGAAATTGGTATGCTCTCCTGAGAAAGTGCGATGAGTCCCCCCTGGTTGAAGAAGTTCTGGTAAAGATAACCCGGGAAACCAATTGTTCTTAGTCTGGTCAGGAGTGGCAGGTTATAGCCCAGCTAGGAAGTAAGGCCCTTAGAGCAGCTAATTTCAAAAGGATGGCCTTTTTGTCCCGGTGGTTGGCCTATTATACCCCGAAAACTCTTAACAAACGCTTTTCGGGAGTGGAAAATAAATGTTTTAGATGCCAGGCTTTAGGCGGGGGAGATTGGCTCTACATATTTTTCACGTGCCCAAAACTCGAATTGTTTTGGCGTAAGATCTTCTTGTCAATAAGCCAGGCAATTAATAAGAAGCTTGACCCCGAGACAGAGGTAGCTCTTTTTGGCATTTCTAAAAAAAGGTCTGATTTGACCAAAGCCGAAGAGACTTACACGGCGATTTGTTCCTTAGTTGCTCGTTCCCTAATCCTCCAAAATTGGAGGTCCGAAGATGTACCATCTTACTCCAAATGGTTCAATAAAATGCAAAGGACAAGGAGGTTGGAAGAGGCCTATGCCAAGAGGGTCGGGGCAACGAAAAAGTTTACAACTGTTTGGAAGTTTTATGATAATTGGAAATTGACAATTGACATTTAGCACTTTAGCACGTTGCACTTTGTTTTTGTATATTTAAGGGAAGGCACGATTGCACTTTAATGTCGCAGGTTTTTTGTACAGATATAATATTTATACTATTAATAAATACTACTTATATAGGGATGTATATGTAAACAACGCCAATAAGGTTTGTTATTAGTCAATCCTGCAATATTTTAGTATTTAGCACTGTTAGCACTTTAGAAATCATGGTATTAGGAACATGGTTTTTTTTTTTCTCTCTCCATGGTTCAGCCAGACTTCTGTTGTCTTTCTTAAAAATACTTGGTGATCAAGTGTGGTTATTTAATCCATGTTGGTTCCTATTGACAAATGAACAAGAATAGGTTTTAATGTAGAATGTTGGTGTTTTATTCCCGATCATTGAATATTTTACAATGTATGTACTGCCTGTATGCTCTGCTCAATATAAAATTTATAAAAAAAATAAAAAAAAGTCCATTGTAGAGTGGTATACCATATACCCAGGGCCTGTAATCTAAATGCTACTAGTGGGCCTGCAGCACTCATTGTGCCACCCACACAAATAGTCTTTCAAACCTGTCTCAGGCCTGCCATTGCAAGACCTGTGTGTGCAGTTTACTCTCACTTCGACTTGGCATTTAAAATACTTGCCAAGCCTTAAACTCCCCCTTTATTACACATTAGTCACCCCTAAGGTAGGCCCTAAGAGACTCTAAGGTCAGGGTGCTGTATAACTAAAAGGCAGGACATGTACTTCTAACTTTAACATGTCCTGGCAGTGACAAACAGCTACATTCGTTTTTCATTGGTGTGAGGCCTACTCCTCTCATAGGCTAGCATTGGGGATTCCTTAAAACACTTTTTAAGCTGTAATTCCTGATCAGAAAGGAGTAGCAATGGGGCGTGGCTTCGGAAGCCAAGGAAAATGGCCGCTCGGGCGCGGAGCTCCGGAACGACGTGAGGAGCCGAGTCTCCTCCTGGCATCAGTTCAGCTCCCCCGGACCCACAAATACCGGCAAACGGTCATGAAACCTAGCGCTACCGAATAAGCTACTTTGCGCCATCCACGGTGAGCGTTTATGCTGTTTTTTGCCGCCCGTTTTTTCGCGGCCGCCATTTTGTTTTTGCATTTTCCTCACAGGCTTAACTCCTGAATGGACTTCATGTTGCCTGAACAATGACTGTTGCCTGCCTGTTCTATTTTTCCCACTTGGGGGTTATTTTCCAAGTTACATTAATCTTTTGGTGACGTGCCCATGCGAGGGAATTAAGGATATCTCTCCTTCAAGAAACAACATTCGGTTGGCTTCATTGTTTCCCTAGTGGGTCTGCAATTAAAGAGTGTGGAAATATGGCGAAGGCTCGTCCATCCCGCAGCGGCTCTCAGTCAATGGAAAATTCTTTAGTGCCTGACTATAACCCTTTCAGTGTCTTACAAGAAAGTATTGATGACGCAGATTCGGGACAGTCTCATATGGGCCAAACAACATCCAGTATACCTCGCGGTAACCCCAAGCAACCATCTAAAATTCCTTCTACTACAGTTGCTGTTGTTTCCAAACGTCTCAAAAAAGACCCACCTTCACCTACGGAATCCAACGTCTCGTTATCTATGGAGTTATTGCTTCAGGAAATCCGGGCTCTTAAACCGCACATGGAAGAGACAAATTGTCGTCTCCAAAACCTTGAGGATAAATGGTCGCAGATGGAAAGTCAAGCTCTTCACCTAACGCAACGTGTTGACGCCGTCCAAGCTATTACCAACCAAGTCCCTCCTCTACAATTGGAAGTTTCCCATCTAAAACAACAAGTTGAAAATTTGGAAAACAGAAATAGGCGCAATAACTTGCGCATTTATGGTCTTGTGGAAGGAATTGAAGGTTCGGATCCTCTCCCCTTTTTTCAATCGTTTCTCCCATCTCTTTTGGATTTTCCTGAATCTCCAAAATTAAATATCCAAAGAGCACATCGCTTGGGTCAGGTTTCAAAATCAATGTCTTCAAACATCAAACCAAGAGGCGTTATTCTATATTTTTAGAATACACAGATTTACTTAGAGTCCTCCATGCAGCCAAAAATAAGGGAAAAATTTCTTGGCAAGGAAATAATCTCTTTTTTGCTCAAGATTACGCAAAAGCAACGGCTGACCGACGGAAGAAGTTCCTAGATATGAGACCAGCTCTTCGTAATCTGAATGCTCGTTATGGCCTGTTTCATCCCTGCCTCATGAAAGTGACTTTCAACAATAAAACTGCGACTTATGAAGATCCAGCACGTCTGCAACTCTTTTTGGACTCTTGCAAAGATGACAACATGGAAGTTCCTCACACCTCGTCGTTTTGATGTTTTGATGTTATGTTGATGTTTTGTTAAGAAAATGTTTTTCATATCCCCCGTCTTATAATATATTGTTTTATAAGGTTTTATATTGCATGTTATTATGTATTTAATGTATTTTATATAATCCGTTTTTCTCTTTTTTGTCTTTTATTAGACGCAATTTATTGTGGTCCTTGGTATGTGATCCCACCTTGTCCGCCTGGAGGAAGTCTTCCTTCTCCGTTCCGTTGTGGAGTTTTCCCACCCGGATGTTCTGCCTTTTCCTTATGTGGCTTCACCATCCCCATGTTTCTGTGTTTTTGTGTGGTATGTTCTTTTATTATCTTACATTTCAACATCCTCAACATGTATCCTACCTGTTCTCTTTATTTTTCCTTTTGTTTTTGTTTTGTATCTTTTTTCTCCTTCTTAGTCCTAATCTTTCATTTTTCTTCAATTACTGGTCCTTTATACATCCTTCTAACATATTCTCTCTCTTTTCTTACCTTTGCTTCTTCCTCTGTCTCATATCTTTTCTTCTTCATATTTATTATTCTCCTATGACAATTCTACTTATTACTAGGTTGAAATATGTTGTATTATTAGATCTAAATCTATTACTTTTAATGCATATATTTAGATGTCGTTGAATATAATATCCTGGAATGTTAAAGGTTTGGGTTATCCAATTAAACGTCAACGAGTTTTATCACATATTGCAAGCCTAAAAGGTGATATTGCTTTACTGCAGGAAATTCATGTAACTGCTACTGAGATAGCCAAATTAAGACGTCAATGGGTGGGACAAGTTTTCGCATCACCAGGTTCGGGAAAGCATAATGGTGTTGCTATTCTCTGCCATAAACGTTTAAATGTTCACCTTATAAGTCAAGATAATGACTCCGATGGTAGATGGGTTGCAGTCACTTTATTGATTAACAACATTCCTTTAACTGTTGTTAATGTTTATGCCCCCACTACTCACGATAAATTGTTCTGGCCCCAGTTCCTCTCCTCCTTGATGCAATATACTGACGAATATCTAATTTTGGGTGGGGATTGCAACATGGTCGTAGATCCCTTTATAGATAGAAGGTCTAAATCACGATTTTCACCATCTTCCATGCATGCTCAATTTACCTCTACTATCTCCCAACGATCTCTTGTAGACTCCTGGAGACTTTGTCATCCCACATTGCAAGAATACACTTATTACTCACCTGCTCACTCCTCTCAATCCCGGATAGATTATCTCTTTATCTCCAAAGCTCTAATTCAACATATTTCCCAATCAGACATAGGCTCTATCTTAATCTCAGACCACGCTCCAGTTTCTTTGAGTTTGGATTTGCTGCCTCCATTCAAAGGTACGAAGCGGTGGCGATTTAATAATTCTCTATTAATAGACCCCTTATTTACATCAAAATTTCTTGATTTTGCAACCTCATTTTTGTAGAAAACGAATCCCCTCAATTATCCCCTCAACTTATTTGGGACACTTTCAAAGCTGCCTCTAGAGACTTCATTATTTCATTTGTATCACGAAAACTAAAAGCATCCTCTCACTCTGCTCAATCACTTAATACACAAATTAAAAAACTGGAATACGCTTATTATTTAACAAAGTCCCAGTCTGATTTGAACGAACTTATTAAAGCCAAACTCTCTTTTAATAAATTATCTACTGCATCCGCAAACTTATACTTACTCAAATCCAGTGCTAAATACTATAGTGCCCAGAATAAATCTGGTAATATTCTTGCCAATTATCTCAAAATTAAGAAGGAACGTACAAAAATTGAATCTATTAAAACTTCATCGAATAATATAATCCATAAAGATGACGATATTCTCTCAGAATTTGTCAATTTCTATCAAAAGTTGTATACTCCTGAATCTTCACCTCAATTAACTGACATTTCACAATACTTATCTTCTATTCCCGCTCCCTCTTTTCCCGGTGTAGATTTCTCCTCCGCCGAAGCGGATATACATACTAATGAAATCCTTAAAGCTATTCAATAACTTAAGAAGGGGAAAGCTCCAGGGCCCGATGGTTTCACAATAGAATTTTACACTCACTTTTCTAATCTTCTTATTCCCAAGCTTCATCAGTTATTTTTATATTTCATAACATCCCAAGAGTCGGAAGGCTCATTTCAAGAAGCGTTAATATGTCTTCTTCCTAAAGATAATAAAGATCATACATTGTGCAAAAATTATAGACCCATTTCTTTGATTAATGTTGATTACAAAATATTTGCGAAAATCCTTGCACTCCGATTAGATATTATTTTGCCTAAGATAATCGGTAAAGAACAAAGTGGCTTTGTTAAAGGTCGACATTTGTCTGACAACACTCGGCTTTTCTTTGATGTCCTTAGCAAGTCTCATTCTCATAAACAGTCATTGGCGGCCGTTGCGCTGGATGCTGAAAAAGCATTTGACAGGGTTAATTGGCAGTTTATCTTTTCCACACTTGCTTGGTTCGGTTTTGGCCCTAAATTTCTTTCCTATGTTTCATTACTTTACTCTTTCCCTAGATCCTTTATTTTAGCTAATGGCCTTGTTTCTTCTTCTTTTCCTTTATATAGAGGTGTCCGCCAAGGTTGTCCACTTTCTCCACTTTTATTTATCCTGGCGTTAGAACCCTTTCTAATAAAAATCTGTTTGAATAGGAACATCACAGGTTTTCCATATTGCGATAAACAACTAAAGCTTTCCGCTTATGCGGATGACATCCTTTTATTTATCTCTAACCCTCAATCCTCTATACCATCGTTTCTCTCTGAAGTCAATGACTTTGCTCTGGTCTCTGGATACAAACTCAACACAGACAAATGTGAAATTCTCCCTTTAAATAGGCACTGCTTCCATGCTGACTTCCTGACATCTTCTTTTCACTGGAACCCAACAAAGATCAAATACCTAGGCTTATGGTTCACACCTTCTATTAAAGATACTGTAGCATTAAATTTAAAAAATTTACAACAGACTTTAACTGACTCCACCTCACGTTGGCATCCTTTATTTTTATCCTGGTGGGGTAGATTAGATTCTATAAAAATGATGTTAGTACCAATAATTTTATTTTTCTTATCTAATCTTCCAATCAATGTCCCCAAATCTTGCTATAAGAAAATCTATAATATTTTATCAAGATTTTTATGGCAAAACAAAAAAGCTAGGATGTCTTTTGCCAAACTTCAACAACCTAAACATTTGGGTGGAGTCAATTTTCCAGATTTTTCTGCTTATCATACTTCATTTTTTCTTAAATACTCTTCTCATTTGTTATCTCAGAATATGACTGACCCCATCTCTCAACCCCTATGGGTAGACATAGAAACTTCTTTCTTTTACCCTTTTACCTTCGAAGAAGTGATATCTATATCTCAAGTTCCAACAAGAATGTCTCTTCCCATCCTTAAGAATTCCCGTAAAGTTTTTCATCCTTTATTAATCAAAGGCCTTGATGAACGTACCCGTTTTTTGCAATCCCCAATTTGGTATAACAAGCTGATTAAAATTAAGAATAGAACCCTTTTTTGGAAGGATTGGTTAGTCTTAGGACTTAAATGGACTCATCAACTCTTCCAGGGAGATTCTTGTATTCCCTTTTCCATAGCCCAATCCCGTTTTTCTCTGCCTCTTTCCTACCACTCCAAATATGTATCGCTAATTGAAGCTGCTCAATCCTCTTATGATGTTTTTGGGTCCTCCCCGCACCTGTCAAATCTTCTTCGACTATTCTTTCTTCCCTATGCACCTCTTCTTCTGCCTCTCAAATTTATAATAAGTTAAGAGAACCCTCAGTTACCCGTGATAAATCTAAAATAGAGTGTGACTGGGAGTCTGACTTAGGCGAATCTTTTTCTCTCCTTCAATGGAACAAAATTTGGACCAAAATAAGGAAGTCTTCTAGAGCAGCCAATACTACACAAACTCTATTTTTCATATATAATAGACTTCTGATCACTCCAGCTAAATTGCATCACATAGACCCCTCTACCCCCTCTATTTGTTGGTCTTGCCAAGCCCCTGTAGCTGATCTTAAGCACATGTTATTTACTTGTCCACCCATTTATCATTTCTGGATTAGAGTATGGAAACAAATTAACAAAATTTTCTCTACCCATATTCCCTTTTCTTATTCATATATTTTTCTAGGTAGTGTCTCAGAGATATGGCCGACCTCAATTACTAATGTTTCGATTGTAGATCTACTTATTGCAGTTGCATTTCAACAAATTACAAAGTCATGGAAACAAGCCTTGAATGTTTCCTTTCAAGCATGGTGGTATGGTGTATGTTATAACCATAGGTTGGATAGGGCATATGTTCATCCTATTACACTTGCCATCAAACGTGATTTACTGTGGTTACCTATCACCAACTTTTTAAATGCTTCTGCTCAAACCATGCCTTTACATAATCCCAGGATTGAAGAAGTACCCAAGCCTCCTTGAAGTTAATGGTTATTATTAAATGTCTAATCTATTTTGGATTTTGGTTGAAACGTGTTATACAACTATAGAAATTAATATATGTCGTTTTTGCATTTTAAGTATATGATCAGTGTTATTACCTGATGCAATCTCCTCCCATTCTTTTTCTCTCCGTCCCCCCTTCCCCTATACGATATCATTTGTATTACATTATATTCAGATGTCATATTGTATTGATGTTAATTCAAAATTTTATATCTAATAAACTTACTTTTAAACTTAAAAAAAAAAAGAAAGGAGTAGCAATCAGAAAAAGGGGGAGGAGGAGGATTGGGCTAGGTTCACCCTCCTGTGTGATCAGAATACATCAAAAAGAATCCGTAGGTGACGGATCAAAAGAACCTAGCCAAGAAACAAGGGCGGGTTCACCAATTGGGGTGAAGGCCACCTCTACTGGTAGAAAAGAAAAAATTATTTTCTTGTGTCCCCTCACTCACCCAGGGTTGCCCCTAGGTGACATGCTTCATCATTGGGGCCATCCCAAACATCTACTGATTGGGGCGTGCTGCGACTTGCGGATTTACGTAGGAGCACTTACCTTGTGAGGCTATGTGTCGTGCAGTGTAGGGGTCTGCCTTGGGACTGAATAGGTCGTATTGACGGAGGGTTGCTGAGCACAGGTTTCTACAGGCCCCTCCACCCAGACAGACCATGAGGCGAACTTTTGCCAAAAAATAATTAATACGTGTTCAGAAGCAACCGTATGTATATATTTTTCCCAATGCTCACACAATAGGTGTGCATTAATAATTTTTCACTTCACTTTATTATAGGTCCGGCACGGAGTGGTACACAAAGGGCTGGTCCCTTTGTTGTCCTGAAGAAAAGGTTTAGGGGATACCTTGAAACATGTTGACATAATACAAGGGATTATAATTACATAACAGTTACATTTCCCTTTTATTAACCCCCCTTTTATCCCTACCAACTAGGAGCAGGAATAAAACAATAGCTCACTAGTTAGGTAATTTTTTAAAACATCACTTACACCACTCCCCCCTACACTGCACGACACATAGCCTCACAAGGTAAGTGCTCCTACGTAAATCCGCAAGTCGCAGCACGCCCCAATCAGTAGATGTTTGGGATGGCCCCAATGATGAAGCATGTCACCTAGGGGCAACCCTGGGTGAGTGAGGGGACACAAGAAAAGACATTTTTCTTTTCTACCAGTAGAGGTGGCCTTCACCCCAATTGGTGAACCCGCCCTTGTTTCTCAGAAAGGAGTAGCTACATCATGTTTCATATCTTTGAAATGGTGGTGATAAATCCTCTCTAGTGGTAAAGTTAGATTTGACATTACCATTATAGAAATGCCACTTTTAGAATGTGGAAATGTCTTTGCTCTTAACGTTGCTCTGTGCACCTGCAGCCTGTCTCCAATCCATGTCTGGGTTGGGTGACAGCTACAATTTGTGCATTCCCTCTAGACAGCCACAAAGACAAGAAGGGTTAGGTGTGACAGAGGACTCATCTGCATTCTGCTAGACTTCCTGGGCAGAAAGGGGGATAGGTGGCTCACACTTACATCTGATTAGGCTGTGTCCTGTCCTCACACAAAGGGCTAATTATCACCCACAGATTGCCTGGCAGACAGGACTGGGTTGAAAGGGATACTTGTGCACTTCAGAGAGTTCCTTTGAAGTCACCCTCTACTTTTGGGTATAAAAACTAGGGCTCTGACAATAACAACTCAATACACTACTAGACCTGGAAGACCTCTGCTGAAGTAAAGACTGCTGTGCTGTAAGAAGTGCCACTTCACTGTGACTGACTGTTCTGATGAATTGCTTCTCTGCTTTGCTGAGCTGCCTTTCTGCCTGCTGATCTCTGCCCTGCGGAGGACAGGGACTGGACCCATCTCAATTGAACCCTGAGTGACTCTAAAGCTTTGCTGGCTTACCTCCTGTTTTCTGAAGTCTTAGGGGCACAAAAGACTTGCTGCAATCCTGATGATGCTGCTAAACTCTACCATCTGTGAGTCCTGCCCTTGGCTGAGGTGCCCATTCCAGTCCTGGGCCTCAGAAGTGGGTTGCACAGCTGATTTCTACAAAAACTCCAAAGCAGAGGCTGCTCAGCGATGGACAATCCACAGCCTGTGAGGCAAGTCAACGACGCTCACCGCGACATGATGATGATGCATTGCATTCACTTCAAGGGAGCTCAACGACAACGCTGGACCCCCTTTGCGCAGCTCAACAGCGACGCAGTAGCCTCTCGACATCGACAAAAGCTCCATCCAAGATATTTCTTCAGTGGGACCAGTCTGGGTCCTGTAGCCGGCCTGCCGTCGATCGCGGTCGGCCTGAATTTTGAATTCGCACCGGTCCCTCGCGACCTCAAGTAACTTTTTGACCGCTAGTGACTTCTAAGCACTGTTTTCAGATGTAATCTTTAAAAATTCATATCTCAAATTCTACTTATTTGATGTTCGTCATTTTGGTCTTGTTTTAATTAGATAAAAATTCTCTATTTTCCTACCCCTGTGTGGAGTCTTTCTGTGGTGTTTTCATTGAGTTACTGTTTTTTAAGTGTTACACATTGCCTCTTACGTTAAGCCTGACTGCTCTGTGCCAAGCTACTACAGGTTGAGCACAGGTTACTTTAGTGTGTGTATCTGACTTACCCTGACTAGAGTGGCGGTCCCTACTTGGACAGGGGGCAAACCTTTGCCAACTAGAGACCCCTTTTCTAACACGTGGGTATTGCAGATATCAAGGCTACAGGGTTTTCACTCTTGGGACTTCATTGGTATTTCCAAATGGGGGGTGTGTAGGCCTCAAGCCACTTCAAAACATTTGACCAATTAGAAAAATAATATTTTCTTAGTAATACCCAATTCTTTAAGTATCTGCAATTTCACCACAGGTTAGAAGCCTATGCAGGAAAAATAGTGGCAGTGCCTGAATTCAAATCATTGGATTGCAAAATCACAGGGAAAAAGGGTAAATCCAAAATGTATGCTAAATGCCTATATCCACTGTTGCAATTAAGGGAAAAATGGGAGCATGATCTTGGACAACTTGAAGATGAAGAATGGGTAGAAGCTAAGATGGCCTCATGTCCGTTGGCCATCACCTCCCACTTAGGACTTACAGAATTCAAGTACTTTCATAGAGCGCATTATCACCAGATCTGGTTATGGCAAGTGATTAGAGTGACCTCTCCTATCTACTCATGATTTATGCACACAACATGTTCTGCATGTTATTTGAACATGTCTGGCTATTAAAAAGTTCTTGTAACAAGGTCGGGAGGAACTGGCAGTGATAGGGGGGTCACTGGGTGGGGCTGAACCCTAGAGAAACTATTCTGGGGATCATGACAGCTGGAAGGGCACAACAAGTTCAAAGACTCTTGTGGGGATTGGATTTTTAGTTTCATGTAAATTGATGAGTGTGCAACACTCCAACTTAACAGGGGGAATGATGCAGGGGTATAGATAGCTGCATCCATCAAGGAAGCTGTCTACAAGATGTGTGGGTGTATGAGGAAGCATCAGAGAATCTGGGGTTGTGGCAGCAGAGAGTGGTCATCGCTGAATGAAACGGAAGGACATTTATTGGTATCTAAATTATCCATTGACAACCAACAAGATTCTGTTGTGTGGGAGGACAGGACCCGTGCTCAGTCTCCATTTTAGTTTCCTGTTTTAGCTTGACATCATTTTTTCTAATAGTGACTTTTTACATTATTTACATTTACACAATATTATACTTAGAAATCATTATACATGCAGCTCATTTCTTAGCAAGCACTTATTATCATGCTATTTGTACACTCTGTACAACGCTAATAACATAGAACACGATGCTCTTGCATTTACGTTGTTCGGTTGGAGATAGTTCTAATACTCCAGACACACCATCATATCAGCTCTGCACATTTGACACAGTGCGTTTGGAACCGTGCTTTTATTATATAAATGGCCTCTGCATTACATTTAACAGAGGAGCACTTCTGCTGGGATTGTTCTGGAATGCAACGAAGGAGTCCTGCTGACTTTGACTCCTATCTTGCAAAGAACGATAACCTGTTCCTCACAGGCTGGGTTCCTAATACATCACACTCAGGTATGGGGGGTTAGTCTGGCAGAGTGTACTCCCACTATGCTATCAATAGTATAGATAGTGTTAGGTAGGAGTACAATCATATAATCCTAATGTAATCATGGTTGAATTGTTTATCTTTTTCACCATTCTTGTAATGCTGGTTACAAAGCTTTGTTTCTTCTATCCAATCATTGCAGCACATTCTTTGTTTACAAGAATGCAATTGTTTTAATAAATGTTTGAAAAGCCAATTTGTATATTTCTTGTGTTTACCTTGAGCATGCAAAAGTAAACAACAAAAGGGTAAGATCTGTTTCCATGTTTTCCCTGGGAAGTAAAAGAGTGGACATGTTTTAGGTTGCTGAACCCATCTGGTACCCTGGGAAGGTAAGGAGTTCAGATGGGGCACTGTGAGCTAGCTAGAACCCAGGCCAACATTTTCTGATGATGTGTGAGACTCAGTCCCCATATTCTGAAGCGTATGTTGTCCAAATACACAGCCCTACTTAATTCGTTGGAATCGTATAACAATAATTTTGTGGGTGGGGCGTGGGAAAGAGGGACTGCTTAATGGGGAATGCTTGATGCACTCTATCTTCTTTCTAACACCATCGCCGATTGTATACGTTGTACTGGACTTGCTTATCAGCAACATTAAAACTAAGTTATGAAAATAAAAAGTAGATTTTGAACGTTCACTAATGCTGTTGGGAATTGGTACACAGTCACAGCGAGTCGCGAATCCTACAAACATCCAGTCTACTAAATTACTCACTTAGTACTAAGCCTCAGCCTGCTCATGTCACCAGTCAAAAAAAATCCACGAGTGCTCTGTGTCTATGCCACCATTTCAAGTATAGGAGGCATATAATGCACCAGTTCAGGGTATTCCTGTGGACATGGAGAATACACATCTGTTTATTAAGTCCCCCCATGCTCCCCACCTCGGGAAGTGCCTGCGATTTCGATAAATCCTAGCTTTCACTTATATACCAATATTGGGAAAGCAGAAAGAGGGGGATTTAAAAAAATAAATAATTGGGGGATTTAATTTCCCCTTTAACTTGCATTGAAATGAAGGCAATTTGAGACGAGGGACAGCTAGATTACAGCCATGTTTGGCATTAAGGGTCGGGAGTCTCCCGTCTGAATCGGGTATGTGAGCATGTTTGCTCTAATGCTGAAGAGACTTGGGACAGCGAAGTGGGGGCATTAAACATAATGAGAATTGAGATTCCGATCTCATGAGCATCATGTTCTAAGAGGCTCGGCTTCAGAGTGCATTGTGAAAGCAGAATTAAACAGCATGACTTAAAAGACCAAATTATATGCCTCAATTGTTTCACAAAAAGGGATTTGTGTTGCAGTTGTGGGAGATTCTGCGGAAGACGAATAGCAGGTTTCAGTACATTTGTCACATATTGTCATTAGAGTGTAAATGCATCGGACAGGAATTGTTTTTTATGCAGCTCAGTGTTTATTCTCGATTTGCTTTTCAGCTCCCTCTGTCTGCCCTGTTTTAAGTCTGAAATATGATCCTCAAAGGCATCGAGCAGCAGCCAATATGACAGCCTAACCCCCTTTTCAGTAGCATTTCGGGTGTACTTCGTTTTACTTTGCTTATAAACTACTTTGTGTAAATTCATCTAACACTATCTGAGCGTAATGCAAGCTGCACCCCCACCTTTGATCTCTCGCCGAATCAGTAACCAGACAGGCCTTTGCACAGCCATACAGATGAATATTGGACATGACACCAATGAAAGGCCGAAGATTTTTCAGTTTTCATTCATCTTGGGCGCTCCCTAATGCTGCAATCATACGCCATTTCGTGATGCTGCCAGTGCGAATTAATTCCATGAACTGGCATTTTCTATTATATTCCTGACATGTACCATGTGCCATGTTTCAGTGGTGCCCCAAGTGTAATGTGCTTATGTAGAGAACCAGAATATTTGACAAAGTTAACTGAAAAAGATGCGATTTCAATATTATATATATTTTTTTAATAATGTGTAATCCATTGTAGGTCCTAACCTCTCATCAAGCTTGCAAAATATATCCTACTATAATCTAAGTATATGCAATTTACCTAGTAAAAATAAATAGGAAATATACTATGTGGCTGGTGGCACGTGTAATTAAATTTTTTAAATCTTTTAAATTCAGGAACATTATTGAAAGTTTCGGACAGCATTTTATGACTGCTTTATATCTATTTTATTTTAAGTTTGTATTACCACATACCTTTACTTTATAAACACTTTAGAAGGGCACTGGATTTCTGTTGCTCACAGCGCCCAAACTTTCGCCAACCATTGGATTCTTTGTGCTCCCAAAGAGGCTGTCTGCACAATAGTAGGAATCCACTAGTTATGGGGGCCAACAAGCAGCTCCTCCAGGTTTTCAGAACTTTACAGGAAGTTATTTAGCAAAAATTCAGTCTTTGATGCTTTAATGGACTCGGCGTGATTCTCATTAGGTCAGAGGTTGACTGGCAGACTGTACCACATAGGAGGAACCGAGTGTGAATTAGATTGTCCACCCATCTGACAACGATGGGGATGAGGTACAATGGCCAAATTAGTCATGGCAGAGCTTCGAGTGTGGGTTGTGAGATGTAGGAAGATGGGGAAACATTTCACTCTGATTATGGTTGCTTCGACATTAACAGACGTTCCCTAAGCTAATTTTACACATAGGTATACATTAATTTTTTCTACGTTGAACGGAATGCTTCTTTTTAGGTTTCATATGAAACGGTGATTGAGACATGAATGGCAAAGTTATTGTATTCTGTATTTCACATACACTTGGGGAAGCATCCAGCATCAAACAATATGCTTTAGCAAACTTAAACAGGTGTGTATCCTAAATTCAGTTTTGTCTTTCCTTTTTATGAAACGTTTCAAAATGCGCTTTGTTTTCCTTCCCCATTTTATTAATTTTAATCACGTGGTATTGATCCAGCGGTCTACTAACAACAGATACTCTACTACCATATACTCACTTGGGCCCATACAACTTGCTTCCGCTGCGCTCTAAGTAAACCACTGGAGTCTATTAGTTTTATATGTTACTCATACCTCAAGATCTAGTTATTACTTCTTTAACTAAACCTTTTGCTGATCAAATAGTTCTTTCCTCTGGTCAATGGACCAGTTAGGTGGAACTAGTTGATGGCGTTAATTGACATTACTTATTATGCATTTCTTAACAAGTATAAAATAATGACAGATTCAATAAGTTTTGAAATCTTTATCTATATTGGGGTTTTGAACCATCTCAAAGCGTTTCAGTACAAACACCCTCATTCGCGGGAGTGCCAATTCAAAAATATCTCAAATAACACTTATCAATTCAGATCCACACAATAACTATGCTCAGAAAGAAGTGGATAGAGACAGAAGAGCATTTATCAAACGATGAATTTCATAATTACCAAAGTATGGTGTGAAGACCAACCCCCTGGCCAAAGGGCTGGTAAGGGCCTCCCAGGACAGATCAGGAGACAAAGGCTTCAGGACAGGAATCAGGTCAGGATACTTTACCTCTCTAATTACCGACGACTATGTCGCACCCCTCTCTGACACTCTCTTCCTCCTCGTGGTTCTTCCGCGATCTTCTTTCTATCCCACCCAAATTAAGTAGATGGTTCTGCATTCGGTTTCTTCATCAGCATTTCAGAACACCACCCCGGCACACCCCGAAGTCAGGCTTCTTCAACGCGCAAAAGCTCGTTCAACCCGACTTGACTCTCGAACTCTCAACTCTCGACCCCCCGAACTTCCTCCTCTTCTAACTAAACTACCTCAATTATACCTTTCCATAGGCATGTACCACCCATTAATGTTTCATTTGCACAGAATACTAACTTCTGATTGGACAGGCGAGGGGGGGATGATCATCACACCACACTTATACTTCATTTTTTCTCTTTTAACCATTGTTTCCAAACTCCTCCCCTCAAGCTTTTATTCCGCCCTTCTTTTCCCATACAGCTTTAAACTTTATTAATACATTTGTAACTGATTTCTTGAATAAATTTCTTCATATGAACTCTTCACCCTCATGTTCCCACGGCACATCTCCACCGAACTTGGACACGTGACAAATCCTTAGTCATCTTCCAAGCTTCCGTATCAGGGCGCATGCGTCGAGCCATATTGGTCTGCTCGACCAGGACAACTTTAACAGGCCCAAATATGCACTAATAATAAAGTCGAAAAAGAAAAGTATTATTCTCAAAAATAAATGATTTCACTGAATACCACCAACCTCTACTCTAACCCATACCATTTGTTATTTCTCTCTCTGCATTTGCGTTAGTTATAAACCCATTTCTAATTTCAGCAAAGCAGGTGTCATGCATGTGAGCTTTCAGGCGGCCATTTTATAGCTTTTTGCGCAAGCGCCAGAATTTCCCTCCAAGCGTCAGTACGTCATACTACGTAGATGCAGTAGACGCATGCGCAGTAAAGATCCCATGTTAAATGCGTTCTAGTCCTACGTCCGTGTTATTTGCAGTTTGTAAACACATAAGAAAGCTTCATTCTTTTCCCGCGTATAATGAAAATGCATATTATTAATCACGAGACATGTCGTTAGTAATTAGTTAGTAAGTTAAATCGAGAGGATTGCTTCTGAGCAAGTCTCGTGTCTGAGTCCTTGCTCCATCAATCCCCTCTCTGATGGCATATTAAGCCATCACAAAATTCCCATCCATCCCAGATATCAACTTTAGCACTTCTCAGTTTTCTCTATTTGGCTTCCCAACCTTTCATCAACTGTCTCATTTCCTTCTAAATCTCGCATCTTCTTGTATAACCTGCCTTTCATTTCTTCCAAGCGTATTTTGTCATACTTTCTTTTACGTGTCTGTCCCTTTCCTTTTCTGTTCAAGTGTACTTTTCCTTTCGTACCTTTTCTACAACATCTATATGTAATCATTATTAACATCACTATTGTTATTATCATCACTAATGGTATCATTATTTGACCTAGAAAACTTTTCCCAAACCCAACAAACCATTTCCCTATTGATGTTATACTTTTTGTTAGTCTTCCCCACACACTGTCAACATCCAGTTGGGTCAAACCTTTATGTATTCTCGTAATATTTTCAATATATCCTTTAATTTCTCTGCTCTTGTCCGGAATATAAGTGCAGCAATGTTGAACTTTCAACATGCCACAAACTCCACCTTCTTTTGCTAACAATATGTCAAGAGCAAGACGATTCTGTAAAACCATTGATCTAATTGCAACCATTTCTGTGTAAATCATTAAAAATCCTCCTGCAGTATCTGTAGAAAGACGATCAACTATGGTTGATAACTTACAAATTTTCTGTGAATTTAAGATGACTCCAACTGAGGGTATCAGTGCACTAAAAATATCTCCTACGATTTCAGAAAAACTAGCCCTTCTTCTTCGTGTTAGTCCATTAGAATTTCCATTGGTTCCACTGATTTTGTCTACATGATAAATTTTTGGAAAAACTATTCCAAAATAATTGCTTCCGTACCATCTTGCAGGTAACCTGTAGTATGCATTACTCCCACAAACATAATACACTCCTGGAAACACAGGATCAGTTCCCCCTTTTAGTCCCCATCCTCCTAATATTAGGAAGTTATGTTCACATTCACTGGAACCAATGTATAATCTGTCTTTAATCTATGGAGGCAGAATTTTCCCCTTTTCACAAAGTCCAGGGACATCGCAGCATGAGCCTTGCAACTTGCATAGATTCCCTCCTTCCCAACCCATGGAGGTACATGGGTTTTCTGTGTAGTTGCCTTCTTCATTAAATCCTGTCTCCTTTCTTCTACTAAATCTAAAAATTCTTTTTCTTCTTTTCTTAATGTACATGTTAGATTATCTTCATGTGCCTGAACTAAATCTATTGAACTCATTGTTATGAAAAATTCACCCATAAATCGTGCATTTTTACTACTAACTACTGGATTCATATTCTTTCTAATAGGAAGTTCAGGAAATATTACATCTAAGTTAGAATAAGAATACTGCAATCTTCCTGTAGTATAAAATAAACTTGACAAAATACTACATGACACACCATACGTTAAAGGTATATGGTGATACGTCATCCCTTCTGATACTGATGAGGGCAATTTCATGCATACATAACAGTTGTTAATTTGCATAGTGCTAACATACTGAAATAATAATTTAATAAACACAATAGAGGACGTATTATAGTCTGATTCATTATGATAGTTTGCCTCATCTTCCACTCCTATTTCTATTTTAGTTTCTCTTAATCTATCTATTTTAACATTAGTATCTGTATTATTCTTGTCACTTGTTTCCATTATTAAAGGTACCCCTACTGTTAGGAATAACCATCCTAATATTGCTAATAAAATACTACAAAAACAAAATCTAAGACACTTTCTTTTAACTCCACATTTTGGTTTTCCGCTAACTTCATTGTCGGCCATTTTGTCTCTGAGAAAATTTCTTTTCTCTTATCTTTTTCTCTTTTACAGTCTTTTGCCTTTTTTTTTTTATTCTTAAGGAGGTTTTAATTGGCTTTCGTCAATTTGTGCAATATGGACTTCTTCTGTCTCATCAGACAGATCCAGGGACTCAAATTCTTCAAGAATGACGTACGTCCACTCTGGAGCCTTATATTTTCTGTTTAAGTTTCTCAATCTTGGACTTCTTCGAGTTATTTTTGCTAATGTTTGCTTAGGTCTTGTTTGACTTGTGATTTCATTCACTTGCTCTGGTTTCTTTTCAGATTTTCTCAGGTGATATTTTAGTTTCTTTACTCCAGTTGGCCAATTGTCTCCTTTTCTGACTCTTTTAATTTGTACTGCTTTTTCACCTTCCTTATCTCCTTGTAAGGTTCGCTTTATTTCATTTATTCTGGGCACAATCTGTTCTATTTCTCTGTTTTCTGTGCTTGTACCTTCTTTTGCTTCTTCCTGCTCAGGATCTACTGTGTTTTGTTCTTCTTCCTGAGCTTGTTCTTCTAATTCTGTCTGATCCTGCTCAGGTCTTACTTCAAATCTTTCTTCTTCTGCCTGAGTTTGTTCTTCTAACTCTATCTGGTCCTGTTCAGGTCTTAATTCAAACCTTTCTTCTTCTGCCTGAACGTGTTCTTCTCTTTTTCCCTCCTCAGGTTTGTTTATGTCTTTTTCTGTTTTCACCTGAGTGTGTTCTTCTTCCCCTATCTCTTCCTGACTACTTTCTTGTCTTGTCTTTTCAGTTCTGTTCTTCTTCTGGTTTCAATGGCATCATCAATTACTTCAATCACTGGGATCCATTCTTCCTGACTTAGCTCGGGCTGCTCATCATATGGTTGTCTTTCAGAATCTATCACTCTAGATTCTTCAATTTCACAGTTTACAACTCCTGATGCTTCAGCCTGCTCAGTCAGTGGTGGCTCTTGTTGATCTAATGGGCTCGGTACTCTTCTGGTATGACTAGCGTGAATCCAATTGGGCAAACCTGCACACTTCACTGCTGTGGTAGTGACTAGTATGACTTGCCTTGGGTTGTCCCACCTTGGTGCTAGACACGATTTTCTTGCGTGTTTCTTCACTAGCACCCAATCTCCAGGATTCAAATCATGCGTTTGATCTGGCTGTCTTTCAACTGCGTCTTCTCCAACCTGATGAGAGATAGAATGCATCATTTCAGCCAATCCTTTGCAATAGTCCAATACCAGATCATCAGTTATACTCATTAGTTTATTTCCAGGAATGAACGCCTATCTCATGGCTCTTCTCATGAGTACCTCATGTTGACTCATTCCTGTTTTTCTGTCTGGAATGCTTCTGAGACCCATTAGTACAAGAGGCAATGCATCTGGCCATTTCAGCTATGTGGATGCACACACCTTTCCCAATCTTGACTTGATTGTGCCATTCATTTGTTCAACAATTCCAGAAGCCTCTGGACGATAAGCACAGTGTAGTTTTTGTTCAATGTTAAATGCAGCACAGATTAATCGAATTATTTCCTTATTAAAATGAGGGCCTCTATCTGATTCCAAAGTGACCGGAAAACCAAACCGTGGCACTAACTCCCTCAACAATAATTTTGCAACTGTAAGACTGTCATTTCTTCTAGTAGGGTAGGCTTCCACCCATCTTGAGAAAAGGCACACTATGACAAGTACATATTTCAATCCGTTGCAGGGGGGTAACTCAATGAAATCTAACTATAATCTGGTGAAGGGTCCTTCTGCCTTTCCGATTTTTCCCCAGCTTACCACTGTCTTTCTACCTGGGTTCTGCTGTTGACAGGTTAAGCATCTTTGGCAAAGGCTCTCTGTGATTACCCTGAACTTCGGATTGTACCAACTCTGTCTGAATAGTCTGATCATTGAATCTCTCCCTATGTGTGTCACTCCGTGATATACCCTCGCCATTTTTGAAAGCAGACAATCTGGCATGACTGGTCTTCCATCTAGATACACCCATACTTCATCATGTGGTCTTTTGGTACAGGCTGCCTTTATCCAGATTTCTTTTTCCTTTTCCTCAACTTCTTCCTGCAATTGTCTAATCTCATCCCATGTCTCTGGCACTGAGAAGTGCATAAGTTGGCATCTGGTTTCTCCTGTTTCAATTTTTCTGTTTATGGCTACTGCATTTTTAGCGCAATATTTCGCCACTTGGTCAGCATAATTATTACCAGCAGTCACATAGTCATTTCCTGACTGATGTGCAGCGCATTTTACAACTGCTATCTCTTTTGGCAATTGTAATGCTTCCAACAAATCCTTCACATTTTTGCTGTTTCTGATTGGAGACCCTGAAGAAGTCAGAAATCCCCTCTGCATCCAAAGCTGGCCGAAGTCATGCACAATCCCGAAACCATATTGACTATCCGTAAATATGGTTACTCTCCAATTTTTCCCCTTTTTACATGCCGTTGTCAAGGCAACTAATTCAGCTACTTGTGCAGACTTGACCCCAAGTAAAAAGGATGCTTCAATTACCCCTGAAATTTTGCAAACAGCATATGCAGCACTTAGACCTCCCTCTTGTGTCCTAAGGCAGGAGCCGTCTACAAATAACTCATGATCTGCTTCTTTTAGTGGTGTCTCTCTTATATCCGGGCGGGGCTTTGTGCATAACTCAGTCTAAGCAATCATGATCACTTTCATCTTTTACTTCTTCATCGCAGGGGTCTGGCAATAGGGTAGCTGGGTTCAAAATCGTACACCTTGTCACAGTCACATTCTCAGCTCCCAAAATTATTCTTTCGTACTTTGTCAAACGACTAGGGGTGAGGTGCTGTGTTCTTGTTCTTGTTAAAAGAATCTCAACCGAGTGTGGAACGAATACCTTTACCGGATGTCCCAACACTATCGACTCACTTTGCTCCAGACTCATACAAGCAGCAGCAACTGCTTTTAAGCAGCCAGGCAATGCTGAAGCCACCGGGTCCAATGTGGCTGAAAAATATGCCATTGGATGCCGACTCAATCCATGTCTCTGTGTTAAAACTGAAAGTGCACAATTTTCTCTTTCACAACAAAACAAAGCAAAATCTTTTGTATAGTCTGGCATGCCCAAGGCAGGAGCCTCACACAGACAATTTCACAATCTCACAAATGCTTCTAGACAGTCATCATTCCAATCAATTGGATCTTTTGCTCGTTTTCGAATCATCTGTATTAGTGGTTTCGCCAACACAGAGAATCCATTTATCCATTGTCTGCAGTATCCAACCACTCCCAGAAACATTCTCATTTCTCTCTGAGTCTGTGGCAATTGCAGTCCTTTGATTATTTTTATTCTTTCCGGTGTCACTTTTCTAACTCCTCTTTCTATTTTATGCCCTAAATATCTTACTTCCTGTCGGCAGAACTGTAATTTTTCTGGAGACACCTTGTGTCCTCCTTCAGCCAAATGGTTCAGCAAAGCAATTGTATCTGTGACACAAGCTTCTCGCGTTTTTGATGCCACTAACAGGTCATCAATGTACTGAACCAGAACAGAATTTCTGGACATAATCAATGATTCTAGCCACTTTTTCAAAATCTGATTAAAGATTGAAGTACTTTCTTTGTACCCTTGAGGAACACGACACCATGCGTAAATACGATCTTCAAATTTAAACGTAAACAAATACTGGCTGTCTTGGTGCAAAGGAATAGAAAAGAACGCTTGGCATAAATCAATTACTGTAAACCATCCTGCATTCCATGGTATCTGATAAAGGATCACTGCTGGATTTGGCACGATAGGACAACAGGGAATTACAATCTTATTTATTTTTCGCAGATCTTGCACTATTCTGTACTTTCCGCTAGGCTTTTTCAGTCCCATTATTGGTGAATTACAGGGTCTACCCATCACTTCTTTTAAAATGCCTTGTTTAACCATTCGTTCAATTTCCGGAATGATTCCTGCTTTTACTTCTAAACTCATTTTGTACTGTCGGGTATTTGGATACACTGCACCTTCCTTCACTGTCACTTTAACTGGGTCTATATTTTTCATTAGCCCAATATCTTTTCCTGTAAAATCCCACACTTCTGGATTGACTGTGGTTCTCAACTCTTCTGGTAATTCATTTTCAGTTATTAGTGAAAACATTTCATCTACTTCTGTTCCCTGTTTGGCCAGCATCATCTTGTATGCCACATCTTCATCAGGGGTTTGGAAAGCGACACCATCCGGTGTACAATAGATCGTGCAATTCATTTTGCACAAAAGATCTCTTCCCAAAAGATTTACAGGACTGGAATCGCAAACTACAAACCGATGCATTTCCTGAAAGTTTCCAATGTGCACCTCCATTGGCTTTGTGATTGGTGTTCTAATCTGTTGGTTAGATACGCCTAAAACTTGGATTGTCTCTCCCGAGAGGGGTAGGTTTGGGATGTCTGCTGTTCTCACAGTAGACCTGGTAGTACCAGTATCCAATAGGAAAGTAATGTCTTTACCTTCTACTCTCCCATCAACAAATGGACCTGACTGATCTACCGGCAAGGATGCGCCAAGCATGCACTCCTCTTCCTCCCCCCTCAGGCACCGTCATTGTGCAGTATCTGAACGTTCCCCATCATTCTGCAAAAAATATTGAGAAATTGTTCTATTATTCTTACCACTTTCTCCTTGAAATCCGGTGTTCGTACTGAAACTTTGATGGTTCACAAAATTTGGCATATGAGCTGGTGGTACCTGATATTGTGGAGTGACTACCTGTTGCTGCTGATTCATAAGTACTTCATTCTGCATCTGTGCGATTAAATTTTGATTTGGCCCATTATTATTCTTATTATTCTGATTACTCTTACACTCGTTCTTCCAATGTCCAAGCTTTCCGCACGCATGACAAGGGAACTTCTTTTTTGCTTCTTCTCTGTCCATTCGCCCTTTAAATCTATTACCATTCGTTCCTTGATTATTCTGACTCTGTTCTTTTACTGGATTATTATTTTGCTCACTTGTCTTCTCTTCCTGCTGCTCTGCCAATTTAACTTGAGCCCACATCATTTTCTCTTTCAGCTTCCTTCACCTGGCCTCTATGTCATCCCCGCAATATTTCGCGTACTTTAAAATTTCATCCACTGTCTTACTTTGCCAGCACAACATGTGCTGCTGTATCATCTGACTAATTTCCGGTTTCAAGCCATATACAAACCGATACACAAAATGTCCCATATCTTTGTCACCAATGTTCTCAAAACCACTATACTGCTTGAACACCTGCAACAATCGCTCATAATACGCATGTACAGATTCATTCGGTTCCTGTGTTGTTCTATCTATTTTTACCCAATCTGTTTCTTTAGGAGGGATTTTCCCTTTCAAATATGTAATCACTTGGTGATACTTTTTCATCACTTCTTCTGATAGTGCTCCTGTTTTTGCAACTCTAGGATACTCCTCATTTGGCCAATCAATCGTGATCTTACATTCTGCCCATAAATCAGCAGGTACCACTATGTCAAATAGACCATCCAGATCTTTCAATAATACCTTTGAGACTTTCACAAACCTCTCTACCTGTTTGTACCACTCAACTGGCTTTTCTCTCAGTTTTGGAAAATCATTTGTAAACGATAAAATATCTTGTCTACTCCAAGGGACATGAACATATCCTCCTCCAGGAACCTCTCTCATTGGACACAACCTCTCCACTTTTCCTGTTTCTCTTACTGGAAATGCCGCTGTTGCCTTTCTTGCATGTACTTCTTCTTTCTTCCTTATCCACCTAATCCTCCATTTATCAATGTCTCCCCATTTCCGCAAAATGTTAATTAATTCTTTTATCTGTAACCTTTTTCCTGAAGCATTCACACTTTCTAAGTCTTTATCAGTAAAATCCACTCGATAGGGCTTCTGTAACAATTTTGATTTCCCTATATCTATTCCAATCTCTGAAGCAACTTCAGTCAATCTTTCATGAAATAGTCTTGCTCTCCTGGTTATACTCTTACATAGAAACAACAATTCTTCATCATTGTAAACATTTAATCTTTCTGTGCCCACACATCCTGTCATCATCTCTTCCAATTCCACTTTCAATCTGCTAATATTTAAAATCTTTGGTTTTGTGATCTGATTTTCCCTTTCCTGAGCCCACCTTTCTATATCTTCAGAGGTGACTACTGTTGTACCTGAAGTTCCAGCCGGAACCAAAGGTCTTCTCTCTCTTAAATTCATAGGTGTAACTCTCTTTTGAGTTTCCGCATTAGGTTCCACAATAGGGAGATCCATTAGCGAAATAACTGACTCACTTTCACTAACCTGATCATCTGTGATTACTATCTCTTTTCTAGGACTATTCAATGGAACTGTCACAAGTTGTGATTTCTGGGTATCATTATTATCCTAATATAATGGGATTACGGGACCAATGGTTACAGGTACTGTCAAAGTTTCAGTATTTAAATTCAATTGACTTATCCTTTGAACTAGTTCCTCCCTAGTTTTGTTCAAAGCTTCTCTTTCATTATCTTGCAACACTCTGTTGTATGATGTCTCATGTAAAATCTGTGGAGTTAATGGTATTCCCATTATGGGCGTGCTTGGGACAACCTTATTAGCTGCTTCTTGATATGGTGGTGGATTCTTAATTAAAATATCCTCTAACAATTCATCATCTGACTCTCCATATCCTGTCGAATTCATATGTTTTGCTTTCTCTTTACACTTTCCTCCAGAATGTTCCTCAGCCATCAACACTGGATATAACCCTTCCGATACCATCGCTCTCCTCCACTGTTTCATCTGCCCTTCTCTTGACTCATGCAAGTGTCTCGGAAAGAATCCTCTATATCTTCCACCTCTACATTTCTCTCTTTCATATGACTCAGTCTCCCATTCTTCCAAAGCCTCATATGGAGTTAACCTGGGTCTCGGTTCTAAATCATTCATCTTCAGTCTCAAATTCTGAAGAATCCTCCCATTAAACGTACCATCCTTAGGAAACGCTAACACACCATCATCCCTCTTGTACTCTACCCAATTTTCTAACCACACGCAAGTATGATATCCTCTCTCCATCATCATGAAAGATGCTGGTGTCTTCGGTGGCGGAATAGGAATACCCTCTCTAGTCAACACAGGCTTATCCTTAACAAAGAAATTCTTTATTCTCTTAAAAATTGACATCTTTCTTTTCTCTCCATACATTCTTGAAGAACGGTGCAGGAAATTGTATTCCGCAAACCCTTGAAATCTTCTACCTCTACGTCTTGCACTGACAGCCAAATCAAAATCCCGCATACAATCCTTCTCTTCTCCAATCCTAGCGCGGCTTCTAACTAAGTGTCCAATCAAATCAGGCTCACACTCGTACTCTGACCAATGTCAACGCTGCCTTTTCCTGACGTCAGTTTTGCTCCTCACTACCGACCCCTCCTTTACAATGCTGTTCCTGTCACACGCCGCTGCTTCTACCAATCCCAGCACGGCTCTTCTGTGACGTCGATCCTACACAGGCTATTTCTCACCCCTCCTTTACCAAGCTCCTCCTGTCACGCGCCCGCTGCTTCTACCAATCCCAGCGCGGCTCTCTGTGACGTCAGTACCACTCCGGCAACTGACCCTCCCATTGCAAGGTAATACGAAATTTTTATTTCTTCAAAAATTCTTTGAACTTCTTTGTTATTAACAACGTAAAAACATTCGCTACTCTGTCTGTTCCACTAAACCAAAAGGATAGTTTATTTTCTTCCACTGCGAGTAAAACCTTCCGCTTACTCTTCACCTAAGCTCCAGAGAACCTGCTACTCTTCCGGTATCTCCCGTTAAGGAATTTTGAGACCGGTATTTCACCAGCGAACTCCTTTTGCTGTCAATCTAGCTTAGAAGAACCTGCTACTCCTTCAGGGTTACCCTTACTAGGTGATATAACGCCTAAAGTTTCACCAGCGAACTCTTTGCTTTCAACCACTCTTACTTTTGTACAGAAAATAGTCCCTAGTTTAACACTGCCTGCCCTACCTAGCTTCTCAGTGTTATTCCAACAGTCGAGTAACCTCACTGCAGTGTGGTTTCTATCGCCACCTGCTATTCATTCCTCGGGAATTTTCCAGACAACATAAAACAGGACACTAACTCTTCTGTTAAAACATTAACCAAAAATCAATAATCTATACTTATCACCAAACTAGTCACTAACAACCATAGCTCTGCTACCAGAAAACTGATCCAGCGGTCTACTAACAACAGATATTCTACTACCATATACTCACTTGGGCCCATACAACTTACTTCCACTGCGCTCTAAGTAAACCACAGGAGTCTATTATTTTTATATGTTACTCATACCTCAAGATCTAGTTATTACTTCTTTAACTAAACCTTTTGCTGATCAAACAGTTATTTCCTCTGGTAAATGGACCAGTTAGGTGGAACTAGTTGATGGCGATAATTGACATTACTTATTATGCATTTCTTAACAAGTATAAAATAATGACAGACTCAATAAGTTTTGAAATCTTTATCTAAATTGGGGTTTTGAACCAGCTCAAAGCGTTTCAGTACAAACACCCTCATTCGCGGGAGTGCCAATTCAAAAATATCTCAAATAACACTTATCAATTCAGATCCACACAATTACTATGCTCAGAAAGAAGTGGATAGAGACAGAAGAGCATTTATCAAACGATGAATTTCATCATTACTAAAGTATGGTGTGAAGACCAACCCCCTGGCCAAAGGGCTGGTAAGGGCCTCCCAGGACAGATCAGGAGACAAATGCTTCAGGACAGGAATCAGGACAGGATACTTCACCTCTCTAATTACCGACGACTACGTCGCACCCCTCTCTGACACTCTCTTCCTCCTCGTGGTTCTTCCGCGATCTTCTTTCTAACCCACCCAAATTAAGTAGATGTTTCTGCATTCGGTTTCTTCATCAGCATTTCAGAGCACCACCCCGGCACACCCCGAAGTCAGGCTTCTTCAACGCGCAAAAGCTCGTTCAACCCGACTTGACTCTTGAACTCTTGACTCTCGACCCCCCGAACTTCCTCCTCTTCTAACAAAACTACCTCAATTATACCTTTCCATAGGCATGTACCACCCATTAATGTTTCATTTTCACAGAATACTAACTTCTGATTGGACAGGCGAGGGGGGGGGTGATCATCACACCACACTTATACTTCATTTATTCTCTTTTAACCATTGTTTCCAAACTCCTCCCCTCAAACGTTTATTCCGCCCTTCCTTTTCCATACATCTTTAAACTTTAATAATACATTTGTAACTGATTTCTTGAATAAGTTCCTTCATATGAACTCTTCACCCTCATGTTCCCAGGGCACATCTCCGCCGACCTTGGACTCGTGACAAATCCTTAGTCATCTTCCAAGCTTCCGTATCAGGGCGCATGCGTCGCGCCATATTGGTCTGCTCGACTCGGACAACTTTAACAGGCCCAAATACGCACTAATAATAAAGTCGAAAAAGAAAAGTATTATTCTCAAAAATAAATGATTTCACTGTATACCACCAACCTCTACTCTAACCCATACCATTTGTTATTTCTCTCTCTGCATTTGCGTTAGTTATAAACCCATTTCTAATTTCAGCAAAGCAGGTGTCATGCATGTGAGCTTTCAAGCGGCCATTTTATAGCTCTTTGCGCAAGCGCCAGAATTTCCCTCCAAGCGTCAGTACGTCATACTACGTAGATGCAGTAGACGCATGCGCAGTAAAGATCCCATCTTAAATGCGTTCTAGTTCTACGTCCGTGTTATTTGCAGTTAGTAAACACATAGGCAAGCTTCATTCTTTTCCCGCGTATAATGAAAATGCATATTATTAATCACAAGACATGTCGTTAGTAATTTGTTAGTAAGTTAAATCGAGAGGATTGCTTCCGAGCAAGTCTCGTGTCCGAGTTCTTGCTCCATCAGTATCATGTTTCTAAATCCAAGAATATGAAAACTTAAGATGCACTGTATTTTCTTAGTCCATCTACAAATATGCATTTATGTATTTCACGGAAACCACTTTATCAAACTTGAAAAAATCATATTGATACATTCTATTACAAATATTGAATTAATAATAATATTTATTTAAAAACATCTAACAACTTTAAGTTATTATATTGTTGTAAACCGCTTCTCACAAATCACCAGAGGCTTATTGGTGTGTTTTTCTTTTTGTTTAATGGCAGTAAGTAAAACTGTGTCTCTTCAGCCAGACACCAACAGCTCATCTCCCTCAACCGCCCTGGAACCCCCCTATGTCATAAAACTCGCTCCATCCACATTCCCATCTCTGAGATGCCATTTACATTAAGGCATCTAACAAATTATAACACATCCCTCCCTTTCAAACACAGCATAACAAAACCCACATAAAACCCCCAACAGACACACACGGAAACCAACAGACCGAGTGATGAATGTCCGACAATACAAGACACACTGGGAACTAGACGACAAACTCAATAAGAATCACGGGAAACCACATGACTCCTTTCCTCCAAGACACCCTCAGAATCATATCTACCCACACACAAAATTACCTAGCTAACTCGGAGGTCTACAACATCTCCTTGCCCCCTTTGAATAACAACCACCTCACAATCTTTACCCGCAACATGTTCCTCTCTGACCCCTTCATTTTCCTTTGCTGAGGTTGCTTGGAAATCATCATCATTCATGACCATCCAGACTGAACATGACCCAGACCTTTTGTCCAATGGAGAATGAGCATCCCCTCCCTTTTGGAACAAAGGAACTTTTCTCAAGTTCCTTGTTTGCCCATTATCCAATCTCACCCAGTTGTGTTCCACAATCTTCACCTTGAAGGGACCTCGAAACTTAGACAAACGTGGTCTCACCCCACCAGGTTTAACCTTGACCCAGTCTCCCACACCAATCATGCCATCTTTGAGGGGAGCCACTTCCTTTCTCACCGTTTGCTCACTACAACCCTTACGCAACCACAAAGGAGCCATTTTGGTACCCTCATCATCTCGAAAGGCGTCTTCCCCATGGCTGCATTAGGAGTGGTGCAATATTCCTACAACATATCCTTAACCGCACCCTGAACAGTCAAACCTGCTTTACCAGCCAACTCCATTGTCCCTTTGACCAATCTATTTATCCTTTCCACTTGACCATTCCCCTGTGGGTTGTACAATGACGTGCACAGATGCTTCACACCCACACTTCGCAAAAATGTCTTCATCTCGCACGAAGTGAGCTGCGTGCCGCTGTCAGTGACCAGTTTTACATGTACATCCTCTCTTCTAAAAATGTCCTCTAGAATGGCAATGGTGGACTTGGTATTTATGTTCCTCAGAAACACCACTTTAAACCACCTAGATCTTGCATCTATTAAAACAGCAGCAAATCTCTCTTGCTCAGGCACAGACACAAATTGCCTTGAAGTCAAGGAGAGGGGGCTCTGTAAACCAAGGGGATAGAGCTCTCAATAACCATGAAGTTAAAAGAAAGGGTTCCCTTTGGTCAAAATCTATGTGCAATCAATCATATCCCAAATATAACCACACTCATATCTCCCAACATGCACTACTTGACAACCCACTCAGAATGTATCAAAGCACTTATATAACAACAAATTGTATGAAAAATATATATATTTTAATCAGTAAAAAACCTGTCCACATATTCGATTTACACCATGGAAGTATGTTAAAAACAATTTAAAAACACATACATCCTAGACACAATGCACAATAAACACAATAAGCCAAAAAAAGGAGAATAGACACAGACAGTCTACTTTGTCATATAGACGTTAATTTGGATTCACTATAGACAGCAAAAAGCATGGGTCATAATTCCCTGTCTCTTGTTGACTGCTGAATTATCCAAATTTAACAAAAGCTGGGCGTCGACGCGTTTCAGTGGTACATACTCAATAGGACAACCTTCTTCAGGACAAAAACTAATTTTTTCTCCTTAAAATGGTTTGTATAGAAGTCTTTAATCTCACCTAATATGAGATAAAAACAAAAACAATAGTGATCTTTTTAATGCATTACATAATTACCATCAATCCATATACACATATTTCGACATTATGATATACATACATAGCAATTATAAAAAATACATAAAGACACAAATTGACCAATAAGATCTAGGCTATCCTTCTCCCAAACCAAATCCGCTTCAGACATGTGCTGGAAATCCTCCTTCCCACTCGGACCTACCTTCAGCCTCTTCTCTGAATTCTTGCATTCAACACACCACTCAACCCACAGCTTGAGATCTAAATCCATCTTGGGTCACCAAAAATTCTCCTTCAACCGTTTATCATAGTAAACGTTTGTCCCATGTGGCCCATATGTGCCAACAGCACTAACTTGCTCCTTACTGTTGCCGGAAGTACAAACCTCTCACCCTTCACAATCAGTTTGTCTCCACTCACAGATAACTCCTCCACCACCTTATAATAAGGTCTGATGGTGTTGGAATACGTACCTTCCCTTCAAACACCACCCTTAATCATTTTCTTCACTGCCTTGAGCTCCTCATCCATGGATTCCATCCATTCCTCCTTGGAAACAGCACCATGCAAGTCTTCCATCACATCTTCTACACTCACCACTACTTCTTCAGTAACCAAGTTGCCCTCCTCACCAAGCTTATCAGGCAACCTGGATAAACAGTCTGCCACCTTATTCTTACAACCTGGAAGAAACTCTGCAGTGCAATCACACTCTTGCATCTTTACCACCAACCTAGCTAACTGTCCGAAACAATCCTTGGTCCCATTCGGTCCCAGAACTTTAAGTAAAGGTTTATGATTAGTCCTGAGGATTACCTTCAAGCCCCAAATAAAAGTACAAAAATGGTTGGTAGCCCATGCAGCAGCTAAGGCCTCCCGCTCAATAACAGAGTAATTCCTTTCAGTATCTGTCAATGAACAGGACGCAAAAGCCACGGTCTTTTTTACCTTTCCATGAACTGGGAGAGAACAGCACCCAAACCAACAGCACTATCCTCTACTGTCAGTACTGTCTTCAGATTACATTGAAAAGGAACCAAGATATCAGCATTTGATACTTCATCTTTGATTTGTTCAAATGCTTTTTGCTGTGTACTTGCCCATTCAAATCTTCTCCCCTTACTGAGCAACTCTCTCTGCGGTTCAGACTTACTTGAAAAATCTCCAACGAATTTAGAATAATATTCCACCAAACCCATGAACGAACGCAACTTGTCCTTATCACTGGGTGTCTCTGCATTAACTATGGCACTCACCAGATTCATCTTTGGTCTCATCCCTTCACCTGAAATAAGATACCATAAATATTCCACCTCATGTACCAAAAATTTACACTTCTATTTTCGTAGGGTAAACCCTGCATCCAACAGTCTAGCCAAACCTTTGTGTCAAGTGCTATTGTGCATATTGATGCTATCACCAACAATCAATATGTCGTCTTGAAAAAAACAACGTTGCTAACACCAGACAACACATTAGAAATACGTCTTTGGAATACGCTTGCCGCGGAGGACATGCCAAAAGGCAATCTATTAAACTGAAAAACCCCCTCATTGGTGACGAAAGCCATTAAGTGTTTTGAATCTGGGTGTAACATTACCTGATGATAGGTGCTCTTGAGATCCAACTTAGTGAAAAAACTCCCACCTGCAAACCAAAAAAACTAATTCTGTGGTATAGGGCAGTGGAAAATGATCCATGACACCACACTGGTTCAAACTGCGAAGGTCAACACAAAACCTCAAAGACCCATCAGTCTTCTTCATGATCACAACTGGAGATAACCACTTGGTGGCCTCTACAGGTTCAATGACCCCTTCATTGACCATCTGATCAATTATTCCCTTGACTTCAGATATTATACCAACTGGGACCTTCCTAGCTACATGCCTCACTGGAATAGCATCCTTTTTCAACACTATTTTATGTCTGTAATCTTTGGGCACACCCAACTTATTCTGAAAAACTGGTGTAAATTGTTGTAGCAAACCGCTCACATCACGATCATCCACAATCATCACTTGTTCCACTGCCCCTGGACTTACCACTATGTTCAAACCATACTGATGAGACCAGCCTAAGATTGGTGGACCCTCACTGGCGACGTAAACTTTCCCTTGAGTGTGACGATCCCTGAACCCAATCCTTGCACTGAAAAACCCCATTACTCCAATACTAGCCCCCTGGTATCTTCTCAACATGACATCCGTGGACTTTAGCACTCTCGCCGGCCATACCAAATCATACAAATGTTTGATAATGAAGGTATACAGAGAACCAGAATCAACCATCAAGGCCAAGTTCTTGTCATCCACCCAGAAGTCAACTTTGGGACTTGATCTTCTTTTTGATTCCACAAATTCGAAATCTCTGACTTCTTCTGAGTCTATCAGAAGGACTCTGTGATCCATGACTTCTCCTGAGTCCTCTATTGAAGCAATCCTTTTGTTGGTTTCCTTGCACACACGAGCAAAATGACCCTTCCTTCTGCAACTGCAGCACTCTTTGCCAATTGCAAAACAAGACTTTGAGCCCCTCAAGTGAAAATTACTGCCACATCTGTAGCAAAAACATGTTACAGTTTTGTTCTGCACAGGGAAGAAGCTGACGGACCCCGTGGGTCTCGAGCTTCCACTCCTATTAAATATTGCAGCAGAAACCCCATGTTTCTTATTAACTAGTGCCTCTAACTCTGAATCACTATCCACTTCCATTACTTCAGCTGTACTCTACCACCCAACTTCTGCATCTCCTTTATACATTTGTCTGATTATTCCACCACTTTGGCAATTTTGATGGCATTCTTCAAAGTTGGGTTACTAGCAGCTCAAAGACGCTCTTGCATTATCTTATTCGTGCACTGAACAATTAATTGGTCCCTAATAAATTTGCAGTTTAAAGCCAATTCTCTCAATCTACCCACAAATTCATCCACCGATTCATTTGACCTCTGCAGCTGAGTATAGAATTTGTGGCACTCCATGACAATATTCAAAGTCTTGGCAAAACACTTCTTCAAGGAGCAAGGGAACCCCCATGTACCACCCATGGAATTTCCCATGATACAAAGTAGAGCAAAGAAGTGCATAGTGCAACTTTGCATTACTTTGGGAAACTTTCCAAGGCAAAACCTGTTTTGAATTTATAGCAAATCCTACCCCAACACTTCACGCTGGATTTGCATCACTTTTTTGGTGCAAACCCAGCTCAAAGTCTTAGTAAACCGGGCCTCTGGTCTGCTCTCACTTGTGCGGTGTGTAATCCAGTCCGGATATTATGACAACCAACTTGCTGGAGCATGTCTCTCCTTCTGATCCTAACCTCTCCTTCCCCCTAAGCCTTCGACCTCTTTACTATGTTTGATGCTGTACCGGTGGGGAAGGTGGATGCCCAAGGGAGCAAAAACAGGAATTCACTTTGATCTCCACGTATCAGAGCTCCAAGGTCATGACAGATTGTCAGAGACAATATAAATGGAGCCTGAGGGCAAATGCCTTCAGGTGATGGCACAAGGTATAAGCAAGATTCATGAGGATCCTGAAGTCACTCAACAAGAGTAGTCCTTTCTACTTGAAAAATTCAATCAGGTCATTCATCCTTCCAGTTTCTCCTGGACAGGAGGAACTACTACTATTCCCCAAGCAGTGCCCTCCATGCACTCGGATGTCGAAGTAAGTAATTCAATGTTGGTTCTTCCTCCCATGTCGCCTTCCACAGTGCCAATTCTGGCATGCTCTGATATATTTCCCAGGAATCCCCATAGTTTTCAAGCCTTCATGACACAGTAAAATCTACATTTACTGGCAAAACCACAACAGTTTGTCTCCGATAAAGCCAAGGGAAGATTTGTATTGTTATATTTAAACACAGATGCCTTGCCTTGGGCTACTCCCTGGTTTGTAAATCAGAGTCCATGGATTTCTAATTATGTAACCTGTGTACAACAATTCACGGCGATCTCTGTGAAGAAACAAATGTGATCAGTCCCTCATAATGCAATACTCCGACAAGTGAAGGAAGAGTTAGTCTCGTACATCAGTAGCTTTCAGCAATTGGTTTCTGAAGCATTGTGGATGGATGAATCTGTTGCAGCTGGAATTCAGGAAGGGCTCAAGGAAGCACCTTCTTTGGTGGTTAAGAGACCCATCACATCCACTGCTCTAATTGGTCTCATCTTACAAATATGAAGTGGATTCAGGAACGGAGGTGGGTTGTGCCAAAGCAACTCGTTTCTGCCCAAAGCAAACATTCTAAAGAGAAAGTAAACTCTTCTAAACAAGTAATGCATCAGATAATGCTATACGTGCTTTGAGGTCACTTTCTTACGCTCTGAAAGCCTATTATTCTGGAGGTTTCACCACAACCTGTTTCTCATCATACCTAGATACTACTGGCCTCTGGTACGCCTCTCTCTTATATCTACACTCGGGTGCTTTTCTACTGCTATACCTGTGACATGTGATAATCTTTTGATGACTAACTCTGATGGACATTTCTTATTTGGTGTCTCCTGATGAAATTGTCCTGGCAACTCCATATCTATCTGCAGCTGACTCCTGCTGGACTCTGTATGTCCCTATAAATTTCTATGCTTATTGACGGCAACTATGTGTATTTCTGTTTATTATTTATGTACTACTATAAATCTGCATTTACAATTTAATACTATTTGCTGAATTACTATATATGTAAGCCTTTTGTCTCTGATACTGTTCCTCTTTTAACTCACTATACTTTGCACCAATACATCATGTTTTGTGCTGCATGCATATGCTATCTCTTGCATTGATGACCTGCCCTGTATATATTTTAAGTATCAACACACTTCAGTTCACTTTTCATTACTTTTCCTTCTTACTTTTTATTTTGGGATGGGTATGGCCAACCAATTTCACACATCGAGGGTTCTTTTTTCCTCATTGGCTGCCTTGATATTGGCATATTTGATTTGATATGCCATTTTTTGTTGCTGTTGTTTGCAGGGGTAACTTCTATGTATTTCCTATCTTATCTTAGCCTTGAGAAGCCCCAGGCCTGCACACCAGGAAGGGGTGAAACCTTGTTGGCTATTTCATTTCCATACAACTTTGTTCACCATTTCGGAACTTTGGTTTATCCAGTAATAAATATTGCTTTATCCTATTCATGGTATTGATTTTATCAACTTTTTTACACTGCAAGTCAACAAAATATTTGTCACTAGATTTATCCTCCAACTCTACTTGACTTATGCCCCAATAGGTAAGGGCTTTTACCATTTCTGAGGAAAATTGAGTTTTCTCAAATTTGATATACTAATCATGGATGAGCGCTCCCTGGGACATCAACCCCTCCTTTACTTTGTATAAAATCTATTATAGCATAATTAGAAAGTGTTCATAACTGAAAAGGATCTCAGTCAACAGATTCTGAAAGAGGACATGAGCCCCCTGTAGCAGGGCATATAGGAATGAAAATGATGACAGATTTAATGACACATCATTTTCGATGGCCTCAAATGAGAAGAAACATTGAGCTGTATGTACTACAGTGTGCAGGATGTGTCCAAGTTAAAGATCGCAGAAAGAATCATCAAGGACTTTTACAGCCATTATGCATACCGTATCAACGTCAGTCCGAAATTTCGATGGACTTTAGCACAGATTTCCCTCCCTCAGACGGCGAAAAAAATACTTTTGGTTGCTATTGATTAATTTACATAGAGTGCTAACTTTGCTCCCCTTTTCACAACCTCTTCCCTGGCAATCACATTCTTGAAAGAAGTAGTGAGGTTTTACTGGTTATCAGCTGTCAACATAACGTAAAGGGGTTGCAAATTGTTGCCGGAATCCGGAGAGCTTCATTTCGCCCATTGTGCTCTGTGCACAATATGTCCACTAGTTATCATCCACAAACTGATGACCAAAAGAGAAACTACATTGTACTTGGGAACAGTACTTGAGATGTTCGTTGCCCATTATTAAGATCATTGGACCAGCAGCTGTCAAATTGGACCTTCCTAACCATTGGAAGATTCATCCTGTGTTCCATGCCTATTGAGTTAAGAAGGCACATTCCAAACTACTCCCGCCACCCCTCCCCATTAGAGGATGGAACCCCAGAATTTGAGGTGCCGTCCATTTTGGACTCTGGTGGAGAAGTGTGGCTCAATGGTTAGAGCGGCAGACCCTGATGCAGAGATCTGGCCCGGGACCAGGGTTCAATTCCCGCCTCGGCGGGTCTTGGGCTCAATTTCCTTGGACCTGATAATTCTCGCCTCGGTGCCTATTCTAATCATGGGTCCCACTCTGCAACTCTGGGCAATAGCTTGCTTAATCTCCACAACGGCCCCAACAGCGCTGGGATGCCTGGCTTCACCTTGGGGGTGCCCAGGAGTGGACATTTCACAGGGAAAAGCCAGGAAGGGTTCCACAGCGGTATGCGTACAGCACCAGGACACCCCTTTGGGGGTATAAGTGCGCTTTACAAGTACAAATTTCATTCATTTCATAAGGAACAGCTGCAGTATCTACCCTTGGAAGTAGTTTGAAGTCTCCAATATCTCTTGGGAGCCATCCTCTTTTGTTCACGAGTCACATGACTGGTCTCTATATTTTACAGAGAGTTTTCTTCCAAGCCCAAACCCCGGGGGAGAGGACACATTTTGTGATGGTGGACACTCTGAGGTCATCAGATAGGTTAAGGCATGAGCGACCACAAAGATAGGGAATATGGAGAAGATAGAGAATGGGGCAATGGAGAATACAGAATTTCATCACATGAATACAAGTTCCGGAGTCACACATGTAACCGTAGTGACAGAGGCATGTTCCCAAAGATACACGTCCAGGTTGTTAGTGGCAGACAGATTATGAAAGACCATATATGTACAAGGGCAAGTTGTCTGCCAACATTGGCTGCAGTGACTCTTTCAGCACTCGCTATAGTTCGCACCCAGCTTTATTGCGCCCCTACCTTTATTGTTTTTTCCCTATCCGGTTGCCTCCTCGGTCTCTTGGTGTTTCACTAAATTGTGCCTTACCTGGTTCCTGTATTTTGACTTTTCTGTGTCAGTGATCTTCCCTCTAAACACACAAACGGTGATGGGAGGATGTTTGTGACAAGCCTAACCACTAGCAATCACTCAGAGTAGCATTGAAACCCATTGTTCTTTTGTCTACTAGGCCACCTCAGATTAGACCCAGTCATATGCACATCAGTCTTGGTCCTGCTCCAGAAGGAACAATCCAGTCCAAACTGCCTAGCCAGGTACTCTCAAGACTAGTTTCAGTCTGATCGGGCCTCTTCAGTCAGGGGTAGCTTGGTTCAGGTGGCACAGTGAGCAAGGGCCCCACATCTGGGCAAACCCTTGACACCTAAAAGGATGGAATGCTGCAATAAATCTAACCATTAGCAATCTCTTGAGGTAGGATTCCAACCGATCATCTTTTTCCAACCATACCACCTCAGATTAGACCCAGCCATATGCCAGTAAGTCTTGGTCCTGCTCCAATTGGTGCAATCCAGAATGCACTGCCAAGTCAGGTCCTTTCTAAACTGGAAAGCAAGCAACCCAAGGTCGGTTTTGGCCTCATTGGGCCTCTTCATTCAGGTTTAGATTGGTTCCAGTGCACAGTGAGCTAGGGACCTACACCTCAGCAAACTATTTGCCATCTAGAGAGTCACATCAAACATACAAAAGGGGATGGGAGGAAAGCTTGCAATAAGTCTAGCCATTGGCATTCGCTCATGGTAGCATTTCAACCCATTGGATAAACATGGAAATGAAATCAAAAAATTACTTAATTAAACTGATAATTTGCCTTAGGTATTAACAGGAAAACACACTTTGAAATGACACGTAGTCAAAATGTACAAACCCCACAAAGCAGCCATATTCACTGTTAGATTTTCCCTTTAAGAAATAGAAACTTTAGAAATTGCTGAACCATGCACACATGTATTTGATAGCTTGACCTTAATGTGAATTGCTTAGAATGTTCGTCATAACTGCAGAATGTTCCTGCTTTATAAAATGTATTATTTCTTTAAGCTACATATTCTTGATGAACCAAGCTTGAACTTCCAATCTATCTCGTGTTCATACAATGCTGAATAGCGAATTTCATATTTACCAATAACTCTCACTTACATGAAATATAAAAACATTACCCAACTAAAAATCTGCAAACAAATGTTCATTGTTACTTAGTGAAAGATTGAACAAATGGTAGAATAGACTCTGCAATGACCGTCCCTGGGAACCAAGGTTAGACGTTTTCAGATACACAAATGTTTAGTGATGTCTGTTACATATTTGATAGTAGACTGTAGATTTCACGTGTTTTCCATGGGAAAGGAAGAGTGAAGAATGCTCACTATCAAAAAATGTCTTTCCATTGGACTAGAGTGATCTAACCTGCAACTAAGTATTCACATGTGCTCTTGTCTTTTATATTAGTTCCGGTTTTCTAGTTAGGTCAGGGCAATCACTCCACTCCTTTTTCTAGGATTTGCGATTTGCTGTTCTGCTGTGGGCTACTGCTGATGGCTACTTTTGCCTACCACTTTGGAGGTGACACTTCCAGACGTTATCCCTTTTATTTTCCTATCGTTGCGGGTGTAGCTACTGCTGCACCTGTTTACCTATATTTCTCTGTTGAGGCATATTTTGTACAGATTGTGGAGAATGAGACTCAGCTGAGTTCCATGAGCTACTCTTTATGGGGAGTTCGACTACTTCATTTGATTTTTAACTTGATTTCGAGGGGAGGCAAGATGGCGCCTGAGCGGCAGTAACCCGGCAGAGCTCCTTCGGTCTGGCCCTAATAGTAAATTAAATGGCTGCAAACTGCACCGCATTGCGGTAATTCAGGGACAATAATACTTGTCGGATGATTTCTCTCATAGCCGCATGACTGCCATCCTGACCTTGAGGCAGCACCAGGATCGACGCGGCTCGCAAAAGACAGCCGGGCCGTTGACGGCTGCATTCCGAGCAGGGAGTCCGGCGGATCTAACATCCTCGCTTCACGCAGCCCTGCGGCTGCTCTCCACGACGTGCTGCATTACGCTATCGGCGATCTGGAGACTCCTGACGACAGCACTGGAGACAGCACAACGAGGAAACCACCGCTTCAAGACTCAACGGTGGATACTTTGTTTCCCGGTATCCAGCAACATAAAAGAGAAGCAAGTAAGGATGTCGGGGCGAGGGGGGAAAATGTCGAAAGCGACAAGCAATCAAGCATTGGCCCCTGTAAATAAATCTACACAGCTTAATAGACCGGAAAGTTTTCAGAGACGCCCTGAAACATGGGGGCTGAAAAACAAAGTGCAAAATGAGCAAAATGAGCAGATGATAGCGGAAGACAAGGCAAAACAAAGTAAAAAGTCACAATCTAACCCCACAAAATCTTTGGACACAGCACATAATTCACAACCGCTGATTTCTAATATGTTCAGCCTGATAGAGATAGGGAGACATGGTAACAGATCTGTAGAAGGGGAGGCATCAGGAGACCAGTCAGAAGTATCGGTCCCAGAGCCACTCTTAATAAATGGAGGGGTAAATCCAAATTCTTCAACCTGTGACCCTTATTATACCAGTAGTACACCCCATCCTACCTTCTACAATCGCAGACACGGCCAGTAAGCAAGCAAATAAGGCCGGAACTATACAACTGGAAGACGCTCCCTCGGCTGCTTTACCTCCCCAGGACTCAGGAGCTTTAGGGTTGGCACCGAATGCATCAAATAACCAGCTAGAAAATGCCGAAAGCCCCGAACCCCCCGACATCCTGGAAAGACCCTACCCAATCACAGAAGAATCCGAAAAGTACGAAACTGGCATATCAAGTGATGGGGAAGGAAATGGAAGAAAGCACGAATGGGGTGACAGCACTGACTCTGAGACCCTATGGCAAACGGCTGCACAAAAAAAGAAGCTAGAAAAGAAAAAGAAAAAGAGACATAATGGTCATAAAAAAATTGGGGAATCCACAGATCAAGGTAGCAACCCCGAGCTCAGATGGGATTACTCATCCTCCCAATTCGCGACACCTTCAGACCGCACTGTACGGGCAGGTCACAACCTTTCCGCGACTACAAATCCGAGTGGGAGCTCCAGAAACATGGAAGAACCCACCCTTGCGGAAGTCTTACAGTCGATTAAGGGCTTCCAAGAAGAAGCCAAGCAAGACAATCGAAAAAGCCGACAGGCTACACAAAGTTTGCAAGGTGCTATTAGGAAAGTGGGTCGAACATGCACCGAAATCGCAGACAGAATGTCATCGGTTGAAGCTCGAACTGAGAACCTAGAGAAAGATGTCTCCTCATTGAAAGTACAGGGAGATGCGCATGATGCCATAGTGAAAGATCTAATGGGGAAGATCGAGGAACAGGAGAACAGAATGCGACGTAACAACTTACGTATTCTCGGGGTCCCAGAGGGATTGGAAGGGAACGACCCCAGGGCATACATAGTATCACTCTTCAAAGGTGCATTTCCGGAGATGCAATCCTGGGACTGGGACAAGGAAGTCCAACGCGCCCACCGATTTCCTTTGACACTTTCTAAACGACCCACCTCTCAAGATCAATACCCCCGTGCAATTTTAGTGTATTTTGGAAATTTTCTTTTACGTCAAGCTCTTTTTGACATAGCTAGACCTACAAGCAAAAAAGAATATAACGGCGTTATCTTTTTCACCAGGCCAGACTTCGCCCATGCCACAGTTGAGCGTCGATGGAGGTTGAGACAATTATTTACACAATTTCAGCAAATTGGAGCTACGGTATACCTACAGAATCCGGCACGTTTAAAGATCATCTTTAATGGGGTCACTCGCAGCTTCACTTCGGAAATTCAAGCTCAAGCATATTTGCAGGAAATTACAGGGACAAACAGAGACAGATCCAAAGTTTGAACTGTTATGGACTCAATACTTAAATGTTTAGTTGCTATGAAGTTTCAAACTGGGGTAATCACAATATGAGTAGACATAGATAAAGTGTGCAGTTTAGGGCAGGGACCGGACCGGAGCGGTGATACGGGACTCTGCCTTCTCAGATGTCCACATCCTGGTTCATGCTGAATCAGGCAGGCCTCAGTGGTAGGTGGTGGGGGGGGTCTCGTTGGGGAGGGGAAGGGGGTGGAGGGGGAAGGGGAAATGGGTTGACTTCAAGAGCATCTGCTCCAGTTGTGGATTTTTTGCTAATTTTCCTTTTTTTAATGTTGTTATATGGTTAGGAGATACTATTATGTCTTAATCAGGGTCTTATCGAGTGGGCTAAACTTTAGGTAATGAAATGAGTAAATTACGCATAGCTACATTAAATATATGTGGCTTGAATGATCCAAGGAAGCGTCGAAATACCGCTGTAGCCCTTAGATTACTTAAAGCCGATATCCTATGCCTACAGGAGACACATATAGACAGGACACAGACTCATCTTTTAGGCACACTTGGATTTACAGTAATAGGAACAACGTCACAGAGTGTTAGGACACGGGGGGTCGCAATATTATCTGCTAAAGGCTCACTTCAATTTCCACGTACATCCGTAGATCAGAATGGGAGGTGGGTTATTACTGAATGTCGTAGAGAGAACGGTGAGATAATCATGATATGCACGGTGTATGGCAGTATTGTTGATGATCCAGCAATATTTGATTATTTAAATAACGAATTGGCCGAGTGGTCTTTACCTATCATTATCTGCGGTGATTTTAATATAAATATATTGGCTAGTCAAAGTATATCCTCCGACACCAATAGGAACTACACAGGTAGGAAACCCAAGGTCTTTAAGGCCTTGAAGGCCTTAAGTCAGGAACAGGCATTAATGGATGTCTGGCAATCGTATTACCCTACAGACCCAGGCTATACTTTTTACTCTTTTCCGCACAAAAAAACGGTCCGATTAGATTATATCCTTACATCTCACTCTATTCTTCACAAGTGTTCAATAGAAAAGACTACACGAATAGTTTCAGATCACAATCCCTTGGTTCTGGAAATAAGAGGGGAAAGAAGGGTCAATCGAGATACGATCAGTTGGTCATTTGACCGCTCTTTACTCGCTAATGACGAATATTGCAAACACATGAGGCATTGGATCCCCCAATTTATTAAGGAGAACCTTGGCAGTACCAAGATAGAAGTGGTCTGGGACGCATTCAATGCCGCAATAAGGGGAGAAACAATGAGCTTTTCGCTAGCTCTCAATAGGGAAAAACGCCAATTAATGGATATCTTACAAATGCAATTGGCAGCTGCAGAAGAAAACTTAATTACTGTATATAGAGATGGGGGGGATCCTACAGAAGCATTGGCTAAAATAATATCAGCTAAATCATCAGTTTTGGAAGTAATAGACAAAAGGGCAGCAGATAGATTGGAGACTTGGAGAAAGAAGCATATGAGTGTAGCGAACAAGTCGGACATCACCTTGCGATAAGGACCAGACAAAAAGCCACAAAAAATACTATTACGGCAGTGAAAGATACCACCCAGGCCATAATCACAGACCCAGAAGGTATACGCAATGAGTTTTTAACCTACTATCAAAATTTATATCAAGAAACCACCAAATCCCACTCAAACAATATTATGACTTATCTTAACCAATTTCCAACAGAACAACTATCTTCAGACGATCAGGCTCAACTTGAGGAACCCCCTCAATGGGTTGATGCTCTGCTGTGTATTAACAGTCTTCCTAATGGCAAAGCGACTGGTTTAGATAGTATCCCAGCAGAATTTTATAAAAAGATGTCTACAGAAATAAGAGAAGCCATTTTTCCTTTGTTTGTACATGTTTTCAAGGGGGGAAGACCACCTGAATCATGGTTGCAAGCAAAAATAATTGTTTTTCTGAAAAAACATAAATCAGCACTAGACCCCGCTTCTTATCGTCCAATTACATTAATAAATACGGACAGTAAAATTTACTCTAAAATATTAGCGACCAGATTAGCTGGGGTAATCCATAAAATTATATCCCCAAGGCAACATGGGTTCATCCCTGGACGTGGTACCGTAGATCACATAAGAAGAACCATCTCACTCTTGGATGCAGCACAAATCTCCGGAGAGCCAATGGCACTCATTCTACTTGATGCAGAGAAAGCCTTCGACAGAGTTTCCTGGCCGTTTCTTTGGGAGTCTCTGTCGAGGGTTGGGATAGGCCAACATCTCATACAGGCATTTAAGATGCTGTATTTTCAACCAACCGCAAAATTATTTATAAATGGTACACTTACTAACACCTTCAAAATAACTCGAGGCACACGCCAGGGATGCCCCAGCTCACCTCTACTATTTACCATATATATCGACCCCTTTTTACGCGCTTTGGAGTACAATCAAAGCATTAGGCCGATAATTACTCAAGGATGGGAAACAAAAGTATTGGCATATGCCGATGATATAGCGCTTGTAACATCTAACCCAATAGAGTCTATGGTAGAGCGAGAGGCGATGAGATTCGGCCTTTTGGCAGGATATTCCCTAAATCGAACCAAAACCCAGATTATTTGCAAAAATGTCAACATGGGCGACGACGTGAGACAGGTAGAAAACACCACATACTTGGGGGTAGACATTACCGCTAATATTGAAAAGCTAGTCGATGCAAATATCGACCCAATGATTGGAAAAATAAAACCAGAATTGAGGCGATTGCATAATCTGCATCTCTCAATAATCGGGAGATGTAATATAATCAAAATGCTCTTTTTCCCTAAGATCCTCTATTTTATACGAGCTATTCCACTAGAATTTAATTTCAAATGTTTAAAAAAGATCGAAGATATGTTTTCCCGGTTCATCTGGTCTTATGGGAAACCTAGAAGAGCATATACATTTCTTTCTCTACCAAAGGATAGGGGTGGTTTGGCTCTTCCAAACATTAAACTTTGTTATTGGGCAACTACTCTTTTACACAATCATACCCTTTTTTCAGATAAACCACTAGACGACTCCCCTAGGTACACTCCCACACCTATAGAACTAATAATGGGCAATCAGGCCTGGGGATGGGCCTGGAGATTCTTGAATGATTCTCATTATAAAAAAGTACGATATAAGACGCTGGCCGCGGGATATAAAACCTTGAAAGCAGTTCGGAAGATGCTAGGATTGGGCCTTCTGAACTATTATACCCCGATCAATAATAACTTTAATCTGCCCGGAATCTTTAAGGACTTTACAATGAGGAGATGGATAGACAAAGGCCTATCCAAGCTTGGAGATTTTTACTCTCTCACTGATATAATCTCCTTTGAAAACCTTAAGACACAATATGAATTAGATTGGAAAGATTTTTTAAAGTATTTACAAATACGTGATTTTTTAAGCAAGAAATGTGGAGGTCCAATAGGATTCATAAATAATCTCATTATAGATAAACTAAGACAGAATAATCAATCAATTGGAATGGTATATAATTTGCTTAACTCTTTGATGACTGACGATATGGAACAGCGGGCTAGCAAATGGAAAGCGGAAATCGATATTTCAGAGGGCTTATTTCAATATTCTACCGAATTGGCACAGAAACTTTTAATACCAGCACGACTTCAGGCGCAGTATTATAAAACTTGCTTCTCACTCTACTATACGCCGAAAAGGATTGCCAAATGGGGAACAGGGAAAGGGACCTTATGCCCTCGATGCTCGCTGGTTCAGGCCGATTTAGAACATATGTTGGCTTCTTGTACTACACTAAGGGGCATATTATCAAGAACAGCGTTAAAATTATCGCCGCTTTAGCGGCAGGAAACTGCCGCTAAAGCGGTGATAATGGGCTTGATAATATGCCCTTGAGAATTCCAATAGAAGCCCAGGTTCACACCTGAACATGGGCTTCTATTGGAATTCTCAAGGGCATATTATCAAGCCCATTATCGCCGCTTTAGCGGCAGTTTCCTGCCGCTAAAGCGGCGATAATTTTAACGCCGTTCTTGATAATATGCCCCTAAATACTTTAAAAGCTAACATCATGAAATTTTTTAAGGAAGTTCTAAGAAGGGATATAAACCTTTCATCAACTTTGATTTGTCTAGGGGTAGATCAGGAGACTCAAGGGTTGCACGGAGAACAGTTAATTTTTATAAGTATGGCAATAAATCGCCTTACTCTAACATCAGCCTGGTTAGATTCATCCCCTCCAGGGTATTGTCAGTGGTTAACACGTCTAATTGCGAATTACAACTTTGAAAAAGCAATATATGGAAAAAGGGGGACTCGATCCCGGTCAAAAGGGTTAAAAATCTGGGAACCACTGACTAAATGGCTCGAGAAATAAAAGCAGTGGAACATGACATTTTAGTTACACCCCAGTATATCCAAGATTATCTAACACAAAATCACATTTAGATAGATGGTCAACCCCGGGGAGGGAGGGGGGGGGGTAGAAAATTCTAAAAAATGTGCATGAGACCAATTATAGAAATGTCACAGACTTAATTTAACGCCTTTTTCCTCTTTCTTTATCTTCCGCTATAAGTTCATTGGCTTTAAAGACATGCAACGTTATGAATATTGAATCTGTAACTATATTATTCATTTTTTTTTTAATTGAACATGCTAAACTATAATGTCTTTTTTGTAAACATTGAAACTCATGCACCAATAAAAATAAAAAAAATAAAAAATGATTTTTAACTTGATGCTCCTTTGATCTCACTCTTTTCTCAAACTCTATTGGTTCTATTAGCTTTTGATTCCAAACGTTAGTCAGAATAGAGACTAATTCCTTTATGGAACAAGCTTGTCAAATTGCGCTATTGATGACTCTAACCATATTTTCTGTGATAATTTCTGTAAACTGATTTATCGGACTTACTACTTGAATAAAACGACAAAAAGAATTAAACCAATATCTTTAGGAGAATAAAGGTTTTGGAAACCAATTTAAAACTCTCATTATTGATTGCTCTTAAGAACTGTTAATTGTGAAGTTGATTGACCTGACTTGATTTAGCTTCCATTCAAAAACGGTGGCAAAGATCTGTTGCCTAGAAGAAGAAGATTTAGCAGGGAGCTGGAGCCCCTTCTTGTAAGCCACAGGTTGAACTGGTTCTGGAAAGTAAATTTTGAACACTTTCTGCTCTATCGCATCATTATTTTGCGCACTACACAACCACAGATTAGACCCAACCATATGTAAATCAATCTCAGTCCTGCTCCAATAGGAAAAGTCCAGCCTCGACTACCAAACCCAAGACCAGTTTGGCCTGATTGAACCTCTTCAGTTGAGTGCAATTTGGTTCCAGTGGTACAGTGAGCAAGGGACCCACATCTGGGCACACCTTCGGCCACCTCTGGTGTCAATTCAAACACACAAAAGAGGATAGGAGGAATGCTTGCAATAAGTCTATCTGTTGGCAAATACTGAGGGTAGTATTTCAACTTATTGTTCTTCTATCCACCATGCCACCTAAGATTAGACTCAGCCATATCCAAATCAACAGCAGTTTCACCCTAATTAGGGCTTATCAGTGTTCCAGTTCATGGGGTGTCTGGCCTGGCAGTTTGGGCTGGACTGTTCATATTGGAGCAGGGTCAAGACTGATTTGCATATGGCTGTATCCAAACTGAGGTGGTTTGTTGGGCAAAATAACAATGGCTTTGAATGCTACCTCACCTATTTGCCAGTGGTTAGACTTATTGTAAGCATTCCTCTAATCACATTTTGTGTGCCAGTTATCTTCCCTCTATCAGGCTCCTTCCGGCCCACTGCTGCAGTGATGTTCTCATCTTGTTAGATTCCTGTGCAGGACTGCTGGCATACCCGGGGACTAGTTACAGCTTATCTACTGCTTGCACTTGGTAAGTCCATATGTACAACGTCTGGGTATATGTTATCTTATCTCTATTGGCATGGTCCCTTCACTGATATATGTCTCCTCTCCTATAGGGTGAAAATTGGTCTTCTTTCACCTGTGATCCTTGGCATTACGTTGTGTATAATCCAGTCCAGCTATCCAACCTTTTCTTCTCTCTCCTAACACTTTTATCCCCTAAGCCTGGTTTTTCTTTACAATGTTTAATACCTTACCAGAGGGGTAAGTGGACTTCTTAGGGGATCTGCAGGCATTTGCCTCATCCCCCACACATCAGAGCTCTGAGGATGTGGCAACTATTATATTACACATTGCATGATGACTGTAAAAAGTTGCTACCTATTTCTGTTTCATGCATAATCCTCATTTAATGGAAGTGATTATAGCCAAATTTTTATTGGTCTGTGTTTTGTCTTATTATTTCTCTTTAGTTATATATTTTTCGAACACATTCACAATGTATATGTCATCCATTTTCATAAGTACTGGCAAGAACCAATTGCATTTATCAAATATTTCAGAGGGAATTTCATTGCTCTTCGGATTCTTCTTGTGCTGGTTAAAAACCGAGGATTCAGCTTTAAAAGAAGACAAATTCTATAATCTACTTTGGCGTTCTGGTCTATTACTATTATATTTTTCAATCACTCTTGCCCTTCTTTACCTTTATTTGGGTGATTGGCTTCATAGTGCATTCTCTCAGATTAAGCATTTCTTTTAAGGCTTACATTATAACTGGGAGCAGGCCCTCAGAATATGTGTTTTCAGCAGTCATGTGGTCTCAGGAAGTTTAAGATCATCTTTTTGGATCTTACTTCCGTAAACCAGAAGATCAGACCCTCCATTTTGTTTATTCACTCAATTGTTAGTTAAATAAGTTCTACCAAGCTTCTTGTTTTGCAGCTAAATATTATTAGAGGGTATATTTTATACACCATGGCTGACTATACTAGATGTCAAGATTATTTAGAGTGATTAAAATAAAATTTGATCACTTACCCCTTTTGCATGTAAAATTGCTTTGAGATTGAACTCATGTCTAATGACTTTTATCTCCATCCTTTTAAACCATTGTGCTATCAACTGACAAGTTAATGCATCATAAGTAAAACTACTTTCAAATATATCACTTCTTCTTTGTTATATTAACTAGAATAGTAGATAAGATTCCTCTTGCCAATTGGTTTTCATTTCTTTCTCCATTTATCTTTAACACGTCTATAAACATCTAGGGGCATATTAGCAAGACCCACGTTAAAATTATCGCCGTTTTAGCGGCAGGAAACTGCCGCTAAAACGGCGATAATGGGCTTGCTAATATGCGTTATGGAATTCAATAGAAGCCCAGGTTAGATGTCCTGCACATCTAACCTGGGCTTCTATTGAATTCTATACGCATATTAGCAAGCGTATTATCACCGTTTTAGCGGCAGTTTCCTGCCGCTAAAACGGCGATAATTTTAACGTGGGTCTTGCTAATATGCCCCCAAGTTTCTTATTTATTTAAAGATTATGGGGCCGATTCCGATTCCGGCCGGAAATCTCTCCGACCGAGCCGGACCCGGAGAGAATTCCGACCGAATCGGACCCTAGCAGTCCGACCGGACGAGTACGATGCATCCGCATGCTATCGGACTCGATGCGGTCGGACTCCCATTGAAGTCAATGGGAGCCGGTCGTACAACGCGTACGCGGGCTCCCATTGACTCAATGGGTGCGAGGCGAACAAGGGCGCCCCCTACAGTGGGTATGCGTCCATGCGCATCGCGGCGTACATGCACAGGTAGGGGGGACCCATGGGTCCCCCCTGTGTGCGACTCGCGCGCCTACGCGTACAGTGGGGTCCGACGCGGACCCCCAAAGTCCGGCTCCGACAGCTTTTTCGAGCCGGACGGCGCGAGTCGGTCGGACTGCTCGCGGCGCGCATCGTACTTACCCGGCCGGGAAACGTCTCCAAAGGGCGGTGCGAGTCGTGTCCGTGTGAGTCGGTCGGAGCGTGTTGAAGCCGCGTACGAGTCGGTCGGCGATTTCGCGGGAGCTTGCATCGTACTCGCTCGGCCGGACCCGCGTACGATTCGGTCGGGAAACAAGGCTCCGAATCGGATCCGGTAAATCCGAATCCGATTCGGAGCACTACCGGCCGAGATCGGAATCGGCCCCCAAATGTCCTCATTCTGTAAACAAACAGTGGCTGTTCAGTTTCAATATCCTACCCTTAAACACGCCACCATCCCATCTCTTGAATAAAATTTAACTCTGAGGTATCCACAAATAAAATCTATATTCCCATCATCACCAAAGCCCAAATAGTACTATCCAGTGTTGCCATCCTGTACGGCCAGATTGTTGTGAATTATCTTATTGTGGTAGCAAATTAGACTTGCATTGTGTTAGTGATTGACAATACAGAATCCTTGAAAAGTGGTCTATTTTATAAACTGGGGCTATCATTCCTACTACACTCTCCACACTCATTTAGACTATATTGGTCTAAGTCCATAAATGATTACAAATAGCCACATAGTTTCCTATGCATAATGATTCCTACATTCCTAGTCTTTCCAATATCTATCCACATTGTTTCCTTTTACCTCAAAATGTTCCCTCTGTTCCCTCCACATGTCAAAACGTACATGGTCAACTCTAATAATTCAAAGAATTTGGAGAGGATGTAGCTTTACGACTAGAGCGGTTGACCTCGAAGCTGGGGAACCGGTTTTGATTCTCGGCAACAACGCTCAACATCCTGTGATTCTGGGCAAATCACTTTATCTCCCTGTGCCTAACAAAAATGAATGTGTCCATCTGTAACGAAACTGGTGCTCATTTAAAGCGCTCTGATACCTGATATCTTCGGGTCTAGTTTGCGCTATATAAAGCTCTTAAAAAAATAAAAAATTAATGACCTTTATGGAATTAGCTAGATATTCTTTGTAAAAATGTGCAGCCAAGCAATATTTTGCTAGGGGCACACCTCAGGGAAGTAGTCTCTCTAGAATGATAAAGATAAATGCAATCAAGACTTTCCTGCTAAGTGTCCTAACATGGAATGTGAATGGTCTTAGTGTGAACAATCGGAGGAGGAAAATCCTGGAATATATAAGCAAGCAATACGACCTGGGAGAAGACTTTTCCAAGGGCAATTCGATCAATTTATAAAGAGCCAACAAAAAGAATTGTAATAAATAAGAAATTAACCATACAGATTCATATAAGAAGACGGATGCAGCCAGGGTGCCCATTGTCACCCCTGCTCTTCAATTTGTATATTGAGCCCTTAGCAAGTAGATTTAGAAAAATCTGGACATTATCCCCTTCAAACATAATGGATGGGTGAAAAAAGTTGCACTATATGAGATCACTTGATGGTATATTCGCAAGATTTTGCAGGCTCTTCCTCGGCCATTCTGCAAACTCTGAAAGGATTTTGGAAGGGTCTCTGGATATCAGGTGAACCAGCAAAAAACAGAACTAATGACGTGGAACACTCACTCTGACAGCCCCCTTGAAAAAAAGGAAATAAGATATCTAGGGGTTCAGGTAGTACAGGAGCTGGACAAGATGGCCCAAGTGAATTTTGATTAGCTTATGACAGAGACTAAGAAATTAAGGAGATCATGGGGATGTCTCCCCCTTGCGATCATAGGATTGACTAACATAATAAAAATGGTAATACTGCCAAAATTCACTTTCATCTTTAATGTGATCCCGTTAACTTTTAGAGCAGAGGGGTTCAGGAAACTACAAGGCGAGATTAGCAGTTTTATTTGGTCGTCTAAGGGAGTGAGAATTGCCAGGAGGAAACATTGTTGGAGTAAACCTGAAGAAGGCATAGCAGTCCCAGACTTCCAGTTTTATTCTTAAGCTTTTCAGCTAAAGAATAAAAGAATGCTGTTAACTGGAGGCTTCCCGCAGATCCTCCCTTATTTAAAGCTTTGACAAAAAATCTGCCTCGGTGGGGGGGTGTCAACATTTTTGTCTTTAAGTTTGGCCACTCTAAGTTCTTCAAAAAGATTAGATTGAAGACTCTAAGTTGAGTGCTGCCTGTAAGCTCTGGGCCTAGATTAGGCGAGTGCTAGGGATACCTTACTACAGTGATTTCGGAATGTCTGCAGGATATTCTAGCAAGACCTCTGAAAGAATCTAGTGTAAATAGATGGGCCCAGGTTATTGAGGGGGATTGCCTGGTGCCCTAGGAAACCTTAATTCAGATTACGGACAATAGGCTAACCAAATTTAAGTTCTATCAATTGGCCAGCTGGGCACGTGGATTGGGCAATGATGGGGAAGGAAACACGGATTGGGAAGAAAAATTACAAGGTTGCCTCCCCCAAAACAGAGAGGCGCTAAAATGGAACTGGATGCAGATGCAAGGTGTCGATGGAGTCTTTACCCTGCCAGCCGAAACTTGGAGGAGGGACCTGCCGACTCTGGAGTTAACACACTTATGGCATGTATCTATGTCTCCTCTGGGTCTTAGTAAAATCTGCACCTCTCAGGAAAAATAATTTACTCACAGTACACAGGGGGGCATATTCACAAGAACGTGTGATAACCACCGCAAGTGTAGCTTAACGCAACTCTGCACATCACAGTCCATCGCGGGAAAATAACACTGTGTTAATGTGGTATTCCCAACACGGCGGTACCATGCGATAGACACACGAGAACGCGACAAATGAACGCGTTAAAAGCAACGCGACGCCGCAAAAACGCGAAACCCCAACGCGAAAATAGTAGCGATGGCGCCAATCGCGATACAAAAATCTGCGAAAACCAGCCACAGGCCTGCAATTCCCACGCGTCATGCGGGAAAATGCACTATAAAAACAGAAAAAAAACACAAACAAAAGACAAACAACAGCGAAGCACAATGGAGGCACCCGGAGCAAACACAGAGGACAACCAGAACCCCACAAGCCCCACGGCGGACCAGCCTGGGACCTCTGGGTCAGGGAAGGGCAAGGACAAGAAGAGTCGGAAGAAGCGGTTCAGTCCGCAGGAAAACAGGATCCTGATCATGGAGGTGATAGAACACCATCAACTACTGTTCGTCACCTCCACTGTGTCACTGGCAACTAAGAATGGAATATGGCAGTCCATCGTGGACAAGGTGAATGCAGTCGGAGTGCTGAAGAGGACAATGGATGAGGTCAAGAGGCGCTGGAATGATGTGAAGCGCAAAACCAAGCAGAAACTCGCAAACAACCTGAAGGCAGCACTGCAGACTGGAGGTGGGAGCCCGCGACACAGGAGAAGCTGGACGAGATGGAGGAAATGGTCTCCACAGTCATCAGTGGGGAGACGTGGCAGGAGTGGGGGGACCGGACACTGCTCAACATGACCGGACACAACAGCAACAGGGTGAGTAACCACCAGGGACTGGGGGGACGGGCGGAGATGGGCACAATGGCACACATGCACAATTAAGCAGACCACATCTACGGACAAACCATGCCCCAGACCCACAGCTCCCACCAAGAGACCTATGCACACAGGTATGCAACACCTCAGCACTGCATAAGCACAGAACCCAGAGGCACACCGCATGTAAGGGATAAGGGCAGCGAAATCAGAGCTGCAGGGGCGAATCACCCAAAATGCGACACACACACATTACATGCAGAGCACATCAACATTGACAACGACGTGGTACAAACCGCAACACATCCACAACAGAAAAGAGGACACAACTGGTGCCCCATGTGCGTAGAAACTGGACAATCACATTTGGCATTGCAGGGAAATGTGAGTTGACAAAGTACAAACACACATCCGTGATGTAGTCGGTTTGGCCACTGTCCCCCATCAAATAGGCAGCACCCCCAAACAGTCACAATGTACACTGTCATGCAGTCTGTATGTGAACCTGTACAATGCGGCAACATACATGTGAACACGTTGTTAAACTGCATCTCCCCTCCACATTGCAGGGGGAAATCCAACACCTCCTGCAGAGCAGTCCGAACCTCTCTTCTCTGATGACGAAGAGGATCACCAAACCTTCGACTCCGACGCCCTCCAACAGCTCATGGACAGCCTCCGCAGCCCACTTCCAGGAGCAGGGCAGCCCAGCTGCCACGAGAAGAACCCACCCCCTGCACAGTACACACAGCTGGCAGCACCCACCACCACGGCCGCCTCCCAGGACCCCCACGACGAACACATGGCCTTCCAACGCCGTGTGTTGGGGTGCCAGGAGAAGCTGGCTGAACAGGTGCAGGTGGGGTTCGACCGCATGGCAGCCAGACTAGACGCCATACGTGGGTGTCTAAGTCCCATCAGGGACCACTCACAGTCCCTAACAGACACCCACAGTCTGCTCCATGCTCTCCAACGAACCATGGCTGACATCGCTAGAGTCCTGACTCTGCGGCAGGAATGACTGTCTAGTCCGAGTGCCTCCAGCTATCTCGCTCGGGAGTTGGGACACATGCGGAGGATCATGGAGAACATGGAGCGGACGCAGGCAGAAAGAGCGGCTGCCACGGCTGCACACCAGCGAGATCTAGCTGCGTCCCTCCATGCCATAGGGAACACTCTCATGGCATTGCTGCCACAAGGCCTGGTGCTGATGCATGCTGCTGCTACCACCCCATCCACATCTCCGGCCCCTGATGTGTCAGTGCCACCCAGTGCGGCAGACATACCACCACCACCCACATGTGAGGGACAGGCAACAGCAGCGGACGAGGATGCGGATGAATCTGACTTCGTGGTCAGAAGGACGCAGTAGCATGCATCTCCGCCATGTCGCCTGTTTCTGCTTGGTGCTGCCCTCTGCATCATCACCTTCCACTGTCCCCCGCTGCACTCTGCCACACTCACCTCGGACCTCGACATGGACTGCCATATTCTGTTTGGTCGCCAATGACACAGCTATCAGACTGCGGACTGAACTCCTCCTCTCCTGCTGTACCGGTCACTCCCTGAAGGACTCTGGCTGGCCCTACATGGCCCGACAATGTGGAGTGGGGTTGGCATGGCCCTGTACTGCTCCAGCTGCAACACTCCCTTGAATGTGCAATAAACATTCATATTCACACTGGTGTGTCATGTCTATGATCTTTCAAGTGTGGAAGTATGGATGAATGTAGGGTCAGTGATTCCCCCTTACGTCCATGTTGCACATGTTGTAGGACTTCTGTCACAGGGTGGCACATTTCCATTACGGGCCGGGGGTTGCGGACACTACAACAGAGACACATCCATTAGTCACTTCCTTGTCCAGCCCAAGACGGAACCGCGCCCAGAGATCCGGGGTCATTGTTCACACCCTTACGCTGGACTGGCATATGCCAGGGCAGCCCACTCCGCTTATGCACACAGGTGGGGACGACAACGCTACATGTCCCAGGTCTTCACTGCAGGGATCTGCAGCTCACAGGTCTAGTTGTCAGCATGCCACAGCCACTCCCTCACAGCTGGTGTACACCCACACCACACCCATCCAGCACAGGCGTCACAGGACATATGACACTGCCAATAAATAGGGCCTGGCGCACGTGCTGGACGCCATTTCAACTCTACAACTGGGTGTCTCCATGTAATTCCCATCTACGCATGAGGGCCTAGGGCCCCGCCACCTCACATTGCCCAGTGCCGGGGGTGACATGATGGCGTCCGCACCACGGGACTCAATCATTAAGGGTCCATGGCTAGCGGGGCACAGACTTGGTGGCACCAGGCACCAGATACACTGCGGCAGGCACAGGCACCCCGCCATGGGACGGTGTCTTGCGGTGCAGTGAGATAGGGGCACCTGAAATGCTGAGTGGGTGTGCAGCCTGCGATGATGCGCTGTCCTGGCGGTCCGGACTGGCATGGGTTTGTGTGAGACCTGCTGGCCCGCAGTGTGGGCCTGGGCAAGGGCAGGGCGGGCCTCCCGCCACATGGTGTTGCGTTGCAGTTCACAGAGTTAGTGGCACCTCAAGCGCTGAGCGGATGTGCAGCCTGCAATGATGCTGTGTCCACAGATGTGGTCTCTGCCATTGCGAAATCAAGACCCAGCAACATGTGTGTGACATGGTGTCCCGCAGCTCGGGGCTGCATGATGTGGAGGGTGCTATGGTCGCGGGCCCTGGGCTTGTAGATCCCTCTGGAACGTGGTGGCCCTTCTTGGAGACACGCCGATGGCGGAAGGTGAGCAGTGAGGCCTGGTTGCGTAGGGGCGGGCATTCAGCGCTGGACGTCGGGAGGGGCTGGGGTGCAGCTGCCTGTGTGCGCAGGGGCGGGCAAGCGATGGTGGCGTGTGAACTGTATGGACTCTGACATCCATGTCTCTGGAAACTGTTTCAGATGAGGGACCTGGGGGACTGCTGTGAATCCCGGCACATGGTTGGAGACACACCGGTGGCAGCAGGTGAGCAGTGGGGCATAGGTCTGCAGTGTCGGCACTCTCTCTCCCTCTCTCTCCCTCTCTCTCTCCCTCTCTCCCTCTCTACCTCTCTCTCCCTCTCTCTCTCCCTCTCACCCTCTCTCTTTCGCTCTCTCTCTATGATTTGATGGGCGCATGGCACTCCTTCTTATACAGATTTCTGTTTTGCAGGCTGTGACTTACTGGATGTCGTGGGACGATCCGCGATGCCTCTTCTGATTTTCAGTTTTTGTTATGTTCTGTAATAAATGTGTTTTTTGGATATTATGATATGAATGTATGATTTCCCTCTTTTCCGAACACACATGTATGTTATAATAGATATATGTTTTTCTTGTTATATTTTCACTGTTTGGTATAGCGCCAATGGAATTATAAAATATTCTGTGCTGATAAATGTGTGCCCCACTCGTTTCGGTCAATATCGAAATTATAATAGATTATGTATTTAGTAATATATAAATTGTGAGAAAGAAAGAAGATCCTCATGTTGATTGTCAAATCATATTTTACTTAAAAGTGTGTTTTTTCAGCAGGTCGCGGATTAATAGCTTGTATTAGGAGAATTTTGTTATTCTCCTATATGATTAGAATTCATAAATTGTATTTATTTTTTGGGATTGATTTGAATATATACAACTGGATATGAAAATCTCTTCTCTCTGGTTGAAATCAATTTGTTACATTGGAGTGTCTATAAACAAAAATTGTAAATAGAAAAGTTGTATTATAAAAATTATTTTTAAATTGTATATATGCTTGTAAATATTATTGTAAATATAATACATTTTCATATATACTTATTTGTAGCCCTGAAGAAGTCCTTAGGGACGAAACGCATTGGCTACGGTCGTTTCTTTTTAAAGAAGATTATGAATAAAGAAAATTGATACAAGGCCTGCTGAATGGATCTGAACTTTTGTTAATTTTGACCTGTTTTGTTATTGAGTGGAGTGCTGGATCACTTTGGTTCTGTCAAAAACATGTATGTTGGGTGTTGTGCTTGTGCGACTTCAGGCGATTTGTTTGGTTCATGGTTTCGTGGTGTTGATGTGCGATATCCTTGTCCTAGGGGGGGCCCGGGGTAGGGCCACGGGGGGGGTTGTGGTGGGGGTGGTCGGGGTGGTGGGGTCCTGGGGGTGTTGGCGGTGGGTGTTGTTGGCCTATTGGGGCTCCGGGCTGCATGATGGGTTGCTCCAGGGCATCTATTGTTCTTCATGTGTGGCTAAGGGCTGTGCTCCCTTGTCTGGTGCAGGTTGTCGTCCGACTTTACACCAGGTCAGAGCAGGTGTTAATTTCCTGCTGCTAACGCGCCTTATCGCATGTTTTGTGGTCTTATCGCAGATCGGGCTGGTCGTTGAGAATGTTGTGGAGTGGTGTTGTCGCGGATTTTTGCACGGGAACACCTACTCTGCATCTCATTAGCGTTAGTTGCCGGGGTCATCTGTGGCGATGTTTTCTGCGACTGCTTTCGCAGGTAAACTAGTGTTATGGGCTGTTAGCACCACCTTGGGAATGGGGCGATAGTCTTATTGCGGATTTGGCTGCGGTAAAGTGCTGATAACTTGGCGATGTGTCCTTGAGAATATGCCCCATGGGGTATTGGACCCCAAAGAAGTTGTCATGTCTAGGATGTTGAGAGACGAAGTCCTGCCTCAAGTGCGCTTTAGAGAGGGCAGATGACATTCACATGTTCTGGCAGTGTGCCACTATCCAACTCTTCTAGCAAGAAGTGGGTTAGGCTATATTGGACATAATGGGAAGAGAAATTAAGGTAAGCCTTGCACTGGTGATCTTTGGCATCCTAAAAGGTGATGGGTCCTGGATAAAACTAAAGAAGAAACAGCCATCACTGTTATTTTTACTAATTTTGTTTGCACGGGGGGAAAAATGCATTAAATGGGTGTCACCTGCACCTCTGGTTTTTATGGATTGGTTAATCTCAGCTCAACGGATCAGCAGGCTTGATCGCTGCTGTCACTCTGGTAAAAGGGCAGAGATGTGGGAGCCTTTGGAGAATTGGTATAAGGGACTGTCTAGGTAATATGTATTCATAGTGACAGTGACTCTGGTGTTCAAGGATTATGACCCAAACACCAATGATTGAGGAGCACTGGGGTTGCTACAAAACTCCTACGGAATGTTAGATGAGGTCCTGGACCAGGAAGTGGGGATTCTCAATCTCCGTTGTGGCTCCTTGTTTGAGCTCCTACCTTTTGTCGTAAATGAGGACACAAAAAACAATTGTATTTTTGTTTTTAAATGCTCTCAGGAGTTCTTTCCGTCTGGCATTCAGACAGCTGTTAGGTAAACTGACATATTGTTTGCTTGATGTGTGTGAATAGTATACATACAAAATATAGTGTTACAGATGGTGAAAAAAAGTCTTTTATGGTATGTTTTCATCTGATAATCATAAATTCCTGGCACTTATCAATTGCATGTTTATGCACTATACATCTTTCGTATCTTTATCAATCTTAGTAGTTAACCAGTTGTTAATCCCTAGTTTTTTGCCATATTTGACTGCCTCACTATAACATTACATTTGCTTCAAAAGACAATGATGTCGGTCGGAAAGCCTCCGACCGCTGGTCGGAAGCTTTCCGACCTTGGTCGGAGGCTTTCCGACCAACACAGTCGGTTTGCGGTCCGACTGAGTCTTCAAGCCAGTCGGAACCGCACCATAATCCCCTATGGATAGCATTTCCACCATTGGGATTACGATGTCAGTTTCCCACAGCCTTTCCGTGCTGGCCTTTCCGACATGGAAAGGCTGTCAGAAAGTGACTTTGAATGCCCCTAGAAGGGCCCCCTTGCCTCCGCAGCCTGCGGTTGGTGATTGAGTGGGTACCTGGGGTACCCCCCTGTAAAACCCTGCACTGTGTGGCAGGCACCATTGGGTGCCGGCCACACGGTGCAGGGTTTTATACACACACCCATTTCTCTATAGGAGCCTGTATTACAAAAATGACAGTGTTAGGTTGCATCGTAATCAGGCGGTCGGAACCGCTGACTGGAGGTCGGTCGGTCCCGAGTCCGAGATGGTGTCGGTCGGTGGCAACTCCGACCGACATCTTAATAAGCCCCTTGGTCTTTCCAAAGGTGATCAAACGTTTTGATGGAATAATAATCCCTAACTCTTTGTCACTCTTCAATATAGTCCAATGTTTCCGAAGATTTCTGCACATAATAATAGAATAGCGCTGTGACATACAACTAATTTCCCTATCTATCACTCTCATTTCATTGTTTCTCGGATTATTGTTTAATTTCTCCAATATCTCTATGGTATTTATATGTTTAGATATTTTAATGACAGAAGAGTTATCCCCCTTTTACGCAAATCTTTTTCTCAATGATCCTCCTCTCTTCTTGATAAGTCCCTGCTTCAGTTCAGTTGGGCCTCAGAATTTCAACAAAGACAATATAGCTGATTTGATTCCTGTGATGACCTTATGTTGCTTGCAGTGGGGTTTCAATATATTGTATTCAAACATTTACCCTTTGCTACAACATTCATGATATCTTATTGGCTTCATTCCAAGATGGTATGACATTGTTGTGATTGTCATTCAGATATTACTGATAGTTGATTAGTCTGGATTCAGTTTCATTCCAATATATAAAGCTATCATCTATATAGCGTCCCCATAAGCTATCTTTTCAAGAGAAAAGTTTAAGGACTGTAGGTATGCTCCATCTAAAGTAGACCCTTAAGACGGTTTGTGAAATGTAGGTCAAACTTGGCACCCATGGTGTGCCTTTAATTTGATGATACACAATATCTCAGTACATTAAATAGTTGCCCTTTTATACAAATTATGTAAGGCTTAAAAGCTTTAGGGAATGATTTAGGTAGCTGCTGAGCTCATAAATGAAATTTCTAAGGGTATTTAGCTCTATCTCATATTGTGTTATTGGGTGCAACTACTCACATCCATAGTGAATAGGATATCCCATTTTGCTGTTTTAATAGGTCTTTGGTATTTCTAATTAAGAATGAGGGTGTTCTCACTAGAGGAGAAAGTTATCCACCAGTATACTCTGTGTTTAGTGCAAGACCTTACCCTTTAAATGAAGCACATTCTCGGATGGGTTATCTCTTTTGTAAATTCTAGGCAGAAAATATGGATTTTGGAATATTTCACTTATATATATTTAAACTCATCTTCCAGCAATCCTCGATTTCTATATGATATGAATAATTTGTAAATATCAGTGAATACAATGTCATTACACACCATGATATATGCAGGCCCGACAACGGCAATACCAATAAATGCAATGTTGATGCATGCCAGAAAATGGGCTTGCATAACGATGTTGATACCAGTAGAAACAATGTCAAGGTATGCCATCATCTATGCATGCATAACAATGTGGATACTAGTAGAAACAATGTCAATGTATGCCATAATCTATACATGCATAACAATGTCAATATCAGTAAAGACAATATCGATGTAGGCTATGGCAACTGCATGAACAATACTGAGGATGTTGGTAAAAATGATATCAATGACCGCCATGTTAATTGTGCACATTTTCACAAACTCATATCATTGCTGTCAGATTCACCCAAGGTGACCTCCCCATCAAACCTGAGTCAGAGATACGTGGTCAGATAGCCCTGCAACCCAAACCGAGACTACCGATTGACTGGTCACTGGCCAAAGACAAATGCGCACCTGATTAAGTAGTCTCCTCCCTGTGGAAGACTAGACTATCAACCAAAATGGCGTCCATAAAGTGTCCCACTCGTACTCATGAGTAGGGATTATCCTGCAGTTCAAATTCAAATACATAGCAGTATTTCGGCTGCACAGAAAATGATAAAAACACTTAAAATCATGAAGAGTTAAAAATGTGTCTCCCTAATATTTTTATATTTATATATATATATATATATATATATATTTATATAATTAACCTCTTTGCAATTAACACTTTCCCTACTGTTGCGCTGTTTGGAGTGGGAATAGTAATTTCACCCTCCGAAATCCAATGCTTTCCCTTCTGTTGCATACACAGGAATGGGAATAGTAAATGTTACCCCTCCAAAGTCCAACACTCTCTCTACTGTTGTGCTGACTGGAGTGGGAATCATAAATTTCACCCCTTCGAAGTCTCACGCTTGCCCTACTGTTGCACAGAGTGGAGTGGGAATAGTAAATTGTACCTCTCCAAAATGCAACACTTTCCCCACTGTTGCACTGTTTGTAGTGGAAATAGTAAAGGTACCCCTCCAAAGTCCAACACTTTCCCTACTGTTGTGTAAACTGGAGTGGGAATAGTAAATTTCACACCTCCAAAATCCAACGCTTTCCCTAATGTTGCTAAGACTGGATTGGGAATAGTAAATGTCACCACTCCAAAGTCCAAAGCTTTCCTTACTGTTTTATAGCATTAATTGTTTTAATTTTTATATTTTATATCATGTGCTTTTATTTTTACATTTATTTTAATGTTTCTAGTATTTTTGAAAATGTGGGTTTTGGATTTTTGAATTTTTAAAATTTTATTTATTGTCTATATTAGATAATATATTTTTTCTTACTCAATTGTTTATATACATGTAGATTGTGTGTATATATATATATATATATCCTCCAAAGTTGCCCCAGAGCTCAAGGACGCCACTCCTGCGAAAGAGAGTTCAACAGAACTTTTTATTAAAAAAACAGCGCACCCTTTCTCAATTAATTTAACAGTCCCTGACGCGTTTCGGTGACACTTCACCTTAATCATAGGGCGGGGCAAAAACAAACCATGGAGAACACACTGCAAACATTTTGTTCCATTAGCATGCACTCTCCAGTGAATAGCATGCTGGGTGTTGCAGTGCCGATATTTCCCTCTGTAGGGTCCATGTATTTGTCCAAAGTTACAACATCCTCAATGTTCTCACAATGTTTACAGCCCTCCAGTGGGCCTCGAGAAAGGATGTGCAGTTTTAAATCAATTTCTCCTCCGTGCTGCGATCGGGCTGCCATTCCATTACAGCCCCGCAGTCCTGAAATCATTGAGCCAGGCGGTGCAATCCTCCGCGGCCGAGGCCGCCGCGTATTAACATCCTTCAAAGTTGCCCCAGAGCTCAAGGACGCCACTCCTGCGGAAGAGAGTTCAACAGAACTTTTTATTCAAAAAACAGCGCACCCTTTCTCAATTAATTTAACAGTCCCTGACGCGTTTCGGTGACACTTCACCTTAATCATAGGGCGGGGCAAAAACAAACCATGGAGAACACACTGCAAACATTTTGTTCCATTAGCATGCACTCTCCAGTGAATAGCATGCTGGGTGTTGCAGTTCCGATATTTCCCTCTGTAGGGTCCATGTATTTGTTCAAAGTTACAACATCCCCAATGTTCTCACAATGTTTACAGCACTCCAATGGTTCTCGAGAAAGGATGTGCAGTTTTAAATCAATTTCTCCTCCGTGCTGCGATCGGGCTGCCATTCCATTACAGCCCCGCAGTCCTGAAATCATTGAGCCAGGGGGTGCAATCCTCCGCGGCCGAGGCCGCCGCGTATTAACATCCTCCAAAGTTGCCCCAGAGCTCAAGGACGCCACTCCTGCGGAAGAGAGTTCAACAGAACTTTTTATTCAAAAAACAGCGTACCCTTTCTCAATTAATTTAACAGTCCCTGACGCGTTTCGGTGACACTTCACCTTAATCATAGGGCGGGGCAAAAACAAACCATGGAGAACACACTGCAAACATTTTGTTCCATTAGCATGCACTCTCCAGTGAATAGCATGCTGGGTGTTGCAGTGCCGATATTTCCCTCTGTAGGGTCCATGTATTTGTTCAAAGTTACAACATCCCCAATGTTCTCACAATGTTTACAGCACTCCAATGGTTCTCGAGAAAGGATGTGCAGTTTTAAATCAATTTCTCCTCCGTGCTGCGATCGGGCTGCCATTCCATTACAGCCCCGCAGTCCTGAAATCATTGAGCCAGGGGGTGCAATCCTCCGCGGCCGAGGCCGCCGCGTATTAACATCCTCCAAAGTTGCCCCAGAGCTCAAGGACGCCACTCCTGCAGAAGAGGGTTCAACAGAACTTTTTATTCAAAAAACAGCGCACCCTTTCTCAATTAATTTAACAGTCCCTGACGCGTTTCGGTGACACTTCACCTTAATCATAGGGCGGGGCAAAAACAAACCATGGAGAACACACTGCAAACATTTTGTTCCATTAGCATGCACTCTCCAGTGAATAGCATGCTGGGTGTTGCAGTGCCGATATTTCCCTCTGTAGGGTCCATGTATTTGTCCAAAGTTACAACATCCCCAATGTTCTCACAATGTTTTCAGCCCTCCAGTGGGCATATATTTTTTCATATTAATACATTTAAAACATTAAAAAGTTATGTAATATAACAATATGTATATGTGTGTGTTTATATAAGTATACATTTATATATAGTATTAAATATCAGTGGAATATACTTACTTTACATTCTATTGCATTTTATATTAAAACAATTAACATTTAATGCTTGACCTCTATTTATGTTAAAAAATCCATATTTTGTCAATTTTCCGACAATATTAGTGTCAACAATATTTTGTTCCTGATATTTTGTGATTACCATCATAGAAATAGGAACAAAATATTGTGGTAAATGACATTTTCGGCACAATATTTTTGTCAACAAAATTGTTTACTACGATATTGTGTCAATGATCCATGAGGGGCCATGTGAATTGTAAAAATCTGGTGATGAAGAATACTTTTCAAGCACAATGCTAATGGTAACTGACTAATTTCTGCTTTGGATCAAAATCTTGTTGACCAAGGACTTACATTAATACAGAAATGTACTAAGTAAAGTAATTGGTGCTCTGGAACATCAAATCTCCCTACGGTTTTGAATGTTCAGGGCAAACTTTATCATTTGAACCTTGGCAAATCACCTATATCTTCAAATTCTGAGATAACAGTTAAGGGCCCGATTACGATTCGGTTAGGAAGGCCTCTTAACGGCATTTGCTCCGTCCGAATCGGATCGGGAATGTGTCTTTCCGACCGAGGGTCCGATTACGATCACGCTAGGAAAGCCCTCCATACGACTCTGATCCGAAGGGCTTTCCAAACAAATCATGCTGTGCGAGTCCGACCGAGCGAGTACGATGCAGTGGTATGCTGACCGACTCGGTTCACTCGGACTCCCATTGAACTCTATGGGAGCCTGTATACTGACCCATACACAGGCTCCCATAGCAAAAAGGGGTGGGTGGGGAAAAGCGTACACCCTGTGGCGGGCACCTCATGTTGCCCGCCACACTGTGCATGCTTGGATCGGGGGGACCCATGCGCACCCCCTGTGACCAATTCAGAGGGCTCCGGGTAAATGGGGGCCAGCTGCAGCCCCCCGAAGTCCGATTCCGACAGCCATTTTATCGCTGAGACCGAGGCAATACAGCTGTCCTAAACGTGCATTGTACTCGCTCGGTCAGAATCCGGCTCCAATGCGCGGCACGATTCGTCTGCAAACCAGTCGGTCGAACATGATTGGGTGCCGGAAATGACTTGGTCGACGCGGACGTGATCTTTGCATCGTACTTGGTCGTTCGGAGTGGGTGACGACTCGGTCAGAAACATAGGCTTCAAATCGGATTCGCACGTTCTGGTACCCGTCTGGAGGCCTTCCTAGTGAGATCGTAATTGCGCCCCAAATCGGAAAGGTTTCCGACTGACCGATTATGATGCGAGTTAGACGTTAGGAATATCCCAATCCGAACCCGACGGCATTTGGAATGACCGAGCCGTACGGAGCAGAATTGTACATCTCTATGTTTCTGAATGACCGATTACAATGCTGGATTCAGACAGCCTTTCTGAATCGTGCCATCTGACTCGAATCAGCAGTCGGAATCAGACTTTGGGGGCCCATAGCGGGCTCCCCTGCACCCGAAGCCTTCCCAATCGGGCCCGTGGGGGTACCCATAGATCCCCCCTTACCATCCATGCACAGTGTGGCAGGCACCAGGGGGTGCCCGCCACAGGGTGCCCGATTTTCCCCAGCCACCGTTTTCTTCAATGGGAGCCTATTCATTGTGTCGGAACATAGGCTCCCATTGATGTCAATGGGAGTCCGACCCAATCGCATCCGGATGCATCGTAATTGGTTGGTCGGACTCTCCCGGTCCGAGTCAGTCGGAAACCATTCCCAAACCGATTCGTCGGGAAGATATCAAACCACATCGGAATCGGGCCCCTGGTCGGGAAGACACTTTCCTGATCTGATTCGACCGGAGCAAATGCCGTTAGGAGGCCTTCCAAACCGCATCGGAATTGGCCCCATAGAACCAATTATATTGGCAGAACATTAAATCCCCCAAAAATGCAATGGTGCAGGTATATGTCAAAGAAATAAACACTGAGCTAAGATGGCAGACAATTATACACGAGTGACATGCAAGATATATTTGCAGTGGTGGCTCCACCGCGAAAGCGGAGGAGCATCGTCCCACTGCTTTTTTTGCAGTGAAACAAAGGGAAAATAAAATGATAATAACTTGCGTTATTATAATTTTATTTTCTCCTACTTATACAGCTTTGCGTGAAGGGGCGGGGTCAAGGGAGAAGTGGTAGGAAGAACCCTCCTAAGTGCGCAATGACTGATTGGCCGGCCCTCTCGGGCCACCCAAAACAGTCTTGCGCACTTCGCATGCTCTTCATGCAGGCTGCAACGCAGCCTACGCGGAGAACATGCCCAGGCCTCCAGTCAGCGTCTGAGTGCCGAAACACGGCGCTCAGACCAATCACAACACTCCCAAGGCAGCATTGTGATTGGCTGACTGGGAGTTTGGGTGTGCTTCCTGTTGAGGCCGAGCGAGGGAGGACTATGGAGAAGAGACGCGGTGAGGAAGCAGCGAGAAAGTACGTTTTTATTTTATTTTTTATACCAGCTTCCTCCGCGTCCTCCCTCCCTCCGACCCCTGCCCCCCTACCTCTGATCCATGCCGGCCGCCGCTGTATATTTGGCTACATGTAGCCTCTATGTCATGAAGTCACACACAACACAATGGCGTGCATCTGCAGCCCTGTCATCTTTTCAAATAAGATAGCACTCCTATGTGGACAGACATACTACAACGTACACGGACAACACATTGGTCTCATGGAGGAAGACGCTGATTGCTTCTCAGGCATCTGCCAGAATAATTGACAGAAATAAAAAATGGCCTTAAAGTCATCTTTTAGTATTAGTAGTAACAGTTATATCTACTTTTATCAGCAAATTAAAAATCTGAAAAAAGGGGCGAGGATACGACCGACTTGAACACACCAAAGGCACTTTAGTTTTTCATGTGTGAGACATTCATAACAGGTTAAGGAAGAACGGTAGCAAAACTAACTTTTATTTGAGCGCTAGGTTCCACATAATCCAAACTCTTCCATTTCATACACATTTGATAATAACAGGAATAATGTAAAGGGTAGCTTAATATTACTCTTAAGTAAACTATTCACGGACTGCATGTGACTCGCATTATTGTCCTATTACCCTGTCCAGTTAAAATGTAAGTCCGTTTTTATATAGCGCAGCTACACACCCTTACGGGTCTCAAGGCGCTGTAGTGGAAATTAAGTGAGCTATTGCCCAGAGTCACATGGTGCTGAGCTGAGCTGCCGCCGGAGCCGGGGATCGAACCGTGAGCCCTGTGCTCCGAAGTCTGCTGCCCTGGCCGCTGCACCACACCTCTCCACAGTTCACTATTATTCCGATCAAACCGCAGCTTGCAAATAGAATGCAATCACATAGGCAGCATCTACCTCAAGACACATACGTATCTATCATTAATCCAGTGGGCGTATTAAAAATTAACAAATAACTCAAGAACTGATTAATCTACTGCCATACCTTCATCTGGGTAATAAATACTGCATGATGACCATAAAAACCCGTGGGTACCATTTTCAAAAGCTCGAGTAAGAAAGCACTAATTGGAAATGCGAGTCATTTTAGTCTGTCAATTTGACGACCATATTAAAAATGTATGATTGTTTGTTTTTTATCAACAATAATATAATTAACCCAATTTAAGGGAGACGCGTGAGTGTTCCACCTGTGCTGATATGTTTTTTTCTTAACCCATTCTAGTATAGGCACAGCCGAGTATCCCAGCTGAAAGTGCATTGATTTGAACTGTATCAATGCTGCTTTACTTTTTCTTTTTTCAAACTTTAAATGCCAGTTTCGTGGAAGATTTAGGGTTCTAACAAACTAAGAGAAAAACGTTAGCCATACATTCCCAGAAAATATTAAGACAAAATTATTTTATGAAATTAATTCTCCATTATTGACTATCCACGTAAAGTTTAATCATCCTTTTAACTATAACAAGTGTGTTCTCTCGTTAAATGTTAGCTGCGTAGGACGTCGGAAATATTTTTCATGTTAAAAGACATGTTTTTATATTCAGAAATGTCAGCATATCTAAAGAGAAGTACAGTGGATGTACTGCTGATAAGCATCATCTCCAAAGACTTTTAGGATGTGATCATTGCACCAAAAATAAGAATCCAAATTGTACAGCTGGAACCATGTAAGAAATAGCACTAGATGTACTCTCAGTTGCAGAAAGGGATTCCAAACAAATTCTTTGATGGAACTCTCTCCATGCTAGAGTTGACAAATCTAGAGTTGTGTGGAGTTGGAGTGCCACCATAAATTGGTGAGTCAACAGCCTCACATTACCCCACCTCATTTAAATGTGGAGGAAACACCAGGTTTCCTTGTGCTATATATTCTGTCTTCCTTTCCAGACGTCTCCTCGGGCTTCCCTCATAACTGTTATGCTGATGATATGAGTCAAAATATGAATGACTTGTGCCATCAGAACTAACAGTGATATATTCATTTCTGTTTTGTAATCTAAAAGCTGATTAGATTCAAATCAAGTCTTTTGTTGTTTGGACTTTTGGTCACTCCTTGCTTTTCACAATGCTTGATTTCTATGTTTTTTTTGCAATTCACCTAGAACACCTACCGTGTCTTTCCCAAAAATTCACTTTTATCCAATTCTTCCCTAAATGTTGTATACAAAATTGTTTCTGTTTACATGGTGCTCAGAATTGTGTATTTTCTAATATAAGCCTCAATTTTGTCTAAACGTATGTATCCCTTGAGCATGTATTTGTATTAATTGTGTCTTAAATTGAAATGTGCTGTAAATGAACTCTAAGGAACCACTGTTTTCTTTTACCAGGTTTCAAATAATGGCACTACAGCTGGTTCTGCTGTAGGAAACCCTTGTTCAGACTGCCTGTTAGCCATAAAGCCAACTGGTCACAGTGGTAGAGACCCACCGGATTAAAGACAGGGCCATTGCCACTGATTCTTCCTGCCATGGCCCTCCATACAAGGTATGGCACACCTAAGCAGAGAACGTAGTCAATGGGTCTGACATGCACTGAGAAGACATGGCACCTACTCGGTATTTAGCTGGGCCTAAAGTGTATCCATCCCACCAGTGGATGTCCTCTTGGCAAAAAAATGCCTTCCAAGCAGTTTGAAAGTTCTAAATATGTATATGAAACTCCCCTGAGGTGGAGGCTAAGGTCTCTGGTGACCCGACGGACTGACAGCCCTCTCACCAAAAAGAACACTAAAACCTCCCGCTCAACCTGCATTACTTCATCATCATGTAGTAAATAAATGATCTATGACACAGATTATTTAAGATATTTAAAGATATTTAATTTTTTTGCTCTTCATTTTGAAAATTTTAATTGTCCATCAAGTATTTTTACATACAGTACAACATTTCATTTATCATTCTTTCATTTTTAGGTCGAGCTTTAGCGGCAGCGTGCATGCGCTGCTCGCTCTGCGAGACCGCGGTAGCAGAGTATGGGATACAAGCTGCCCCCACTCTCCGCCCATATTTTAGATTGGCTTCTGTCTTTGTCCTTCGTAAATGCTGGCGTGTGCTTCCATAATAGGCTCGTTAGTCCCATCTTAGTACGGCCATGACATCATTGGTATCCTCCCATGGCTACTGGCCCCTTTACTTCGCTGTTACACAGTGCATGCACTCTGTTACAATGTAGTGACCAAAACAGGACTGGACACACCCCGGCCGGCATCACTGCGGAGTCACTAACCAATGGCTTGGCTTCTTAGACAAATACAATTGAAATTGTGAAGACTAGAGAGGTTTTAATAGGTGGGGGTGAGGCACGGGGTCAATCCTGCAGTGCTGTGGGAGCCGCCTGTGGCGTTGCGAGCGCGCGGCATTTCAAGAAGTTTTGGCTGCACTTGTGTCAGTGTGTGGGAAACTGAATGGCAGCGCAGGTCCTCCTCACACCACGGCGGTGTGGATGAGGATCGATTACCGGACCCAGCACTGACCACGGCTGACTTGACATTTTGTGAAGCTGCTCAGCATTGCCATATAATGCTCACTGGCATGGCGGTATGGATCCCGCGACCATGTCACACACGGCCTGAGCCCACCAGCGTCGGCGACAGAGCTGATGCCAGTCTGAGTCAGAAGCCTGCCCCCCTGCCAGAGTGAGTACTGTCACCATCAGTGTGTGAACAGTGGCACATTACCATGAAAAATGAAGGGGTGGCATTGGTCGCACTGTAGGCCTGGGAGTTCACTTTGTTTGTTGCAGGATGGCCCTGCAGGGGGCCTGCCTTTTGCGGCGGCGCCAGCTTGCCTGCAAAAAGTAAGTACCAGAGCATTAATCTGTCTTCAAGTAAACTTGTGCCATATCTGTTATTTGAAAGACTAGCAATAGTGGCGCAACTAAGCTGAGGTAGCGTGCGAGTGGGCAGTTAGACCATGCGGCTCTCGGGCGCTTAGCTAAAATTAATGTTTTTTATTTGATTCCTTGAGTTGTCAATGAGTATGAATTTGAAATACCACAGCCTGTCGGGCTGTGACCTAGACTGTGTTAGCTGCCTATAATTACGATGGGTGACGCAGATGAAATCAGAGTAGGGGCCTTCTCACATCCTACAAGACTGGACCTTGGTCCCACGTGGGACAGAGAGGGCCGCCTGGCCACTGATGCTCCTTTCCATCGATTGATTGCCAGTAAAAAAGCCCGGGGCCTAGTGGGCGTACTAAAGCTTGTGAAAGCTTGCATGACGAATTGTTTTTCTGTCGGTGTTCTGTTGTTTTGAGCTCCCCGTCTATTTGCGCCCTTATAACACGGGCCCGTCCGCCAACAGGTGACTGTGGCCCTGGCAGCATGACCCTGGATCAGTTTCCTACCTGTCCGCGCTCCCTGGAATTGTTTCTGCTGCCTGGCAACACTAGTACTGTGGAGCAGGTGGTGATCTTCAGATGCCAGGGCAAGCAGGCCTCTCTCCAAACTACTGCACAGTGCAGCCACCAGTTCAGAGTGTTCCTCTCACGGTCTAGTGTGCCTCCTGATTCGAGACAGACTGAGAGGATGCATGCAGCCCGCTGAGCCAGTGAATGTGTGAAAGCCACTTTCTCACCAACGACGTTGGCAGCTGCCTTATTTTTTATTTTTCCCCTCACCCTGCTACGTACCTAATAAATGAAGAATGAAAACGGCGTCATTTAGACCAAGGTTGTAAAATCACCTTGGCACCAAAATGTTTTTCACTGGCACACAATTATTTTGGCACCCGATTAAGAACTGCGAATAAGCAGACGAAGAATCACCAGGGCAAATGGCAACTGTGCCCCCCTTTAATATGATATTACCCCGTGCACACAAATCCGCACGTTCCATTGAGAAAAGGTACATCTGATAGTAAGTGGCTGAGAACCGGGTGCTTTTTACATCTAATGAACCACTTACTCAAGGGTTTCAGTAACCCAATTAATGCAATAATTGACAAGTCATTGATGTCAAGGGGCTAAAAATAGGATGCTTTTATGGCATTAAACATGCGCACATAACTGGGCATATTATTTATTGCTTGTATAGCAACAATATGACATGCTCTCTGGCGATGTCTGGTTGTGCTTTACATTAACATAAACTAAATGGTTTTCAACTTGCTCCTAAGTCATGAGGATTTCTTTTAGTAACTCCTCGAGTGCTAAGTACAGATTTTTAGCTTAAGTGTTTTAAGCAACACCCTTAATTACATCGGCCTCGACCCTATGAGAGACCCCCCCAGTTTTTTCATCCCACTTAAAGGTCCCAAAGGCGAGACCTATTGGCTATGCCAATGCTTGGTGTTTAGGTGACCAATTGTTCTTTACTCACAACATTCTTTAGGACCAAACAGGCGAATAAAATATAGGCTTGCTTATAGGGTGACAATGAGCAAGGTCATCTATACGTACAAATCCTCTCAATATGATTCATGAAGCAGTCTGTTTATGTACTTTATAACTGTCGTGGAACCATCAACCAGGATTTAATAAGGTTTCCTCCAGCCAGGCCCTGCACCCGACCCACACTGTGGGCACCCAACCCCTTGCAGTGCGTGGTGAATATTGCTGTGCTTTCTACATTGCCACAGCAGTATCTGTTCATATAAGCGGGGAAGAGACAATGATTTATGATTCCTTGATGTGTCCAGTGCTGATGTTTTGAAACTCCGGTCCGGCTTTTGCGCTCAGCTGACTGTGCGAGGAGCCGATAACGCCGAGATAACGCCGAGAGCGGACGCTCTAAGAAAACCTCTGCCAAACGCTGCTAAACTGCTAAACAGAGGAGCCAGTTTCCCTTTTTTGCTCCCCCTGCAAGCCTGCCACTCGTAAGTGGTTGCGGGGGTCGACCGAAATGTTCAGTGAAGTGGAGAGCGAGTGAAAAGCAACCGCACTCGGAGGGATTTGGCGGGTGGCGGTCAGCGGCTGGCTTATCCTGGCAGCTTGCTGATAGCCCGCTGATAGCTGATTGCTGTGCTTGCAGCCTGGGACTCGTGGCCAGCGGTGAGTGGCATAGGAAGTTCCCCCCCTCCCCCTAATGAAGTAAGGGAAGGGCACGGTGGATGGGAAGGGGAAACGTTTTATTTTGTGCCCCGTGTTTTTGCGCTGAGAAGGACGTCTTAAGCCTCACAGCTCCCGGCGCGGATATTGTCGACACTTGGCCCCCCAGCTTCCATGAGCAGGCGGCAGGGGGCTGAGCGAGTTGCGGTAGAAGCGGCCGTGACCCTCCTGACCCTCCTGGTCTGGAGCTGGAGTCGGAGCTGGACCTGGAGTTGTGTCTCCCAGTTCTTGGTTCCCAGTTGAAAGCCAGTTGCCCACAGCCCACACCCTACAGCACATAGCCTTTAGCCGACAGCACGCAATACCGGTGGCAGTGGTTTCCAAGGGGGTATAGCTGTGCAGGTGCCGTCAAACCACTGTACGGGGAGTGTGGGGGAGTGTATTGCTCAGCAGTACACAGAGGCCCCTGAAAAAAAGAAGGTGGCCAGTACAACTAAACAGGCCACACACCCCCCCCCCCTTTCGGAGACAGTGCAAAGAGTAAAGTGTAAAGAACCTAAAGAGCACAATTAAGGACAGGAGTCTGGCAGGCTTGCCCGGACTTGGTTGCCGAAGTGGCGTCAAAAAATAAAAATAAAAAAAGCAGGTAATTCCAAATTTGGGTGAAAATTTCCGATAAACAACCTGTTCCTTCAGGGAGGAAAACAACTATCGTAATCGCCCCATATAGCCTAATATTGGGCATAAAGAAGAAAAACAAACGGCAATAAAAGGTAAAAATGAGGTCAGGGAGACCCAGAAAGCAACTGGCACAAAAAACAGCAAAACAAGGTTCCAAGAAATCCAAGGAGATAGATGAATCACCCAGAAAACCAGTTCAAGAAAAGACAAGCTTACTAATTCCTTTACAGCATTCTATATTTGGAAAATTGACCCCTAATAAGAAGTTCATGTTTCTAAAAGATCCAACGACAGCTATCTTTTCAGAAACAGGACAACTGGAGGGTCTTCCGAACCCCTTGACACCACAAAGAAGTCATTTAAGAACAAAGTCTAATAGTATGGAGAATAATAGCACACAGAAGGTTAGTGAAACTAAAGAAAATGCTACCGCGGACGATCAACCAAACAGCAGCCGGTTAGTGATACAGGCACAAGTCCATGCCTCTGATTATCCACACTCAACACCAAAATCAGTATTAAATCTAGGTTCACTTAAACAAATGTCAGAAGAAATACATTTGGAAGCATTAGATAATCCTCAACTTCCAAATACCCAGCATAATAGCTCATGGTCGTGTTCAATATCACTATCAAGCAATACTGACCTTCTGCAGGCGTTGGAAGCTAAAACTCTTAACCAATCGGAGAACGAAAAGTGTAAAGAAACAAGCGAAAAAGAAATAGAACACTCGCAACCAATAATTGAAATATCAAGTACACTCGAACAGCCCATTCAAACTCAGAGCAAAATGAGTTATAATGTGAAGAGAAAAGATCAAGATCCGACACTACAGTCGCAAACTAGCTTCACCGACACAAGTCTTTCACAGGAAAATATAATAACACCAGATAAAGCAAAGGAACGAGATAGAAGCGGAGGAGGGTCCGCACCGGAAATAAAAGAGGGGATCCATCAGTCAGCATATACATCGCTGTTAAAAGTGCTAGAAACCTCAATAACAGTACTTAATATGCAATCGGATAAGTTAGACACACAGATTGATTTGATGAATATAATAGCCACATATATCGTAGGAATCAATACGAAATTGGAAACACTAGCGGACTTGATAATCAAGGAGCGAGAAACAAACACAGTAGCAGGCAAAGATTGTGCATGTGGTCCAATAATCGATAAGCTAAGTAATGTACCAGCAATCCTAACAAGCATCTTAAAGGAAAGACAAAAGACTGGCGATTGTTGGACAAAAAGTACAAATCTCACAAGCAAGTCACCAAAGTCAAACCAACAAACTTCCTTTGTCTGTCAATCAAATGTATTGATTACATCAGATCCGTCAATGACCTCGAATAGAGGGACAGGTCTTAAAAATAACATCAGTGATCACGGGAAAGAACCACCAAAGGTACTGCTCACAACCGACCGACCAAAGAACATTAGTGAAGGTACAAGGATGGTAGATAAAGATATGGGCCAAGTAAATCCGCTTCCGGCCTTACTAGATTTCCAAGGCAATACAGAAACATGCTTGCAAACCAAGAGACAGAGGAAACGAGCAAGGAAATCTAGAAAGAACAATCAGAATACAACAAAAGACACTAATACCAGTAGGAAATGGTTTCATATCTTCGAAACTAAAAAACTACAAACAAGTCTAGAAACGCCAAGTACGCATTCTGAACAGAGGATTATAGTAGAGGAAGAGCAAAAACAAGGACACCACACCTCGTCAACCTCATTAAGTCACAGTTTACAAACAGACGAATCAATCGATATGATTCAGACAAACCAAACACAAATACAAACAGCATCTATTGACAGCAAACCACTGGAAGTAAAAATAAGAAAGCTTCAGCTGCAACACAAACACAAATCTGGAACAAATCAGAAAACCCGACGCATAAGTCGGGAAGAACATAAAGACAGAATAATTGTAAACCAAGTAACACAGGAAGTTGTCAGTACAACCCGAGATGACACCTGCATAGAAAACAAAGGAAGACAGAAGCAAATAATATGCGCATCGGAGCAGACTCTTGTGAAGCGACAATTTGAAATTATGAATAATCTAGTGCAAACAAAGGGCAGCCCTGAGATGGAGCAAAGAAGCCCTCCTGAAGAAGATGCACTGAAGGAAAATTTCACAATTAAAATCAATATGCAAATAGGTGATAGAGCTGGAACCAATTACAGAGAGGTATTACAACACTCAGCTTCGACAGTAATAACATCGGACAAAAATCAAGAAAACACTTGGAATAAGCAGATCATATTAACTCCCCACTACATCTCTCAGGGGCAACAAGACCTCCTCAATAGAGGGAATATATTGAGACTTATAACCGAAATCCCTACTTTAAAGCATCTGACCACCACAGACCTATTGTTAATTCAATTTATTTCTCAAGAAAAAAACAGTGGGACGGAAAAAACACTATCGACTTGGAAAAATGATGAAATAGTGTCTTTAATAATGAATGCCAGACAAGAGTTTGAAGGATGGGGCATTACAATGGCAAGACCAACGAAGCCACGCTATCCTTCACCTCTACTAAATGTACCAAATAAACTTAATATAGAGGAACACAACATCCCAGTGTACTCAGTACTACAAAATGCAAGGGAAAAACAAGCCATTCTGAAGAAATCATGGACAGACAAACTCCACAACAAGACACCAATAAATGGAACTGGATGGCCTCAGCTCTAAATGGCCAGAAAACAGAATGACTTGCCACAAAGGGAAAAAGTACCAACTACAATAGCGTAAAACTCCTATCCTGGAATATTGCAGGTGCAAAAAGAGAATTACAGGACAACACTGTTCCGATTTACTGGAAGTATTATGATATTATCGCACTCCAAGAAACATGGCTGACGGAGTGCAAGGACGTGGCTAATTACACACTCCACTATGTAACGGCAACTAGAACTCATAAATATGGAAGGCCAAAGGGTGGCCTAGCAGTATATATATCAACGGCACTAAATATTAAAACTGAACAGTTACCTAGTACGACACTAGATTTACAAGTAATTAAAATGGACCAAGGGCCCAAAAACCAGACAACAACTGTCATATTAATTAACCTCTACTTGCACCCGAATGCTGGAAAAAAAGAGTCAGTGTGAAAAACTGCTGTCAATAATCACTTTAATCAGATTAGAAAATCCAGCCTGGGAGATAATAATAACTGGCGATTTTAATTCATACTTAATTTATACACCAGATGAAGATGAGCAATTAACAGCGGCTAATGAGTTATGGTCAGTTCCCTTACAATCATCCTCTACAACAAAACGACATGATTTGAACAGGCAAAAGCTGGTTCTAGCCTTGGAACATCTCGGCTTGCGTGTATTAAATGGTAGAACAAAAGATGACACGCCTCCGCAATGGACTTATCAGGGTGTTCACACTTAGTCAATTTTAGACTATACAATTCTAACGCTTCCATTACTTGCCCGTGTGGGAAAATATATTATCAAGTATTCAACCCGAAGTGACCATTCATATCAGGTACTTGAATTAGAAACAAGCCATCTAAAACATCGGCCAGCTCCCACTGAGATAGGTCAACTGACCACAACCAATCTGAAACGTATTCGATGGTCATCAGAAACGCTGCCAGAACTAATATTGCTAGCAAAAGAAATAATTGAAACAAAGATCATTCCCGGCAACAACTTAGTAGAGAATTGGTTCACCTTCACCAACAAATTATTAATTCAAGCACCTAAAATTAATTATGTACAGAAAAGGAGGTTTAACACCATCACAAATATTTCCAGTAAGTCCTATTTGCTAAGAAAAGAACTGAGAAAGGCGGTGAGGAAAAACAAGACACCGAAAGTCCCAAATCACGCCTGGGAGAAAATAAAGAATATCAGGAAATTGTATAAAAAGCAAATCTGGAAGGACCAGAAAGCACAACAGGAGATATTCTGGACAAAGCTACTTTCTTGTGCTAAACAAACAAATAACAGGCTCTTCTGGGAACTAGTAAATGGTACAACAAGATCAAAAGAAGTAATAAATAATGCCTCTGTAACAGAGACTGATTGGGTAGTACATATAAGTAAAATATTTGAAGACCACACACCATTCCCTAAAAGTGAAACAGACAATAACAATAAATCTCTGGAGTTTAAACTCTCAGGGAAAAATTCCCCTGGACCACATGATCTCGGTATCATGCTAGCCCTACCACTAGTCCTGGCAAGTCATCACTACATAGTAGAAGATATATCCAGAATAATAAAACTGGGACGCAATGATGGGGCTCCTGGCCCAAACGGCATCCCGTAGGCCATTTTCAGGAGTGATCCCGATTACTGGGCAATACCGTTAACAGGCCTTTATAACGAAATTGGTATAACAAATGCTCTTCCCCCGAGTTGGAAAGGGTCAATCATCAACCCGATCTACAAGGGAGGTGACAGGTCGGACCCGGCAAACTATAGGCTAATCGCTCTAATTGATGTTGAAGCAAAATATTTTGCATCATTAACCCTGGAGGACTTGGTAGAATGGTCCAACATAAAGGGGCTGATTCCATTCAACCAAACAGGGTTTCGCAAAGGATGTGGCACCACAACAAATATCTTAGCCCTTGCCACAATAGCGGACAAGTGCAAACGCATGCAAAGAAAACTACAACTATGTTTTATAGACTTCAAAGCTGCGTTCGACCGGGTGAATCGTGGTCTGTTATGGAGTAAATTACAGAAATTGGGTCTCCCGGAAACAATATTACGACCCATAATACAACTGTATACATGCACGTGGGTCCGTGTGAAAATAGCAAATGGCACAAAATTGTCCAGGAAGATACAAACAGAGATCGGATTAAAACAAGGCTGTGCATTAGCCCCCCATTTATTCAATCTATTTATGGCAGATCTCTCACCACGATTGGATCAGGCAAATACACACCCTCCGCACCTGACTACACTGCCCATAACGCATCTCTCGTATGCAGACGACATAGTCCTGCTTAGTCTAACTAGAATAGGCCTACAGAGAGCACTTAATGAGTTATTAATGTTTGCTAAGACTAATGCCTTGGAAATTAACATCACAAAAACAAAAACTATGTCAATCGCGAACTGTCCGCGACATCAGTATCAATTCAAGCTGGGAGAAACGAGCCTTGGAATAGTTAGCACTTATAAATACTTGGGGGTATATATAGATAATCGATTAAATTTCCAATTTCAGAAACAATACCTGGAAAAAAAAGGAAACTGCCTTATTTATGCATTCTGTGCTCTTGCAACAAACTACAGGGTCCTTCCTTTAAGCCACTAATAGCAGTGATGGCCGCGAAACTACTACCTACAGTATCCTATGCAAGCATAGTGTTAAACGGCAAGGACGCAAAACTCCTAGACTCGCTGCAAACAAAGACCTATAAAAAGTCTTTAGTCTACCTCAGAATGCATCTCCGGCCCAGGTCCGACTGGAATTCGGCCTTATCCAACAGGAGATAGGGAGAAAATATGACGCTATTAAAACCTGGTACAAACTTTGGCAGAACCGATCCAATATCTTAAATGATGCTCTGTGGCGTGCCCAGGAAGATGATCCAAGCTCAAATTACGGCAAATTCCTGAAAATGGCACTAAAGGAAACTAAGACAATTGAACTTTGGGTGCAGAACCCCTCCTTCCAAGTCTTCCGTAGAATAACAAACAAAGCGGCTAAGCTACAATCATCATTAGAAGATAAACGCACCTTAGTCAAAAGATCCCATGCTTGGATGGTTCTCCAATCCTATACATCACTTCGACCGGCGGAATACCTCAGTACAACATATTCGCCCTACTTGAAACGAAAGCTAATGGCGATTAGATTTGGGGTATTACCAAGTTTGGCCGATCAACCAGCATGGAAGTATAAAGGCGTGAAAACATGTAGCTTATGTGGTGCAGCATGGCAAGATTTTATCCACCTCATTTGTGTCTGCCCCATCTTAAAATCGAACCGCGTATTGCTTCTAAAAAGATTTTTAATGACAGAGGCATTCGAACTTGCAGATCGGCCATCATCAGAGGACTCGGTACAACAGACCCTCAGTTGACATGTAAAATGATGAAATTTGTATTACTTTATGAAAAAACCAAATGGCTGACAGAATCAGACACTTCCAATCCAGTAATGTCTAGCAACCCTATTGAAATTTTAAAATGTTAAACGTTTTTTTTTTTTTTTTTAATCTGATGAAATTGCGATTCCGTCAACAATTTTACGATATAGAATCATGATAAGGATTTTGTCTCTCGCTTTTAGGATAAAATAAGTAACATGCTTTTTTTAATATTTTAAATCATTTATATGTTTGTAAACTGTTGATCCCTCATGACATTGTTATGGTTTTAATTAACTTAAACAATAAAGTGTTGATTCATTGATTGATTGATTGATTCCTTGATGAAGGGTAATAGTTGGACTTCATTCCTCTGTGAAGTTTATTAGATATCATTTTCAATCAGAGTTAAATAGCAGTACATTTCATGCAGTGGTGCGCTCTAAAGTGCACTACAATAAGCACAATGTGACTTCAGTGTCAAACTCTCAATACAAGGTCCTTTTAGAGGGAACAAATAATTCTAAACAAAACGCCATGATTCCCAGACATTAAGAGACAGGTAATTGGGGGTTGCATCACATGTAGAGTAGAAGAATCAGGTAAGGTTTCCAATCTGAGGTGCAGCATGAACACACCATGGCGGTGTACTGGTTAACTAATTTACCCAAAGGCAATCAATTTCCCTAATACATTTGTCCAGTAAGCTGTGGAATTGCAAATGGTTCTATGTTTTAAAATGTAAAACATAAAAAGCAAGTAGCCATACTCTACACATCATATTTTTGCTTGTTGAGGTTTTATGATTGCTTGCTGAGTACAGAGGCTAGAAGGATTAATACAGTTTCCAGAACAGCAGCTGAGAACCAGGAAATCTACGTTGCTTTGTCACAAAATATGTACAATTTGTAAGTGTGCATTTTTCCCATGATTCTAAGAGTCCCTTTGTTAGCCCCCTTCCAAGCATGAGGGTGAGGTTATAAGGAGCAGTGGCTATTAAGTTATGCTTAAACTAGATACCTGAATACACTCATGGTACAATTTCCTCTTCCATTTTTGTGGTCGACCGTACTAGCATTTTCACACTTTAATTTTCTTTGTGTATGAGGAACCCAGCGTTGAGACTAGGCTTTTGCATTCCACTTTAAGCAGAAACAAGCTATCAGGTTATGGTGTTGCTGTTGCATTCATATTTCAGGTATAGCTGTATCAGCGCTTCATACCTCTCTGTGGAAGGCAGCGTGAGTGGGGCTGGGTAGTCGTGCAAGCACACAGCCTTGTGGGAACTGTTGCTAAGATTGTTGTTTTAAGCATAATACAGATAGAAGGGAAAATAAGGGTGATCTGATTGATCACTTCTTATCAGGTCATGATCATGGAGCTTCCTTAGAGATAACACGAGGACGTCTTCCTCAATATTAGCTTTGCCATAGTGTTGGGTGCGATTGTTACCTTTTCTGAAGGAGATGATATTGCCAAGGAAAGCACATGTGAAGAAGTTAAACTTGCCTAGGTACACTTCCCTACATATCTTCTTTTTTTTTGTGTTGAAATTGTTTATTAGCATTTTATAAATATAATACAATACAAGCGTATACAATACAAAAATAGGGAGTACATTACAATAATAGTATAAATAGTTAAATATATTAATTCATAAAGATATATATGTCAATAAATCAAATTTATCTTACTAGAAAACAGATAATACAATAATAAAATATAGGGGGAAAATAGAAATCTAATTGTGAGAAAAAACACTGAAAATTCTGATAGAGAAACTCCAAATAAGGAATGATGAAGATGAATTTGATATATAAGAAATTATTAAATTACAATCTATTATAAATTAAGAAAGACAGTTAAAATGATTAAATAGGAATGCAATAACAATAAAAGAAAAATATCAATACAATATAGTATGAAAGAACAGAACTTACAGTATGATACACTCTATGAAAGAAGTAGACAAGTACGAGATACAAGATATGAGATAGGGGGGGAATTCATCATACCTCTTCAGTGTTATTACCCAAGCCGGTAACAATAAAGTTGAGAGAGGGAAGAAAGCATAAAGATAATAGCAAGAAAAGAAGAAAAAAGAGAAATGAGAGAGAGAAGAAGGGGAAACGAATTATGGTACTGTAATATCCACTATAGGGCGAGCAACATTGTCTATCACAGAATTGGTATTCATTTGTAAAAAGGGGGTCCATACTTGATTAAATAAGTCTGTCTGGTCATGCAAAGTATAAATGACTTTTTCATAGGAGGCAGTTTGAATCATAGTCACCAGCCAAGACTCTTGAGAGGGTGGAGTCGGAGATTTCCACTGTCTTAGAATACATATTTTAGCTGTGGCTAGGGCAGTTTGCAAAAGACGGCATTGTTGTTTGGAAAGGTGTGGTGAAGTTCGTAAACCATGCAAGAGGATGGTAGCTGGTGTTAACGGTAAACCCAGAGGCAAAGTATGCTGTAAAACCTGACCTATGTAGGACCAATAGGATTGAACCATTGGGCAGGTACATATAATGTGGATTATATTGCAACCGGGAGCATCACATCTCCAACAATTGGTATGAGGGAGGAGTCCAGCTTTATTTAATTTTACTGGAGACCAATGCCAATCGTGTAAAATTTTGAACAAGCAAAACTTCAGTCGTGCTTCTCTAGCCCCTCTATTTAGATTTTCCAGAAGGTCAATCTATTCATCATCATCATAAGTAACCGATAGACGTGTTTGCCATTTGAGACGAAGAGCACATGATAAGGGTTGGGAGAATAGTTGTAGTGTAAATAGTTTGTATAAACCAGATATAACCCCTTTATGTGTCCCCCAAGTATATAGGTAGGATACTATTGATGAAGTTTGAAGTGACCATGGATGTGATCCTAGAATTTTGTTAAGGCAGAGATGGAGTTGTGTATAATTCGTTGCTTGATGGAATGGAAGACCAAATTCTTCGGTCAATTGTGCGAAAGATTTGGGATCACCCTCATGCAAAAGTTGATCTAAAGTAAAAATACCAATCTGCTTCCATTGGGGCCAGGAGATAGTCTTTCCTTTAATTCGTATGGCTGTATTGTTCCATATTGGGGCTTTGGCATGAATGCATGAATTAAAACCCAAAAGGCGGTGAGCTCTCTGCCACGTTTTGCGCATTGCAGCTAATAGTGGATTGTGAGAATCCAGACGGCTGGTACCTGTTCCATAAAAAGCTGAAAGACCAAGTTCAGCGGACAAGAGATGGCGTTCTATATGTACCCATTGTGGTGTGTGAGAATCATCTTGTAACATATATGTAATTTGAGATAACTGCAGTGCCAGATTGTAGTGTTCTATAGAGGGAAGACTCAAATCTCCATTAGAGTGATGTGCTTTCAATTTATGTACAGCTAAACGTGGTTTGGTAGATCCCCAGATAAAGGATTTAATCTTAGAATCTATAAGGCGCTGCGAGGATAAAGGTATCTGAAGAGGGAGCATTCCAAGTATATAAAGGAAACGCGGAAGCGTGACCATTTTTACAGCTTGAACCCTGCTCCACATGGATAGTCCCAATATCCTCCATTTATCAAAATCATGTTGCATCTGTGTAATTAAAGGACCGAGATTGTCCGCAACCATTCCAACCGTCCCCTTATTCACTAGAACACCCAGGTATTGTAAACGTGAGCATTGCCAGTGGAAGGGAAAGCCCTGAATAGCTGTTTTGGTGGTGCCATCTGATATGGGATGCGCTTCACTCTTATCCCAGTTAATTTTGTAACCAGAAAAAGAGGAGAAGTCTTCTATGATTTTAAACAAGGAAGGCAGGGAACGAGGCAAATCAGTAATAGTGAGTAATATGTCATCAGCATATAGATACATTTTCGAGTCCCCCACCGAAAGAGGAATTCCCACAATATTGCTTGATTGGCAAATTGCTGCTGCTAGAGGTTCTAGAACAAGGAGGAATAAAAGAGGGGAAAGGGGACAGCCTTGACGTGTTCCTCTAGAAATTGGAAAGAAGTCTGAGAGGAAACCTCCACAATTAACTTGAGCAGTTGGGTGTTGATATAGTAACTTTACTTTTCCTATAAATTGGGATCCCAAACCAAATTTCTCCAAGACTTGAAAGAGATAATGCCACTCCACTCGGTCAAATGCCTTCGGCATCAAGTGATAATGCCAACGCATCGTCCTGAAGAGATTTAGCAGAGTGGAGTGTATGCGCCAAAGTACACAGATGATTTCTCGAGGAACGTCCAGGCATGAAGCCCACTTGGGTGTGATGAATTAAAGCGGGCAAGACTTTACGAAGACGAGAGGCCAGGATGCTGGCTAAGATCCTACATATATTCTTAACTGGGCAATATCGTGGTGATCAATATTGTGCTGCCAATATTCTTGACACTGATATTCTGACATACAGCCCAAAATATATTATATATTATTTATATGTTTGTGTGTGTAGATACCAATTCAATAGTTATGGTTTCAGAGTCTGAATTTGTGTAGTTGTGTGCTTTTGGTTCAGTTATATACTACTTTGTTATACTGTTGTCCATGACAATTCATTTGCAGTGATAGTATGATCATTTTGGTAATTATTTGTATCACACTGGCTTCTTAGAGCAGTGAAACGCCTTGTGGGGACCTGTCATTTAATAAGATGATAGAGGATTTGCTATGGGCAAGAATATGCTATTGGGTCTATCTTCCAGCTAGTTTTCAAAGTGAATGAATCACCAGTTGAAAAGACTCTTGCAGAGAATGGGTTTCCTTTGTAATAAACAGAAGTGCCTTTCAATACAATCAGTTCTTTTTTCTGTTCTTTTTTCAGTTCTGAAATTCAGTTGCTTGGCGGACATATTTGTGGTGTCCCCCCAGATACAGGCCTATACAGCTGCTTATACAATTTATTGTTGTAGTGTAGATCACATAACAACTACTCCCTTAGAGGTGAATTATTTTGTTATACTTTAGAGTTTGGTTCATGTTTGCCATATGTTTTAAGGACAATAAGTTGATGGATTAAATGTTTTAATTACTCTCAGGCACTCGCGATCAACTAGGGCCAGCATTCCCAGTACACTGTTTTTGTTCACCATGAAACTTAAGGGCCTGCCTTGGCAAATCAGTACCAACCCCGCTTCTGATGGGAACAGTCCATCCCAAAATGCCACCTGAAGCCCCGTCCAAAGGTCCAAAATTATTTTTCTCCGGTGCATGTATACACATTGTACATCTTATCGATGTTAGGATAGAGATGTGGCCCCATCAGCCCTATGTTTTATGGGAATAAGAAACCTCTCAGAAGGTAGGCAAACAAGTGAAATGTTATTCTTTTGCCTCTTTTTATTTATTTTTATCATCAGTTTTTGCCTTATGTGATAAAACCCTTTTTGAAAAAGTAAAAGGCTACTAGCTGGTAGACCTAAGTTTAATCAACTATCTTGGTTGAAGGCTTTCCTGTATTAAAAAGGTAGCAGGAAATGCACTGTGTAAAATGCTGGACTAACTGCAATTTTCTACAGATCAAGATGTGTTAGATACAGATGGTCCAGGGCTTTTGAGGTAAGTTCAGTTATTGTTGTTATCTTTATGCTGTGTCACTCACCTCATTAAACTTTTCCTCTCACCCCTTTATGATTTAAGAGAAGAATGTGGCATAAAATATATCTCACTGAACGCAGGTATCACTTTTTTAATTCCTTTCAATGAGGAAAAAACAGTGGGGTCATCGCTAGTCTTTCTACCTGGGAGTCATTTGAGAGTGATGGTTTTCCATCAGAGCTTTATTAAATATTTATAGATGTAAAAAAGCCCTACTCGTTAAATTGGTCAGGCATCTCCTAGCTGGGAAAATGATCCGTGCTTCTTTTCATTCTGTAGTTTGATCAATGTATTAAAACCTGGCTGACCAACTTTAAAAAAGCGTCTCACAGACCATTTATTTCTGGCTAATAATGACTACAAAACATTTGTTAAATGACTCTCAATTCAAATGAAAAACTTTGCCCAATATCTGAATTAAAAAGATCAACACGTTTTTACCCGGTGATCATACTGTGAGCAAACAAAATATTTGATCAAAGCAATTGATCTATATTTTTTTTTTAAAACTTGTTCATGCTGCTATTACATTGCTTGATGGTAGGGACTTAAAAGTGTATTTTTATAATTTTATTAGAAATGTGTTTTCCCTCCCAGCTCACAAAGGAATGATCATTTCTTTGTTAAAGGTCCTGTGCAACAGTTATGATAGATTCCATAGAGGCTGAATTGGTAAAAGGTACTAGGAGGACTTTTTAGTATGTCCAATGCCCTCAATTTCTTTTGATTTATATGTAGAACCACTTGCAATCTTGATGAAGAGTTCCCGAAACGAGATAAAACACCATATTTCCATATGGATTCAGGGAAAATTGAGGTGGTCGAGTCCTTTCCTTACCTAGGAGTACTTATCGACAAAAACCAAACGTGGTCACAGCTGGTTGAGGGAAGGGCCATGGGCTTGGAGAGGAGTCTAGGAGTCTAATGGCGATAAAATCATTCTCTAAGAGGCTGGGTGCAAAACCATTAGTCCCCATCAAAAAGATCTATGACACCAAGACTAAGTCAGCAGCAACCTATCGGGCAGGTGTATGGGGGATGGCGCCATCGACCCACTCCAGACCATAGAGAATAGATTTTTTAAATCTTTAACCTCTCTTCCGCAATTCTATTCTAATTACGTCCTTCATACAGAATTGGGCTTACCATACATTAGAGATCCCATTAGATTAGCCCCGCTCTTACTGTGGCTATCATTATGACGTAGGGGCACGGTCCCCCTTACACAAAATATCATAAGAGATATCTTAAAACTGGAGAACTACAGTAGGATCAGATGGCTGATGTATGTTGAACTGTATTTGACTGCTTTGGGGCTGAAAGATATTTTTAAGGACCCAACTGCCTGCAGAAAGATGTCCAGGCAGAAGCTGGTCGACACATTTATGCTGCGGGCCCAGTGCATCCTCAGGGAAAGGAACTATCATAATCAGTCGGTTCTCATGTATGAATTAACTCCAACTTTGCTGGAGGGAGGGTACCCTTATCTAGCTGGCATCCCTAAATCTCATCATAAAATCATTCTACTGAGATTTCGCCTGAATCTGATACCGCTGATGCTAGGATATCCGGGGAGGAAATTCAGGCATTCTGAACTGTCTCTTTGTCCCTGCGATACCCAATCCCCCCAAAATGATCTGCACTTATTACTCTTTTGTGGGCTTTACCAGAAGGAAAGAAAGACATTTATTGTCCCGATTTTAAAGCGGCCTAACTTTATATTTTGTCACGTTGCACTATATTTTTTAAAATCCCTCTCCAATCCTTTTGTCTGTTTCTCAGTAGCATCATTCTTATGAGCCTGTATGGAAAAAAGGAAACAAACGGGCCCATAAGCCAGTCCTGGGACTCTTTTAAATATTTTATATTGATATATTCTGACATTTTATTGGCTGATGTTTTAACTTCTATTTTAAACTGATATAAGGGTATATGCGGATGGAATGAAATATATAATGAAATTGACTGGGTAACTTCTTTATTACTAGGAATTTGTTTTTTATGTAAACTGTTGTTGTTTATGTAATCTTATTTTATGTACTTTTATGATCTTACCCGGGAAGATTGAATAAAGTTTCTGAATTGAATTGAGTGTTTGAAAAATACTATGATCTTTATAATTGAATTATCTTCCACTGGTGAGTACCAGAAAGATGCCTATGCGGCCCTGGCAAGCCCTATCTCTTCCACTATCCCTAATGAGTAGAGATGAACTGGTAAGATGGCAGTAGTACCATTTTATGAGCCTTTTAATTACATTTGCAGTCAATTATTTTCACGAATATTGTGACCATGTCATAGAAGTTCGTAATAACTTATAAGACATTGCCCTCACTAAATAACAGGAAATAGGCCTTCTATGGGTTGTTTAATATTGCTAGTGTGTATGCAGAAACTGGTCTAGGTGGCTGTCTGGGTATGCTTCTTTTTTATTGCTGATTAATTTATCAGAATGTGTGGAAATGTGTGGAAAGGTTGGCATTACTCACTTTGGTGAGATTTTGTTGGAATCCCTAGTAAAATCTTGTGATTCGATTTGGCAAAGGATTACAGAATATGATGGAATTTTGTTTGCTAACTTTTTTTTTTTGCGTATTTAACACCTTATCCTTGATTCAGATATATGACACTGCTAAAAGACACACTAACTTTTTCCCCTGAAACTGATATTGAGAGGGGCAGGGCAATGGCACCAATATTTAAATAAAAGCAGCCACTTAATTCTAGTGGAGATATTTATATATTTCTAAATTGGCACAGAGAAGGCAGGCTCAACATCATTTTGCGGATAAGGAACAATTTAAGATGAATGCCGTTTTCTGCCAAATGGATGTTGCACTGTACCCCTCAGTATCTAGACAGGATTAATGCTAACACTTCTGTCTATTGTTCTATATGTTAGATTGATAATTTTGAGTCTGGCTTCAGATGACCTTGGATTGCCCTCAGCATAGCCGCTTACTGGTTACCAGTTGTTCACTTTACAAGTGATTGTTTAAAACATATTATTGAGCTGTGCCCCTTTATAAGTGTGTTAGGTAGCGCTCTCCAAGTGGACTGACCAAATGTGGGAGAACGGAAATTTATATTTGTAATCATGCTGATAGCACGATTAGCACGATCAGCCATCACATTAAGGGGCATATTCACAAGGAGTTAACTCCGATTTATCTCCACCTTAATGCAGCAAAAGTGGAGTTAGATTTAACACCCCAATCACAAGCTGGTGCAAACTGCAGACAACACCAGTATTCCCGCGATAACTGCCCCCAAATTTATCTCCACGGTGGACACCACCAACTAACACTAATGAGATGCAGAGTAGGCGTTCCTGTGCAAAAACACACGAGAAAACCACATTCACCACGAACTGCCAGATCTGCGAAGCAAAAACAGGGGATAAACCGCGGTAGCACCAGGGATTTTACACCTGCCTTTTGCTGGTGCTAAGCAGGACGACTACCCACATCATGAAAGGGAGCCCAGCCAAGAGCCACACCTGTAGACCCACAGATGCCATGGAGGCAACGATCATGCAGCTCCGATACCCATGAGGGTCACAACTCCCACCGCCACCACCCCCAGCCCCCTGCCATATATTTTTTAATAACCTGCCAACCCCTCAGCATTCACCCGTGAATGCATTTCCATCTATCACTTGTAGGTGCTGGCTGGCAGGGTCTTTCAATAGAGCGGGGGTACAGAGGTCGGGGAAAGGGCCTCTGTTGACACAGCAGTCTTTCAGGCTGCATGCCAAATGTTAAATGAACCAGACAATGTCTCCTGCATTTGTTATTCACTTGACATCCTAAACCTCACATCCTAATATTTGTAGGGCCATGTTCGCAATGCGATATCGCCTGGGTTGAGAAAGGTGAGTTATCTGGCGCTGATGTGCCGATCCACAGCTATCGCCTGCTAACGCAGGAATAACTATCGCCATTGCGATGTTGTTGTCGCCTGTTTTCTCCGCCGTTCACTGTACTTATCGCCATGTAGCGCGGGCTTGTGAATACCATGCTATCACGGCGAAGAAAATCGGGGTTAGGCAGTGCTAACTTTTCTGCCGATAAATTACTTTGGCGATAGTTATCACACGTTCTTGTGAATATACCCCTCAGTCTTCGCTGCCATCACCATTCTGTCACATATGTTATAGCAAGCTTATCAAGGCCAGAATTTATGAATACCTCTATGTCTTAAGAGATGCAACAGTAGGAGCAATTCGAAAATATTTGGAGGGAAAGTTGATACCCATCAAGGGAAGAAGAGCCTGTAAAATTAATCTATTCAATTGTACTATGGTTTTAACTTAATTTTTACTGATATGTAATTTGGCAGTTTATTCTTATTTAAGTCATGGAGTAAATACTTTATATCTGATATTTGTATTAGTGATATGGAATCTGCAATAAAAATAAAACATACAAATAACATGCGCAGACAGTGCAGTGGTCAGTGTTTTGGTAGGTGGTTAGAGCCCAACTAATCGAAAGCTAAAACATATTTTCTTGCAGGAAATCCAACAGAAATCCTTATTTGGAGGCAGTACATTCGCAGACGCTGGAGTTCTATGCTGGTGAGATGCGTTTCCTGCTAGAAACACAAATGCGTGTGCTGTCGCTTAAGGTAGGAATATATATAGGGCTTCCGGTTTTATGGTATTTATTTTTTGGGCATTTCTGTCTGTATTTATCCATATTTATTTTTTGGCAACTTTTTTTAATTTTTTATAAAGTTTTATTAGCCATCAATCAAGTACATAAAACATATATAGCACATCAGAGCAACATAAATGCCAACTTTAAGACATAAAAAGACAGAGAAAAAAGAAAAGAGCTCCGGGGAAAAAAGAATGCAATATCAGTATTAGGAGGTATCAAATAATTACAGACTTTGACCATAAAAAGATACAACATAAACAATATGTATAGTAGTCCCACTGAAGACTTGACCAGATCCTTTCAAATTTGACCCTTGAGCGTGGGCCCCTGGCTTTTGCCAAAGCCAATTCCATTTCAAAAATCCCCCTCAGTAATACCCAGAATTCGGAGATTTTCGGGCTAAATGTTTGTAACCACGCCCTGGCAATGCACAAACGAGAACAGACTATGATAATAGATACCAGAAATTTCGACAAGTTGCCCGAATCATCGACTACCCCTAGTACAATTTCTTTCTCAGTTAGTTGAATATCCAAACCTGCGAGATTACTCAACACAAGGGTAACTTCAACCCAGAACGTATTTAGCTTTGGACATGAGATGAACATGTGTCGGAGATCAGCGGCATACTCCTGACACTTTGGGCAATGTGTCTTTAAAGAGGCACCTGTCAGAGCCCATTTGGAGATAACCTCTGGGGTGTAATACAACATAAACAATATCCGATGTTGATGTAATTTCAGATTGACAGAGGTAACTGCAGCATTAATTATGGCCAGTGATTCATATAATTCATCCTTTGAAATGTCCATTCCAAAAATTCGGTTTAGTTTAACTGCAATCTGTATGCCATCATCTTTAGCAGCCGATAGGAGTTTCTGGTACACTTTCCCAATACAACCCCGACCAGAAGTCTGGAAAATTACGTGTACTACGTCAGTTGTACTGGGTAAGATTGATAAACCCTCTCCCTGAGTAAAATAATCCCTAACTTGTAAATATTTAAAAAATGAATTGTGTGCTATCCCAAATTCCTCTTTAAGTGATGCAAATGATCTAAAACCGTGCTCATCGTACAGCTGCCCAAGTTGTGTTAAGCCACAGAGCGACCACCCTCTCCCCACAGAGTCAGAGAATATATCAGACAATCTCGGGTTACCCCAGATAATCGTAGACCCATGCAGGTCTGGTATTGCATAAGCTTTACATATATCTTGCCAGATCCGAACAATATGTCGAACAAACTTGAATCGGACCCTTTTATAGTAATTAGGATCAGCCAATTTATAGAGTAAAAACCCGGTGTTAGGACCACAGGCCAGCTGATACGCGAACCAAATCTTACCCCGACCAGGCCCCTGAAGTAAGCTCTGGATCCGGTTGACAAAAGCAGCCCAAAAATAAGCTTTGAAGTCAGGAAGTTTAAAACCTCCTTGTTCATATGTTAGCTTAATAAACCGAAGAGCTCTCCTAGCCCTCCGATATCCCCATATATAGCTGCCAACAGCACTATCTAGCCGTCTTAAAAAATGAAGTAGGAACCCTTAGTGGAATGGTACGAAACAGATAGAGGAATTTGGGTAAAATATTCATTTTAACTGTATTACACCTCCCCATGATAGTAAGCGGTAACTTGTGCCAGCTACGCATGTCGGCCGTAACCTTTTTAAGCAGTGGCTCATAGTTTAAAGCGATGACATCGTCTATGTGGCAGCTAAGACATACTCCAAGATAAGTAGCAGTGCTAGTAACTCCTAGCGAAAGTGGAGCTGGATCTAAATCAAAATTTAAAATTGACTGCGTCTTATTTAAGTTTAACTTATAACCAGAGAAGGACCCAAAACGTTGGGCCTCCAAAGTTAACACAACCATCGTTTCTACCGGCTTAGTAGTGTATACAGCAATATCATCTGCATATTAAAGGACACTGGAGAAATGAGGGTATTTCGAAGTAAGTGCCTAATAAAAGGCTCAATATAAAGAGCAAATAGTAATGGGGATAGCGGGCATCCCTGCCGCGTACTCCTTTGGATGTTAAAAATGAAGAAGAAAGGCCATTGAGCCTGATAGCAGCAGCTGGATTACAATATAGTTTCTGCACTGCTGAGATAAACCTTCGTCCGAGACCTAGGGAGGATATCGTCAGCCATAAAGGCCCCCAAGCCACTCGGTCGAAGGCCTTCTCAGCGCCAAGCATCAGCATTCCAATCTGCTGATTAAGATGACCAGCTACGTCAAATGCAGCAATAGCTGTATTTATGTGAGCCGCTGTATCGTGCCCCGGAATGAAACCGTGCTGTTGTTCGGATACCAATAAATGAATCAGAGGGGCTAAACAAGAGGCAAGAAGCTTTGAGAAAATTTTTGCATCTGCATTAATTAAAGATATTGGCCGGTATGAGCTCCTTTCTTCCACAGGTTTCCCCTTTTTTGGAAAAACAATAATCCTGGTTATATTCCAAGAGGAAGGCACATCCCCGCCTTGTAGTATATCATTAACCAGCTCTAGAAAGACGGGGTCCAATATAGCCTTAAAATTTTTGTAAAACTCAAGAGGGATGGTATCTTCACCAGCCGCTTTACCAGAGGGTAAGACACTAATTGCTAAGTTTATTTCCACCAAATCCGCATCTCTGTCTACTAGGTCAGACTGAGAGGAGTCCAAAGCCGACATTGCACTTTCTTGTAAATACTCTCTAACTGCTTGCTGATTAAAACTAGCTGGGTCACTATAGAGATCCACATAGAATAGCCTAAATTGCTCTAGTATGTCCTGGGATTTAGTATAAATTAAACCATCAGCTCCTTTTATTTGTTTGATATGTGACTTAGCCCTCTGGTCTGCTAACCGATAAGCCAAAACTCGTCCAACCCGTTCTCCATATTCGTATTGCCTCGATTTATACTTGTGGAAGCTGTTAGCCATTCTATCCCTTAGCCCTCTACTGAGCTTAGCTCTCACTTCGATAAGCTGACTATAAATCTGCGATTCGCCAGAGTCCTTTAAAGTAATTGCTCTAGCATGTAACTGTTCTAATTCAGTATATTGCCTACGCTCATCTTCTACCAACCTTATATTAGACCGATTCTGCTTGATAATGTATTGCAGTGTTGCCCCTCTCACATATGTTTCAGACAGTCCCAGACTATGGCACAAGATGCTGTGTATTGATTATTCTTAAGATATTCCCTCAGAGTTACTTGCATGAAAGCTACATAATCGGGGTTACTAAGGAGGTGCCTGGGAAAAGAAAATTCCTTTATTGACTCCTTCACCTCCAGCTGAAAGTTTACAGTAAGCATAATGGGATTATGGTCTGATGTAATTTTCGGACAGATCTCCATCGAAGAATTTTCTAGTAAAACTTTATTGGTGAAGATCATGTCAATTCTGGAGTATTGTTTGTGTGGGTTTGAAAAAAAAGTGTAACCCGGTATTAAAGGAAAAAGTTTTCTCCAGACATCCTCCATTTGATGTATATGGAGTAAATCGAATATAGCTGCCCTCATCTGAGCCATTCGCCACGTGCGGCCGTATTCGTGGTATCAATCTTTTTATCCAAAATACAGTTAAAATCACCCATTACTATGAGTTCCCCATCCCATTCCAATAATTCAGAACACAAAAAAGAAATAACCTCGGGGCAATCAACATTGGGGCCATAAACCATACAAATAGTCAGCTTACACCCAAACATCTGGATTTGAGCAATTGCCCATCTTCCCTTTTGATCGGCCATAGTACGTAACACTGTAGCGGAGCAGAATTTAGACTTTAATAAAGCCACCCCTCGAATAGAAACTGTCTGCGAGGTACAAACAATAAGATCATAACCAAGTTGTTTAAAAAGAGTTCTATCCTTAAAGGCCAAGTGCGTTTCAGCAAGACCAACTATTTGAGGCTTGAAAGCCTTAAGTTCTTCCGCAACCAAACGTCGCTTACTGGCCTGATTAAGCCCAGCGACGTTCCAGCTCATAAATTTAGCGCGCGGAATTTATGCAATTTTGACGATTTCTGACCAATCTCCATCCCCAGAACGTAAAGTACCTTAATCATGTGCTCAAACTGTGCATTTCTACTTATATCTTGGCAATTTATCAACCTCCCTCCCTGAAAAACCCCCCCAACTAACCCTAGAACCACTACTTCCGCCCTTCCACACATCCCGCACCCCACCACCCCGTGTCTTAGAAAAGGAATCACCCCCCTTCCTAGCTGTCCTTAAGTGACAGCATTCAGAAGACGCCCCCCCACACCCCTCCCCCCATGGAACCCCCCTGAGCCCGCCACACTCCCCCCACGCTCCTGACTAATATCCGTGCTATTAACAAAAAAAAACCCAAAAGGGGTAAGAGGGGAGAGAGAGAAAAGACTCCCCCACCAGAGGGGGCAGATCAGCCGGTGCCAATAGAGAGAAAACTAGCACAAAACAGTTTTCTTAAGTAACCATATTGAAGAATTATTTATCAATTACCCCCCTCTTGTTTTCCCTCTCCCCCTCCCACCCCTCTATTTTTAGAATCTTTATCTCTTTTATTATTTTTTCCCCCCTTTTTTTCTTCTTTTTGTCCCCCCTTTTTTTCTAAAGCCAATATTGAACATTAAATCAGTCTTTAGGGGTAGACTGCCACTTGAAAAGTGCCTTTTTAGCCTCCTGCTCATTAAAGAAGAAATGAGTACGACCATCCTTTATAGCTTTTAGACGGGCTGGCTCCTGTAGAAAAACCTGAGTACACCCAGCTTTAAAGGGGTCCATAAGTTGCCGAAGTTGCCATCGCTTGTCCATAGTTGATTTGCACAGATCTGAGCGCACAAAAATAGACATGGAGTCAATTTTCACAGGAGCTGTAGGTCGTGCCTTGAAAAAAATTGCTTGACGGAGCAAGAAATTGCCCAAAAATACAAGAATAGGTCGTGCAAAATTAGATTTAGCTTGGCTATTTTGTGTGAGAAACAAAGGCAGTCTATGCGCACGCTGAACCTGTGTATCCATGTCCCAATCTTCTAAATCATGGAAGGCCTTCTGTAACAAGTTAACAACAAATGCCCGTGGATCAGAACCTTCCCTCCCTTCTGGAATTCCAAAAATCCTCAGATTCTGGCGTCGCTGCCGATTTTTCAAGGTCTTCAATCTTAAGTTGGATAGTCGCCATTTGGGAGTCTTGTGATTTGACTAAATTAACTGTATGGGTATTAACTTCCTCGACGGCTGCCACCCGTTGTTGGAGGTCAGAGACCTCAGACGTTAGATACGAGACCTTGTCAGTCACTTCTGAAAGAGCCCGTTTAATCTCAGAGCTGTTGACCGTAGCCTGCTGATAATAGCTTTGTGCTTCTGCTCTCTGAACAGCCAGTACCTGCAGAATCCTAGAAAGTGAGGGTTCGTCATCCTCATGCTGGACATTCAGGGCATGTTTAGCACTATCCATAATTCCAGTTTCTTTTGGGGACAATGTAGGAAGAGATGTTGACAGAGATAAGGCAAAAGAGGGAGCAGAGGGCAATGTAAGAAGAGTTGTGGGAGTAGATGATGTAGACCCTACTGCTTGGGCTGTCTCCTGAATTATTGACACATGAAGAGAGCCTTGACCCCCGTTGTCTGACTCAATCTGTACGCTGTCCTGAACAAGAGGATCTACAGCACCCATAACAATACCTGCACCGGCAACAGAAGGGGCCTCAGCACTTTTTGCAGTTATATTGGCCGCCGACTCTAAATGACCAGAGTGTGAAGTGGCACTAAGGATATTACCAGGATCTCCTGGGTTAGATAGTCTAGAAACGATAGATTTAACCTCGCCCTTAGAGGCAACCCACTTTTGCAAAGGGCTTACTCCTGCACCACTTTTTGCAGCACTTGCAGATTCCTTGAGCCATCCCAACATTTCTGTTGCCTGTGCCTTAGCTCCACCTCCAAGCCCCCGACCTCTGCCACCTTTGCCTGCCCTAACAGGTTTAGGGCCTTTCCCTTTAACAACTCTCGCCCCCTCCGGGGTGTTAGTTCTAGTGTTGGATTTGGGGCTGTCCAAGTCCCCTGTGGCGGCGTTAGGGCTACAATGAATGTCCTTCTGACCGAGTTTTGAAGCCATGTTGCTCCCTCTGCCACTGGGAGCCTTACTCATACTACTTCCATCATTCTCAAAAGTTTCCTCGCTCCTACCCACCAGGTTGAATTCTTGCTGTTTCCCATCTGGAAAAGAGTCCCCATCTATCAGCCCAGAGGAATCAAGCATCTGTGCGACATTGGCTGAGTCAGTACCTAATTCCAAAACAGCAAGAGAGGAAGCGGGTTCCATCACTGTCCCGCAAGCATACAGCTCTTGGGTCATTCCATTAGACACCATGCCACAGCCAGCAGTTAGATTGGGAGAGACATTAGAAACCATGAGAGTTACAGGATCCTCAGCACACCCCCATCCCTCGTGAATAGCAGCATTCAGAACTTCGGCCATTTGAAGACCCGGAATGGCCGTCTCAGAGCCACAGGATCGGAGGAGTGCCGTTGCTTTCCCTGAGCGCAGAAGTTTCAAAATTGGTTTCCCCACTAGGGGGGCAGTTGAAATGCCACAACTTGGTTTCTCTGGATTATTTGCAGCCAGCAATGTATTTTCGCTTACCAGCACCTCCCCAGCCAGAGCTCCACACTCCTGCACCTCCGGGCCGTCAGCTGCTTCTGCGATAACTCCGGCATCCCCCGGTACCTCCGCACGTCCGCGCCGTGTAGCCCGTGGCGGGGCCATCCCCTTCAGTAAGAGGAGACCCAACCTCGTAGACGCTCCCCAGCAGCAGGCTGAAATCCGCCCCTCACGTCTGCCGTCAGCGATGTCTTGTAATTGCAAGCGAGGTACTGACACCGGCAGCGGCAGCGGAAACGCCAGTGGGAGTGAACTGGCTAAAAACCACCTCGCTGCTCGGCCGCCATATACCGCGCCACTCAGCTGGGCAATCCGACACATCCAGCGCCGAAGATGCAGGCAGGTATCACCGCTGATTTCTCTTTTACATTTTAAGTTTACTGCGCCGATACGATTGTCCAGCTTCTCGAATCACCATTAGTAATCGGTATTCGTCGGTGGGGAGAGAGCGGCGGCCCAGCCGGTCCCAGAGGAGAGGTTGTGGTAGGCGTCCACTAGTGGCGCAGTCAATCCGCCATCTGCCTTTTCCCGTTTTTTGGCAACTTTATCTGTATTTATCCATATTTATTATGGGTTTTGTGAAAAAAATAAAACTGAAACTGGTATACTTCCACATTTATTTAACCAATAAATATGCAGTCATGATTGAATGCCTATCAGGTTTTAGTGATATGAACACCCACAGAAGATAAATCAATGCCCTTATGTGAAAATATGCACATTTCAGTATCAGCCTTGTGCATATCTACTGCTGTTTAAGCCTCTATACTGAAATTCCTTTTTTTAACCACCTTACCTATCAATCACACAGGTATTGGTCTGGTAGTCATGGCAAAGTGTATTTAGAATCACTCAAAAAGCACCCAATTTCCGTTTTTATCCACATTTAAAAATAAATACAGACAAGTAAATCAATGGTTTTCTGTCTGTATTTATCTGTAAAAATCAGTAAAAACGGAAAACAGAGAGCCTTAAATATATAGAGTAGCGGTGGTGTGCCATGTGCATGCCCCTGATGTTAAGGGTTAGGAACCATGTCTGAGGGCATTTTGCCATCTGGTAGGGGTGTATTGTTGTGGGCGAGGGTACCAATGCCTCCCTTGAGCTGACTACTCTCCCTCCCCAATGCATATTGATTGTGTGGTGTATGGTAGTGGTCACTCTTGCTGTAAGGGAATTAACTGTTTGAACAACATAACAAATGTGTAACAGTGATCAGAGATGGCAGCAACAGGCTGCTGGCCCAAGCTAAGGTGTGACAAAGTCATCGTGTTCCAGGGTCCCTTGGATGGTCTGATGAAGGTGTGGGGAGGAAGAAAACGAGGGGTAGGGGGATTGCCCTGGAGAGGTAACCCATAATCCAAGTGCAATGATGGCCTGACGCCAGACCACCAGGCCATGGGTTTTATGGTCATATCAGCAGAGGCAGCTGCTGTTGAACTGGACGTGCTAACATTTGGACATTTTATTTCAGAATGTGGTCAGGCAGCATAAGCTCGTAAGGACTGCCATGTTTGATGCATGATGTAACTTACAGCTATAAAGTGATATAAGGAAATAAAGTACAGAAAAATTACAGAATGCAGTTGTAAAAATAATGCGCTCTTGATGGCGATGTTTCTCCTTTCGAAAGTGTATTGTTTTTCCAACTAGATTCTGTAATTTTCATGAAATGTTATCTGCATCTTCTATGCATCCTCATCCTGAATGGAGTTAAGCCTGGAAATGGACAAATGGAGCCTAATAAGAGAAAGTGACCCATCAACCTAAAACCAGACCTACAGCGCTAACAGCTCGAATAGGTCTGCCCGGGAATCATCAGTTGCCAGGGCTAGATTGATGCTTCGACAGAGAAGATGCATCTCTCTCAAGGGGAACACACAAAACTGGAGAAGGAATAACTGTCATTAAGAGAGAGTTGACATGTTTACACACTGCAAGTGGGAGATATTGACACACATACAAGCTGTTCACATTTACATGCATTTTGTGGACAGCTGCAAGATCTGTCCCTCCTACAGACACTCTCTATTGGAATATACCAAAATCAGCTGACAGTTGTCAGCATACTGGACCTCCAACAGCGACCATAGTCCACACAAAATGGTGAATGCTTTTCTTTATACAAACTGTATTACAAACCATACAAAACGGTATTATGTGACATATCTTACTAAGCTTAGATCGTAGAGTTGGCAGTGTAGCACATGCACACTAAAGGAGTGGTCTTTTTTCCAATGTTCAAAATTCAGGGGGGCTGGTCCTGCAGCACATGCAGCACACAGCATAGGTTGAACCATGGGAATGTACATTAAGCATAAAGGGAGACTGTCAAGAGGCATGTCGGAAGGTTTGGTTTGCTGCTTATGACTTGTCATGCACAGAGAAGCAATAGGTTGGGAATTAGGGCTGGAGGAGTCATTTACTGTTGGTATGGTCCAAGTGAGTGAGAGCAGTCCTTTGAAGTCATCAGAGTTAAGTGCCTTTCAGAGAATAAAAGGCTGGTGTTCATTAAAGACTACTGGTTCTGACTAGATTCAGGATGCATGCAAGCAGAGGCTGTACTGCATGAGACAGTGCCAGCTGTGGACTACCATTCCAGCAGGCCACAAACACTCTCTTGTCTTGATCTTGGATCTGCAGGTATCACTTTCCTTCTGGCATCCTTCTTGTTATGAATCATGTTACAATGTTGTTGCAGCTAGCACTTCCCTATGTGGATGTTAGATTGCAATCTCAAAACTTATTGTTTGCTAAACAATTGTTCTAAGGGTATTTTAGAACACAGAGAATTGCCCTAAACCTGTAAACAATTACAAAAAAAAATGGAACCATTCATTGCACAATTATTTTGAACTCTTAAGAATGGGCTACAATTATCTGCATGCCTAAGGGAGATAGATGTTTGCTAAAGTCACTATGAAGGAACAGTATGGATTCTTCATAGGACTTTGCACATGTATATTTATTTATGAACATTCTGTTTAAGTTATTAGATTTCAAATCTGTGTGTATATATTGGTAAGTGTAGGGAACCACAAGATTGTATTGGTTTTCATTATTTTGCAGTTCAGAAGGAGTAGAAACTACACTTATCTTCCACAAAAGATAGTAACAGGGCAGCTGACTTCGGAGCACAGGGCTCACGGTTTGATCCCCGGCTCCGGCGGCAGCTCAGCTCAGCACCTTGTGACTCTGGGCAATAGCTCACTTAATTTCCACGATGGCCCTCAGCGCCTTGAGACCCGTAAGGGGGAGTAGTTCACGCTTTACAAATACGGATTTTTTTTGATTTTTTTTAACACAGCTTGAGGTAGTTATACAAAACATAAGAAGAGATGTGAGTGCATGTGCATTTTTCTAGGTTTTTATATTTCCTCATGTTTAGCTGTCAGGAATTCCCAGTTACCTATCGAAGCATACAGAGTGGGTTACACAGAGGTATTGCTAAGAGAGCCGCTACAACCTGCAGACTTCCTTGACCCCAAAAATGACGATGCATAGTGTGGTGCCCTATGTCTGTGTTTTCTCTCTTATCATAGTCCTCTTTCCCTGCTTCTGCCACAAGCCCTCATAGTTATCATTGATGGTCATTGGTGAGAGACAATGAGAAATGGAAAGCAACATTGCTTCGGTTGGAACATGTGCACAAGGTTAGTGTAACCTGACACAATTGCCAAAATCCGCTTGCTCTGAATTCATCACAGAGAGGGACTTGCTGGTCATCCACACAGAGTGCTGGCACTGTCTGGTGTGACGCTCTGCATGTGAGGAGAATGCACTATGCGATGACACTCCAATAGTGAACAACAGTTTCCAGCAATTTCTGAACTCTCATGTTATTTGAAGACTGTGATGGCAGTCATTAAAGATTATCAGGTATAATTTTCCTCATGTTTCACCGGGTCCCTACTAAGCAACTGTGATACAATGATGGTCCAGCAAGGACCTTGCTACGGGGTTTCAGAATTTCCTTGTTGGAGAAAGAAGTTGTTTCCTTAGGAGTTTGTTGAAGGGCATGAAACAAGTAAGTATTCCCAAAGTGGGACCGTGTTGAGAAAACAAGCTTTGAACTGTTTTTGAACATTGAACTTACAACATTATTATGCAATATAATGTCAGTTACATTTAAACTTGGGCTTTGATCCTGTAAAATCTCATGGCAAGAAAATGTTTTACAATAGATATAAATATATATATATATATATATATATATTTAGCTCCTTTTCCTTAAATCGAAAGAAAATCAGCACTCGCGGGGGCGTTTGAAGATGTTTATTTCATCCAGCAACAACAAACGCGTTTCGGCGGTCTGCCTTCGTCGGTGTTACTGCCACACCGGAAGCGACCATCTTTAAAGTCATATTACTTGCGCATTGACAGTGAGAAGGGACAGACGCATCGCGCAAAAAGTAGGCGCCATCTTATAATGTCTAATAAACATACAATTTTCATTTTGCGTCTTGATGTTAACCATACATATGATATGTAATCAACCACAGTATTTCATAATTTCATTTGATATTCAAAATCAATTATCACAGTTATTTTACATTCATTGCTCTGAATTAATTTACTGCCATTCCGTACTTTCTCAAAGCTTAAATAAGCAATTCCGTCATTATAACAGTATGTTGTATTCCTGCTATAAAAACAAAGCAAATGTCTGCCCAAATGTAATATTTCAAAATTCCATTTTGTAAAATATCATGCCGTATATCGGCCAGAGCAATAATATAACAACGTGGTATATTGCTATCTTGCCGTGGATCGGCCAAGGTCCCTTTCATCAACGTCTCAGTTATGCACAATCTGTAAAACAATAATACTGCTAAGAAACATATCTAGAAACTACACCTCATAACGCTGTGTATCAGCAAATCAATTATTCATTTTAACATCTAAACACCCAGATGTACCCTCAGCTCTTCACCACTGTTTAATCCCTTCGGGAATTTAGTCTGTAGATCCACAATATAACGTGACTCTAGCCTGCGTAACTTAAGAATCCTATCTCCTCCTCTGATTCTTTCGGGGACATGATCCAAACCAAAGTACTGTAACATATTTCTGTTGCTCAGATGTTGACTGGCAAAATGCCTTGCTACCGGGTACGATGCATCTTTTTTAGAGATGGCCCTAAGATGTTCTAGTATTCTGATTTTAAGTGGGTGAATCGTACTTCCAATATATCTTAGCCCACATGGGCATTTTAAACAGTACACTGAGTACGCCGTATTGCAGGTTATAAATTTTGTTATGGGTCTACACTTATCTATGTGAGGTATGTTATATGACAGAACTCTTTTACTATTGGAGCAGGCTTTGCATTTCCCGCATGGGAAAAAACCTTGCATCTCTTTTAAGGTGCCTATTCTCTGTGGTATTTTTTCAAGGTGACTTCAAACCAGCATATCCTTGAGTGAACGTGCCTTTTTAAAAGTAACTAAGGGATGTGCTGGAATATCATTACTGATAATATTGTCTGTTTTCAAAATGTGCCAGTTCTTCTGGAGCGTCCGTTTTAAGAAATTCGCTTCAGCTGAATATGTAGTGACCATCCTGAATTTACCCTCTACAGTGGTTTCGGTGATGTTTTTATTTTTCTCCATCAATAGCTGATCCCTAGGAATCCCTTTCACTTTCTTAAGAGTATTATTTAGAAGTGTAGATTCATAACCTCGCTGGGTGAATCTAGCCACACACTCCTTAGCGGCTACTTCAAAGTCACCCTCTCTCGAGCTGTTTCTATTTAATCTTAGAACCTCGCCATATGGGATACTATGTATCAATTTAGGCGGGTGATTGCTGGTCGCAAATAGTGTTGAATTCCCTGCTGTTGATTTCCTGTACAAGGCTGTATTAAGTTTACCTTCTGATACAAATACCTTCAGGTCCAGGTAGTCCACTGCCACTTGGCTAACTGTACCTGAAAAGTGCAGAATCAAGTCATTGGTGTTCAAAACTTTGATATAGTCATGAGCTGATTGCGACGTGCCCTGCCACACTATAAAAAGATCATCGATGTATCGATGCCATACAATGACCTTGCCACTGTCTGCCCCACAATTGTAGGACCTGGACACCTGCTCCTCCCACCAGCCCACGAACAAGTTCACGTAGCTGGGGGCGAAGCAGGTGCCCATAGCAGTCCCAGAAGTTTGTTTAAAACATTCCTCTTCAAATAGGAAAATATTGTTAGTGAGACAGAATCTTGTGAACTCAATAAGCATGAGATTGTGCTCCGCAAAACGCAACTGTCGCTTATTTAGATGAAACTGTATAGCATTTAAACCATCCTCATGATTTATACAAGTGAATAAACTTGTGATGTCCAACACCATTAATTGCTATGAGGGATCCCAAGTCACTTCAACAATTTTGTTCAAAAAGTCTTTTGTGTCCTTTATATATGATGTTAATTGAACCACAAATGTAGACAAAAAATGGTCAATAAACATAGATAAATGTTCTGTGAGACTACCTTGAGACGACACGATCGGCCTCCCCGGTGGATGAAGGCTGTCTTTGTGAAGCTTAGGAATATGGTAGAAAGTTGGAATAACTGGATTCAAATTACGAAGAAACAAATGTTCCTCAGTCCCTAGCATCGACTTGTCATACCACTTCTTGATGAGTGTCATAACCACGTGTGCTTTCTTGATAAATTTCCTGTGTGGTTTTTTCATAGTACTTGTCATCCGACAATTGTCGTAAAGCTTCCTTGCAGTATTGAGCCCTAGTTTGGAGAACAATGTTACCGCCTTTATCAGAAGGCTTGATTATTATTGAAGTGTCACACAGCAGATTTTCCAATGCCAGTTTCTCTTCCTTCGTGATATTGCTCTCAATTTGCCATTTGATTTTCTTAGATCTAAATTTCAGCAGATCATTGTTCATAGCTTCTGAAAAAACATCAATCGCAACAAGTGGCATCTGTGGTATGAACTGAGATTTAGGCTTAAAAGGACTTTCCTCCATTTCTTGATCTATTCATACCTGCATTGCTCTATATGCGATATTATCACGGTGGTTACCAATATCTTCTTGTTCATTCTGAAGATTTTCCAAAAGTTCTATAGCTGGTAAATCATGCCCAGTTAACATATCCGTTGCTGTAATTCTCAGAGGCACCTTCTTTGTTTCTTTCATTGTAGGTCTTAATTTGAAGTATTTATGTAACTTCAATTTGTGTACGAATCTAAAAAGATCAATTCTTGTTTGCGTGTATTCTAGGCGGCTACTTGGGCAAAACGTCGATCCCAAAGTTAACACTTTCACCTCAGTCTCAGTTAAAACTTTCGGCGTGAGATTGACCACAGTCAGATTTGTAGCTCTTATTTCCGTTTGTTCGTTCTCCTGTTGCGTGGCACCCATGATGGCGCGTTGCCTCTTCTTGCCCCCCCCTCCCCATCGCGTTTTTCGATGGGTTCTTCGGGTGGTTTGTTCTTCCCCCCCTCGCAGCCATGACTGGCGGATTATTTTGAACTCCTCGTGAAAAGGGGTCGTTGTTCTCGTATTGGTTACCGATGTACTCGCATTTTCATCACCCGATTCATTCTCCGTTACATCAGATTCTGAGGTTTCTACTCTTGAAAACACCGCTTTGCTGGATCTCTGTATTAGTTCTTTCCTAGGCCCATCGAATTTTCTTGCAAAAGTTAGGACTCTTCCTTGTAGATAGTCATTCTCGTCTCGCTCAAACTTCTCTTGCTTTCTCAGCTTGATCTTTTGTTCGTATTTCAACAGACGTGCCTTCATTTGTTCTTTCAATTCCTCCATTCTGTGCTTGTCTTCTTCTTTCATTAGCTCATCTTCCAATTCCTTAATTTTGCACAATGCTTTTTCTCGGTCGCTCCATGCGTACTTTACCAATATGTTCAGTATGCCTTGACAAAATTGTGCGGTGTGCTCCGCCCATTCCGAGAGTAAAAGCGGGTCTGGATTTTCATAAGACAGCACCGTATATATACGTAGGCCCCTCGGTACTCTGTTCACGTCAATGTAATTCTGGAGGGAGGTTGCCTCCCACCATTTACGCATTTCGTGTTCGTAGAGTCTCTCCAATTTATTCATTTTATTGCCCAAACTGCTTGTGGATTTAAGCTGATCAGTGGTACTGGGTCATTCCGTTTCGCCATGTTTCTTGAAAATGTCTTTAGCCGCTTCGCGGTGAGCCAATTCGCTGAACATACCTCCGCAGTTCAGTGAATATCTTCTGGATGCTTTTTGTTTAACAGTGTCCCCTCGTTCTGCCGCTTTGCTTTAGTGTAAGCATTAATCCAATGCATGCATTGCTCACCCGTGTAGGTTCTTTCGATTTCCAGCGTCTCCTCCGATCTGCGGGTCGTCGGTTTCCCTTACACCGGTATTGCAATTCTTTAACTACAGCTGCGGCGGTGCCTTCTTCGTAAAATTATCGCTCACTTTGCACCTTTTGAGAAGCACTCTCGAATGGGTGCTGCTATGCGGTGGTGAACTCCGCAAATTATTTTCGTTCCTTTTCCTTAAATCGAAAGAAAATCAGCACTCGCGGGGGCGTTTGAAGATGTTTATTTCATCCAGCAACAACAAACGCGTTTCGGCGGTCTGCCTTCGTCGGTGTTACTGCCACACCGGAAGCGACCATCTTTAAAGTCATATTACTTGCGCATTGACAGTGAGGAGGGACAGACGCATCGCGCAAAAAGTAGGCGCCATCTTATAATGTCTAATAAACATACAATTTTCATTTTGCGTCTTGATGTTAACCATACATATCATATGTAATCAACCACAGTATTTCATAATTTCATTTGATATTCAAAATCAATTATCACAGTTATTTTACATTCATTGCTCTGAATTAATTTACTGCAACATTCCGTACTTTCTCAAAGCTTAAATAAGCAATTCTGTCATTATAACAGTATGTTGTATTCCTGCTATAAAAACAAAGCAAATGTCTGCCCAAATGTAATATTTCAAAATTCTATTTTGTAAAATATCATGCCGTATATCGGCCAGAGCAATAATATAATAACGTGGAATATTGCTATCTTGCCGTGGATCGGCCAAGGTCCCTTTCAGGAGTGGTCTCTGAAGCCCACGAGAATCTAACAGCCTGTGGGACTGGCACTGATGACGGCCATTCCGGCCAGAAACGCGTCTGCCTAAGCGTTTCACGGACTGCAGGGAAGCGCTTTATTTGTGCTAAATAAATCCTTTGTTTTGTACCCGGAGCATGTGTCCCGCTGACTTTTTATTTAGGTCAGCACTTGGTGGTTTTGTGTAACCGGTTTTCGCTGATACCGGCTTGGGACACGCCCTCTCGGTCTGGAGCACCGCGAAATCAGCAAATTTTGGGTATAGTACGAGGAGTACATCGCGGTGCCCCCCCAAGCTGAGTTATTTCCATTTGGAGATTATTTGTGTGAGGGCAGAGAGGAGGCGGCATTGTGCTGCCTGATAAGGGTACAAACAAAGGTATTAGCGGGACCATCATTTCCAGGACTCCTGCGGTGGAGTGCAGTTCAGCGCCAAGAATTTGGGGGCATTATTGTTGCTCGGAGTTCCCCATCACTGTATGAGGACCCACGCAAGGACTGCAAATACCATCATGCAGTGGGCTTGGTGTCTTCAGCGCAATCCACACACCTGCCTGTGGGAGGAGGAGTCGAGAGACTACTTGTAAAGGAGTGGTCTCTGAAGCCCACGAGAATCTAACAGCCTGTGGGACCGGCACTGATGACGGCCATTCCGGGCAGAAACGCGTCTGCCTAAGCGTTTCACAGACTGCAGGGAAGCGCTTTATTTGTGCTAAATAAATCCTTTGTTTTGTACCCGGAGCATGTGTCCCGCTGACTTTTTATTTAGGTCAGCACTTGGTGGGTTTGGTGTTATATATATATATATATATATATATATATATATATATTCACTGAAAAAACCATAGGTTTCAGGCCTGTTATAGTTAGGGTTTAGCATTTAAAAAACCTTTGAAATTCACTGAAAAAAACCATAGGTTTTAGGGAAAGTTATAGTTAGTTGGACATTGCACTCGTACAAAACCCGTGAAATTCCCCCGTTATAGTTAGTTCAGCTAACTATAACTCGCGCCCCCGCAATGCACTGCTGATGACGTCACATATTACATCACTCATGACATAGTCAGTGACATCACTGATGACATCACTGATGACATCATCCAGTGATTGTGTGTTTCTGTAAAGTTTAAATATGTTTAATATATATAGGGAAAGGCGTATTGAAGAATGAGTGGGTGTATAAGCGTCTGAATGGATGATTTAGTAGGTGCGTGACTGAGTCTATAAGTGAGTGATTAAACGTATCTTACTGGATGCATGGGTGAGGGACTAAACTGTGTGAATGTCTGTATCCGTCTGTTGTTGTGTAAGCAGCTGCATGGGTTTCTGACTAGCTAAATGAGTGTCTATATGGGTTATGGATTGGTTCTCTGAGTATCTGTATGGGTGCCTCAGTGTTTGTGTGGGTGGGGTGTGTGTGTGACTCTGTGCATAGATGTGTGAGTGGGTGATTCACTGGGTGCATGGTTTCAAGAGTGCGTCTGTGATGGACTGTATGGGTGGGTGAGTGTGTGTATGGGTGTGTTAGTGATTGAATGTATATCTCAGTGGTACATGTGTGAGTAACTACATATGTGAAAGGCAGTATATATGTGTGTTGGAGTATATAAATGGCTATAAGTGAGAGTGTGTGATTGTGAGAGTGGCTATATGGATGAGTGTGTGCTTGCATCAGTGATTGCATAGGAGTGTAAGAATGTGCTAGTATTTTTATGAGTAAGTGAGCTAGTGTGTATAACTGTATAGGTGAGTAAATGGGAGTGTGATTAATTATTAGCATGACTGACTAGGTGTGTGAGTACCTCTATGGATGAGTTGCGTTGTGTGAGTGTTTATATAGGTTTATGAGTGCATATGATAGTCCTGTACTGAGTGACTGTAAGTATGAGTGACTGTACGGGTGAGTGAGTAGATGTGTGTGTGTAGACCTAAGAATCAGTGAGTGGGTATGTACTTATTGGTATTGGAGTGTGTATGGTTTTGAGAATGGCAGTCTGTAATTTAGAGTGGGTGTATCAAAAGTTATATTAGGTGTGAGAAGATGCATTAAATTCTCACATGGATGATGTCATCAGTGATGTCATTTGAGATGTCATCAGTGATGTCATCAGTGATGTCACTGACCATGTCATGAGTGATGTAATATGTGACGTCATCAGCAGTGCATTGCGGGGCGCGAGTTATAGTTAGCTGAACTAACTATAACGGGGGAATTTCACGGGTTTTGTACGAGTGCAATGTCCAACTAACTATAACTTTCCCTAAAACCTATGGTTTTTTCAGTGAATTTCAAAGGTTTTTTAAATGCTAAACCCTAACTATAACAGGCCTGAAACCTATGGTTTTTTCAGTGAATTTCAAAGGTTTTTAAAATGCTAATTCCTAACTATAACAAGCCTGAAACCTATGGTTTTTTCAGTGAATTTCAAAGGTTTTTTAAATGCTAATTCCTAACTATAACATGTCTGAAACCTATAGTTTTTTTCAGTGAATTTCAAAAGTTTTGTAAATGACAATTTTTAAATGTATTAATTGTTATATTTATTTTTTTTGATACTGATTTACTACATTTTTTAAACTATTTATTTTTAGATGTTTTATTTTTTAAATTACATTGTAATTACATTATACATTACATTGCAAAATATACTTTCTCAGAATGAATTACTTTAGTTTAAATACTTTGCAAATAGGCAATAGACTTTTAAGTACAGTGGTTACAGTTGTTGCAATGGGCAACACAATTTCAAACACAATGCAACATTGAGCTCAATGTGAATTTCTAGCTAAATGCAATTAGTTACTTTATGGATTACTTTTTCTAACCACAGGACTGGATCCTAGATTCAGTCCTGGGACATCTCCTGTAAACAGTTGAGTAAAAGTGTTTTGGTTACAGTAGTGATTTTTAAGGAATATTATTGTATTTTAAAAGTTGACAGAAACTTTTTCACATAGAATCACCAATGTTATCCTATGGGAGGAAATTCACTTAGCAGGTAAGTAGTGTTATCGTTACTTTTTCTTACTCAGTGGTGGATCCTGGATCCAGCACTGGTGCATCTCCTGTAAACAGTTGAAAGAATGCGTTTAAGTCATACAGGCGATTTTTAAGGAATATTTGTAGTTTGTGAAAATCAACACTTTGAAACTTTTCTGCTGAAAACCAGACAATGGATTCCTACGGAAGGAAATATAAGTTACTGGTAAGTACGGTTAAAATTACTTTTCAGGATCAGTACTGGGCTGAAAGATGCAGCACTGAGGTCTCTCCTGATAACAGGTGAGTAAATCGGAATTCGTAGTTCGGCTGATTTTAGAGGAATATTTGTATGTTTCAAAAATCGACACTTAGAAACTTTTTCAGCAACAAAGCAGACAATGATATCCTATGGAAGGAAATTCAAGTTACTGGTAAGTACGGTTAAAATTACTTTTCAGGATCAGTACTGGGCTGAAAGATGCAGCACTGAGGTCTCTCCTGATAACAGGTGAGTAAATCGGAATTCGTATTTCGGCTGATTTTAGAGGAATATTATAAAGTTCCAAAACTCCACACTTAGAAGAATTTCCAAGTGAAACCAGTCAATGATATCCTATGGAAGGAAATTCAAGTTACTGGTAAGTACGGTTAAAATTACTTTTCAGGATCAGTACTGTGCTGAAAGATGCAGGACTGAGGTCTCTCCTGATAACAGGTGAGTAAATCGGAATTCGTAGTTCGGCTGATTTTAGAGGAATATTTGCACAATGGTGAAGGGAGGGGGCGGGGCCTGAGGTGACATTTGTGCAAACGCGCCCCGTGGCGCGTTTTAAGTTGGGGGATTAAGTCCCCTTGAATCATGAGGGTCCTTGGGGTCCAACTAGCCCACCCTGTACCTCCAGTATGCGCCAGGGAGCTGCGTTGCAGAGAGGTGTTCAGAGGCCACGCCCCTTTGCACCTCTCTGCAACGCAGCTCTGTGGCGCTTTCTGGACGTACCTGGTGGGCTAGTTCGCCCCAGGGACCCTCAGGATTGAAGGGGATTTCATTCCCCATCTTAAAATGCGCCACGGGGCCTGTTTGCACACATGTCACCTGAAGCCCCACCCCCTCCCTTCACCACTGTGCAAACGTGCCCCGTGGCGCGTTTTAAGTTGGGGGATTAAGTCCCTTGAATACTGAGGGTCCCTGGAGTCCAACTAGCCCACCATGTACCTCCAAAAGTGCCACAGAGCTGCGTTGCAGAGAGGTGTAAAAGGGGCGTGGCCTCTGTACACCTCTCTGCAACGCAGCCCCTGGCGCATACCGGAGGTTCCTGGTGGGCTAGTTGGCCCCCAGGGACCCCCAGTATTCAAGGGGAATTACTTCCCTTTCTTAAAACGCGCCAGGGGGCGCGTTTGCAGACTGCTGCAGGGAGGGGCGGGGCCTCGGCACAATGCCGGTCTTTTTTTTTCTGCCCAGGGGGTCCTTGTGGGACCCCTGGGCAGACCTAGGGGTCAGGGTGTTTCTACCCTGCCCCCTTTGTGCGTTTGCGCACTTGTTTCTTGTGTGTTTTTTTAATCAGTGGGATCCGCGCACCCTAAGCGCATCCCGCCGATTTTGGAAAAAAAAATGCTTTTTCTGCCCAGGGGTCCTTGTGGGACCCCTGAGCAGACCTAGGGGTCAGGGTGTTTCTACCCTGCCCCCTTTGTGCGTTTTGCGCACTTGTTTTTGTGCCTCGGTTCTACCGAGGACAAAATGGCTGCCAACACTTCCTGGTTTGGAGTGTTGACAGCCAGCTGACAGCCAATTAGCATGCAGCTCGTGATCGCGACGGTGCGCGCAGGGTGCGCTGAGGGTACGCGGACCCTACTCGGCCATAGATATATATGTGACTTTACTTTTGATTTTCTCAGGAACTACTGAACGGATTTACACCATTTAAGCAAAAGGCACCAGTCTGAACCAAGGGCTACCTCTTTGCCAAATTTGGTGTAATTCCGTTCAGCAGTTCGGGCTGTAGCTGCGAATAAAGGTTCCTATGGAAAAATGAATGGGGAAAACGCGTTTTGGGACCCCCCTTTTTTCTCGGCCCCCGCTTGACGAATCAACCCGAGACTTTCAGGGTAGGAGCGGAGCAGAGCGCCCCAACAAGTTGGAAACTTTCGTGAAGATTCGTCAACCGGTGCCAACGTTATTTCAAATAGAATGTCGCGGATTTCCTATGGATAATAGGTCCTAACTATAACTATCTACTGGCCACCGCCAGTAGAATATATATATATATTTCAAAGGGTTGTGGTATACTGGCATGCTGCCTGATCGCTGGTGGCGCCTGGAAAACAGCGCCTCTGCCAGCACTAGAAATATTCATTCATTACAAGAAAGGGATCCGGCACTCGATATCAGGGGCATAGAACCTGTTTACTGAGTCAGTTCACCCCGGGAACTGGAACACCCGAGAGAGACGCGTTTCGGCAGTTATACTGCCTTTATCAATCTTTCTTGTAATGAAGGTTGGGAGAAGATTTTGAATATATATATATATATATATACATATATATATATATATATATTTTACAAATGACAACGTGTGGTGTGGTTGCCTCGCCTCACGGGTCGGGGCTGGTTCAGCGGTCGCCACTGCTCGATATGGCAACGATAATTCTTTTCCACTGTGAAAAAAGAAATCCAGGCTCACCAACAGGCTTGTTTGATCAATCGGTATTTTTATTTGGCAAAAGAAATTAGACGCATTTCGACCTGCTTCGGTCTTGGTCACATGACCAGGAAATCATAATTTCGGCATAAATACTGCTTCACACACGACGTGCGTAAAACATAAAAGAAATACTATTGGGAAAGGTTCAAGGCACCTCTCTTCCACATTTCAATACAAACAAAACTTAATGTATATTCGTTGGTTGACACCATTAGAAATTCTGAACATTTTCCTATTCGTTTATAAGTGCCCGATCAATTGCCCAGTAACTCAGTTTTTTCGAGGTGGTTATAAATTAAGAAAACAAGAATTAGTTACATGACATATCGAAATATGGGGTTTAATACCCCATTAATCAAATGTCCTGCTGGATTGCCATAATCATTTTATAAAGTTACCACAATTCATGGTAAAGTACCCATTGATCACATATCATGTTCGGTTGCTGCCAAGGTAGAACATAATTGTGAAAATAAGATTGCTTTTCGAAACCCCAATACATTCAATTAATTCATAGTCGGAATTGGGTCCTGTAAACATATTTACGTTATCAGGGTCTAGTGCCCTGCTGCTATGAAGTAAAGGTGTTTCCACAAGCACATAATTGTAAAGATGAGATTACTTTTGGAGACCCCCATAAATTTACTTCATTCATAATCAGAATTAAGTCCTGTAAACATATTTATGCTATCTGGGTCTAGTGCCCCGCTGCTATGAAGTAAAGGTGTTTCCACATGGACATAGCCTTTTTGGTGAATTTAAGCTCCCTAGACGTGTTAGGCACTGACATGATGTTCTCGTATGGTATCCTTTACTTCTGTAAAGAGAAAAGTAAACCGCTATTAATGGACATTTGTCGTAACTAACTGTATGCAACATATTCAAACCAGACGTCTGACACTGAGCTCACTTGATCTTACGAGAAACATACAGTTCAAAACAAACAGTTAAAATATAGCTCAAAATGGAACTATAAGCCTAAAGATTTCAAGGATAAAGGGAAACAGCCTACCTTCCTAAATGTGTATGCAATTCTTCGTCATTATTCATTCCAAAGGGAATCAGACAGCCAGCTTGCACAATGTATCTGGATTCTAATCTGCGTAACGCAGATATCCTGTCTCCTCGCCTTGGGTGTTTGGGTATGGTGTCAATCCCAAAGTATTTTGCCTTTGTCCAATCCCCCTCATGGTGTTCCCTTAAATGTTTAGCTGTGTTGTAACTCATGTCAGAATTGGTGATCGCCCTCAAGTGTTTTAATATCCGCTTGTGAACTGGGAAAGTGGTGGAACCTATGTACCACTTGTCACAAGGACAAGTGATAACATACACCACGAAGTCAGTTTTACATGTAATGAGCTTGGATATACGTACTCTCTTTTTAACTCTTTTGACATTCGTACTATGTTTGCATGCCTTACAATGGCCACATTTTTTGAAGCCCTTACTCTGGTGGAGCCAACTTGAACCCCTTGGTGATAGGTGACGATGGACCAGCATGTCTCTGATTGAGAGGTTGCGTTGAAAGGTAATATTCGGTGTTCCACCTATTTTGGCCCTTAGTGTAGTGTCTTGTGTGAGAATAGCCCACCTAATATTTAAAACTTTCCTCAGGGTAGTTGCCTGGCTCGAGAATTTGGTAATGAATCGAATAGGTTCATTTTGGGGTGCCTGTTTACTCTGAGGTTTCTGTAGTAAAGTTTCCTCTCTGGTTTTTTGATCCGCCCTTTCAATGGCTTTATGCAGGGCCTTTTTTGGATACTTTCTAGCTTCCAAACGATAAATCATCTCAGCTTTGGTTTTGATGTAACTACTGTCCGTACTCCTATTTCTTTTGGCTCTAAGTAATTCGCTGTACGGTATGCTCCAGCGAAAGCTTGGTGGATGCCAGCTGTCGGTATGTAGAATTGAGTTGTGAGCTGTGTCTTTTCTGAATAGTTCAGTGTGTAAAATGCCTTCTTTAAGAGTTAATCTTATGTCTAAGAAATCTCTTTGTTCCCTGCTGTACTGTGGGGTAAATCTTAGGTTCACTTCGTTTTCGTTTACTTTCTCAAAGATGGTCAGTAAGTCCTTTTCATTGCCCTCCCAGACAAAAAAAATATTGTTAATGTATTGTAGCCATACACTAATCTGGTTTGTCCATTCACTTGGGTCATTGCCCCAGAAGACCTGCTCCTCCCACCAGCCTACCAGAAGATTGGCATAGCTTGGGGCGAAGCAGCAGTTCCTTGTACCTGTCTGTAAAGTGTGTTCTCAAACATGAAAATGTTCTCCTTTAAACAAGTCTAGTAACATTTGTGTGTGTTGTAGGACATTGGTATTTCTGGTCCTTAGAAAATATTTGCAGGCATTAATCCCATCCTCATGTCTTATACTAGTATAAAGACCTTCCACGTCTAAACATACTAGCCAACATTCGCAAAACCGAGTCACACAAGAAAACAGTAATAAAAGGATAAAAAACAAGAAAAGGGGGCAAGGTAGAAACCCCCTGACCCCCTAGGCCTGGTCAGGGGGTCCCACAAGAACCCCCAGGGCCCAAAAAAGCATTGTTTTTTAATATTTTCGGCCGAATTTGCACTGGGTGGGCGAATCCGGCCAAAACGTTTTAAAAAAATGAAGCGAGGGCTCCCGCGCTCCATTTCTTTAAGCCCCCGGGGGCAATGTTTCATTAATGTGCGGGGGCCTCGTGGGCCCCCGCAGCCCTGGGGACTGCCACCTCCACAGGGCTTTATTTATTATGCGCGGGGGGCACGCGGCCTCCTGCAGCCCCGGAGACCGCCACCTCCTCGGGGCTTTATAAAACAAACTACCCCCCACATGCTGCCCCGGGGACCGCCACCTCCCCGGGCCATCCGTTATAATGGGCAGGGGGCCTTGCGGGCCCCCCTAAGCCCCAGGGACAGCCACCTCCCCTGGCTTTCTTTATTAATGGGCGGGGGGCCTCATGGGCCCCCCAATCTCCGGGGACCACCACCTCCCCGGGGTTATTCTAAAAAGTAGGTGTGGTAGGGCTCGAGCCCCCCCACAGTGCCCCGGGGACCACCACCTCCCTGGGGCTATTTACATGTTGGGAGGGGGGCCGCACGGCCCCCCTCCTGGAGCCCTCTATGGCCCTGGGGACCATCACCCCTCAGGGCCGGCTCTGGCAATGTCCCAGGATGCAATCTCCGCCTTGTCATTGCAAACTATGCTTCGCTTCATGGAAGCGAGAGCAGAAAACCTTCTCTCGCTTACATGAAGCGAAGCAGATTGCTTTTGGACAAGGGGAGCTGCATGTGAGCAGCTCCCCTTGTCCAAAAGCAATGCCGGCCCCCGCAGGAGGGAGGAGCTGGCTGGGACCGTGGGGGCATTGGGGCTCCCCCGCGGGCCCCAACATTGAAGGCCGGCCCCGGGGGATGGGGTCCCCGGGGCCAGAAGTGGCCCAGGAGAAAGGGGGCCATGCCGCCCCCTCCCGGGAATTGGTTTTTTAAAAACAAATTAAAAACAAGGACAGCCCATGGGGGGATGGGGTCCCTGGGGCCAGAAGTGGCCCAGGGGAGGGGGCCACGCCACCTCCCGGGAATTTATTTAAAAAAATTAACAAAACGAAGCCAGGCCCCACCTCTTGGCACATTGCTGGTGGGGCGATGAGGTCCTCTTGTGTCCTGAGGACCTCAGGACTAAAGTAGACTTCTTCCCCGAGCAGCAGTGCACCAGGAGGCGTGGTCTGTGTCCACCCCTCACCAACCCCACTGTGTGGGGCTTACTGGAGGTAATAGGTAGGCTAGTTGGCCCCCAAGGACCCCCACAAGCGAAGGGGAGTTCATCCCCCAACCAAGAGCGTGTCAGGAGGTGCGTTTGCAGAGTGGTGGGCAAAGGGGACATGGCCTGCTATGAGAACTTAGCAATCCTGTTGTGTGGGACTTACTGGAGATAATAGGAGGGATAGTTGGACCCCAAAGATGTCCTTGGGGGCCGACTACCCCTCCTGTTACCTCCAGTAAGTCCCACACAGTGGGATTGCTAAGAGGTCTTTGGAGGCCACGCCCCCCTTTCCCCACCACTCTGCAAACGCGCCTCCTGGCACTCTACGGGTTGGGGGATGAAGTGCACTTTACTCCTGAGGGACTTTGGGGGCCAAGAAGCCCTCCTAGTACCTCCTGTAAGTCCTTCGCAGCGGAATTCCTGAGCACTGGTCGGAGGCCCAGCACCCTTTCTCCACCACTCTGCAAACGCGACTACTAGTTAAAGAAGCATTTGCAATTTAATAGATTTTGCATTTGTGAGAGTTAGAGCTATTGGCATTGTAAATGTAAAAGTTTTTTTACTAAGGAGTGGATGTACGTTGTGTGTAGTGGAATTATGTGGTATGTTGTGCAATGAAATTATGTGGATAGAAAGTATGTGGTATTTAGTGTATACGAATTATGTAGAGTGGGATTATGTGTTATGGAGAGTAATTATGCGGTATGGTAGTCTGTGTTGTGGAGTGGTAACCTCAGGTTTAGTCCTCCTCATTTTCATAGAAGCTAAACTATGAACTCAATGAGACAAAAAAAAAAAGGAATCACTGAGGAGCACTTCTGGACCTAGACAGAGGTATGAGCAGGGCCACTGGAATTATGTGACTGTTTGGCTGCACCAACTTTCGCACAATTATACATTTTCCGCATTAGCCACATAATCCATCATCTGCTGCCTAATCTGCAAATTTGAACAAAAAAAGCTTTGTTTCTAGCTCAAACAGCTCAAACGTTACCAAAAATGCAGCGACAAGTGTTACAGCGTGGTGGAAGGTCCTTTGTAAACCTAGAATGGTCACCTGTTACTTATTGCTAAATGTGGGTGTCAAATTGGTACTAATAGTGTGCAAGCCACTCTTGCTTCTTTCTGTGTCTCTCTTGCCTCTTTCTGCAGTTCTCTTGCCTCCTTCTGCACTTCTGTTGCTTCTTTCTGCACTCCTCTTGCCTCTTTCTGCACCCTTCTTCCCTCTTTCTGCACCTCTCTTGTCTCTTTCTGCACCCCTGTTCCCTTTTTCTGCACCTCTCTTGTCTGTTTCTGCACCCCTCTTGCCTCCTTCTGCACCTCTGTTGGTTCTTTCTGCACTTCTCTTGCTTCTTTCTGCACCTCTCTAGTAATTTTCTGCACCCCACTTGCCTCTGTGTGCACCTCGCTTGCCTCTTTCTGCTCCTCTCGTGCCTCTTTCTGCACCCCTCTTGCCTCTTTCTGCACCTCATTTGCTTTTTTCTGCACTTCTCTTGCCTCTTTCTGCACCCCTCTTGCCTCTTTCTGCACCTCTGTTGGTTCTTTCTGCACCTCTGTTGGTTCTTTCTGCACCTCTCTTGCCTCTGTCTGCACCCCTGTTCCCTCTTTCTGCACCTCTTTTGCCTGTTTATGTAACTCTATTGCCTCTTTCTGCACTTTTCTGGCCTTTTTCTGCACCTCTGTTGCTTCCTTCTGCACTTCTCTTACCTCTTTCTGCATCCCTCTTGCCTTTTTCTGCACCCCTGTTGCTTCTTTCTGCACTTCTCTTGCTTCTTTCTACACCTCCCTTGCTTCTTTCTGCACCGCTCTTTCCTCTTTCTGCAACTCTCTGTGTTTTTTTCCAGTGAATTTCTATGTTTTTTTTAAATGCTAATATCTAACTCTAACGTCCCTGAAACCTATGGTTTTTTCAGTGAATTTCTATGGTTTTTTAAATGATAATTTCTAACTATAGCGTCCCTGAAACCTATGGTTTTTTCAGTGAATATATATGTAGGAGAGTTGGATCTGCCTCTTATGTTGCCCCCACTTTTTTTCTGATGTTTACACTGGTTTCTGGCTATAGTCTGGCTGGGCCCCTGCTAATCAGGGCCCCAGCCTCTCTGTTCTCTCTAAACGACTTGGAGTGCACTCTAGGTGCACTAGTGATTGGATACTGTGGTACCTTATGAGTCCCTAGTATATGGCACCTTAGGTACCAAGGGCATAGGTACTTCACAGGCCTACCAGGGGCTGCAGCATGTATTATGCCACCCCTGGGAAGCAGACTAAATCTGACACCACAGGCCTGCTACTGCAGCCTGAGTGAGGAAGTGCTAGCACCCCTCACTGAGATATAGGTCCCCTATATCTCTCCTACACACACATATAAACCTATCAGTCACCCCTAAGGCAGGCCCTATCAATCCTGAGGGCAGGGTGCTTGGCTTCTATGTGCGTGGGTGCCTCTGCCTGAGCAGGGCCCCTCTGCAGCTCTCAGAGTCCATTCTCTGGTGCTGTTTGTGGATGCGGTTAAACCATATACTTTTAAGTGCATTATATCCTCGTGGTAAAATGCTAACTTTGGAATGGCTGCATCGAAACATGTCGTGTTTGGTGTCAAACATCTTGGAATACTACCCCCCCACCAGTCCTGGCGGCAGGGGTAGCATTCCACCCTTCTAGAGGGATAGACATATACCTACTGTGGAAACGCGGTAGAATCCTGCTGAGCCCTGGCATCACAAAATGGATGCCACCAGTCACAGACACTGGGCTGCCCTCCTGCTGATGACCAACACTCGCAGTGGAGGGAGCCCAACAATAGATATCCTGTCCCAAGGGGGTGTGACCACCTCCCAGACAGGGTTTAGTGTATTGGGGCTGGGTGGGTGCACTCTTAGAGTGCTTTGAAGTCCTGCACTGGGGGAGCAGAAGGCTCCTCTGTGCATATGCCAGTTCAAACCGGCTCAGGGGCTACCTGCCCCTGCTCTGGCGTGAAACTGGACAAAGGGAAGTGGGTGTAGCCACCCACTCCCCTGACCCTCCCATAGGTAGGGTCATAGAGCTAGTCCCTCCCCTTCTTTTGGTATAAGAGGGGAACCTGTGCATTGCACCCTAGATTTCCCTGGACGACGCTCTACAAGAAGAATCCCGGACCTTCGACGTTCCACTACCTTTGGAAGACTGAAGAATCTCCCTTGGAGTCAAGGAGTGACTCCCCTGCTTGGCAGGCACCAAAAACTACAAACAATGGTCGCAAACTATGCCGCTCCCACCGGAGTCCGAAGTCCCTGCAGCCCAAGAAGTGGATTTCCTGACTTCTCAAAGGCCATCGTGAGTCCCCAGCGAAGCTGAGGCCAGTGGACCCCAAGAGTAACGAGGAACCGCGACCCCTGGGTACCGTGCACTATTGTCAAGTGCAACCCCTTCACAACATTCCATGAACTTGTGCTTTGGACTACGTATGGTCCCAGCCTCCAGCAGGAATCCCTCCTAAGATCAGAGGCCTACCACGTCCCGAGTGACCGTGGGCCCCTGTGAGCGGATCCTCCCGAGGCATCTTCGCGATCCCTTGCCAGCCGGCTTGTGGGTCCCCAGAAGACTCTATAAAAAAACTGAAGGGCTCCCCTGGTTGCTCCAGGCCTGCCCTGACTTACCCTTGCTGGGTGAGTCCGACAGACCTTGCTGGTCTGTGCCATTGTCTCTTCACCCTTTCCCTGAGACTTGCTGTTACCAAGGCTTGGTGGCTCCAATCGAGTCGCCGACACTGCCGTAAGCTGCAGACATTGTGGGACACGCCGAATCCAGCTCCTGGTCATCGAAGACGCCTCCTGGACCTCGTGGCTGAAGAGTCAAGGCAACTGCGAATGACCTGAATCTTGCGACGACCGTGGGCATCCATCTTCCTTGCCTCGAGTCACTGCCAAGTGACTTTGAACACTGTCCCCTCTGCTTTCAGGTCTTCCATCTTCTGAATCCAGGCTTGGATTCCCCCGGACACTTCTCCAGTCGCCGCAAGCAGCAAGTCTTCACTGGCTCCCATTGAAAACGACGCCGCGACCCGACACCAAAGAACACCTATGCACCCGGCTCCCCTGGGTGAGGTAACTTCAGCACTACGGTGCTCCTGTGGGTGTGGGCCCTAGAACCACTTACCCTGTAAGTGGCATGCTTGTAGCTTCCCTAGAAGTATCCTAAAACTCTAACTTTCTAAGTGCGATAATTGCATTGACTCGTACAGGGTTCGCGTCTGTGTTAGACACACCGCGTCCATCTCCTTTGCAACACTATCTAGAACTGTATCCTTCGACTCGTACTGAGTCCGATCGGTGTTCGCCTCGAACACACAAAGGGCCTGTGACTCCGAGTTCTCCATTGCACCGACTCGCACCAGGTTCGCGTCTGTGTTAGACACAGCGCGTCCAGCTCCCTTGCAATACCATCGGTAACCGCGTCCTTCGACTCGTACAAGGACCGATCGGTGTGTTCGCCTCGAACACGCAAGGGACCTTTAACACTGATATCTCAATCGCGTCTGAGTGCATAGATTCGTACAGGATTCGCATCGGTGCCAGGTCACCGCGTCCATCCCCTGTGGGTCTCCTACAACTACCTGGGGTGGTTCTTAGGGGTCCCTCGATTCTAGATGCTCTAGACCTAGGTCTAGCAAACTAAGATTGTAATATTCAATTGTGCTAAACTTATCCTGATCATATTTGACTTGTACATATGTTCCTATCCTCTAATCTCATAAAGAGATTAGTAGAGTGTTTATTAATAAATACATATATATTTGATATATATACCTGTGTGGTGTCTTTTCATTTGGTGATTCAAGAGATTGTGTGGTAAAACAAGCTGCTTTACATTCCTTCAAGACTTAGCCTGAATGCTGCTCTCCACAGCTACCACTAGGATAGCTTTCTATAAAGGTTGTCTTAAACCTATCTACCATAAGAGTCGAATTGTTCTGGTGCAAGGTGTCCACTTTTAATTAGTGAACAGCATATACCAGGCCAACTTCTCACAATATATATATATACATATTACCTATCGCCAGTAGGTAGTTATAGTTAGGACCTTGTTTCTATTCAAAAAGCGTTTTTTCTTTTGCCAATATCTTAGCGCCGTTTGACAAATCTTCATGAAATTTTCTAAATTAATGGCCCGCTCAGGTCACCTCCTGTCTTGAAAGTTTCGGGGTGACTCGTCAAGCGGGGGGCCAAGAAAAAGGGGGGTCCCAAAACGCGTTTTCTCCATGTTCATTTCCATAGGAAACTTTAGACAACTCTACAGCCCGAACTGCTGAACGGAATTACACCAAATTTGGCAAAAAGGTAGGCTTTGGTTCAGAAAGTGACTTTTTTAAAAAAATGGTGTAAATCCGTTCAGTAGTTCCTGCGAAATTGATACATAAAAAAATATTAGTATCTGGTGACCGCGGTGGATCCACGAACCCTCCCGATTACGAGCTGACTTCTGATTGGCTGCCTACACTTCAAACAAGGAAATGTTGGCAGCCATCTTGTGACTCTGTTGAACCGAGTCACAAGAAAAAAGGTTAAAAAGGGATTAAAAAATAAGAAAAGGGGGCAGGGTAGAAACACCCTGACCCCCTAGGCCTGCTCAGGGCCAAAAAAAGCATTTTTTTAAAAGTTTCAGCGGGATTAACATAGGGTCCGCGAATCCGGCAGAAAATCTTTAAAAAAATGAAGCACGGTCTCCCGCACTTTGTTTGTTTTAAGCCTCCAGGGTAGGCCAGGTCCCGGGGCAATACATAATTATGTAACGCAGCCCCAGAGACCGCCATCTCCCCAGGGCTTTGTTAATAATGTACGGGGGCACGCAGCCCCCCGGCAGCCCCGGGGAAAGCCACCTCCCCGGGGCTTTTTCCTAGAAATGTGTGGGGGGCTCCTGCCCCCATGCTGCCCCAGACACTGCCACCTCCCTAGTGATTTAATTAATTTTGGGCAGGGAGGCATCGAGGGCCCCCCAAGCCCCGGGGACCACCACCTCCCCAGGGCTTTTTAAAAGAAATTGAGTGTGGGGGACTCCTGCCCCCCCACACTGCCCCAGGGACCACCACCTCCCCGGGGCTATATGCTTTAAATGCGGAGGGCCACGCACCCCCCACAGCCCTGGGGACCACCACCTCCCCAGGGCTACCTTTAAAAACTAAGTGTGGGGGGCTAGAGTCCCCCCACACTGCCCGAGGCCACTGCCTCCCTGGGGCACACTTTCTTCAAATATGGTGGTCCTTTGTGGACCCCCGGCCCCAGGGCCCACCACCTCCCAGGTCTTTAAACCTGTTGGGAGGGGGGCCACTCCAGGAGCCTTCTATGGCCCTGGGGACCACCACCCCCCAGGGCCGACTCCAGCAATGTCCTGGGGTGCCCACCCCTGGGACATTGCAGTTTGCTATGGCAGAATGCTCCCGCCCTGGCATAGCAAACTTCTGCTTTGCTTCATGGCAGCGAGAGCAGAAAAACTGCTCTTGCTTCCATGAAGTGAAGCAGATTTGCTTTTGGGCAAAGGGAGCTGCATGTTTGCAGCTCCCCTTGTCCAAAAGCAGTGCCGGCTCCCGCAGGAGGCGGGGAGCCGGCAGGGACCACAGGGGCATTGGGGCTCCCCCCGCGGTCCCCCGCGTGAGGCCAGGCCCCAGGGGATGGGGTCCCTGGGCGCAAAAGTGGCCCAGGGAAAGGAGGCCACATGGCTCCCCTCCCATAAAATAAAAAATAAATTTAAAAAAGAGGCAAAGCCCCTGGGGAAAGGGGTCCCTGGGGCTGAAATCAGCCTCGGGAGGGGGGCCACACGGCCCCTTTCCCATTTTTTTTTAAAAGGCTCAGGCCCTGTAGGATGGGGTCCCCAGGGCCCTAAAAGTATTAAGGGAAGGGGGGCAACACAGCCCCCCTTCCAAAAGCAAGACAGAAAAGAGAAGCCGGCATCTCGCCGGAGGCCCAGGCCCCTCCCTGCACCACTCTGCAAACGTGCCTCCTGGCGCGTTCTGGGTTGGGGTATTAAATCCCCTTGAATCCTAAGGGCCTTAGGGGCAAACTAGCCCACCAGGTACCTCCAGTAAGCCCCACACAGTGGGATTGCTGAGAGGTGGTCCGAGGGCGCGCCCCTTTTTACACCACTCTGCAAACACGCCTCTTGGCGTACTGCTGGTGAGGCAATGAGGTCACCTTGTGTCCTGAAGGCTTCAGGACTAAAGTGGACTTCATCCCCCAAGCAACAGTGCGCCAGGATGCGCGTTTGCAGAGTGGTGTAAAAAGGGGGCCTGGCCTCTGACCACTCTCAGCAATCCAGCTGTGTGGGGCTTACTAGAGGTAACAAGAGGGCTAGTTGGCCCTCATGGACCCTCAGGAGGCAAGGGGACTTTATCCCCCAACCAAGAGCGCACCAGGAGGTACGTTTGCAGAGTGGTGGAGAAAGGGGGCATGGCCTGTGTCCACATCTCAGCAATCCCACTGTGTGGGGCTTACTGGAGGTAACAGTTAGGCTAGTTGGCCCCTAAGTCCCCCTATCAGCAAAGGGGACTTCAATCCCCATCCAAGAGCGCGCCAGGGAGCACATTTGCAGAGTATTGGAAAAAGGGGGCGTGGCCTGCTATGAGAACTTAGCAATCCTTCTGTGTGGGACTTACTGGAGGTAAAAGGAGGGGTACTTGGCCCCAAGGATGTCCAAGTTAGTCCAACACAGTGGGATTGCTTAGAGGTCTTCGGAGGTCAAGCCCCCTTTTCCCAGCTTTCTGCAAACATGCTCCCTGGTGCGCTCTTGTATGGGGATTGAAGTCCCATTTACTACAGAGGGACTTTGGGGGCCAAGAAGCCCTTGTGGTACCTCCTGTAAGTGCTATGCAGTGGACGCCTAGCCCCCTTTCTCCACCACTCTGCAAACGCGACTACTCGTTAAAGAAGCATTTGCAATGTTATAGGTCTTCGAATTTGGAAAAGTTAGGGCTATTGGCATTGTAAATGTAAAAGTTTTTTGCTCATGTTTTGGGAGTGGATGTACATTGTGTGTAGTGGAATTATGTGGTATGTTGTGCAGTGAAATTATGTGGATAGAAATTATGTGGTATTTAGTGTATAGGAATTATGTAGAGTGGGATTATGTGTTATGGAGAGTAATTATGTGGTATGGTAGTCTGTGTTTTGGAGTGGTAACCTCAGGTTTAGTCTTCCTCGTTTCCATAGAAGCTAAACTATAAACTCAATGAGACAATAAAAAAGAAGCGACCACTGAGGAGCACTTCTGGTCCTAGTCGGAGGTATGAGCAGGGCCACAGGAATTATGTGACTGTTCGGCTGCACCGATTTTCACATAATTAGTAATTTTCCGCATTTGCCACATAATCCATCATCTGCTGCATAATCTGCAGACTTGAACAAAAAAAACCTTGTTTCTAGCTCCAACGGCTCAAACGTTACCAAAAATGCAGCGACAAGTGTTACAGCACGGTGGAAGGCCCTTTGCAAACCTCGAATGGTCACCTGTTACTTACTGCTAAATGTGGGTGTTAAATTGGTACTAATGGTGCGCAAACCACTCTTGCTTCTTTCTGTGCCTCTCTTGCCTCTTTCTGCATTTCTCTTGCTTCTTTCTGCACATCTCTTCTGCTTTCTGCACCTCCCTTCTTTCTCCACCTCTCTTGCTTCTTTCTGCACCTCTCTTGCTTCTTTCTTCTGCACCTCACTTGCTTCTTTCTGCACTTCCCTTGCTTCTTTCTGGACCTCACTTGCTTCTTTATGCACTTCCCTTGCTTCTTTCTGAACCTCTCTTGCTTCTTTCTACACCCCTTTTGCCTCTTTCTGCACTTCTCTTGCTTCTTGCTGCAACACTCTTCCCTCTTTCTGCACCCCTCTTCCTTCTTTCTGTACATCTGTTGCCTGTTTCTGCACCTCTCTTGCCTCTTTCTGCACTTTTCTTACCTCTTTCTTCACTTCTAGTGCTTCTTTCTTCACCTCTTTTGCCTCTTTCTGCACCCCCATTCCCTCTTTCTGCACATCTCTTGCCTCTTTGCGCACCTCTCTTGCCTCTTTCTGCACCCCTCTTCTCTGTTTCTGCACCTGCACGTGCCTCTTTCTGCACCTCTGTTGCTTCTTTCTGCACCTCTCTTTCCTCTTTCTGCTTTTCTCTTGCCTCCTTCTGCACCTCTGTTGCTTTTTTCTGCACTTCTCTTGCCTCTTTCCCCACCCCCTCTTGCCTGTTTCTGCACCTCACTTGCCTCTTTCTGCACCCTTCTACCCTCTTTGTGCACCTCTCTTGCCTCTTTCTGCACCTCTCTTTCCTCTTTCTGCAGTTCTCTTGCCTCCTTCTGCACCTCTGTTGCTCATTTCTGCACTTCTTTTGCCTCTTTCTGCACCCCTCTTGCCTGTTTCTGCACCTCACTTGCCTCTTTCTGAACCTCTCTTGCCTCTTTCTACACTTTTCCTGCCACTTTCGGCATCTCACTTGCCTCTTTCTGCACATTTCATGCTTTTTTCTGCACCTCTCTTATTTCATTCTGCAACTCTCTTGTCTCTTTCATCACTTCCCTTGCTTCTTTCTACACCTCTGTTGCTTCTTTCAGCACTTCTGTTGCCTCTCTCTGCACATCTCTTGCCTGTTTCTGCACCTGTCGTGCCTTTTTCTGCACCAGTGTTGCCTCTTTCTGCACTTTACTTGCTTCTTTCTGCACCCCTCGTCCCTCTTTCTGTAACTCTTTTACCTCTTTCAGCACCTCTCCTGCCTGTTTCTGCACTTCTTTTGCCTGTTTCTGCATTTCTCTTGCCTCTATCTGCACCTCTGTTGCTTCTTTCTGCACTTCTCTTGCCTCTTTCTGCACCTCTCTTCCCTCTTGGTTCACCTCTGTTGCTTCTTTCTGCACTTCTCTTGATTCTTTCTGCACCTCTCTTGCTTCTTTCTGCACCTCTATTGCCTCTTTCTACACCCTTTGTGCACCTCTCTTGCCTCTTTTTGCGCCTCTTTCCTCTTTCTGCAGTTCTTTTGCCTCCTTCTGCACCTCTCTTGCTTCTTTCTGCTCCTCTCTTGCCTCTTTCTGCACCTCACTTGCTTCTTTCTGCACTTCCATTGCTTCTTTCTGGACCTCACTTGCTTCTTTATGCACTTCCCTTGCTTCTTTCTGAACCTCTCTTGCTTATTTCTACACCCCTTTTGCCTCTTTCTGCACTTCTCTTGCTTCTTGCTGCAACACTCTTCCCTCTTTCTGCACCCCTCTTCCTTCTTTCTGTACCTCTGTTGCCTGTTTCTGCACCTCTCCTGCCTCTTTCTGCACTTTTCTTGCCTCTTTCTGCATTTCTGTTGCTTCTTTCTGCACTTCTCCTGCCTCTTTCTGCACTCCTCTTGCCTTTTTCTGCACCTCTGTTGCTTCTTTCTGCACTTCGCTTGCTTCTTTCTTCACTTCTAGTGCTTCTTTCTGCACCTCTTTTGCCTCTTTCTGCACCCCCATTCCCTCTTTCTGCACATCTCTTGCCTCTTTGCGCACCTCTCTTGCCTCTTTCTGCACCCCTCTTCTCTGTTTCTGCACCTGCACGTGCCTCTTTCTACACCTCTGTTGCTTCTTTCTGCACCTCTCTTTCCTCTTTCTGCTTTTCTCTTGCCTCCTTCTGCACCTCTGTTGCTTTTTTCTGCACTTCTCTTGCCTCTTTCCCCACCCCTCTTGCCTGTTTCTGCACCTCACTTGCCTCTTTCTGCACCCTTCTACCCTCTTTGTGCACCTCTCTTGCCTCTTTCTGCACCTCTCTTTCCTCTTTCTGCAGTTCTCTTGCCTCCTTCTGCACCTCTGTTGCTCATTTCTGCACTTCTTTTGCCTCTTTCTGCACCCCTCTTGCCTGTTTCTGCACCTCACTTGCCTCTTTCTGAACCTCTCTTGCCTCTTTCTACACTTTTCCTGCCACTTTCGGCATCTCACTTGCCTCTTTCTGCACATTTCATGCTTTTTTCTGCACCTCTCTTATTTCATTCTGCAACTCTCTTGTCTCTTTCATCACTTCCCTTGCTTCTTTCTACACCTCTGTTGCTTCTTTCAGCACTTCTGTTGCCTCTCTCTGCACTTCTCTTGCCTGTTTCTGCAACTCTCTTGTCTCTTTCATCCCTTCTCTTGCTTCTTTCTGTACTTCTCTTGCCTATTTCTGCACCTGTCGTGCCTTTTTCTGCACCAGTGTTGCCTCTTTCTGCACTTTACTTGCTTCTTTCTGCACCCCTCGTCCCTCTTTCTGTAACTCTTTTACCTCTTTCAGCATCTCTCCTGCCTGTTTCTGCACTTCTTTTGCCTGTTTCTGCATTTCTCTTGCCTCTATCTGCACCTCTGTTGCTTCTTTCTGCACTTCTCTTGCCTCTTTCTGCACCTCTCTTCCCTCTTGGTTCACCTCTGTTGCTTCTTTCTGCACTTCTCTTGATTCTTTCTGCACCTCTCTTGCTTCTTTCTGCACCTCTATTGCCTCTTTCTACACCCTTTGTGCACCTCTCTTGCCTCTTTTTGCGCCTCTCTTTCCTCTTTCTGCAGTTCTTTTGCCTCCTTCTGCACCTCTCTTGCTTCTTTCTGCACCTCTCTTGCCTCTTTCTATACCCTTCTTCCCTCTTTGTGCACCTCACTTGTCTCTTTCTGCTCCTCTCCTGCCTCTTTCTACACTTCTCATGTCTCTTTCATAACTTCCCTTGCTTCTTTCTACACCTCTGTTGCTTCTTTCAACACTTCTCTTACATCTCTCTGCACTTCTCTTGCCTGTTTCTGCACTTGTCTTGCCTCTTGCTTCACCACTGTTGCCTCTTTCTGCACCTCACTTGCTTCTTTCTGCACCTCACTTGCTTCTTTCTGCACCCCTCTTGCCTCTTTCTGCACCTCTGTTGCCTCTTTCTGCACTTATCTTGCCTCTTTCTGCACCTCTGTTGCTTCTTTCTGCACTTCTCTTGCCACTTTCTGTACCCCTATTTCCTCTTTCCGCACCTCAGTTGCTTCTTCCTGCACCTCTCTTGCTTCTTTCTGCACCCCTCTAGCCAGTTTCTGTACCCTTCTTCCCTCTTTGTGCACCTCTCTTGCCTCTTTTTGCACCTCTCTTGCCTCTTTTTGCACCTCTCTTACCTCTTTCTGCACTTCTCTTGCCTCTTTCTGCACCTCTGTTGCTTATTTCTGCATTTCTGTTGCTTATTTCTGCACTTCTCTTGCCTCTTTCTGCACCTCACTTGCCTCTTTCTGGATTTCTTTTGCTTTTTTCTACACATCTCTTGTTTCTTTCTGCAACTCTCGTCTCTTTCATCACTTCTATTGTTTCTTTCTACACCTCTGTTGGTTTTTTCTGCACTGATCTTGCTTCTTTCTCCACCTCTCTTGCAAATTTCTGCACCCCTCTTGCCTCATTGCCCACCTCTCTTCCCTCTTTCTGCACTTCACTTGTCTCTGTCTTCACCCCTGTTCTCTCTTTCTGCACCTCTTTTGCCTGTTTATGGGGTTGCCGGGGCCGAAATCAGACTCGGGAGGGGGGCCACGTGGCCCCTTTCCCATTTTTTTTAAAAAAGGCTCAGGCCCTGCGGGATGGGGTCCCCAGGGCCCTAAAAGTATTAAGGGAAGGGGGGCAAGACAGCCCCCCTTCCAAAAACATGACAGAAAAGGGAAGCCGCATCTCGCTGGAGGCCCCGCCCCCTCCCTGCACCACTCTGAAAGTCCACCTCATGGTGCGTTCTGGGTTGGGGTATTACATCCCCTTGAATCCTAAGGGCCTTAGGGGGGAACTAGCCCACCAGGTACCTCCTGTAAGCCCCACACAGTGGGATTGCTGAGAGGTGGTCCGAGGCCATGCCCCTTTCTACACCACTCTGCAAACACGCCTCTTGGCGCACTGATGGTAGGGCGATGAGGTCCCCATGTGTCCTGAAGACTTCAGGACTAAAGTGGACTTTATCCCCCAAGCAGCAGTGCACCAGGATGCGCGTTTGCAGAGTGGTGTAAAAAGGGGGCCTGGCCTCTGACCACTCAGCAATCCAGCTGTGTGGGGCTTACTAGAGGTAACAAGAGGGCTAGTTGGCCCTCATGGACCCTCAGGAGGCAAGGGGACTTTATCCCCCAACAAAGAGCGCACCAGGAGGCACGTTTGCAGAGTGGTGGAGAAAGGGGCTGTGGCCTGTGTCCACATCTCAGCAATCCCACTGTGTGGGGCTTACTGGAGGTAACAGGTAGGCTAGTTGGCCCCTAAGTCCCCCTATCAGCAAAGGGGACTTCAATCCCCATCCAAGAGCACACCAGGGAGAGCATTTGCAGAGTATTGGGAAAAGGGGGCATGGCCTGCTATGAGAACTTAGCAATCCTGCTGTGTGGGACTTACTGGAGGTGACAGGAGGGGTACTTGGCCCCCAAGGATGTCCAAGTTAGTCCAACACAGTAGGATTGCTAAGAGGTCTTCGGAGGTCAAGCCCCCTTTTCCCACCTTTCTGCAAACATGCTCCCTTGTGCGCTCTTGTATGGGGATTGAAGTCCCCTTTACTGCAGAGGGACTTTGGGGGCCAAGAAGCCCTCGTGGTACCTCCTGTAAGTGCTATGCAGTGGACGCCCAGCCCCCATTCTCCTCCACTCTGCAAATGCGACTACTAGTTAAAGAAGCATTTGCAATGTTATAGGTCTCGAATTTGCAAAAGTTAGGGCTATTGGCATTGTAAATGTAAACATTTTTTGCTCATGTTTTTGGGAGTGGAGTGGATGTACATTGTGTGTAGTGGAATTATGTGGTATGTTGTGCAGTGAAATTATCTGGATAGAAAGTATGTGGTATTTAGTGTATAGGAATTATGTAGAGTGGGATTATGTGTTATGGAGAGTAATTATGTGGTATGGTAGTCTGTGTTGTGGTAACCTCAAGTTTAGTCTTCCTCGTTTCCATAGAAGCTAAACTATAAACTCAATGAGACAATAAAAAAGAAGGAACCACTGAGGAACACTTCTGGTCCTAGTCGGAGGTATGAGCAGGGCCACAGAAATTATGTGACTGTTCGGCTGCACCGATTTTCGCATAATTAGTAATTTTTCGCATTTGCCACATAATCCATCATCTGCTGCATAATCTGCAGACTTGAACAAAAAAAACCCTGTTTCTAGCTCCAACGGCTCAAACGTTACCAAAAATGCAGCGACAAGTGTTACAGCATGGTGGAAGGCCCTTTGCAAACCTGGAATGGTCACCTGTTACATACTGCTAAATGTGGGTGTTAAATTGGTACTAATAGTGTGCAAACCACTCTTTTTTTTCTGTGCCTCTCTTGCCTCTTTCTGTATTTTTCTTGCTTCTTTCTGCACATCTCTTCTGCTTCCTGCACCTCCCTTCTTTCTCCACCTCTCTTGCTTCTTTCTGCACCTCTCTTGCTTCTTTCTTCTGCACCTCTCTTGCTTCTTTCTGCACTTCTCTTGCCTCTTTCTGTACCTCTGTTGCTTCTGTCTGCACTTCTCTTGCCTCTTTCTGCACCCCTCTTCCCTCTTTCGGAATCTCTTGCTTCTTTCAGCACTTCTCTTGCTTCTTTCTGCACCCTTCAAACCTTTCTGTGCACCTTCTTGCCTCTTTCTGCACCTCTCTTTCCTCTGTCTGCACCCCTGCTCTCGCTATCTGCACCTCTTTTGCCTGTTTTTACCCTTCTCTTGCCTCTTTCTACACCCCTCTTGCCTCTTTCTGTATCCTTCAACCCTTTTTGTGCACCTTCTTGCCTCTTTCTGCACCTCTCTTTCCTCTTTCTGCAGTTCTCTTGCCTCATTCTGTACCTCTTTTGCTTCTTTCTGCACTTCTGTTTGCCTCTTTCTGTCCCCATCTTGCCTCTTTCTGCACCTCTGTTGGTTCTTTCTGCACTGCTCTTGCTTCTTTCTGCACCTCTTGTGCCTCTGTCTGCACCCCTGTTCTCGCTATCTGCACCTCTTTTGCCTCTTTTTACCCTTCTCTTGCCACTTTCTGCACCTCTCCTGCCTGTTTCTGCACCTCTGTTGCCTCTTTCTGCACCCCTCTTCCCTCTTTCTGCACCTCTGCTGCTTCTTTCAGCACTTCTCTTGCTTCTTTCTCCACCTCTCTTGCTTCTTTCTGCACCCGTCTTGCCTCTTTCTGCACCCTTCATCCCTCTTTGTGTACCCATCTTACCTCTTTCTGCACCTCTCTTTCCTCTTTCTGCAGTTCTCTTGCCTCTATATGTACCTCTTTTGCTTCTTTCTGCACTTCTGTTTCCTATTTCTGTACCCCTCTTGCCTCTTTCTGCACCTCTCCTGCCTCTTTCTGCACCTCTGTTGCTCCTTCTGCACTTCTCATGCCTCTTTCTGCACCCCTCTTCCCTCTTTCTGCATCTCTGTTGCTTCTTTCTGTACTTCGCCTGCTTCTTTCTTCACCCCTCTTGCCTCTTTCTGTACCTCACTTGCCTCTTTCTACACTTCTCTTGCTTTTTTCTTCACCTCTCTTGTTTCTTTCTGCAACTCTCATCTCTTTCATCACTTCTCTTGTTTCTTTCTACACCTCAGTTGCTTCTTTCAGCACTTCTCTTGCCTCTTTCTGCACTTCTCTTGCCTGTTTCTGCACCTGTCTTGCCTTTTTACACCACTGTTGTCTCTTTCTGGACCTCACTTTCTTTTTTCTGCACCCGTCTTGCCTCTTTCTCTACCCTTCTTCCCTCTTTCTGTACCTTTCTTGTCTCTTTCTGCACCCCTGTTCCCTCTTTCTGCACCTCTCCTGCCTGTTTCTGCATCTCTGTTGCCTCTTTCTGCACTTCTCTTGCCTCTTTCTGTACCTCCGTTGCTTCTGTCTGCACTTCTCTTTCTTCTTTCTGCACCACTCTTCCCTCTTTCTGCACCTCTGTTGCTTCTTTCAGCACTTCTCTTGCTTCTTTCTGCACCTCGCTTGCTTCTTTCTGCACCCCTCTTGTCTCTTTCTGTACCCTTCATCCCTTTTTGTGCACCTTCTTGCCTCTTTCTGCACCTCTCTTTCCTCTTTCTAAAGTTCTCTTGCCTCATTCTGTACCTCTCTTGCTTCTTTCTGCACTTCTGTTGCCTCTTTCTGTCCCCATCTTGCCTCTTTCTGCACCTCTGTTGCCTCTTTCTGCACCCCTCGTCCCTCTTTCTGTACCTCTTTTACCTCTTTCAGCACCTCTCCTGCCTGTTTCTGCACTTCTGTTGTCTGTTTCTGCATTTCTCTTGCCTCTTTCTGCACCTCTCTTCCCTCTTTCTTCACCTCTGTTGCTTGTTTCTGCACTTCTCTTGATTCTTTCTGCACCTCTCTTGCTTCTTTCTGCACCCCTCTTGCCTCTTTCTGCACCCTTCTTCCCTCTTTGTGTACCTCTCTTGCCTCTTTTTACACCTCTTTCCTCTTTCTGCAGTTCTTTTCCCTCCTGCACCTCTGTTGCTTCTTTCTGCACTTCTCTTGCCTCTTTCTGCACCCCTCTTTCCTGTTTATGCACCTCACTTGTCTCTTTCTGCTCCTCTCCTGCCTGTTTCTACTCTTCTCATGTCTCTTTCATCACTTCCCTTGCTTCTTTCAACAGCTCTCTTGCTTATTTCAACACTTCTATTACATCTCTCTGCACTTCTCTTGCCTGTTTCTGCATCTGTCTTGCCTCTTTCTGCACCTCTCTTTCCTCTTTCTGCAGTTCTCATGCCTCATTCTGTACCTCTTTTGCTTCTTTCTGCACTTCTGTTGCCTCTTTCTGTCCCCATCTTGCCTCTTTCTGCACCTCTGTTGGTTCTTTCTGCACTGCTCTTGCTTCTTTCTGCACCTCTTGTGCCTCTGTCTGCACCCCTGTTCTCACTATCTGCACCTCTTTTGCCTGTTTTTACCCTTCTCTTGCCACTTTCTGCACCTCTCCTGCCTGTTTCTGCACCTCTGTTGCCTCTTTCTGCACCCATCTTCCCTCTTTCTGCACCTCTGCTGCTTCTTTCAGCTCTTATCTTGCTTCTTTCTCCACCTCTCTTGCTTCTTTCTGCACCCGTCTTGCCTCTTTCTGCACCCTTCATCCCTCTTTGTGTACCTATCTTACCTCTTTCTGCACCTCTTTCCTCTTTCTGCAGTTCTCTTGCCTCTATATGTACCTCTTTTGCTTCTTTCTGCACTTCTGTTTCCTATTTCTGTACCCCTCTTGCCTCTTTCTGCACCTCTCCTGCCTCTTTCTGCACCTCTGTTGCTCCTTCTGCACTTCTCATGCCTCTTTCTGCACCCCTCTTCCCTCTTTCTGCATCTCTGTTGCTTCTTTCTGTACTTCGCCTGCTTCTTTCTTCACCCCTCTTGCCTCTTTCTGTACCTCACTTGCCTTTTTCTGCACCTCACTTGCCTCTTTCTGCACTTCTCTTGCTTTTTTCTTCACCTCTCTTGTTTCTTTCTGCAACTCTCATCTCTTTCATCACTTCTCTTGTTTCTTTCTACACCTCAGTTGCTTCTTTCAGCACTTCTCTTGCCTCTTTCTGCACTTCTCTTGCCTGTTTCTGCACCTGTCTTGCCTTTTTACACCACTGTTGCCTCTTTCTGGACCTCACTTGCTTTTTTCTGCACCCTTCTTGCCTCTTTCTCTACCCCTCTTCCCTCTTTCTGTACCTTTCTTGTCTCTTTCTGCACCCCTGTTCCCTCTTTCTGCACCTCTCCTGCCTGTTTCTGCATCTCTGTTGCCTCTTTCTGCACTTCTCTTGCCTCTTTCTGTACCTCCGTTGCTTCTGTCTGCACTTCTCTTTCTTCTTTCTGCACCACTCTTCCCTCTTTCTGCACCTCTGTTGCTTCTTTCAGCACTTCTCTTGCTTCTTTCTGCACCTCGCTTGCTTCTGTCTGCACCCCTCTTGTCTTTCTGTACCCTTCATCCCTTTTTGTGCACCTTCTTGCCTCTTTCTGCACCTCTCTTTCCTCTTTCTAAAGTTCTCTTGCCTCATTCTGTACCTCTCTTGCTTCTTTCTGCACTTCTGTTGCCTCTTTCTGTCCCCATCTTGCCTCTTTCTGCACCTCTGTTGCCTCTTTCTGCACCCCTCGCCCCTCTTTCTGTACCTCTTTTACCTCTTTCAGCACCTCTCCTGCCTGTTTCTGCACTTCTTTTGCCTGTTTCTGCATTTCTTTTGCCTGTTTCTGCATTTCTCTTGCCTGTTTCTGCACCTCTGCTGCTTCTTTCTGCACTTCTCTTGCCTCTTTCTGCACCTCTCTTCCCTCTTTCTTCACCTCTGTTGCTTGTTTCTGCACTTCTCTTGATTCTTTCTGCACCTCTCTTGCTTCTTTCTGCACCTCTCTTGCCTCTGTCTGCACCCCTGTTCTCGCTATCTGCACCTTTTTTGCCTGTTTTTACCCTTCTCTTGCCACTTTCTGCACCTCTTCTGCCTGTTTGTGCACCTCTGTTGCCTCTTTCTGCACCCCTCTTCCTGCACCTCTGCTGCTTCTTTCAGCACTTCTCTTGCTTCTTTCTCCACCTCTCTTGCTTCGTTCTGCACCCGTCTTGCCTCTTTCTGCACCCTTCATCCCTCTTTGTGTACCTATCTTACCTCTTTCTGCACCTCTCTTTCCTCTTTCTGCAGTTCTCTTGCCTCTATATGTACCTCTTTTGCTTCTTTCTGCACTTCTGTTTCCTCTTTCTGTACCCCTCTTGCCTCTTTCTGCACCTCTCCTGCCTCTTTCTGCACCTCTGTTGCTCCTACTGCACTTCTCATGCCTCTTTCTGCACCCCTCTTCCCTCTTTCTGCATCTCTGTTGCTTATTTCTGTACTTCGCCTGCTTCTTTCTTCACCCCTCTTGCCTCTTTCTGTACCTCACTTGCCTCTTTCTGCACTTCTCTTGTTTCTTTCTACACCTGTTGCTTCTTTCAGCACTTCTCTTGCCTCTTTCTGCACTTCTCTTGCCTGTTTCTGCACCTGTCTTGCCTTTTTACACCACTGTTGCCTCTTTCTGGACCTCACTTGCTTTTTTCTGCACCCGTCTTGCCTCTTTCTCTACCCTTCTTCCCTCTTTCTGTACCTTTCTTGTCTCTTTCTGCACCCCTGTTCCCTCTTTCTGCACCTCTCCTGCCTGTTTCTGCATCTCTGTTGCCTCTTTCTGCACTTCTCTTGCCTCTTTCTGTACCTCCGTTGCTTCTGTCTGCACTTCTCTTTCTTCTTTCTGCACCACTCTTCCCTCTTTCTGCACCTCTGTTGCTTCTTTCTGCACCTCGCTTGCTTCTTTCTGCACCCCTCTTGTCTCTTTCTGTACCCTTCATCCCTTTTTGTGCACCTTCTTGCCTCTTTCTGCACCTCTCTTTCCTCTTTCTAAAGTTCTCTTGCCTCATTCTGTACCTCTCTAGCTTCTTTCTGCACTTCTGTTGCCTCTCTGTCCACATCTTGCCTCTTTCTGCACCTCTGTTGCCTCTTTCTGCACCCCTCGTCCCTCTTTCTGTACCTCTTTTACCTCTTTCAGCACCTCTCCTGCCTGTATCTGCACTTCTTTTGCCTGTTTCTGCATTTCTCTTGCCTGTTTCTGCACCTCTGTTGCTTCTTTCTGCACTTCTCTTGCCTCTTTCTGCACCTCTCTTCCCTCTTTCTTCATCTCTGTTGCTTGTTTCTGCACTTCTCTTGATTCTTTCTGCACCTCTCTTGCTTCTTTCTGCACCTCTCTTGCCTCTTTCTGCACCCTTCTTCCCTCTTTGTGCACCTCTCTTGCCTCTTTTTACACCTCTCTTTCCTCTTTCTGCAGTTCTTTTGCCTCCTTCTGCACCTCTGTTGCTTCTTTCTGCACTTCTCTTGCCTCTTTCTGCAACCCTCTTTCCTGTTTATGCACCTCACTTGTCTCTTTCTGCTCCTCTCCTGCCTGTTTCTACACTTCTCATGTCTCTTTCATCACTTCCCTTGCTTCTTTCGACAGCTCTCTTGCTTATTTCAACTCTTCTATTACATCTCTCTGCACTTCTCTTGCCTGTTTCTGCATCTGTCTTGCCTCTTTCTGCACCACTGTTGCCTCTTTCCGCACCTCACTTGCTTCTTACTGCACCCCTCTTGCCTCTTTCTGCACCCCTCTCCCCTCTTTCTGTACCTCTCTTCCCTCTTTCTGCACCCCTGTTCCCTCTTTCTGTACCTCTCCTGCCTGTTTCTGCACCTCTGTTGCCTCTTTCTGCACTTCCCTTGCCTCTTTCTGCACCACTGTTGCTTCTTTCTACACTTCTCTTGCCTCTTTCTGCACCGCTATTTCCTCTTTCCGCACCTCAGTTGCTTCTTCCTGCACTTCTCTTGCTTCTTTCTGCACCTCTCTTGCTTCTTTCTGCACCCCTCTAGCCAATTTCTGTACCCTTCTTCCCTCTTTGTGCACCTCTCTTGCCTCTTTCTGCACCTCTCTTACCTCTTTCTGCACTTCTCTTGCCTCTTTCGGCACCTCTGTTGCTTATTTCTGCATTTCTGTTGTTTCTTTCTGCACTTCTCTTACCTCTTTCTGCACCCCTCTTGCCTCTTTCTGCACCTCACTTGCCTCATTCTGCACTTCTCTTGCTTTTTATACACCTTGTTTCTTTCTGCAACTCTCGTCTCTTTCATCACTTCTCTTGTTTCTTTCTACACCTCTGTTGGTTCTTTCTGCACTGCTCTTGCTTCTTTCTCCACCTCTCTTGCAAATTTCTGCACCCCTCTTGCCTCTTTCTCCACCTCTCTTCCCTCTTTCTGCACCTCTCTTGCCTCTGTCTGCACCCCTGTTCTCTCTTTCTGCATCTCTTTTGCCTGTTTTTGCAACTCTCTTGCCTCTTTCTGTAGTTCTCTTTCCTCTTTCTGCACCTCTGTTGCTTCTTTCTGCACCCCTCTTACCTCTTTCTGCACCGCCGTTGGTTCTTTATGCACTTCTCTTGCTTTTTTCCGCTCCTCTCTTGCTTCTTTCAGCACCCCTCTTGCTACTTTCTGCACCCCTCTTGCCTCTTTCTGTAACCTTCATCCCTTTTTGTGAACCTTCTTGCCTCTTTCTGCACCTCTCTTTCCTCTTTCTGCAGTTCTCTTGCTTCTTTCTGTACCTCTTTTGCTTCTTTCTGCACTCCTCTTTCCTCTTTCTGCACCTCTGATGCTTATTTCTGCACCTTTCTTGCTTCTTTCTGCACCTCTCTTGCTTCTTTCTGCACACCCCTTGCCTGTTTCTGCACCCTTCTTCCCTCTTTGTGCACCTATCGTGCCTCTTTCTGTACCTCTCTTGCCTCTTTCTGTACCTCTCTTGCCTCTTTCTGCACTTCTCTTGCCTCTTTATGCACTTCTGTTGCTTCTTTCTATATTTCTGATGCTTTTTTCTGCACTTCTCTTGCCTCTTTCTGCACCCCTCTTGCCTCTTTCTGTACCTCACTTGCCTCTTTCTGCACTTCTCTTGCTTTTTTCTGCACCTCTCTTGTTTATTTCTGCAACGCTCTTTCATCTCTTCTCTTGTTTCTTTCTACTCCTCTGTTGCTTCTTTCAGCCCTTCTCTTGCCTCTTTCTGCACTTCTCTTTCCTGTTTCTGCACCTGTCTTGCCTTTTTCCATACCACTGAGGCCTCTTTCTGGACCTCACTTGCTTCTTTATGCACCCCTCTTGCCTCTTTATGCACCCTCTTCCCTCTTTCTGTACCTCTCTTCCCTCTTTCTGCACCCCTGTTCCCTCTTTCTGCACTTCTCTTGCCTTTTTCTGCACCTCTGTTGCTTCTGTCTGCACTTCTCTTTTGTTTTGTTCTGCACTTCTGTTGCCTCTTTCTGTACCCATCTTGCCTCTTTCTGCACCTTTGTTGGTTCTTTCTGCACTGGTCTTGCTTCTGTCTGCACCTCTCTTGCAAATTTCTGCATCCCTCTTGCAAATTTCTCCACCCCTCTTCCCGCACCTCTCTTGCCTCTGTCTGCACCCCTGTTCTCTCTTTCTGCACCTCTTTTGCCTGTTTTTGCAACTCTCTTGACTCTTTCTGTAGTTCTCTTTCCTTTTTTTGCACCTCTGTTGCTTCTTTCTGCACCCCTCTTGCCTCTTTCTGCACCGCCGTTGGTTCTTTCTGCACTTCTCTTGCTTTTTTCTGCTCCTCTTTCTTCTTTCTGCACCCTTCTTGCCTCTTTCTGCATCCCTCTTTCTTCTTTCTGCACCTCTCTTGCCCGTTTCTACAACTCTCTTGCCTCTTTCTGCACTTCCCTTGCTTTTTTCTGCAACTCTCTTCTCTCTTTCATGACTTCTCTTGCTACTTTCTACACCTCTGTTGCTTCTTTCAGCACTTCTCTTGCCTCTCTCTGCTTTTCTCTTGCCTGTTTCTGTACCTGCCTTGCCTCTTTCTGCACCCCTCTTGCCTCTTTCTGCACCCCTCTTCCTGTACCTCTCTATTCTCTTTCTGCACCCCTGTTCCCTCTTTCTGCACCTCTCCTGCCTGTTTCTGCACCTCTGTTGCCTCTTTCTGCACTTCTCTTGCCTCTTTCTGTACCTCTGTTGCTTCTTTCCGCACTTCTCTTGCCTCTTTCTGCATCCCTCTTCCCGCACCTCTGTTGCCTCTTTCTGCACTTCTCTTGCCTCTTTCCTCACCTCAGTTGCTTCTTCCTGCACTTCTCCTGCTTCTTTCTGCACCTCTCTTGCTTCTTTCTGCACTTCTCTTGCCACTTTCTGCACCTCTGTTGCTTCTTTCTGCACTTCTCTTGCCTCTTTCTGCACCCCTATTTCCTCTTTCCGCACCTCAGTTGGTTCTTCCTGCACTGCTCCTGCTTCTTTCTGCACCTCTCTTGCCTCTTTCTGCACCCCTCTAGCCGATTTCTGCACCCTTCTTCTTTCTTTGTGCACTTCATTTGCCTGTTTATGCAACTCTCTTGCCTCTTTCTGCACCCCTGTTCCCTCTCTCTGCACCTCGCCTGCCTGTTTCTGCATATCTGTTGCCTCTTTCTGCACCCCTCTTGCCTCTTTCTGCACCTCCGTTGGTTCTTTCTGCAGTTCTCTTGCTTTTTTCCACTCCTCTCTTGCTTCTTTCTGCACCCCTCTTGCCTCTTTCTGCACCCCTCTTTCTTCTTTCTGCACCTCTCTTGCCTGTTTCTGCAACTCTCTTGCCTCTTTCTGCAGTTCTCTTGCCTCCTTCTGTACCTCTGCTGCTTCTTTCTGTACTTCTCGTGCCTCTTTCTGCACCCCTCTTGGCTATTTCTGCACCTTTCTTGCCTCTTTCTTCACCTCTCTTGCCTCTTTCTGCACTTCTCTTGCCACTTTCTGCACTTCTCTTGCCACTTTCTGCACCTCACTTGCTCCTTTCTGCACTTCCCTTGCTTTTTTCTACATCCCTTTTGCCACTTCCTGGACCTCTCTTGCTTCTTTCTGCAAACCTCTTGCCTCTTTATGCACCTCTCTTTCTGCACTTCTCTTGCCTCTTTCTGCACCTCTGTTCCCTCTTTCTGCACCTCTGTTGATTCTTTCAGCACTTCTCTTGCTTTTTTCAGCACCTCTCGCTTCTTTTTGCAGCCCTCTTGCCTCTTTCTGCACCCTTCATCCCTCTTTGTGCACCTTCTTGCATCTTTCTGCACCTCTCTTTCCTCTTTCTGCAGTTTCTTGCCTCTTTCTGTACCTCTTTTACTTCTTTCTGCAGTTCTCTTGCCTCTTTCTGTACCTCTTTTGCTTTGTTCTGCACTTCTGTTGCCTCTTTCTGTACCCATCTTGCCTCTTTGTGCACCTTCTTGCCTCTTTCTGCACCTCTTTCCTGTTTGTGCAGTTCTCTTGCCTCTTTCTGTACCTCTTCTGCTTCTTTCTGCACTTCTGTTGCCTCTTTCTGTACCCATCTTGCCTCTTTCTGCACCTCTGTTGGTTCTTTCTGCACTGCTCTTGCTTCTTTCTGCACCTCTCTTGCCTCTGTCTGCACCCCTGTTCTCTCTTTCTGCACCTCTTTTGCCTGTTTTTATACCTCTCTTGCCTCTTTCTGTGCCATTTTGCCTGTTTCTGCACCTCACTTGCCTCTTTCTGCACCTCTCTTGCCTCTTTCTATACTTCTCTTGCCTCTTTCTGCACCCCTATTTCCTATTTCCGCACCTCAGTTGCTTCTTCCTGCACTTCTCCTGCTTCTTTCTGCACCTCTCTTGCTTCTTTCTGCACCCCTCTAGCCGATTTCTGCACCCTTCTTCCCTCTTTGTGCACCTCTTTTGCCTGTTTATGCAACTCTCTTGCCTCTTTCTGCACCCCTCTTGCCTCTTTCTGCACCCCTCTTCCCTCTTTCTGCACCCCTCTTCCCTCTTTCTGCACATCTGTTGCTTCTTTCAGCACTTCTCTTGCTTCTTTCTGCACATCTCTTGCTTCTTTCTGCCCCCCTATTGCCTCTTTCTGCACCCTTCATGCCTCTTTGTGCACCTCTTTTGCCTCTTTTGTCACCTCTCTTTCCTCTTTCTGCAGTTCTCCTGTCTCTTTATGTACCTCTTTGGCTTCTTTCTGCGCTTCTCTTTCCTCTTTCTGCACCTCTGATGCTTCTTTCTGCACTTTTCCTGCCTCTTTCTGCACCTCTCTTGCTTCTTTCTGTACCCCTCTTGCCTCTTTCTGCACCCTTCTTCCCTCTTTGTGCACCTCTCGTGCCTCTTTCTGTATGTCTCTTGCCTCTTTCTGCACTTCTCTTGCCTCTTTCTGCACTTCTCTTGCCTCTTTCTGCACTTCTGTTGCTTCTTTCTGTATTTCTGTTGCTTCTTTCTGCACTTCTCTTGCCTCTTTCTGCACCCCTCATGCCTGTTTCTGCACCTCACTTGCCTCTTTCAGTACCTCTCTTACCTCTTTCTGCACTTCTCTTGCCACTTTCTGCACCTCACTTGCCTCTTTCTGCACTTCCCTTGCTTTTTTCTGCAACTCTCTTGTTTCTTTCATCACTTCTCTTGCTTCTTTCTACACCTCTGTTGCTTCTTTCGGCCCTTCACTTGCCTCTTTCTGCACTTCTCTTGCCTGTTTCTGCACCTGTCTTGCCTCTTTCTACACCACTGTTGCCTCTTTCTGGACCTCAATTCCTTTTTCCTCCACCCCTCTTGCCTCTTTATGCACCCCTCTTCCCTCTTTCTGTACCTCTCTTGCCTCTTTCTGCACCCCTCTTCCCTCTTTCTGCACCTCTCCTGCCCGTTTCTGCACCTCTGTTGCCTCTTTCTGCACTTCTCTTGCCTCTTTCTGCACCTCTGTTGCTTCTGTCAGCACTTCTCTTGCCTCTTTCTGCACCCCTCTTCCCTCTTTCTGCACCACTGTATTTTCTTTCAGCACTTCTCTTGCTTCTTTGTGCACCTCTCTTGTTTCTTTCTGCACCCCTCTTGCCTATTTCTGCACCCTTCATCCCTCTTAGTGCACCTTCTTGCCTCTTTCTGCACCTCTCTTACCTCTTTCTGCAGTTCTATTGCCTCTTTCTCTACCTCTTTTGCTACTTTCTGCACCCCTCTTGCCTATTTCTGCACCTCCGTTGGTTCTTTCTGCAGTTCTCTTGCTTTTTTCCGCTCCTCTCTTGCTTCTTTCTGCACCCCTCTTGCCTCTTTCTGCACCCCTCTTGCCTCTTTCTGCACCCCTCTTTCTTCTTTCTGCACCTCTCGCCTGTTTCTGCAACTCTCTTGCCTCTTTCTGCAGTTTTCTTGCCTCCTTCTGTACCTCTGCTGCTTCTTTCTGTACTTCTCGTTCCTCTTTCTGCACCCCTCTTGCCTGTTTCTGCACCTCACTTGCTCCTTTCTGCACTTCCCTTGCTTTTTTCTACACCGTTTTGCCTCTTTCTGCACCGCTCCTGCCTCTTTCTGCACCTCTGTTGCTCCTTTCTGCACTTCTCATGCCTGTTTCTGTCACCCCTCTTCCCTCTTTCTGCATCTCTGCTGCATCTCTGCTGCTTCTTTCTGCACTTCTGCTTCTTTCTGCACTTCTGCTTCTTTCTGTACCTCACTTGTCTCTTTCTGCACTTCTCTTGCTTTTTGTCTGCACCTCTCTTGCTTCTTTCTGCTGCAACTATTGTCTCTTTCTGCACTTCTCTTGCTTCTTTCTACATCTCTGTTGCTTCTTTCAGCACTTCTCTTGCCTCTTTCTGCACTTCTTTTGCCTGTTTCTGCACCAGTCCTGCCTTTTCTATACCACTGTTGCCTCTTTCTGGACCTCACTTGCTTCTTTCTGCACACCTCTTGCCTCTTTCTGTACCCCTCTTCCCTCTTTCTGTACCTCTCTTGCCTCTTTTTGTACCCCTCTTCCCTCTTTCTGCACCTCTCCTGCCTGTTTCTGCACCTCTGTTGCCTCTTTCTGCACTTCTCTTGCCTCTTTCTGTACCTCTGTTGCTTCTGTCTGCACTTCTCTTGCCTCTTTCTGTACCCCTTTTCCTTCTTTCTGCACCTCTGTTGCTTCTTTCAGCACTTCTCTTGCTTATTTCTGCACCTCGCTTGCTTCTATCTGCACCCCTCTTGCCTCTTTCTGTACCCTTCATCCCTTTTTGTGCACCTTCTTGCCTCTTTCTGCACTTCTCTTTCCTCTATCTGCAGTTCTCTTGCCTCTTTCTGTACATCTTTTGCTTCTTTCTGCACTTCTGTTGCCTCTTTCTGGACCCATCTTGCCTCTTTCTGCACCTCTGTTGGTTCTTTCTGCACTGCTCTTGCTTTTTCTGCACCTCTCTTGCCTCTGTCTGCACCCCTGTTCTCTCTTTCTGCACCTCTTTTGCCTGTTTTTACACCTCTCCTGCCCCTTTCTGCACCCCCTTGCCTCTTTCTGCACCACCGTTGGTTCTTTCTGCACTTCTCTTGATTATTTCCACATCTCTTTTGCTTCTTTCTGCACCCTCTTGCCTCTTTCTGCACCCCTCTGTCCTCTTTCAGCACCTCTCTTGCCTGTTTCTGCAACTCTCTTGCTTCTTTCTGCAGCTCTCTTGCCTCCTTCTGTACCTCTGTTGCTTCTTTTTGCACTTCTCTTGCATCTTTCTGCACCCTTCTTGCCTGCATCTGTACCTCACTTGCCTCTTTCTGCACCTGTCTGACCTATTTGTGCACTTCTCTTGCCTCTTTCTGCACCTCACTTGCCTCTTTCTGCACTTCTCTTGCTTTTTTATGTACCTCTCTTGTTTCTTTCTGCAATGTTCTTGTCTCTTTCATCACTTGTCTTGCTTCTTTCTACACCTCTGTTGCTTCTTTCAGCACTTTTCTTGCCTCTTTCTGCACTTCCCTGTTTCTGCACCTGTTTTGCCTCTTCCTGTACCTCTCTAGCCTCTTTCTGCACCCCTGTTCCTTATTTCTGCACCTCTCCTGCCTGTTTATGCACCCCTGTTGCCTCTTTCTGCACTTCTCTTGCCTCTTTCTGCACCTCTGTAGCTTCTTTCTGCACTTCTCTTGCCTCACAATCGCTGAATCTCTACTCGTGCATGACCTTGTCAGGCGTGGTTCCGACAGCGGGAGGCATGGTTCCGACACAGCGAAGCACTCAGCGAGGCACCGAGGCAGCTCAGCTCCGCGCCCAAACTCACGTCTGCACTCTGCACCCACCTGAGGCTATTTGCTTCACGCCCAGGCCCAACACCTGCAGTAGCCACCCCTGTTACATCGTTTGTCCGGGGGGGCACAGCACAATCACTGCCAGCACAGTGCATTTCATCCTGGTGGTAAGGAAGGCCTTCGGCAAGTGTGGCCACCATTAGCAGGCAGCCGGTAAGTGAGAGCTCTCGGCAGGAACCGCGGAGGAGGCCCTACTAGGCTGGGTGAGGCCTGCGGTCCTGCCCTGTGTGCCCCACTTGTCCTTGTGCCTTTCCCCTTACTCTCACACACCACTGCTAATCTTCTTCAGCTTTCCTCCATTCAACAACAGCAGTATTGACGGTGCGTGGCTGGAGCAAGCTGAGAGAAGCCGACATCGGCTTGCGGCAGGAGAGGCAAGTGTGCGGTCACAGTTGCGCAGGGGTGCAGTAGGGGAGCACACGGGACACAGGGGGCGATGAGGCCTAGGCTAGTGCCCGGTTTACTCCCATCCGCACAGAAGCCGTCATTAAGTTGGCGTGGCTTGCACGATTGGTGAGGGCCCCCCAGCCCACGCCTGCGCTACTGTGCCCGTGCCCCGCTGTGACGGCGGTAGAGATTGCACGTCCACGGTTGGGAAAACAGCCGGAATAGCCAAAACAGTGCCTCACAGTACTTACAGTGCTTAAAAAGCAGAATAGAGGCATGTGAGGCGTTTTGAGGCAGCAGCAACCTTACATAACCCGATAAAAGTCAGAGTGATTGCAGCAGCACTCTGTGGTGAGGATATCGAGCCAAACCCAGCTGAGAGGACAGCAAGCGGTGAGTGGTGCTGCGGAGATAGGGGGAAGCTCGACCACATCACGTTGCCCTGCAGCCACCCCGTAGTTCCCCATTTCTGGGCCCAGAGTAGTTGCGCCTGAGGCCTGTTGTCGGTCTGGGACATAGGGACTTTGCTTTTGCTTGCTGGCGAGTGCGGCTACCACTAGTCAGTGGCCACTGGGAGTGTACCACAGGTGGTCCACAGAGGCGGCCCAGGCTAGTTCCGGGTGCAGCCTGCGGTCACCAAGTTGGTCCCACTCGCTCTAAGGGTATCCGGGTCACAATTCCGGGTCCCCCCTTTTTCTTTTCTTATTTTCCCTTGTCCTCTGACACAGGCACTGCAACCGGTTCAACTAACTTCAGCACCAACACCAGCATACCATCAGCCAGTTCACTATTTAGCCTTCAGATTGGTGTCCAATTGACATAAATCGGAAAGTGTCCCCTTATGAGAATCCTCAAAAAACAAGGAATGAACTAACATTTGAGACTAACGTACCACTACCACCAACTCTGCTAATAGGTAGCATGCTCTCAGGAAAAGAAAGAGCCCCTGGTCCCCCCTTAAGAAGAGCAAGGAAACTGCAGGATTCAATAGCACTAAAAAAAGTAAAGGCAAATACCATTGGAGGAAACAAATCGCTAATCTCACCAATTGCACGTATGTTTGAGAAGTCTATGAAAATCCCACATAAATTTTATTTTATGAAAGATCCGCTTGGAGCTATGCTGACAATACAAACAGCGACAGAAGCAACCAACCTTCAGTCTCCGATTAAACCAGTCTATAAGATGCAAGTGGCCTGCCAGGATCTAGGTCCACAAAGTTTGATCAAATGTAATCACCTTGGGGAAAAGGAAAATGAAGGTATGTCGGAGGAGCATATCACAGACCTAGAAATGCTAAGTATAGCACCAACAATGCAAGGGGAACAAGATGATACTGACACATCAGAAATACCTCTGAAAATGCTGACAACAAGGCTCCACCACCCCTGGCGGTTAAAGTAGAAATTAAAAAGAAAAAAATTGAGATGGAGATGGAGTCTATGCCTCCACTGCCTGAGGTCATCCAGGTAATTCAAGAACCATCAGCAGCTGGTTCTCAGGAAACACTGTCCGGAGTGAATAGCAGTAAGGCCTTCTTGGGTACAAATTCAGAAATAAGACCGGATATGGAGAACAGCATACCCTTCAATGATCACTCAGGTGAATTAGACAACCAAAGAGAAAAAAAAGGAGAATTTGGAATAAAAGAGGATAACATACAGCTCTGCAGTACTCCGAGTGTCAAGTACATCTGTAGTGATAAAAAATGCCCTAGCAAGACAAAAAAGACAGAGGAAGAGCTGTTAAATCTTTTGGCGTGTTTCCCCTGAGTTTTTGCTTTCTGACCTCCCGGTTTTGACTCTGTTTGTGCTGGCTTAGTGTTTCTGCGCACTTTTCTCACTGCTGATCAGTGGTAAAGTGCAAGTGCTCCTGTGGTAAAATGTGTTTTGGATTGGTGTTTCCATGATTGGCCTATTTGATTTACGTGTCAGTCCCTAGTAAAGTGCACTGTGTGTGCCAGGGCCTGTAAATCAAATGCTGTTGGTGGGCTGCAGCACTGGATTGTGCCACCCACACAAACAGCCCGTAAATGTGACTCTGGCCTGCCATTGCAGAGCCTGTGCGCAGTCTGGTACCAATTTCATATCCAAGTATATGACATCCCTGTGGAAGGAGTGTGGTGTAACCTACAAGTTCACCACCCCTTACCACCCACAAGGTAACGGTCTGGTGGAGAGATTCAACCAGACCTTGAAGGGCATGATTAAGGGTCTAACAGAACCCATGAGGTGTAAGTGGGACGTCCTCTTGCCGTGCCTTCTTTTTGCGTTCAGAGAGCTTGTGCGCAGTCTGGTACTGCCATGTCGACTTGGCAAGTACACCCACTTGCCAGGCCCTAACCTTCCCTTTTCTTACATGTCAGCCACCCCTAAGCTAGGCCTAAGGTATCCCTGTGGGCAGGGTGCAGTGTATGTGAAAGGTAGGACATGCCCTGGTGTGTGTGGCATGTCCTGATAGTGAATTACTGCCAATTTCGTTTTTCACTTTTGCAAGGCTACCTGTTCCCCATAGGACAGAATGGGACGTTTGTTTATAACATCTTATAAACATAACTGGCCCTGGGAACTAGGTAGGAAAATAAAGTTTAGTATGCCTGAACTCAGAATCTAAAGATGCATCTTTTAGTGTAGGTGATTTTTACATTCTGTGTTTGAAAATACCACTTTTAGAAAGTAGGTATTTTCTTGCTCAGCCATCCAGTAGGCCTCTGCTGGGTTTGTGGATTGACTGTCTGGGTTTTGGATGACCGAAGGCTGGGGAGCAGGAGTGGCTCCAGATAGTCTAGGGGGGTCAGGAAAGGGCTGATTAGACCTGGGCTGCAATTGGGGAAGGGTGAGGAGATTTCCTTGCATCTCAAAGGGCCTAGTCTGCCTCTGACAATGCCGTCTCCACCTCCTGCCAGGAAGTCACCCCAGAGAAGGCAGAACTGGTTCTGGCTGGGCACAGACACTCTCTGCCTAAGAAATTAAAGGATTTTGGGATATAAGTATTGGGGCCCAGACCCCTGAACTTTAGAACTCTTTTGGACCAAGAAGACTGCCAAGAAGAAGAGCTGGAGAAGCTGTGAGGAGGAACTACCACTTTGCTGTGTGCTTTGCTGTGTTGGCCTACAGTGGCTGCTTCTGTCTTGGGCAGTAAAAGGACTGGACTGGACTTTCTGCAATCTACTTTTGTGAGTTCCTCCAAGGGCTTGAGGTAGAGCTTGCCCCCTGTTCAAGAAGTCTCAGGAACAGCAAAGACTTCAAGCTCTTCTGCCCTCAGCACTGGGGACTGTGTGTTTTGTGCTGCAACAGAAGAAAAAGCAACCCGACGCCGTCTACGACGCTGCTGCCGACGCCGCTGCCGACTCCGTGTCCTGAAGGCACCGCAGAGGGCACCGCCGCAATGCCGCACCACGACCCTGGTCTCACCGACACCGCCACCGAGCCGCTGCTCGCACCGCGACCTGTGGGCACCGCACTCCGCACCGCCTCGCTTCACGACGATGCCTTGGTATCCCCGACGACGCCGCTCCACACTGAAATCGACGCCGCTGCTTGCACCGTGGTTCGAGGGCACCACTCGTAAAGTTACACGATGCACCGCCCTCATACCGCACCGCAGCCTTGGCCTACCAATGCCGGCGCCATCGACTCCAGTTCGTCAGCTGACGACAGCGCTTCAGCAACGACGACGACGCTGCTTGCACCGTGACCTGCCAGCACCATGACGAGAACCGCCATCACTTCGCACCGCGACCCTGGTCTCACCGACGATGCCATCTGACGGTGCCACCGAGCCGCTGCTTGCACCTTGACCTGAGGGCACCGCACGCCACACCGCTGCACTGCAGCACCCGACGCCTGCCGACGCCAGCGCTCCTGACTTCAACAGAGAGGAGTTCGATCTGCAATGCGTGTGACTTCGAGGGCCCCGACGACTCCTGCACCGACCTCCGGAACCGACGCTTGCGGACGCCCTGCATTTCTAAAAGGTACTGTTTGCGGGTCTTCCCGACACCGTAGCTGGCCCGCGACGCCGCGGTCAGCCAGAACTGTTTGGATTTGTTTGCTCACGACGCCGTGATAGCCCCGGACGGAGCTATCGACATCAAGGAACTGTTTTTCAAGCATATTTTGATAACTGAAGATTTTTAAGTACTGTATTGTGGATTTTTATCGTTTTTGGTCTTGTCTTAAGTATATAAAAATATTGGATATTTTTCTAAACTGGTGTGGTGTCCTTTTGTAGTGCTTACACTGTATTACTGTTGGTTTGCACACTGCCTCTAAGATAAGCCTGACTGCTCGTGCCATGCTACCAAGGGGGTGAGCAGGGGTTATTTTAGGAGTGTAACTCCCTTATCCTGACTAGAGTGGTGGTTTCTTCCTGGCTTTGGCACATGCCCTAGCCTACCAAAAATCCAATTTCTAAGATTGGTTGTCAGCGGTGTGGATAGGACTTGCGTTTGCACTTGACTCACAGTGATTGGTCTGCACTACTACCATATCGCAGACCATTACGTGCCACATACTGGTTCTTTTTCTTTTTGGCCTATTTTTGATCTTGCCAGATTTGAACTTGCTACTTCATCATGCCTGAATCAAGAGCATCATCTATTGCATCCCTGGAAATTGCCTTTGAGGAGTATAGGTTGGAATCCTACAATGTTAGGGAATTGAAATCAATTTGCAAAATCCTAAAAGTCCAAGTCAGAGGTCTCACTAGGAAGGAGGAGCTACAAAAGGTGCTGAGGGCCTGGGTAGCAGCCAGACATGCCAGCGAGCAGTCTGGTGATCTCAGTGGAGAGGCGGAGGAGTCTATTCCAAGGGTGGAGGTGCTTTTGGGAGGGGTAGAACCCTCCAGGCCAGGCAGCAGTGGCCTGTCCCCAGAGGAGCTGGAGGACAGGCGGGAAGCAAGGAAGTTCGAGTTAGAGAAACTCAAGATGGAAAGTGAAAGGGAGGATAAAAGAATAGCCTTGGAGGAAAGGAAGATGATCTTAGATCATGAGCGAAGTCTTAAAGAGCTGGAGCTAAGGAATAGAGCCAGTTCAGATGGTGGCAGCAGCTCGTCAAGACAGGCAGACAGAATTGTGCACATCCCAAAGAATGTAGGCAAAGAATTCAAGAAGGGGGATGACATACAAAGGTGGTTTCCGGGTTACGAGGCAGCGATACACATGAATGGGGTCCCTGAGGAGAATCTGGGAGCAGGATTGTGGCCTCTCTTTCCGGAAGAAGCCCGGGATACTTTAATAGCTTTGGGTCAGGGGTATCACCTCACCTATCCCGACATGAAGGACGCCCTCCTCACTAAGTATGGTCTTACTCCTGAAAAGTACAGGGATCAGTTCAGGTCCAGTAAGAAGTCTGATGCCAACACTTGGTTGGAATGTGTGGATGTGTTTTGCCGGTCACTGGATGGCTGGGTGAAGGGCAGTAATGTGAAAGATTATCAGGGGCTCTACAATTTGATTGCATGGGAGCACTTGTCTAGTCTATGTTTTGCAGATCTGCGCCAGCACCTAGTTGATAGTAAGCTGACTGACCCCAGGAAGCTTGCTATGGAGGCGGACCGCTGGGTGAGTACCAGGGTCCACAAGAAAGCGTTTGGGGGGACTCAGCCAAAGGTTTGCAGGGTCCCCAGCAGAAAAGTGGGGGGGACAAGGGTAAAACACAGGAGTTCTCTAAAGGGCCCCAAACTAACACCCAGGGTAAAGGTTCCCATCCCCCTGGAGATAAGAAACAAGGGGTCTCTTCAGGAAAGCCTGCAGAGACCGGCCCCCGCAAGTGTTTTTCATGTGACCAGGTGGGCCACATGAAGGGGGACCCCAAGTGCCCTAAGGGGGCACAGCCACCCACCGGTGGGCAGTCCAAGGTGTTGGCTAGTGTAGCGCTTGGGGAGGAAGAGTACCCACAGGAGGGGGATCCCACAGAAATGACCCTCGTCTCACTAGGGGATAGTGAGATGGTCCCAGGAAACCAGGTGCCCCCTAACACAAAGAAATACAGCATCTGGGTGACCATCAATGGGAAAAGGGTAGAAGCTCTCAGAGATACTGGAGCCAGTGTGACCTCAGTCCGGTGTCACCTGGTCTCTGAGAAGCAGGTAGTCCCAGGGGCATTCCACCAAGTAATTGCTGTAGACAATTCAGAGCGCCAGTGTCTGGTGGCGCAGGTTCCCTTCGAGTGGGGGGTCTCAGGTCCCTTGAGGGTGGTTGTGAGCCCTTCCATGCCTGTAGTTTGTCTGCTAGGTAACGACCTGGAGCAGTCCTTATGGAAGGATGTTGAGCTCAGGTCTCACTTGGAGATGCTGGGGTTGCCAGAGTGGGCATGCGTGTCTACTTGGTCAATGGCGGCCAGAGAGGGTGATCAAGAGGACTTGGAGCCTGAAACAGTGGCCCAAGTCCCTGCCAAGAGAAAGGGCAAGGGGCGCGGGAAACCGGCCCCTGAAGTTCCCATGGACCAGGAGGAGGCGGACCTTGAGGGGGACGCCCCAGTGCCTACAGGGGAGCAGGTAGCTGAACTGGGGGACATCTCTGAGCTGACCCATTGGCAGCAAGAAGGGGGTCCCACCAGGGAGGAATTCTGCAAGGAGCAGAAGGAGTACCCTTCTCTGGAGTGTCTGCGGTGGCAGGCTGCAGACCAGGCAGCTGGTGATCAGTCCAGATCACATTGGATCTACTGGGAGAATGATCTCCTGTACAGCGAGCCTAAGGTCTCTGAGCCTGGGTCAGCCCGTGTGCTGGTGGTACCCCAGCGCTTCAGGACCTTCCTACTGGGTCTGGCTCATGACGTGCCTTTGGCAGGACATTTGGGGCAGGACAAGACCTTTGACAGGCTTGTCACCCACTTCTTCTGGCCCCAAATGTGAAGGCAGTCAGATGGACATTGCAGGTCTTGCCCAACTTGCCAGGCAAGTGGTAAGAGTGGGAGGAAGGTCAAAGCTCCTCTCCAACCTTTTCCAGTGGTTGGAATGCCCTTTGAAAGGGTAGGGATGGACATTGTGGGGCCACTGGATCCCAAAACAGCCATGGGCAACAGGTACATCCTGGTCTTGGTGGACCATGCCACCCGGTACCCGGAGGCCATCCCTCTCAGGAGAACGATGGCGCCAGTGGTGGGCCGGGCATTAATGGGGATCTTTTCCCGAGTGGGGTTCCCCAGAGAGGTGGTTTCTGACAGGGGAACCAATTTCATATCCAAGTATATGACATCCCTGTGGAAGGAGTGTGGTGTAACCTACAAGTTCACCACCCCTTACCACCCACAAGGTAACGGTCTGGTGGAGAGATTCAACCAGACCTTGAAGGGCATGATTAAGGGTCTAACAGAACCCATGAGGTGTAAGTGGGACGTCCTCTTGCCGTGCCTTCTTTTTGCGTTCAGAGAGCTTGTGCGCAGTCTGGTACTGCCATGTCGACTTGGCAAGTACACCCACTTGCCAGGCCCTAACCTTCCCTTTTCTTACATGTCAGCCACCCCTAAGCTAGGCCTAAGGTACCCCTGTGGGCAGGGTGCAGTGTATGTGAAAGGTAGGACATGCCCTGGTGTGTGTGGCATGTCCTGATAGTGAATTACTGCCAATTTCGTTTTTCACTATTGCAAGGCTACCTGTTCCCCATAGGACAGAATGGGACGTTTGTTTATAACATCTTATAAACATAACTGGCCCTGGGAACTAGGTAGGAAAATAAAGTTTAGTATGCCTGAACTCAGAATCTAAAGATGCATCTTTTAGTGTAGGTGATTTTTACATTCTGTGTTTGAAAATACCACTTTTAGAAAGTAGGTATTTTCATGCTCAGTCATCCCGTGTGCCTCTGCTGGAATGTGGATTGCCTGTCTGGGTTTTGGATGACAGAAGGCTGGGGAGCAGGAGTGGCTCCAGATAGTCTAGGTGGGTCAGGAAAGGGCTGATTAGACCTGGGCTGCAATTGGGGAAGGGTGAGGAGATTTCCTTGCATCTCAAAGGGCCTGGTCTGCCTCTGACAATGCTGTCTCCACCTCCTGCCAGGAAGTCACCCCAGAGAAGGCAGAACTGGTTCTGGCTGGGCACAGACACTCTCTGCCTAAGATATCAAAGGATTTTGGGATATAAGTATTGGGGCCCAGACCCCTGAACTGTAGAACTCTTTTGGACCAAGAAGACTGCCAAGAAGAAGAGCTGGAGAAGCTGTGAGGAGGAACTACCACTTTGCTGTGTGCTTTGCTGTATTGGCCTACAGTGGCTGCTTCTGTCTTGGGCAGTGAAATGACTGGACTTTCTGCAATCTACTTTTGTGAATTCCTCCAAGGGCTTGAGATAGAGATTGCCCCCTGTTCAAGAAGTCTCAGGAACAGCAAAGACTTCAAGCTCTTCTGCCCTCAGCACTGGGGACTGTGTGTTTTGTGCTGCAACAGAAGAAAAAGCAACCCGACGCCGTCTACGACGCTGCTGCCAACTCCGTGTACTGAAGGCACCGCAGAGGGCACCGCCGCAATGCCACACCGCGACCCTGGTCTCACCGACGATGCCTGCTGATGCCACCACCAAGCCGCTGCTCGCACCGCGACCTGTGGGCACCGCACTCCGCACCGCCTTGCTTCACGACGACGCCTTGGTATCCCCGACGCCGCCGCTCCATGCCAAAATCGACGACGCTGCTTGCACCGTGGTTCGAGGGCACTGCTAGTAAAGTTACACGACACACTGCCCTCATCCCGCACCGCAGCCTTGGCCTACCGACGCCGGCGCCATCGACTCCAGTTCATCAGCTGACGACAGCGCTTCAGCAATGACGACGCCGCTGCTTGCACCGTGACCTGCCAGCACCGCCGTCACTTCGCACAGCGACCCTGGTCTCACCGACGACGCCATCTGACACCGCCACCGAGCCGCTGCTTGCACCGCGACCTGAGGGCAGCGCACGCCGCACCGCTGCACTTTGCACCGCAGCACCCGACGCCTGCCGACGCCAGCGCTCCTGATTTCAACAGAGAGGAGTTCGATCTGCAATGCGTGTGACTTCGAGGGCCCCGACGACTCCTGCACCGACCTCCGGAACCGACGCCTGTGGACGCCGTGCTTTCGGAAGCTCAACGAGAGGTCGCCGACGCCCTGCATTTCTAAAAGGTACTGTTTGCGGGTCTTCCCGACACCGTAGCTGGCCCGCGACGCCGTGGTCAGCCAGAACTGTTTGGATTTGTTTGCTCACAACGCCGTGATAGCCCTGGAGGGAGCTATCGACATCAAGGAACTGTTTTCCAAGCATATTTTGATAACTGAAGATTTTTAAGTACTGTATTTTGGATTTTTATCGTTTTTGGTCTTGTCTTAAGTATATAAAAATATTGGATATTTTTCTAAACTGGTGTTGTGTCATTTTGTAGTACTTACACTGTATTACTGTTGGTTTTGTGCAACTGCTTTACACACTGCCTCTAAGATAAGCCTGACTGCTCGTGCCAAGCTACCAAGGGGGTGAGCAGGGGTTATTTTAGGAGTGTAACTCCCTTATCCTGACTAGAGTGGTGGTTTCTGCCTGGCTTTGGCACATGCCCTAGTCTACCCAAAATCCCATTTCTAAAACAATCTGATTCTGAATACCAGCAAACTCAGAAGTCTCCATCCCCAGGTAAACAGGATTTGGGGTCAATATGCGATATATTCTATCGAACTTCATCTCTGACACTAGAAGCTCCGACACTTCAATCGAATAAAATGGAGATCCAAATTGACTTACTTAATATCATGGCAAATGCGGTGGCTGGAATAGACCAGAAATTGGCTATGCTAAATAGCCTGATAATAAGAGCTCAAACTCAAGCCACCGTCTCATATCTAGACTGCACATGTGCTCCAATAATCAATAAATTGGTAACAATACCAGATGCAATGAACACAATACTTGAAGATGTAAAACTGAGTCTTCAAATCAGAAAGCACAATGAGCAAGGAGAAAATAGAAAAATAAAGGATATTTGATTAATTAATAATACAAAACAACAAAGTGATGCTGTCCAATTGACTGCCCCGAGCGAAATGGCAAATATGGATAATCCAATAACGACAATAGGTCAGGACCAACAACAGGAAGGTAGAATGCCAAATGGAGCACAAAAATCTATTAGCCAGTGTACAGAAAAACCCACTGAAGACCAGGAGGGTAAGGAACCTAGTTCTCCACTTTTTAGTTTGACAAAAAAATAAGAAAAAATTACAAAAAGCAAGAAACAAGGCTAAACGTAACTCAGTAATTACAATACAATGTCAAGAAGTAGAACCTAATGTGATGGGTGCTGACAGCACAAAACAAGATAATGAAACAATGGGAAATCAGGAAAAAGAAATACATGGAGAACAACTCTCTATAACTAATGGAAAAAGTAAGAAGTATTTTGCTTTATTCAATAAAGGTAATAGTGATAACAAAATTCTAAAGGAACAAAGTAATGAGTCACGTTATCGAAAGAGTACACCTAGTAAGACAAAAACAAGTGGAGAAAATCCTTATGAACCAGAAATATAAGGGACAAATAAAAATTTGGCGGTAAAAGAAGCTGTGTTGCTAGCAAACCATGGAGGTTTAGAGAAGACGTCAGTTGATAAAACAGACGCACTATGCGAAAAGACTGAAAAACAAAAGTTTACTTATACCTGTAAAAGCTAAAGTACCGTGGAATGATGATGTGGAAAGAAATCCTACACAACCAATACAAAGAACATTCCAGGTATATCAAAACTCAAATCAAAGCTTAAAACGAAATCCACCGCACCTACAAAACCAATCAAATATGGCCCGAAATGATTTGATGGAACAAACAAATGAGTATCGGAGTTTATCATCAAAGACCATTTAACCACTGTAAAGTATGGAAGTGAGAAATCATTTGTTAGCGGTAAAACTCAACTGATTTTCAAACCTGAATACTGTTCCAGAGGCAGACATGATATATTAAATCGAGGAAATATCCTCCACCTCTTTAAAGCTATCCCGTCATTAGAAAAAGTCACAAGTGAAAACATTGAAGCTATTGAATTCCTTCCAAACACAGAAAGTAGCCAAGAAATAACGTTTATAACTTTGAACTCTGCCTTCGTAACGGAATTAGTCATTAACGAAAAAGAAACCTTCTTAAGTTGGGGAATAATAATTAGTAAGCCCCACCCAACAGTATATCCAAGTCCATTTATTATAAATGAGAGCCCGAAATGCCAACAGAAAAAAAACAGCCATCAGGTTTTTTCAATATTGAAAAATCCCATTGGAAAACATGATAAATCAGTAGAGTTGACAATGATTCAAATTAAAATAGAAAAGCCAATTAGATTAAACGAAAAATGGATTACTACAGCCCTTCATAGGAAAAACCCACATTGACAGAATAAACTAAGAAGACCAAAAGAGGAAAAATGTAAATATAGTGAATCTCTAAAACTTTGCTCATGGAATATAAATGGGGTATATATAAATCAAAAAATGCTCACCTAAACTTAATGACAAATAATTATCAGATTATTCTCTTACAGGAAACTTGGTCCATAAACCCTGTAATGCTTGAAGGTTACAAAGGATACTTTGAGCCAGCAATCAAACAAAACAAATATGGACGCCCCAGTGGGGGCCTGGCAACATTTATCGCCATAGATTTGAAAGTGGAGCATGAACAAGTAATTAAGAACAACGCTAACTTACTAACAGTAAAGCTAAGGTACATGGAAAACAAAAAATCTAAATTATTATTAATAATAAACTTATATATACACCCTACAGTAAGTTCAAGGAGTAATATGAGCACTATTCTTATTCGTTTCTTATTACAGCAATTGATTGAGGACCCATTTGCTGAATACATAATTTCAGGGGACTTTAACCTAAATTTGCTTACGCCCTATTTAAGAGACGACATAGCTCAGCAACAGGATTATTTATGAGCAATCCCTCAGCAAACAATACCTGCAGCAACTAATCCCATCCAAAGCAAATTAGGCATAAGCTTTGTTAAAGACATAGAAGCAATGAGATTAAGAATTTTAAATGGGAGGCTACCTCAAGACTCACCTCCAGCATGGTCATATTATTCACAAAATCACAAATCAAGAATCGATTATACGATAGTATCCTTGAATACTTTTAGCAAGATAATCTCTTTTCATATGGAGAAAGTTTCTGACAGCGATCATAGCCAACAAATACTTACAGCAAACCTATATGGTATAAAACATATGTAACTGTACCTGGGTAGACAGGAACAATGAATTAGAGGAGACTAATCTGGAAAGAAAACTCCAAAGAAGCCACCAATAAACTGGCCCAAAAATTGGTTAATGAATGCTTTGGAGAAGAATCGTTATCTGCAACGGAACGATGGGCATATTCCATACAAAAACTAGTTAAAACGTATGAGTTAAAACCCTATTATAAGATATACCAAAAGACTCAAATTGGAACAAGGAACAAAATCAATTTATCTCATACAACGCGGATCCTGAGAAGAACACATAATAGCCTTAGGAGACAGATAAAAAAAATGCCCAAATGATATGGATTTACGTTTTAACTTAAAAAGTATTAATCATAATCTGCAGAAGTTAATCTGGGACGAAAGAAACCAAGCAAAGCATGATCTCTGGGCCAAAGTGCCATACGCTAGTAAACAATCGAACTCTAAGGATTTTTGGAAAACAATAAATGGTTTATCACAACCTATTAAAACAGCTGTATCATCCACGTTAAGTGAAAAAGATTGTATTAGATTCTTGACAATACACCTATACACCAACTGGGAAACAAAACATCTGGAAGGCAGTGTGAATGTGATTGATATGTTAAGAAAGGATCTGGATCAAGAAATTGGCATAACAAAAAATCAAGTATGTAAACTAATTCGGAAACAAAAAGACGGTGCTCCTGGTCCCAATGGCATTCCATTCGCACTTTATAAGGAAAACCCTGATATATGGGCTTAATATCTCACAAAAGGAAATTGTCAGGACATCGATAATACCTGAAACATGGAGGGGCTCATTAATATCACCAATATCTAAACAAGCATTGGCATAGCCAATAGGTCTCGCCTTTGGGACCTTATAAGTGTTTAGTTATCCAGCACAATATCCTTGGTGCAACAACATCAACTGTTGCATGGCTAAACACTTATAAGGTCCCAAAGGCGAGACCTATTGGCTATGCCAATGCTTGTTTCTATGGTTATAGGTGTATGCAGGTTTGTATTATGCACATTTGACACTGTGTATGGTGGGTATCAGTGATTTGAGTTATTGTAGGCTTTATGTATAACCAAATGAGAAGAACAGTGAGACATTAGAAAATATTTCAGAAGCTTTCTATTAAAGTGAAATAAAAGTGTATCATTGGAGATTATGGTATAAACTTGAAGAAAAGTGGGAAGTCAGATAAGTCAAATCACCGGAGATTTGTTTAAACAGGCAAAAATAGTAATCTTAGAATGCTTCTTGGAAATCAGTTGGATCGGGGACTTGGAAGTGCGTGATCACAGGCTCTCGAAGGCTATGAACCCAGTCCTGACTGCAGAACTTCACCACTTATGGTTCAGGAGACTTAAAATTGGGTTTTTCAGACTGACTTTCAACTGAAGATTTAGGATGATAAGAGTATTCACTGAATGAGGAATGTGATAGAGGAGGATCGACATTGTGTCTGTCAGGTTTTTAATTATGCTCAAACTTTACCCCCTATACTCTGGTGTAGAACCTAGTGTAAGACTGTGTTTTTAACATAACACTGTAAATAAATGACTCCTTCATAAACCAATTAAGCAAGAAAGAGTGTAGGAACAAATTAGAAATGTATTCAATAGAATCAGGAGATTCTGCGGCTATTCAAAGAATGTTCCCTTTTTTATTTCCAATAAGGTAGTTGCTTAGAGGCTTGGTTGTCAAAGCACATAGTTAATGCAATGGGGCAGACACATTTATTTATAGATAAAGAAAACATTAAATGCATTGCAACTATCATTTACTGACTTATTGTGCACCATCCTATTAGAATGAAGCAGTTGAAGATTACTGACTTTAAAGCGTGGCATGTGGGCTTTGTGAATTCTCTACTGAAATGTTCTAGTGGATTTACACAGATACATCATAAATACATCAGACTATTTACTATTGACTTTAATGCATCAAAAGATGGAATTTCCGGGTGGAGCTTGACGCTAAGGAGCATGGAAGCATTGGGCTAAAACTCCTGCTGTGCCAGTAGGCCTAGAACGGCAGATTGGACCAAATAGGGCATCTGCACCAGATGGGAGCTGAATTGCTTGTCGGAAGCAGCTAAAGCGGAGGTGGAACAGTGTCAGAAGGGCCCTCTGAGCTGCTGCATGTCTGCGAGATATAAGGTTTTGCAGCAGCCGGGGTCAAGGTGGATGGTTGACAAATTGGTGAACATGATCACCATTAGAGGGAAGGTCTTACCCCCCTGGAGCACTGCCAGCCCGATCTGGAGCCCACAGGTACAATTGTTCCTAAGGACCACGAAGATTCATAAGGACTGAAACCTCAACACAAATGCGTTCAGTTGAATTAAGACCCACCAGATAGTATAAACAGCATCTGAGGGTTTGAGGGGGCTGAGAGGAGGGTCGAAAAGGAACACTTCTGAAGATTAGACAGGCCTGAAAATTGAGAGTTTAAAAGCCTCGACATAGAGAGAGGACTCACCAGACACTATAGCAGTGGCATGAAGGGGTTTTATAAACTGGGAGAGGTGCTGAACAGTCAGAAACTTTGAGAAACTGCCATACGGGGGCCACTGCACATACACGTTAGTGCATGCAAATGAACCTTATTATCTGGATACATGGCCTACCCAGGTCGTCACTGATGTAGTGCTCTTCATATGGCCTTGTTCTATAAAACAAGACATCATTTGCTGGATAAACGGGGGCTAGAGGCATGTAACCCAGTCAGGCTGGTTAATCAGTGCATATTTCCTGCAGGGTTATAAACATGAGCATTACGCCACACTTTTACCTTTTCGTTGTTATTCATTACATAGGCTAGTTTACATCCCTTCCAGGTGCAGGTCAAAACCAAAACACGTCAGACAACTCCTATTTTCTGAAGTAGTAGATTGTAAGCCGAAGACAAAAATTCAAATAGTGGACATGTCAGACCCGTCAGAGTTGTTAGGGTCTGCACATTGCGGGCATTAAAGTTTCATCAGCTCAGCAAAGGCCTCCGTTTGGCGGATGCTGGTATGTTGCCCAAAACGCCGGAGGTGCCGCTGCGAAGAGGTGTCTGCGACATATATATGAGTACTCTCGTCTTTCCAATATATGAAAACAAGCATGGCACTCCAACATGGTTCTTAAAGGATTTTATTACGGGATAAGCGCAAGTCAACGCGTTTCGGTCGTCACATACAACCTTGTTCGCAACAAGTGAGCGCCATTACTCCTAGTGTTTATATCAAGTGACCAAACAAAAAAATCATGGAAACTAACAAAGGTGTAACTAAGGTTTCTATGTTGCATTTTCGTGCGCCATCTTATAGCATATAAATTCATTGGACAAATGCATTCTGTTATATGTTTAAAACGTATTTGAATCAATTGTAAGGGCGCAAAAAATATAAAATAAAAGATATCCGCACGTTAGATTATTTTAAAGCAAAACTCAATTAAAGATCGACATTCATAAAGTGCAAGTGCTTAAACAAATCATCATCTCATAAAATGAGTCATTTCATTTTTTTCCAATAGTCCGAGATCACAACTGGTGAATAAGTTCATATTTTAGCTCATTTGAAGCCTTTTAAATGGGGGTTGTGTTGTCTTGAAGAAATGTGTGTATTATTCTAATTTAAACACTTCCTTTCTAAAGAGATACGAGTTCTGTGAATGTAAAGAAGCAGTATTGGGTAGATTAATGGCCGTAACATGCTTCATTCAACCAAACTGCTTTCAAGATTTTTTTTCTACAGAACTGAATATAGGGTTTTTGTGTGTGGACATTTATTATTTTCCGGTGGTTCGCTGGAAGGAAGGTGCTGCGGACTTCGTGAGAAACCACCAAAGATCTCGGTGAGCCACCAAGAATGACCAAATGTTTACATACAAATGTTGTTTTCAGATGCCTCGAATATACAAAATACCATGCCAGTGCATGCATACCGTCTCCACACAAAAAAACTTACAAGCATTGCTTAGATTTCCATTGCGTGCTCCTGCCATCTGGTGGTTACAAGTGGAAATGTTACAAAAGCACAGCATCCCTTTTAAATAAAAACAAGTGGGAGGGGTGGGGGGAGTGCGGCAGGGACACGCAGCGTTTACCTTCCGGGAGCGAGCGCGATAATTGCTAACACATGGCGCCGCTCGCTCCCGCAAGGGAATCGCCAAACGTGCACGCGTTGCCATTCAAAGCAATGCAACGCGTGCACGTTTTTGACTGCAATACTGAATCGATTTCAAAAGGTCTTTTTCTTATGCAGCACATGCGCGCTGCGTAGGCGAGACCTAAAAAGGGGATTGGGCAAATCCTGAAAACTATCGATTAATTACCCTACAAGACACAGATGCCAAATTATTTGCAGTTCTACTATCAAAACTATCTGTATGGGCAAAGGAGAAACAGATACTACCCCCAAATCAAACAGGGTTTATACAAGGATTAGGCACCACAACAAATATATTAGTGCTATCAGTATTAATGGATAAATGCATTGCAAAGAAACAACCATTGTATTTGTGTTTCATGGACTTTAAATCAGCCTTCGATTGTGTACATAGACAACTTCTGTGGCAAAAGTTAAAGGATCAAGGTATCCCTTTGTCCCCCCTAACTCCTCTACTGAGACACTTGGGTCAGAGTTCGCATGGGAGATGGTTCGTGTGTAACGAAGGAAGTTCCAACTTCCACAGGCTTAAAGCAAGGGTGTGTACTGGCCTCATTGCTTTTTAATCTGCTCTTATCAGACCTAACTTAAGCGCTAGATGAAATGAATGCCTATCCTCCAAAATTAGCAAGCACTCAAATATCAAATCTGCTATATGCAGGCGACGTTATCCTATTAAGCCAAATAAAGGTTGGGTTGCAATGCCTGATAAATAGGATATCAAGGTACTGACAAGTAAATGGAATGGTTATAAATGAAACCAAGACAAAAATCATGGAGGTTAACAAAAATCTAAGGTCAAAATATAAGCAAAAATGGTTCCTCGATAAATCGCAATTAGAACAAGTAAGAACATATAAATACCTGGGAGTACTATTTGTTGATAAAGGATCTTTTCATCCACATAAGGTTGGTATGCAAAGAAAAGCAAACCCCTTGTTAACTGCATTCAGAATCTTGCATAAGTCATTTGGAGGGCTGAGTTACCTACCGTTTTTAAAAGTAATATCGGCAAAACTGTTGCCAACATTAACGTATGGTAGCGAAGCATTGTGTGGAAAAGACTCTGTAATCATCAATAATGCTGTGACAACATTTTTTTAAATCCTTTTCTATCTCCCTCACAACGCATTTTATGCACAGATAAGACTGGAATTTGGGTTAACTAACCAGCTAATTGCACGAAAAGGCCAATTTATAAAAGTGTGGAAAAGAATAAAAATGGATAATGTAAATCAAATGTCCAAACTGTTATGGCAGGAAATAAACACAAATTGGAAATCTCAGTCCTGGAAGTACTTACACGCTGCATTAGATGAATATTCAGCAAATTCGATCTGGGATATGCCAATAACTACAGATTCATTTAAAAAATCTATTAATAAAATAACAAAACATCTATCACTGCTTCTGGATAAAGATTATTTTGTAAAAAGAAAGCATGAATGGTCATTAATGAATGGGTATACAAAGGTGAAAGCACAAATATATCTTGAAACCCCATGGACTCTGAAGCATAAACATATTTTTATAAAAACTCGTTTTGGTGTTTTCCCCGGCTTATGTCATGTAATGCCTTGGCTAAGAACAGTGGAATTGACGCTCTGTCGCTTATGTAAATTGGCAGAAATGAACGTGATTCATTTGCTGTGTGTATGCCCAAAACAAAAAACTGAAAGAAAATCTATACTCAAGTGGCATTTTAACTGACGAGGAATACAGACTTGTAGACTAGCCCTGATAAGATGTCTGCATACAGACGATATAATACTGAACGCAGCTTTTGTAAAGTTTTCATTAATATTAAGAATAGTTAGACCAGCAAAATCAAATTGAGATGTAATATAGGATGTATATAATATGTAAATAGTATTATGAAATCAGTATTATTAAGTCTAATCTGTTTTTTTAAAAATTGTTTTATCTATTCATGTTTTTATTTTTATTTTTTCCTTTTTAAAACTGGATCCTATATAGCAGGAAGTATTGTTATCATATTGTAAGATTTTAACTAATCAAACAATAAAGAATTAAATAAATAAAAATAAAATAAACACTTCTCTTGCCTCTTTCTGCACCCCTCTTCCCTCTTTCTACACCTCTGCTGCTTCTTTATGCCCTTCTCTTGCTTCTTTCTGCACCTCTCTTGCTTCTTTCTGTACCCCTCTTGCCTCTTTCTGCACCCTTCTTCCCTCTTTCTGCACCTTTCCTCTTTCTGCACCTCTCCTGCCTGTTTCTGCACCTCTGTTGCCTCTTTCTGCACTTCTCTTGCCTCTTTCTGCATGTCTGTTGCTTCATTCTGCACTTCTCTTGCCTCTTTCTGCATCCCTCTTCCCTCTTTCAGCACCTCTGCTGTTTCTTTCTGCACCTCTCTTGCTTCTACCTTTTTGTACACAAATTTACAGAGTATGCTGTTTGAAACAAAGGTATTCAAGTATTTGTATGTTTATTTTTATGTAACATGTCACTAGGTAAAAGCAGAGACACACACCTGCATACCTTCACAAACTTGGTCAGACTTACAACAGTGATATGGTTAGGATTGCTGTTTTATATTTGGTAGCCCTAACATTCTGAGCAGTCGATGAATAGTGAACCTTCAAGAGAAAAGTGAGGTTTAAGACATCTTGGGAGAAGGATTAGTGATTAGGCTACTTTGTATGAGTCTGTGGAAAGGTACAGTCGAAGTAGGCCTCTTTCTGCACTTCTGTTGCTTCTTTCTGCACTTTTCTTGCTTCATTTTGCACCTTTCTTCGGTTTTCTGGACTTCTGTTACCTCTTTCTGCATTTTTCTTGCTTCTCTCTGCACCTTTCTTCCTCTTTCTGCACCTCTCTTGCTTCTTTCTGCACTTCTCTTGCTTCTTTCTGCGCCTTTCTTCCTCTTTTTGTACATGTCCTACCTATGTAGGCATAGTTAGAAATTAGTATTTAAAAAACCTTAGAAATTCTTTTTTATTTATTTATTTTTTATTTTTTATTTTTGATGTAGCAAAAACACAGACAAAGTAAAAGGGCTTTGCGAAAATAAAACCACCTGTATATCAATCCTTTCTTATATGCAATATTCATAGTTCATCAAAGATCTGCAGCCCGCATACCTATCGTTTCATACATTTAATGTCCATATTACATCATAGAACTAATAAAGATGTTGAGACATTACATAAGGAATTAGAAAGATATAAAAAGAAAAAAGCATAGAATAGATTCAGTTTGGCTGCTACAGGTTTAGCATACACGAAGGTTCGTAGTTATGCTAAAAGTTCAAGACCTGGTATAAATGCGGAGTAAATATATACAATTCATAATTTATAATAAAGAATAACATGATTGTATAATGGTAGCAAGGGCGATTCATTTATAATACTTCCATTTTCTGTTTAGTTTGGCAACAGAGCCTACTCTTTTAGCATAAATGGTTTCCGTTTAAGAACTCTCTGCATTTTTAAAAACCATTGAGAAACCGTTGTGACCACCTTAGATTTCCAATTTGTTAAAATGAGTGATCTTGCAATTAGTGTTGCTATAAAAGTGAATTGGCGTTGGGCTGGAGTCAGGTCTACTGCCAAAAAGAGCGATTACAGGGCTAGGAGGCACATTGATTTCCAGTTTCCTGCAAATTTCCTGCTAATTTCTGAGAAAACATTTTGCCAAAAATGTCTTAAGTGACAGCATGTAAACCCCACATGCAGCCAGTCTCCAGTTGCAAGTCCACATCTGAAACATCTAGAATCAACAGTGGGGAACATCTTGTGAAGCCTGTCGGGAGTATAGTAGATCATCCATTTACTGAACCATGCCATTCTTCTTAGGTTTGTAGCCCTAACTGACTTGTAGCTCATTTTGTTGTAAGTCTGCCATTGTTGCAGATTGAAGCTACAGCCGGTGATCGAGCCTACCTTCTCAAGATGATCCAAAATCACCTGTTTGTTATCCACAGATTTAAGTAATCTGTACCATTTGCTTATCCCCTTAGTTTTGGATACGAAATGTGCCTTCCCAAGGAGTGTGCCTGCACGATCTGCTTCAATAGTTAAGCCAGAGCAAAACTGCCAAATCTGTGCGTGGCTAAACATCAGGAGGCTACTTACATTGCTCTTGTAGTTTAACACTTTCTGCCGGGATAGAAACTTATCGTTTTTGTAGAAGTCTTGGAGTGTATGGAACTCCAGGCTTGCCCACTGATTACAGAACTGGAAAGACCACTTAAGCCCCAGAGGAATACACTCATCTAATTTCATCTGGGGATGAAGCCATGGAATTCTATATATTTCCCAAATCTTTTGAAAGAGCGAAGTGATCACCCTGGGGGTCTTATAACGTGTTTTTTGGGGAGTTTAGGGATACGAAGAAAGGGAGCAAGGCTGATCCCAGATTCCTTGAGCATTGTTGTGAGAAGGAGATTGGCTTCAAGCATATCCGCTGAGTTATTGTAGATTAGCCAATTAAGAATTGAGGCAAAGTAATATAAATCCGGAAGGGCAAGGCCTCCATCCTCCACTTCTAATTGTGGTACTAGGAGTTTGATTCTTGGTTTCTGCGCAGACCACATAAAGTGTCTAAATTCTGAGTGCACGGAGTCAAAAAAGGTTTTTGGAACTTTAATCATGATCCTAGAAAATAAAAATAAGAATAGCGGAAGAATATTCATTTTGATGAGGGCTATGCGTCCCATAATTGAGATAGGGAGATTTTCCCATTGTTTAAGTAAATTATGCATTTTGTTTAGTGTGGAAGTGAAGTTTTACAGATCTAAATCCTCCTACCGAGTAGTTACAAAAATCCCTAGATACCTTATAGGTTTGGTGGGTAGATAGTGCTCCTGGATGGCGGGGGCAAAATATCATCGGTACAGTTGAAAAAAAGCACCTCAGATTTAGAATGGTTTATTTTATACCCCCCCATGTGTGTAAACTCTCCGATTTTCTCTATCTGCTGCCAGATAGAGAGCCATGTCGTCGGCAAATAGTTTAAGTTTAGCCGATCCTGGTAAAGGAGCGGCGATTGCCTGGTCCTGCCGAATAGCGCATGCCAGAAGTTTAATGAAAAGAGACAATAGCACGGGAGAGAGGGGGCAGCCTTGGTGCATCCCCCGGCTAATAGGTATTAAGCTTGCCATGTCCCCATTGATGATTATTGAAGCTTTCACATTGTGATGTAGATTTTTCACCACCTGGCAAAATTTGCGCTGGATCGCAAATTTGTTTAGGATTGCAAATAAGACATTCCACTGTACTCTGTCAAATGCTTTCTCAGCATCCAACATAATTATTGCTGCCTTGGTTTTATTGGTGTTAAGGTAGTCGATCGCCTGTACCAGATAATAAGTATTGAAAGCCAAAAGTCTGTCTTTAATAAAGCCATTTTGATCATAATGGATAAGGAAAGGAGCAGCTTGCGAGAGTCTGCTTGCAAGGATTTTAGTAACATTTTTGTAATTGGAGTTTAATAGACTCATCTGCTGGTTTTCCTTTTTTGACGAAACTTATTACCGCAGCTTGGGTGAAATTTTCCGGAACTGGGTCCCCTTCAAGAATCCCAATGAATAACTTACCAAGGAAGACAGAAAGTTGGGGGAAAAAATCCTATAGACCTCAGTGGGAATTCCATCTGGCCCACAGGCTTTAGCAGCCGGGGATAGGTTAACCGCCTGAATAACTTCTTCGGAGGAGATAACTGAGTGCAAGAGCTCTTGCGCCTCGGGTGTTGCTGTAGGGATTTTTATTCTGTCTAGCCAGGCTAGGGCAACCTCCCAACTGGTGTTGTGCATCTCAGAATAGAGCTCTTTATAATGTCTAAGAAAAACCTCTGAAATCCCAGAGGGATGTGATATGGGGCACAGAGTAATTGGGTCTAACATTTTTTTTTATGTAGTTAGCATTTGTTAGAAATGGGGGTCTCTAGTTGGCAATGGTTTGCACCTTGTCCAAGTAGGGACCCTTCCTTCTAGTCAGGATAAGGGAGTTACACTCCTAAAATAACCCCTGTTCACACCCTTGGTAGCTTGGCACGAGCAGTCAGGCTTATCTTAGAGGCAGTGTGTAAAGCATTTGCACATAACCAACAGTAATACAGTGTAAGCACTACAAAAGGACACCACACCAGTTTGGAAAAATATCCAATATTTTTACATACTTAAGACAAGACCAAAAATGATAAAAATCCACAATACAGTACATGGAAATCTTCAGTTATCAAAATAACCTTGAAATAAAGTTCCTTGAAGTTGATAGCTCCGTTCGGGGCTATCACGGCGTTGTGAACAAACAAATCCAAATAGTTCTGGCTGACCGCGTTGTCGCGGGCAAGCTACGGTGTCGGGGAGACCCGCAAAACAGTACCTTTAGAAATGCAGGGCGTTGGCACATTCTCGTTGAGCTTCCTAAATCACAGGCGTCGGTTCCGGAGGTCAGTGCAGGAGTCGTCAGGCCCTCGAAGTCACACACGTTGGAGATCGAACTCCTCGTGGTTGAAGTCAGGAGCGCATCGGGTGCTGCGGTGCGAAGTGCAGTGGCCCGGCGTGCTATGACCTCAGGTCGCGGTGCGAGCAGCGGCTCAATGGCGGAGCCCGATGGCATCGTCGGTGAGACCAGGGTCGCGGTGCGAAGTGATGCGGTGCTCGTCGTGGTGCTGGCAGGTCACGGTGCAAGCAGCGGCGTCATCATTGCTAAAGCGCTGTCGTCGGCTGACAAACTGGAGTCGAGGGTGCCGGCGTCGGTAGGCCAAGGCTGCGGTGCGGGATGAGGGAGGTGCGTCGTGTAACCTTACGAGCGGTGCCCTCGAACCACAGTGCAAGCAGCGGTGTCTATGTCGGCATGAAGCGGCATAGTTGGTGATACCAAGGCGGCGTCGTGAAGCGAGGTGGTACAGGTCGTGGTGCGAGCAGCGGCTCAGTGGCAGTGTTGCGGCGGTGCCCTCTGTGGTGCCTTCAGGACACGGAGTCGGCAGCGGCGTCGTAGACAGCGTCGGGTTGCTTTTTCTTTTGTTGCAGCACAAAATACACAGTCCCCAGTGCTGAGGGCAGAATAACTTGAAGTCTTTGCTGTTCTGAGACTTCTTGAACAGGGGGCAAGCTCTACCTCAAGCCTTTGGAGATACTCAAAGAAAGAAGTTGCAGAAAGTTCAGTCCAATCCTTTCACTGCCCAAGACAGAAGCAGCCACTGCAAGCCAACACAGCAAAGCACTCAGCAAAGTGGCAGTTCCTCCTCACAGCTTCTCCAGTTCTTCTTCTTGGCAGTCTTCTTCGTCCAAAAGAGTTCTAAAGTTCAGGGGTTTGGGCCCCACTTTTTATAGCCCTACATCCTTTGTCCTCTCAGGCAGAGAGTGTCTGTGCCCAGCCAGAACCAGTTCTGTCCTCTCTGGTCTAGCTTTCTGGCAGGAGGTAGAGACGGCATTGTCAGAGGCAGACCAGGTCCATTCAAGTGAAAGGAAATCTCCTCCCTCTACTCTAAATACAGCCCAGGTCTATTCAGCCCTTTCCTGACCCACCTAGACTCTCTGGAGCCACTGCTCCTCCCCAGCCACTGTCATCCAAAACCCAGACAGTCAATCCACAAACCCAGCAGAGGCCTACTGGATGGCTGAGCAAGAAAATACCTACTTTCTAAAAGTGGTATTTTCAAACACAGAATGTAAAAATCACCTTCACTAAAAGATGCATCTTTAGATTCTGAGTTCAGGCATACTAAACTTTATTTTCCTACCTAGTTCCCAGGGCCAGTTATGTTTATAAGATGTTATAAACAAACGTCCCATTCTGTCCTATGGGGAACAGGTAGCCTTGCAATAGTGAAAAACGAAATTGGCAGTAATTCACTATCAGGACATGCCACACACACCAGGGCATGTCCTAACTTTCACATACACTGCACCCTGCCCACAGGGGTACCTTGGGCCTATCTTAGGGGTGGCTGACATGTAAGAAAAGGGAAGGTTAGGGCCTGGCAAGTGGGTGTACTTGCCAAGTCGACATGGCAGTACCAGAGTGCGCACAGGCTCTGCAATGGCAGGCCAGAGTCACATTTACGGGCTGTTTGTGTGGGTGGCACAATCTAGTGCTGCAGCCCACCAACAGCATTTGATTTACAGGCCCTGGCACACGCAGTGCACTTTACTAGGGACTGACATGTAAATCAAATAGGCCAATAATGGAAACACCAATCCAAAACACATTTTACCACAGGAGCACTTGCACTTTACCACTGATCAGCAGTGAGAAAAGTGCCCAGAAACACTAAGCCAGCACAAACAGAGTCAAAACCGGGAGGTCAGAAAGCAAAAACTCAGGGGAAACACGCCAAAAGATGCCAAGTCTAACACATTGTGATTAATTAACAGAGCCAATTAGGGGATTTAACAGCTCTTCCTCTGTCTTTTTTGTCTTGCTAGGGCATTTTTTATCACTACAGATGTACTTGACACTCGGAGTACTGCAGAGCTGTATGTTATCCTCTTTTATTCCAAATTCTCCTTTTTTTCTCTTTGGTTGTCTAATTCACCTGAGTGATCATTGAAGGGTATGCTGTTCTCCATATCTGGTCTTATTTCTGAATTTGTACCCAAGAAGGCCTTACTGCTATTCACTCCGGACAGTGTTTCCTGAGAACCAGCTGCTGATGGTCCTCTCTGGTCTAGCTTTCTGGCAGGAGGCAGAGACGGCATTGTCAGAGGCAGACCAGGTCCATTCAAGTGAAAGGAAATCTCCTCCCCCTACTCTAAATACAGCCCAGGTCTATTCAGCCCTTTCCTGACCCACCTAGACTCTCTGGAGCCACTGCTCCTCCCCAGCCCCTGTCATCCAAAACCCAGACAGTCAATCCACAAACCCAGCAGAGGCCTACTGGATGGCCGAGCAAGAAAATACCTACTTTCTAAAAGTGGTATTTTCAAACACAGAATGTAAAAATCACCTTCACTAAAAGATGCATCTTTAGATTCTGAGTTCAGGCATACTAAACTTTATTTTCAACCTTGTTCCTAGGGCCAGTTATGTTTTTAAGATGTTATAAACAAACTCCCCATTCTGTCCTATGGGAACAGTTAGCCTTGCAATAGTAAAAAACTAAATTGGCAGTAATTCACTATCAGGACATACCACAAACACCAGGGCATGTCCTACCTTTCTCATACACTGCACCCTGCCCAGAGGGGTACCTTGGGCCTACCTTAAGGGTGACTGACATGTAAGAAAAGGGAAGGTTATGGCCTGGTAAGTGGGTACACTTGCCAAGTCGGCATGGCAGTCCCAGACTGCACACAGGCTCTGCAATGGCCGGCCAGAGTTACATTTACAGGCTGCTTGTGTGGATGGCACAGTCCATTGCTGCAGCCCACTAACAGCATTTGATTTACAGGCCCTGGCACACTCAGTGCACTTAACTAGGGACTGACAAGTAAATCAAACACGCCAAACCTGGAAACACCAATCCATAATACAATTTACAACAGGAGCACTTGCACTTTAACACTGATCAGCAGTGAGAAAGTGCGCAGAGGCAGTAAACCAGTGAAAACAGAGTCAAAACCGGGAGGTCAGAAAGCAAAATCTCAGGGGAAACACGCCAAAAGATGTCAAGTATAACAGCATTCGATTTCTGTTTTGCAGACCAAGCCAAATACCTGCCTATATGATCACTTTCCTCATATCTTTTTTGCAATACTGAGTCGTGGCGCAAGATTTCTTTGGATACAAAAAAGTCTCGTAAATTAAACTTGGCACTAGAGAGTTTAGCTTTGCCTTCAGGGGTTGGCATAGCAAGATAACCTGCTGTTGCAGTACATAGCTCTTTCTCTAACTGAAGCCTATCCTCGTTCTCTCTCTTTCTCCTATAGGCCGAGTATGCAATTACTTTCCCTCGACAGAAGGCTTTTAAAGCGTTCCATACGGTAAGCGTTGAAGCAGTGTTGATATTCAATTTTAGGAATTCCTCTAATACCAAGCGCATATGCGCAATCCATTGCTCGTCAACAAAGAGGGATTTATCACAAACCCATCTAGGCATGACCTTAGTTTGGATTTGAATTTTGAATTTTACTGAGATTACTGCATGATCTGAGAATGGATTATCATAGATCTCGGATTCAGTCTTTAAGAGAGTATGCAAGATCAGGAAGAAATCGATCCAAGAGGAAGAGTGAAATCTTCCTGAATGACATGTGTATTGTCTTTTGTCTGGATGTTGGTCCCTCCAGCAGTCAACCATTGCAAAGTCACTTATAAGATCTTGGTATGATCTTCTTGACTTAGGTTTAGTCTGTGTTTTATGGGCCCGAGAGCAGTCTAAGGTTGAATTGATCAATGGGTTAAAATCGCCACCTAGCACAAGATACCCAGACTGAGCAGTTGCAAAATCATATAAGGACTGTATTGTCATAGGAGAATCCTCAATGGAGCCATATTAGCTTGCAAAGTTAAAGAGTTGGTCTGAAATCTTCATCTGCACCCAAAGCCACCTGGCACTATGATCTTTATGAGCCATCAGGATTTCACATTGAAGATTTTTAGTTACTAATATAGCAACCCCCCCTAACAGCTGCGTTTGAGGAAGCATAGAATTCATGTTGAATATAGCCAGGGGCCTTATCCAGTGGGGAACCTTCCTTATAGTGTGTTTCTTGGAGAAAAATTATGTCGGCTTGTACAGATCTAAACCAAGCCAGCATGGCTCTTCTCTTAATTTTATTATTGAAACCATTAACATTGCAACATACTACCTTCAGCATTTTATAAGACATTTTTGAAAAGTGAGCATTGCTTGATACCTGAAAGGAGAGGAAAAAGAAAACATTTCATGGGCCTTTGAGCTACTATGTATTTGCTAAATTTTATTCCCTCCCCCGTGACCCTGCCACCCCCCTCCCACCACCCTCCTGTGACCCCTTACCCTACCACCCCATAGGCCCCTGTGCCCCTGGAACCCCCGCCCGTCTGGGGAAACCTGGGTGGTCTCCCCCCTCCACTAATGGTAACCCTCCCTCCACCCCCTCCCTCAGTGCCCCTACCAACCCCCCTTCTCCTTATATTGGGGTGCTGTGACATAGCACCCAAGGTGGTGAGCGAGTGGCTGACGCTGCCTGGTGAGAGGAAGGACGAGATAAAAAGAAGAAAGAGAAGAAGAGAGAAGAGAAAAAAAACAAAAAGGAACAACAAAAGAGAGAAAGCTGAGTGCCAGAGCCCACCATCCTTTTAACCAGAGATTTTATCTAAAAACAGATCTAACCCTTGTTCCCACCCCCCGCATGTTGTAGAGACTGTAGAAACTCGTGGGCTGTTTCGGCGGAATAAAAGATCAAGGCACGTCCTCTATGCAGAATTTTCAATTTTGATTGCTGGACGATGCCAGCCGGGGCCCCTAGCTGTTGGAAATAATTAATCATGCCTTTGAACTCTTTTCTCCTCCGTGCCGATAGAGCAGACATATCTGTGAGACTTTGAATGAGAAATTATCCGCAGTCTGAAATACTTTATCTTGGATGGCACACGCCAGAATCTTGTCCTTAATTCTATAGTCCTCAAAGTTTGTGATAATAGTTCTTGGGTACTTCACCTTAGAGTACTGTACTGCAGGGACGCGATGGGCCCTAGTGATTGTAAGATTGGTCTTCTGTGTTCCAGTTTCAGGACATATATACTTGGAGATGAGATCAGAAATGACTTCCACAACTGATCGGCCATTCTCACTGCCTCCCGGAACCCCTGTTATGCGAAGATTGCACCTTCGTGACTGATTCTCTGAGTCATCCACTTTAACTTGGAGGCTGATGAGTTCGGATTGAAGTTTTGTGATTTGGCTTGTTTGCGAGTGCAACTTATCCTCGAGATTCGACAAACGCTGTTCTGTATCCGTAATACGTGACGCAAGTTGCTGGATATCCGATTGTATAGGCCCCAGCTGATATTCGGTTTTCCTCTGTGCTTCTACCTGAGACAATTTCATGCTTTTGAGTTCCACCAAGATTTGATGTAGAAGAGCATATGACGTGTCTTCAGTTGCTCCCGCGGTCTCCAGAGTCCTCGACTGTGCAGCCGGCAGGCTTAAGGAAGCTGTTGTAGATAGAGTTTCGTTTGGGGCTTTGGTGGCAGTGATAAACATAGACGTGCCTGGGAGCAAATTTATCGTGTCCTCCCCCGAGGGGCTCCCCTCTAGGCTGTCTAGATTTTGCTTCTTTTTGCACCTTTCTTCCTCTTTCTGGACTTCTGCTGCTTCTTTCTGTGCCTTTCTTCCTCTTTCTGTACATGTCCTACCTATGTAGGCATAGTTAGAAATTAGCATTTAAAAAACCTTAGAAATTCAGTAATAAAAACCATAGCTTTCAGGGATGTTATAGTTAAAAAACCTTAGGAATTCACAAAAAACCCCACAGATTTCAGGGACGTTATAGTTAGGAATTAACATTTAAAAAACCTTAGATATTCACTGTTATAGTTAGTATTAGCATTTAAAAAACCTTACAAATTCCCTAAAAAAACCCACAGGTTTCAGGGACGTTATAGTTAGGAATTAACATTTAAAAAACCTTAAATATTCACTGAAAAATCCGCAGGTTTGAGGGACGTTATAGTTAGGCTGACATTTCACTTGTACAAAACCAGAGAAATTCAGCTGTTATAGTTAGCTGAGCTAACTATAACTCGTGCCCCGCAATGCATTGCTGATGACGTCAAATATTACATCACTCATAACATGGTCAGTGACATCACTGATGATATATATATATATATATATATATATATATATATATATATATATATAGTTAGGAAATAGAATAAAATAAAACCTTAGAAATTCACTGAAAAAAACAAAGGTTAACAGGGATGTTATATTTAGGCTCACATTTCACTCATACAAAACTAGTGAAATTTGGCAGCTATATTTACCTGAGCTAACTATACCTTACGCCCCCGCAATGCACTGCTTATGACCTCATGTATTACATCACTCATGACATGGTCAGTGACACTTTAGAAACACCTTTACCATGCCAAGTGAAGCTTGCAGTGACAGTGCACAGACAAGGTCTGCACTAGTAGCCATCAGACATTTTGAAATACTATTTCTCTGCATGGTTGAGAATATTGTGTCAGCACTTGACTACCTATCTGACAGAGTGTAGAAGTACTTGAATTTGAATTTGAATTTTATTACATTTGCATAGTTACTTAAAACCATTGCAATACGAATTTCAAATAAGACAATAAAATCATAATGAAATATTAATTACACATATGCAAAATTCACGTATCGTAAAAGCTTAAAACAATTAAATTACTATCAGGTTAAAAATGCTTTGTTCTTCATACACATAGCTCTCAATATAAATTGTGCGTTCTACCCGGCTTCATTACTCTGTCTGGGCAGTGCGATTAACCAAGAGGGGACGTTATTGAGAGACCAGTCCAAGTGCTTATATGGAGGCTTCCCAAGTCGACCTTATTGGAGGCAGTCTCGTATTGTAGTTAAAAGAGTGCACACAGTAGTCCCGGTTATCTCAGATTCCGGCCACCTGCATTAATTGGTGGCCTAACGGGCTACCCCTTAGCCTGGAAGGAATTTAGGTGTTCGATGGCATTTTTTTTCTTGGCTGCATCTAGGAATCTCACTAGTCTATAGTTTAATTGAGGTGTTGCTGGGTCAAAGCATACCAAAACTGCTTGTCTCCTTGAGCGAATGCTCCTTTGATTTAGAGGGACTCTTAGCAGCTGTCTCCTTTCCTGTGTCAGCTCCTTGCAGGAGCATAATAAATGGATAATGTCACCCTGGCCATTTTTGCACAGACTACAAGATGTTCGAGATGGCTCCCTCTTCCATGGTGGAAGGTTCTGAGTGCACGGGATCAAGCCAAGGCGAAGTTTTAAGAATTTTAGTTTCTGTGATTTCGGGTAGCCCAAATTAAAGTATTTTTGGGGAGCTAGGACTTTGTAATTGTTCACAGTCATCCAGGCATGCAATCTTGCTGAAAAGGCTGCTTTGTCCTCCACCAGCGCCAGTTTTTTCAGGGATTTCCAAACTAATTTCTTAAAAACTGAATGGTGGGTCTGTGTGTTCCAAAGGGCCAAGAGTCCAGTGCATGCTAGAGCCTCCTGAAGATAGCTTCTTGCAGGAGAATCCTCCCTCTGCTGAAGATCTTGCCATAGAAGTTGATTTAGAGTTTTAGGGGGCAGATAGTCTGATTTTGTTCCAGCAGTTGATGTATGCGCCGTATCTGGCCCATGATTGCTTCAGTAGGCCGAATTCCGGCCTAATTTGTGCCGGGTAAGTATAGTTTGGAAGGCTAAACATGGTTCTGTAAGCTTTTACTAAAGTTGTATCCAATAGTTTTGCATCTCTCCCTCTTAAGGCTTCACTACCATAAGTTATTGTGGGTAGGATTTTAGCCTGTGCTACATTCAGTAGGGGACTCAATGTTGGGCCCAGTAGTTTAGATGTTAGGCTTTTCATGGTTAATGCTAGCACCAGCCTCTTTCTTTTAATCTCTTCTAGGTGTCGAGCAAATGTTCCTTCTTTATCAATGTATACACCTAGGTACTTATAGACTCACGCTGAGTCTATTCGTGTACCGCCCAGCTGCCAGCTTCTCACCTCCTTCCTTTTGTTGTTAATTGACATACTTCTAGGTTTCTTTAAGTTGATTGACAGCTTATTTGCTTCAGCATAATCCTGCATGCTGTTAAGAAAATGTTGCAGGCCAACTGCTGTGTGGCTAAGCAAGATTACGTCGTCAGCATAAAGGAGATTGGACAGAGTTGTGCCCCCCCATTCTGGGTGCGTGAGAATTGCTGGTGTTGAGTAATTGTGGTAGGTCTGCCATGAATAAGTTGAATAACATGGGTGCCAGCACGCAGCCCTGTTTGAGGCCCTTCGTTGTTTTTACTTTCCTTGTCAAATGCGTCCCTGTGCCAGGTTTGACCTGCACCCAGGTATCGGTATGTAGGAGCATTATCATTTTTAAAAGAGCATTTGGGATACCCCAGCTGGCTAGCTTCGCCCACAGTCTCGATCTGTCCACATTGTCGAAGGCGGCACTAAAATCGATAAAACAAAGGTGCAGCTGCATTTTCTTTGTAATTGTTGCGTCTATAAGCAGGGATAATGTCAAGATGTTCGTTGTTGTACCTGTTTTCTTGCGGAAGCCTGTCTGATTTAGTGGAATTATATAATTTGTGTCCGCCCAGGCTGTAAGCTCTTCCAACAACGTGCCCGCAAAGTATTTGGCCTCATAATCGATTAGTGCCACTAACCGATAATTGCCGGGCGAAGTCTTGTCACCACTTTTGTGGATAGGGACGATCGTGGAGCCTTTCCATGAATCAGGGATGACACCCCGTTGTCTCACTTCCAGGAATATTGGATGAAGTATTCTTGCCCACTCTGTCGCCCTCTGTTTAAACAGAGCGGGCGGGATTCCAATCGGGCCTGGCGCCCCTTCCTTTCTTCCCTTTGTGATCTGCTGCTTAATTAGCAAATGCGCAGCTTCATCTGACGTTTCCTCCAGCAGTTGATTTGCGTCTAAGAATTTATATGAGACTCTATCGATTATTAGATTAGCCGCATCGCGATCAGTTGGAGCTGACCCGCTCTTGTCCAGATGAAGGGAGCCTGCTGTGAAGTAGTTGAAGTGGGTATACAGATAATTGGCCCAGGTTTCCTCTAGTATGTGCGATAAGATTCCCCCATGTTGCGGGTTAATGATTGTATTAACCGTTTTCCAGAAAAGGGCGCTGTCGTTTTGTTTTATGTTTTGGAGAAGTTTGGCCCAGATGTCATTTTCATGGTTTTTATTAATTCCCCATTTCAACTTCTTTAGATTAGTTCTTTGCTGGCACAAAGAGGAGAGTAGCAAGAGGTTCCCAGGGTCGTGACGCAAGGTTCTTATTGAGCCGTTTATAGATCTTTTGAGGCTTTTAATTTGCGCGCCTTGTGCTGCAGTTAGCCTTTTCACTTGCTCGAGTGGCAGAGTGTGCTTCATTTTTATTTGCGACGCGTGTTGTTCTCTCAGCGTCTTGGTGAAACATTCCCAGATTTGAATGTAATCCATGTTGATCGGGTATGAGAGTATGAGATTCAATGCCGATTCTGACAGGGATTCGATGTTATTTACCGTGAATTTGATTCTCTTGTAGTCTGATGTGTAGATGGTGCCCGAGACTGGGGCAGGCTGGATGCCAGAGGGAGCAGTTGCGGCTAAAGTTAATTCTTGTGGGCGGTGACCACTATCTCCCTTGTCCCCCATTCTAAAATTAATAATGAATGAAAACAACGAGAGACTACTGAAGGTATAGTCCAAAATCAAGCAAGTTGTTGCAGTATAGTAACTGGCTACAGGAGGAGTGTCGCCTGCGAATCTTCCGTTGAGGGTCCTGAGATTGGAGTGTTCCAGATCCTCGAGGAGGCCTCTTTTATCTTGTTGGTTTTCCCTTGGGTGAAGACACCTTGTGTTGGTATATTGCAGTATGAAGTTTGAAATCTTGCTTCATATTCGTCTGATGATCCCAGTAAATATTGGTTCAAGTTCCCCGACAGTATGATATTTGATGATTCAGTACTGCCTATATAGGTAATTATTTGGCCAAATAGCTTCACCGAATCTGTTGCTAAACGTTTCGGATGGATGTATGCATTGACGATCGTTACTTCTTTTTGTGAGCCCGCCAAAGAAAGAATGAGTTTGGTTGCTAAGGCAACCGCTGTTCCGGGGTCGACTGCAGCTGCTGTAGATATGGTAGTTGTCGATATATAAGTTGCCAGCCCACCTGAACAGTGACCGGTTTTTCCGCCTTTTGTAGCTGGTATGGTGAAGCAGTGGAACCCGTGTATTTGTAATGGTTCTGTCAGCCATGTTTCCTGCAACAGGATTATATCAAACCTTTTGACGTATTGCAGAAAGTCTGGGTCAGAAGCTTTTGAGGCTAGACCATTGATATTCCATGAGCAAAGGCAAAACTTACTTCCTTTTTGTTGGTTGTTGCCAGTGTCCATTTGGCTATGATGTCATTGAATTGCTGGAAAGAGGGTTAGAGTTCTTGTGATAGGCTCAGCAAACCGAAGACTATCTCCAGGTGCAGCTTCCTCGCCAAAAGGCGCACAGTTAGAACCCCGGAAGAAAGGCCTTGATTGAGGAGAGGATCCCAGTGCCCCTCTAAGAACGGAGATTGGGGGCTTTGGGCGGCGATTGAGGCCAGGCCTTGGACTGGGGTTTAGAAGAGGTGCTGGGTAGGCTGGGTTTTGGTAAGAGGTAACCTTGATTCCCCAAGCTTCAAAAATGTGGTGCTCGTTTAATACTCTTTGAGCGATAGCAACTGTTTTCCACGACACCCTCGTTGCCTCAGACATTGCTGTATTTTCCGGTGTAAGAAACTCTATTGCAAGAAGATCAGTTGCATTCAGATCTGCTAGATTAGGAATGGCCTTCAATAGTTTCAAGACATTACCCCTGTTTAGTATGTCTTGGTGCCCTTTTGATGTGTACTCGGGTTTGAGCAATGTGAGACTCGAGCTGATTGGCAGTCTTTTTGAGGCCTGTGCTTGATTTGTGGATTCTCCAGCATACAATGAGCGGTCTTGCTGATTGTTAAGTTGTACATCCTCCCTTAGTTCTGGTAGCTGCACCTCTTTGGGGGGGCTGTAATTGGTTACGTTGTTGCTTGTTAGTGTTCGTTCGCTGGGTGGCCTCGAATCCTGCAGGTAGAGTGAGCCCTAAGGTAGCTGATCTGGGGCCTTCCATATTTGTTTTCCTTCACTCGGTAAAACAAGTTTTTCGATATTGTGGTTTAAGCTATTGTTTATCTGATCTTTGTTGACGTAATGATTAATGGTCGTTAGCTCGATTACGTCCGTTCTGGATGCCCTGTTTTCTTCTGTCGCAGGATCGGTGCTTATTAGAGATTCTCTTTGTCCGTCAGGCCAAGTTGGATTGTTTGATGGCTTTTGTAATGAAGATATGAGAATTACACTTTGGTCGGTGTTAGCACATCCTCTATGGAGAGCTAACATTGCCTGTGGCGAGTTTCTGTTATTTGTAACAGCTAGAGGCCTTTCGATGTTAGAAGGCCCGGGAGATGCTACTATGTTTTGGAGGATGCTTGTTTGAGCCGGAGCTATGTGTTGCTTGCCCCCCTCTTTGGGGTCAGACTCTGATTTGGAGCACTGTTTGCTGAAGATTGAGTAGGTAGCTACTTTATTGAGGGGAAGTGATTTTTGATTCCGTCCCTTCCGTTTCTGCTGGCGGCGTTGTTTGGCATTTGCTTTAGTAATGGCTGAGTCAGATTGAACTGTCTTAAAGCATTCCTTGGTAGCGCGTGGAGACCCCTCTTTATGCTGGGTGCAAGAGTCGCTGCCTTTAAAGTTCTGATTAGTTGAACTGCCCGATTCTCCTTCCTTGCTTTCAAGGGCTGGGGGTTCAGAAATCAGGATGCCTGCTGGAGAGCAGACAGCGTTGGCTAGTGATGTGTTCTTCAGCTCGTTTAGTACCATTGTAAGCATTGTTGGAAGGGTTGTTAGTTTATCCACAATCTGACTACAGCCGCATCGTAGGTGTGCCTCCGTCTGGCTCTTCTAATTAGCCCGTTGAGGTCCCCCAATTTCTCGTCTATGCCTGCTGTGAACACTGCCAGGGTGTTTAATAGGGTGAGCTGTATGTCCATTTTATCGGACTGATATTGGAGCGCCTCCACCGACAGTTGCATGGTATTTAGGATGGAGGCCCAAACACTTCCATCTTGTTCTTTTGGCCCGCCCATCTCCTTTCGCTCCCCTATGTCCCTTGGGGGCTGGCTCTCAGCTGAAGGATTTGAAGTCGGCTTCGCAGGAGGTATGCCTATGTGATGGTCTGGAGAGTATGCTGCCAACATGTCCTCCCATTCTTGAGTGCTCAGATAGGATAACTACGCCCTTCCTTCTTCCTGCTTGGACTCGTTAATGATAGCTGTTGGAGTCAGCGTGTTGATACTAGTGTGGCTAAGATCCGAGATATTGATGTTAGTAGTGTCGGCAGTGGTAGGTGGATGCAGGCTGCAAGTGCCTTTCCCATAAAGTGCTGATGGAGATTGCATCCCGCTTGTCTCATCTGCTGAAGGGTTTGGGGGAGCTGTTTGGGGAGCTGTCTGCAGTTGATTTTTCTGGTTTCTCTTTTCCATCGGTATTGGCTGACTTGTTCCCGTTAGAACTGTTGGTGTAAGCGCTTGCTGAACATCCCCTGCTGCTAGGGGCGGGGGCGTTGCTGTTGCTGAGTGGTCTGAACTATCTGAGGCCTGGTCTGCCAATAGTTGAATTGGCTTGGTCCCTGAGTGACCCTCTGAAGGCTTCATTAAGTGTGCGGCAGTCGCCAGAAGTCCAATGTTTTGGGCCGGACGATTCGTAGCCGGCATAGGCGCCGCTGCTGTTGTGCTGGGTAAGGTGGTGGCTGCCCCCGGGGCGCTTGAAGTTAAATTCCTGTTGGAAACTGAGTTGGTGTGATCCGCTGTTGGAGATGAGCTCGGCTCACTGGCTTGAGTGTGTATTAAAACTGTAGTTAGTTGTGGCGAGTGAAGAGTTTGAACCGGTTGAAGGGGGTACTGAAGCCCTTTAAGTGCCATGTTGCTTGAGTAGACGGTAGCACCAATGTCTTTTAAGAAGTTGAATTTTGTATACATTTTAGGCTGGGTTGGAGAGACCTTGGGGTTGGAGGAGGTACCCCTCCTTGGTTGCGCGGTGTCCATTAAGTCGACCTCTGTTGAAATGAGGGAGATTTGGTCGAAAGATTGGGCTGTGGGTGGGCCCGATTTACACTTCTTTCTCTTACTCCCTACTTGTCTGGGCTGGACGACCCCCCGAACATGCCCTGATCTCATGTCTTAATTGTTTAATGGACTTAGGCTCTATCTTCCTCTCTGCTGTCCCTCCTTTCGCAACTGTTTTATGTTAATGTGGGGGTCGCCCCCTATTTTTATTTGTGCTTATTTCTTTATCTCCTCCAGTGGCTGATGGCTGATGCCTTGTTCTCCTCTCTTTATGTTTCCTTGAGGTGAAGTTGGGGGTGAGGTTAGGGGTGCTTAATTTGTACCTTCCTTACACTCCAAAAAGTTGTTGGTGATTTATTCAGGTCCACTTTCCATTATACTTTCTGTTATATTTGAGTGTGATGGATTTGACTAAATTTGAAGACTTGAAGGTTTTTTATTTGTTATTTGGTTGGTTTTGTTTGTTATTGTATCCTGTATGATTCTGTATGATTTTCAAGCCCCTGCCTAGTTCCGAATGCTCTTCCCCTCACCGCTGAGGGGGGACGGGAAGTTGTCGATTTTGCTGTGCTTGATCTGCTCCTTGGGGCTTTTTGTCACCCCCTTCTCTTCCTCTGATCACCTCTGATCTCCACCAACTTCCCCGCCCCCTCCCTCACTGTTGCCACTCGCTCACAGCTGCTGCTGTTATTGAAGGTATTGCAGCTGACATGGGAATTGAAGGTATTAAAAGTATTGAGGGTCCGAGTGGGCTCAGTTTGGGGGGTCGAGGAGGTCAGGGGGGGGTCAGGGGCTGCTGAGAATCTTCTGTGGGTAGCTACCCCCCTTTAATAGCTGCTGTAGGAATCCATGTCCACAAGTATTTTATATTGAGGTCCCTTCCTCAATCGTCCTGTCTCCTGATGAGGCTTCAAGTGAAGCTCTGGCCCAGGCACAGTCCGGGCGTTTTCAGGCTACTGCTGGGGGGGGGGCCACGAGTGGTGGAGGAGGGTGGGCAAGAAGCGTGAAAAAGGGGGGGTAGTTGGTAAAATTACACCTCAGTGTGTAGAAGTACAATTTTATTAGTGCCATGAGATGTTTATGTAAATGTGCTGGTATGTAACTGCCTGCTATAATACCTCGATGGATGTCTAAATGTGTATATAAGGGGCTGCAGAAATACTTCAGTGCCTGTGTTAGGCAATACAGAGCTACGTAGATGTGACTGCAGCTACCAATGAGCCTGCAGCATGTAGTAATTGTTTCGGGTGAGTGACTAAATCTACACATGCTTCTGTAGCTGTCTCAATAGTTGAAACGGAGGCTTTATGTTTTTCTGAAAATATATGTCAGTTGCTTTAGGGATGTCATAGTCTATGTACTAGTATGCATAGGGTCATGCAAGTGCACAAGTAACTTAGTGAACTTAAAAGAACATTTCCGTCTTTAAGCACAAACAAGCATGTTTTGCAGTACACCTACATCATCAGTGAACTGAAAAGAACATCTCTTGTCTTTTAAGCACAAACCAGCATGCTTTATAGAACATCTACAGCATCTCTCACATGTGACTTGTGCATGCTGAAACTTGGATTCAAGACTTGACAAACAGCTTTTACAAGGCAAATCAAGCTACAAGTGAAAGTGCACACAGAGGACCTGTACTACCAAGGATCATCCATGTTGAAAGAGTATTTCTCTACATGAACGAGAAGGTTGTGTTAGTACTTGCTAATATATCTGATAAATTGTAGAAGTTCACCTGTAGCAGTGCCATGAGACATTTAAGTAACTATGCTGGTAATTGACTGTCTATTTTAGTATCTATATGACTCTCTAAATATCTATGTAAGTGGCTATAAGAAAACACCTCAGTGCCTGAGTTACAGAAAAGAAAGCAATATAGATGTGACTACAACTATGTTTGAATCTGCTGCATGCACACGTAGTTTCTGGGTAAGTGACTGAATGTATGTGTGCTTCTGTAGCTGTCTGACAAAGCAGTGTAACAGAACTGCAGCACCCAGAATTCAAAGAAAACACTTCTTGAGAACAGCACATCATATATACACATAAATATTTCCACATCTTCTAATGCCTTGCTAACTAAAAGTTTAACTCCTCATCTACAATTTTTTTACTACCAATTACACCAGGTAGTAAGCAGCAACTGTACAACATACGTAGTCAAAGCAAGAGATTGTGAACCAACGTCTCACACACCTAGTGTGCAAATCGGACAAACTATCACATTCTCATGCACTCATAAAGCGTCTTACTCACCTGTTATTAAACATACAAAGCCACTCACAAAACCACTCATACATTACCTCATATAGCTCCAAAATGTTCTAAAAAATATTTGATAGTCTCTTAGAACATTCTCACATACACATATACATTTTCAGTTGTTTTTTTCTCCAAATTAAATGTAATTCACATATCTGAAAATTGAGTTTGTTGAGCAAATATTATCTTTTGATCTTATCAGATGGGGACAATACTGTCAGGAAATGTAAAAACTAAGCAGAAGAATGGCACACCACTCTCATACAAAGCAATCATTAATGGCAGGATTTTCAACTTTTCACCCTTTGATATAGGGGAAGGCAGCAAATAAAAACATAGCTTTCATTTTTTATTTTTACACACCATTCCTGAATGGTTAGTATGTGTTAACCCTTACATGCACTTTTATAAAGAAGCCTAATCTGTGTGGGTGTTTTGCACACTTCTGACATTGAGCTATACCTGGGCTACATTTGGGTGATATTTTTGGTACAATTGGGCTCTTTTCTCTCTTGTGGCCATCTTGTGAAACTTATTTGGTAAGAATGTTTTCATTTTTCCACTTCCATTCCATCATGATGGCAGTCAGATGTGCCATACATTTGGCATGGATTCAGAATGTTCACACTCTAGTTGCTCATCAGAACACTGTAGTAAACTGCTGATCAACAGGGAGTTAACTGGCAGTCTGTTGTTGCTGTTGAAAGTGCATGTTTCAGTCTATATGTCAGAATGTTTTAATGAAATAGAAGAGGAAGATATTTGAGAACTCACTTAAAACATGTCCTAATTTTTCTTTCTACAGCACTAACCATACTTTCTATGACAAAATGAAACCCCTCATTTTGTCCCTTTCTAAATTAAATGGTTTAAGTTTTACCACTTTGATTCAATCAAGATAGCTTCAGGTGTGCTATCCTTTTGTCATACGTGAGACTGTTAGTGCTCTGGTAGTTCTTTAGAACACTCTGGGAGGCTGCAGTAGAACACAAGGGACTCAACTGACAGGCTGCTCCTGTTGAAGTACAACAGGAAGATATTTGAGATCTCACTTAAAACGTGTACTCATTTTTCTTTCTACAGAACTAACCATAATTTCCAAGACAAAATGAACCCCCTCATTGTGTTTCTTTCTAAATTAAATGTTTTAAGTTTTACTAGTCCGATTCAATCAATATGGCTTCAGGTGTGCCATACTTTGTCATAAGTTAGACTGTTAGCACTCTAGTTGTTCTTTGGAGCACCTCACGTCCCAGATCCAGACCAACCCCAAAATGACCTTCTGCGGAACCTTCATCTACAGGCCACCTGCCCCCCATGCTCCCTCGAAGGGGCCTCGGATGAGTTCTCGCAATCCCGCTTTAAGGGAATAATTGGAGGTAACATGAGAGGTTCTTGGCCCCAAGGATGCTCAGCATCCAAGGAGATTTCATCCCCCAACCAGTAGTGCGCCAAGAAGTGTGTTTGAGAGTGGTGTAGAAAGGGGGAGGGCCTAGGATGAGCTCTCAGTAGTTCTGCTGTGTGGGACTTACTGGAGGTATTAGGAGGGGTTCTTGGCCCCCAAGGTCTCTCAGCATGAAAGGGGACCTCATCGCCAAACCAGTAGTGCCCCAGGAGGTGCGTTTGCAGAGTGGTGAAGAAAGAGGGCAGGGCCTCCACTGAGCTCTCAACAATCCCACTGTGTGGGACTTGCTGGCAGGGCCGGACTGGCTACCGGGCTTTCCTTAATAAACAATGCAAAACAAATGTTTTAAAAAGTATGCTTTAAAGCTATTTGTTTTGCATTGTTTATTTAGAAGTGCCAGCAGCTCCCCAGCAACAAAAGGAGCCCCTCCGCAGTGAACCTTGACCCCACCCTGTCACCCCAGCAAAAAAAGCCCGGTAGCCAGTCCGTCCCTGCTTGCTGGAGGTACCAGGAGGGGCCCTTGGCCCCCAAGGACCCTCAACATCTACGGAGACGTTATCCCCCAACCAGTAGTGCACCAGGAGGTGCATTTGCAGAGTGGTGAAGAAAGGTGGTGGGACTTCAGATGACCTCTCAGCAATCCTGCTGTGTGGGACTTACTAGAGGTAACAGGAAGGGTTGTTGGCCACCAAGGACCCTCAGCAGCTTAGGGGACTTCATCCCCCAACCAGATATGTGCCATGAGGCCCTTTTGCAGAGTCGTTGAGAAAGGGAGCGGGGCCTCCGACGACTTCCCCCAGGGCAGGCCTTTAAAAAAAAAATTGTATTAGGGGAATTTCTAAGTTTAAAAAAAATTCTATTTCCTCAATATATTACTTCCCTCTAACCTTTGGTTTTGTCAGTGAATTACTAAGGTTTTGTTAATGTTATTTTCTAACTATAACGTCCTTGTAACCTTTGGTTTTTTAAGTGAATTTCTAAGATTTTCTAAATTTTATTTCCTAACTCTGACCTGTAACCGTTCATAATGAGTGTGTGACTGAGCGCATGAGTGTCTGTGCGTGAGTGTCTGAGAGGGTCTGTGAGTGGGTGTGTGAGTCTCTGAGTGGGTCTGTGAGTGGGTGCATGAGTGGGTGCATGAGTCTCTGAGTGGATGAGTGAGTGGGTGCATGAGCGTCTTGAGTAATCAAATCCATGTAGCAGCGAACATCCCCAGTGCCTCAAGACCTTCACGGGTGATTTGCTGTGCTCTACAAATGACTGATTGGTTGAATAATCGAGTGTCTGATTGGGTCTGTGAGTCGGGTGCGTGAATCTCTGAGAAAGTGTAGCAATGAGTGTGTGTGACTGTGTGGGTCTGTGAGTGCATGAATTAGTGTATGAGGGAGTGTGTGAATGGTTTTTTTTTTTGCAAGGTTTGCGACTCTGCCACGACGTTACACGGGGGCCACACTGAGCATTGTGATGGGCACACGACTCCAACCACATGTGTAAAAAAAACATTTTCCCATTTTTAAAATCATAAGAGGTCCCTCACAGAGCTGTAAAATGTACCCATGGGGACAGGGTACCCCTAGCCTGACCCCCTTTTATATTTTCGAACCATATTTTCCATCCCCCTGGACTGTGTCCCCCTTCGTAAAATGGCAGCCACAACTTTTTACATAGGTTGCGGCCACCCAATCACAGCACTGCTCCTGGCTCGAGCGGTCGTGAAGCTCCACGTTGTCATCGTGAAGGATACGCGTCACTAGATATACAACTTTGGTTTTCTTTTAAAAGTTCTATAACTGCTAAACGTATTTACACCAAATAATAAAAAGCACTCTTTCTGGACCAAGAGCTAGCTTTCTGCCACACTTGGTATAATTCGGTCTAGCGGTTTGGGCAGTAGTCGTGTTCAAAATCACTATGGGAATTTACATGGGAAATGTACTTTTCTGGACCCCCATTTTTTCTCAGCCCCTGCTTGACAGATCACCCTGAAACTTTCCATTGACAACAAAAATCACCAGCACACTTTTTTTGGAAGGTTTTGTGAACATTCGTCAAATGACACCAAAGTTATAGGCAAATCAAAAAGCTCTTTCCCTATGGAAACATGGTCCTAACTATAACTACCTACTGGAGACCTCCAATAGGTAATACGTTTATGCATATATGTGTGTGTGTGTATTACTATTCATAAAGGTTTTTAGAGCACTTTAAATGGAAGAAATTAATTGCTATGATAAGGAACCACAAAATATTAACACCTTTTCATTACTTTCTCAGTGACACAAAATGTCAAGTAGTAACTAAGCACATAATCATCATAAAGCGCAGTTCTGAACTTGAGGTAGTTATCTAACTGATACTGAGAAGTGTTAATGAACATTTATCTAATAAATTCAGCTCTTTTATGTTTTAGTTTCAGAAATAGCCAGTTTTCTATCAGAACATAGATGTTTGATTACATAGATATACTATTACAGAATATTTTTTCACTGTTGCAATTTGATGCATGATTATCACAGCAGGTTAGTAAGATCTCTCCTATTGTCTTTAGATACTCACTTTGAACTGCAGACATAAGTGCCAAGCTGAAGTGACAAGTCAGATTGACATTCTGTTCTTTTCTTTTTTTTATCCCAGTCCCTTTTTACCATTTGTACTACTGACTCTTATATTATTCTTTCTTGTATTTGGTCATCAATGGAAGGAGGGAGAGATAGAACATTAGTGCTTTCTGACAGAGGCAAGAAAATGGTTATGAGGTTCAAAGAAATTTGGACAAAGTTTGAGATCAACACTAACTATGCCATACTAAAGACTTAAGGAACTCTGCAATATTTTATTACTTGAAATAAGTTCTGACTTCCAGCCACCAGAGGACTGCGACCAAACACCAGAGCCGGTCTTGCGAACGGCAACTGCATCAGCCTGAGGAAACACATTTCTGACCTTGTGGGGCCCTTGTCAGATACAGCCTGCTGTCTTCCCCACTAGAAGAAAATGACTTCCATTACAGAGACTAAAGGCCAGATTTACTGACATTTGATGCTGTGCTGCATTGCATGAAAGGGAGACATCAGAAATGTGTCATATTTACAAAGATGTGGTGCATTTCTGCTGCCTTCTTGAGCTGGTGCACTGTGCACTCCATACATTCAGCACAGGCACCTTTGCACCATGGTGCAAAGGTGCCTGCATTTCAAGCAAGATTTGTTTTGTTCAGGAAGAGACACCTTCCTGCACAAAAACAATCTTTAAAGGCATTTTTCTTTTTACACGTGTGATGTGGAATGCGCCTGGGTCTGGGAGGTGTACCAATTTGACACACTCCCAGTTTTACAACTCTTTGTAAATCTGGAATGCCGTAAAATGCATGGGGGGATGCGTGGGAACACCCCATACTCCACCCATGGAAGGACTCACTGCTGTAAGGTAATGCAAGGCAATGATATGTCCTGCCTTGCGTTACTATGTATTTACTAAACAACAGTTTGCTCTGCTGGTACATGCCCCCACTCATAGATTGGGACATTAGCTGGATCCCATTTTGTCTAAATTGTCCAGGTGGGTAGCAAACCCACCTATTTCTCTTATTTGGTCTGATTATTGTGCCATACCCTTCTAGGTGTCTCTAACCTCACCAATGCAAACATCTAACGTAGGCAAGCAGGTTAAGATATGGAAATGGGCCAAGGATAATCCTGCAGCTTTAATAGAGGTGTTGACAAAGAACCGTTCCATCTTGAGTGACGGTGTAGACACAGCTAATGGGCAACTGGAGGGATGGATAATCGGGCACTTGATCAAATCACACCCACCATTAACTACACGGTCAGATGCACCAAACCCTCGGCGGAATGGTTCAATGAGGAGCTACTTTTGCTAAAAAAGATCTGCAAATGCCTAGAACGCGTTTGGCATAGAAACTTTAACTCTAAGGATCAAGAGAATTATCGTAGAACCCTGAAGGTATACCACAAACAGATCAGGTCTGCACGCTGGCATTTCTACATGGAAAAAATTGAGCAGTCTCAAAACTCCTCCCATTAACTGTTCTCCATTGTAAAATCACTATCTTCTTTGGACCGAGTGTCAGCGTCTACTATTCCCTCCGCAGTCGGGTGTAATTCGAACCCTCAATTTTTCTCTGACAAAGTCTCCACTATTTATACTACTTTTCTGGAGGAAGTCAGAGATGCCCCATGTCTTGAAGCCTGGTTTGAACCATCCACTGATGGGGCAGGACTGTCCACCCTTAACACTATGATGGATCTTCTCCCTCTGTTGACCGAAGTTAAATCAGGATCACCATCCGATCTTGCCTCGCCTGCTATTTTGGAACAAGGGATGAAGGAAATATTGCTTGTGCTTTGTGGTCTACTTAATAACTCAATGGAGCTAGGCAGGTTCCCATGAGCTTGAAACATGCTATTATATTATTATTCGAATCCTAAAAAATCCTCTACTGGACCCTATGAAGCCGGAAAACTTCAGGCCCATCTCTCTGCTGCCCTTTTTTCTAAAGTGGTTGGGAAGCATGTAAATAAACAGCTATCGAGTTTCATTCGGCCAGGGAATGGCTCCATGAGACCCAGTCGGGATTCCAACTGCAGTTCAGCACAGGATCTGCTTTGCTGTTAGCTTCTGAATCCCTCCGGCAGGTCGTGGATGTGGGGAACACTGCTGCACTGATAATGCTGGATATCAGTGTGGCTTTCGATACTGTGTCCCACAGCCTTTTGCTCAAACTGCTATGTAACTACGGTATCAGAACCAATGCCTTGCCATGGCTAGCTTCTTTTCTACAGAATCAGACCTTCCAGGTGTCTCAAAAACCTTTTGGATCTTAGGTTTTTCCACTGAAACAGGGGATGCCACAGGGCTTAGCGCTGAGCCCCACTCTAGTCAACCTTTACATGCGACCCTTAGCTATCATCAAGCGCTACACCTTTAACATTGTGTCGTACGCCGACAATACACAGCTCATTATTACCCTGTCCCTGGATGAAAGAGGCACTGCAGCTCTGTTGAGATCATGTCTGGCAGGAGTGGATGAACCACAGCTGCCTTAAACTAAATGCAGGAAAAACAGAGGTTCTCAATCTAGGGAAGCAACCATCAATCTGGTCTTTTGCCTGGTGGCCAGATGCACTTGGGCCACAACCTGATCCCAAATCGAAAGTTAAGAACATTGGCATTTGGTTTGATGAAAGTCTCACAGTTCAACTGTCAGATCACCAGTTTAGTGGGGAAATGTTTCGGGATTCTGAAAAGCCTGAAAAAGATCCTGACATTTCTACCAGAAGCTGCCAGAAATGCCCAGACTGGATTACTGCAATGTGCTGTATCTGGGGGTCTCACAATGCAGACTACAGAGGGTGCAGAATGCGACTGTGCGTCTGCTGCTTAACCTTCCGAGGCGTTCACTTACAGGTCCAGCTCTTTCCAAATTACTATGGCTGCCACTGGGCAAGACAGTGTCCTTCAAAGCTCTGTGCTATTGTCACAGAATTTTGAATGGAAAAGGGCCTCGGTATCTGCACTCTCTTGTTAAACCCTACCTACCTGGCAGAAGGCTTAGGTCTGCAGGGGCCGTTCTACCCATCACCCCTACTGTGAAAAGAGCTTGCATGGGTGGCTGTTCTTTTAGCTGGCTGGCCTCCAAACAGTGGAATGCCCTGCCTCCCTTACTCAGACAAGAAAGCTCTGAATTGATCTTTCAAAAGAAACTTGAAACTTGGTTATATGGACTGGTTTAAAGTCATTCTGGAACTCGCCTTTTCGGTGTTGTATGAATATGAAATTCTAGCGCTGGCACACTTCCGTTGGAGTAACCAGGCGCTTTATAAATAACTTCATTATTATTATTATTATTACTACCTAATCTTAGAAAAGATCATTTCACTTCAATGTATTCAGAAATATTTATTTGTTCATTCCAGTCTGCTTTCTTTTCCGTTCATATGTCTTAAAAAGCTGGCACGGTTTATAGAATGTGACAAGGCTACAGCGTTCATTAAGGATGTTCACAAATTTCTGGTTGTGAGCTAGCAATTTTACTAAATTAATATGTCACGAAATCAAAGTAAAAATAATATTTTGCAACATTAAACATGAACATGTATTGCAGTTAAGCAAATGATTTTGACATTGGTTATATATCCATAAACTTGGGAATTCAAAATGTGGATGAGAGCATAGTAAGTGAGCTTTGAAATTTCTGCGGATTTTATTTTAAATTATCCAAGGATATGCAAGCAGGCTGTCTGTATTTGAACTATTAATGAATCTATGCTATGAAGATGAAGACACATCGTGAGGGGCCAGTAAAAAATACTTTCTAATTCGTGTGCGAGGCTTTGAATTTATGCGGGGAGCAGATGGCTCTCTTCTGCACTTCTTAACTGACAGGGTTATCACTGTCATTAAAATTTAGGACACTTTAATTACTTTAAAGATTTAAAACCAAAGTTCAAGGTTGTAAGCTCGCTTTGATGTTCGTCTAGTTTTCATAAAATATGCAGGAGGCTCAATGGAAGAAAAAATATCATCCTTGTCACAAATTTTATTTTTACGATTTAATTTTTATGGTGTTTTCAAAGTTAGTGGTAGAAAACTCCTCTAAAGACATTCAATGACCAATGCTAACCTAATGTGCAAACACATATCATAGTGATTTAAATTTTAAAAAATGAGACCTCGAATGATATAATTATTTATCCTTATGGCAAATGGAAAGAAGGTAAACCGTATACGAGCAGGGTTTGAATTCCCAATTTTATTATCTAACTAAATGTTTCTCTGTGCTAAAAGACTATGTGCTAATCGAGTATGTAGATGAGGTGTAATATAAAGGCCACTGCAATAGCACAACATAAATACACCACAACATTACACAAAATAACAGAAAAAAAGGTGGCTGCTACAAAGTTACAACTCCATTTTTACATTTTTAAAGAAGTGCAAAAAGTGAAAGCAGGTTTTCACAATTTAAGAGAAATGTTCCCAAGTCCAGATTTCAAAAGTCAAAAACCAGGACCTTCAACTTACAAGTACTTTGGAATTGTCCCACCTCAGTGTAAACCTCTATACGCACAGGGATCAGAATTCTGAGTTGTATGGTATTCACTGCATCCTGTAATTACCAGATGCGTTAAATATCTCACTCTTCGTTACATTTCTGCAGGTCAAACTTGCCGTAATTTAACAGTGGAAAAATATACAGGGGGATATTCACAAGGAAGTGGCGGAGAGAGGCGTTAGCCTTCTTGGCTTAACGCCTCTCTCCGCCACTTCGGAAAAGCAAGGCTGCACCATATTCACCAGGATATGGTGCAGCCTTGCGTGTCCCCCTGCAATGGCGCCAACGCAGGCACCCTTGCACCAGAGTGCAAGGGTGTCTGCAAGCAGGGAGGTTTGTTAATGTACAGGAAGGTGTCCCTTCCTGCACATAAACAAACCTAAAATGCCAGTTGTAACTTACATGTGTGCTGCTTCATGCAGCACACATGTAAGCTACAAAACGGCATTTAAAAAAGGTTTGTTTATGTACAGGACACCTTCCTGTACATTAACAAACCATGGCATTTTGCTTTTTCCATGTGTGCTGCACAAGGCAGCACACATGGAAAAAGCAAACACGAGGAGAAATTAAGCATTTCTCCTCTTTTCGGCATCTTAAGACCAGGGTTTTCCTGGTCTTAACTTTGGCACTACCTCCTATTTACGCTGCCCTTGTGAATAGGGGGTAGCGTCAAAAACAATGGGTGTTGTGGTGGAACACCCATCGCAACACCCACTGCATGCCCCTTTCACGCTAAACACAGCGCGAAGGGGGCCTTATTCACAAGGCAGCGTTAAGCCACGTTAAGTGGCTTAACGCTGCCTTATGATTAAGGCGAGGCCCCTATCGCCACCACAACGTCACTGAAAGTGACGTTGTGGTGGCGATAGGGGCTTGTGAATATGCCCCACAGTATTTACCATACCATGCAGATTTTGCTGCATTAGATACCAAAATCTATATGTAATTCCCCAAGAACTCAACGAATGTGCTATTTATCACACTCGATAAACAACGAACCACACGGTATTGTTATTTATCAGGTGTGATAAATAGCACCTTTATTCTGACAAACTTGGAATATGGGCCCCGGATATGGGACTACAATTTTGGAGTGACTGTGAGACAATGAGGCCCTCATCACAAGTTTGCAGTTAATTTCAGATATGTCCTGGAACTCCTGTCACCTCATGTATCGGAATTATGAGCATTACGATTAAAATCGCATCCCCCAGATACATTTTAGCAAGTTAAAACAAAATTTATTGAGGGTAAAATGTCTCGCAAATGCTGGAACATGCGTTTTTGGTGCAGTAAGCATCAACTTTTGCATTTTATTTCCTATTATCAGGGAAAAACTGATAATTGGATGGTATTTATTGCACGCAATAAATTCTGACCTAGGGTATTCGAACTTTATCATGTGCGATAAATATCGTACCAATTAGCAGCCAACTTGCAATAAGGCCCTGACTAAATTGTGAGGTTTCACCAGTGTGGAAAATGGATGACAGTGAGGCACTGAGATTTAAATTTGCTACTTTTTTGCAATAACAATATTGAAGTACAGTAACTGTGTCAATGATATTGCTCCAGTTAACTGGTCCTTCACAGGTTCACAAGAACATGGCATACGTCCACCTCTTTAAAACTTGGGACATGGAAACTTTCCTGGACAGGCAGGAGCCTCCAAAGCCTGTTGGAGAACCAAAAACCTGGAACATGGATCTCCAGAAGCAGCCTCAGAAAAAAGGGATGGAAATACTGGGAAAAAAAGTGAAATGGATCCAGAACGCAAAGCCAGATGCACATCACACTCAGACCAAGAAGAGCAACAAAAACTCAGTCATCAGGGCCATGAACCTGCCATCTGACCAGAAGAAAACGCAGGCATCTGAGACAACATTCATGTCATAGGAATCCAAATGAAACAGGCACCCAGGAAACACCTGAACCACAAAACACCCAGGGCATGCACAGACCATTAAGGCAACAAAAACAGTACTAAAGGACCTTTGCAATATCAGGTCCCTGAGCAGCTGCATGCACAAATGTACACACACAATATCAGAGGCTTGCCTTTTGATAATCATGCTGCTCTATTCCTGGGTTGTGGCCGAACTGATCCTCATCTCAATTTACTGAATATTGATGAAGGAGAATGTAATTTTAAATGGTCTTGGTGGGTTGGTAAAAACTATATATGGCAGACCGGTGAGTGAGGTGACAGTCTGAATTTATGCAATCATAGGCCCACGTTTACTAATGCTTTGTGCCGGCTTTGCATTACTTTTGTAACACAAGCCAAATGCAAAGTGTTATGTTGGAATTAACTAGCAAATGCAAAAGAGGATTTGCATTGGATAGTTTCCCACAGTAAAGCAAAGTAGTGCAATGTGCAACTATGCGTTACACTGCCTCAAGGGGGCTATCCATGGATGGTGTGTTGGCGTTCCCATGCAACCACCTATGGGATTGATGCAAATCCTTATCTACAAATACTTGTGGAAAAGGATTTCCACCAAAACAAAATCCTATGCCTACTCAAGAGAGGTGCAACAAGAAGAAATGTTTTTTTTCTCCACGTTTTTTCTACTTTCCATGAGTGCTGCATTTTGGAGCACACATGCAATGCAGGAAAAGGGTTAAAGGATAATTGTTGTACTGGAAGGGTGCCACCGGTAAGTTAGTGAATTGATATTTTTCGAATGAGTCTACAGTGAACCATTGTTGTCTGTTATATTCTATCGCCCCAGGTTCATGATCTAGCAGATTGGGTATACCCATGTTTACTTTATAAGGTTGTTAGTCTCATCATCATAAAGTCTCAAACACTATCGGTCTTACTGTCAGTCAGTGTTAGTCATTCTGAGTCTCACCTTAGCAACTGTCAGCCACTCCTACTAGTCTCAGCCACACCCAGTCTCACCCTCAGGCTCCCAGTTTCACTTTCACAATCTGTCACTTAATCTCAGGTATTTGCAGTCAGTCTCCATCACTGTCTAAGTTGCCTTTTCACTTAGTCTCTGCCACTCTGTCTCTGAATCGCTCAGTCTCTGTCATGCTCCGTTACTGTGTCTTTCAGTTTGTTGCCATCACTGTTAGTCTCAGTCTCTTTGTCATGTTCCGTTTCACTTAGTCTCACCTTCAGCTGTATATCACTCTCAGTCACATTATGCTTTGCATTCCTCCAGCTCTCTCTCTTTCCATTATCTCTCTTCACTTTGCCCCTTCTCTCTTTTTCCATGACCTCCTCCACCTCCTCTCTCTCTACCTCACCCTCCTCCTCTCTCTCTCTGCTCACTCTCCTCTCTCTCGGCTTAAACATTCTGCTCTCTGTCTGCACCTCACCATCCTCTCTTCATCACAAGCCCCTTTTCTGCTTTGAGTCAGCTTACCCTACTCTCCACCTCAACTTCCTCAACTCCTCCTCTTTCACCACCTCAATCTACTTCTCTTTCTCTGCCTACCCCCCAATCCTCTCTCTCTGTGTCTATTGGCCTTCTCTCTCTCTGCACCTCTCCCTTCTCTCTCTCTTCTTCTTGCCCTCCTCTCTCTCTACCTCACCCTTATTTCTCGCCATCTTATCACTCTTTCTCTCTCTCTCTGCCTCAGCCTCCTCTACTCTCTCAATCTCATCCTCCTGCTCTCTGCCTACTAACACCATTCCCCTATTTGCCTCATCTTCCTTCCCCTATCTATTTGCTACACATTCCTCTCTTTTGCCTCACCCTCATACTTTCTCTACACCTCACCATTCTCCCTTCTCTGCCTCACCTTCTTCATCTACCTTCCCATCTCGTCCGTCATCTTTCTCTTCACCACATCCTCACTATGCTCATATCCCTCTCTGCCTCTGCATCCTTCCTGTGTGTCTCACCATCCTCCATGTGCCTAGCCATACTCCTTCTACAGCACTCTCCTCCCCCTTTCCAGCTCCCCCTCACTGTCTCACCCTCCTTCCTTTCAACCTCATCACTTCCATTTTTTTTGTACCTCATTCACAATACTTTTTGCATCTCACCCTTCCACCTTTCTCTCTGCTTCACCATCCTTCCTTTCTTAATGGCTCACCCTCCCTCCTCATTCTCCCTCAAGCTCCCTCTTCTCTCTGCCTAACCTATCTCCTCTCATTCTGCCTCACCCATCTTCTCTCCTCCACATAACCCTCCTCTTTTCCCTGCATATCGCTCTCCTCTCTCTCTCTCACTCTCTCTCTCTCTCCACCTCGTCCTCCTCACTTTGGCTCACCCTCCTCCACTCTCTCTGCCTCAAGCTCATCTGCTAGCTCTCTACGTCACTCTAATCCTCTCCCTCTACATTACACATTCTCCTCCTCGATACCCCTTTCTCTATTTGTGCCTCGCCATCTTCCCTCTGTGCCTCATTGCCATCCCTTTTTGCCTCACCATTCTCCATCTGAACCTCACCATCCTTCCTCTCTCCACCTCCTCATCCTCTCTCTATGTCTCCCATTTCTCCTTCTCTTCCCCACACTCTACTCTTCTCTCTCCAACTCACCTTCCTCTTTTCCCTCAATCTAACCCCCTCATCTGTTTGTCCTACCCTCTTTCTCTCAGCTGACTCTCGTCCTCTCTCCTCGTCATCCTCCTTTCTTTGCCTCACTTTTCCCTCTCTTTCTCAGCCCACCCTCCTCTGCTATCTGTCTCACCCTCCTCTTCTCTATTTCCCTCATCCGACCTTTCTCTCTCCAACTAACCCTTCCCTCTCTTTGGCTCGTCCTCCTCCTCTCTCTAACTCACCCTTGACTATCTCTCCATGTTTTGCTTCTTTTCTCTCTCTCTGTATTGCTCTTCTTCTCTCCCTGCCACCCTCCTATACTATTGTTGCCTCACCTTCTTTCTCTCTCAGCCTTACCTCCTTTCTCCACCTCAGCCTCCTCCTCTCTCCAGTTCACTCTCTTCCTTTGCTTCACCCTCCTCCTCTCCCTCCCCATCCTGCTTTAATTTTCCATGCACCCCTTCTCCTCTCCTTCTCTGCCTCACCACCCTACCTCTGCAGCACCCATCTCTCTCTCCACATTCCCTCTTCCCTCTCGGTGTCATCATCCTCTGTTTCTGCCTCACCAGCCTCCCTTTCTTCATCAAACCCTATTCCCATTTTGTCTTACCCTCCTCTCCCTCTACCTAACCTTCCTCTGCCCCTCATTATCTCTCTCCTCCTGTCTCTCCACCTCATCTTCCTTTACCCAGAACACCCTTCTCCCTTTCCTCACTGTTCTCCACTCGCTTTCTGTCGGGCCTTCCTACCTCTCTGAATCACTACCCTCCCTCAGTACCTTAGCATGCTCCTTCTGCGCATCATCAATCTCACTACCTACTCACTCAAGTTCTCTCTCTCTCTCCTCTTCACCTTCCACTTTTTTCTCTGTCTGCCATATTCTCCTCCACTCTCCTTGCCTCACCATTTTCCTTTCTGTTGGCATAATCCACATCTCCCTGCCTCACCGTCCTCCTCTCCCTCTGCATAATCCTCTAAGGCTCTATCTCCACTCATTCACCTCCACTTTCTCTCTGTTCACCCTCCTCCTCTCAACAACGCTTGATCCTCAGTGCCTTGCCTGCCTCCTCTCAGTCCATCTCACTGGACTCCTCTAATTCCACCTCACCCTCCTCTTCGCATTGGCCACTGCCTCTCCCTCCTTTTGGACCTCCGACCCTGCCCTACATTCCTCCTCTCTGTCTTCCTTGCTTTCTTCCACTCTCTCAAACTCACCTGCTTCCCCTCTCTCAGCCTTGTTTGAATCCTCTCTCTACCCTGCCTGCCACATCTCTGCCCCTTGCCATACTCTTCTCTCTCTTCCTAATCCTCCTCCTCTCGCCACCTCATCCTCCACCTCTATCGGCTTCACCCTTTTCCTCTTTCTCTGCTTCCACCTCTCCATCTCACTCTCTTTCTCTCACTTTTTACCATGCCATCTTCTCTTCACCATCCCCTTTTGGACCTCGCCACTCTTCCTCTAGGCTTTGTCATCCTCCCTCTGTGCCCGTCCATCCTCACTCTACAGCACATTTTTCCCTTTCACCCTTCTTCCTCTCTGCTTCACTTTTTGTCTTCTCCACCTTCACTCACCTCCTCTCACAATGCCTCACCTTTCTTCTCCTTCTCCACCTGGTTCATCTTGCTCTCTACCTTCTACTACTCCTCTCACTCTCTGCTTCACCCTCCTCCTCTCTCCACTTCACTGTCCAACTCTCTTTTCGCCTCAACCAGTCCCTCTTTCTTCCCCATGTCAGCCACCTCTATGGCCACCTTACATGCCTCTATTGTCTCCTCCTCTCCCTCTCTCTCCACTTCTATCTCCATCTTATCCTCCTCATCTTCCTCCTCTTTGCCCTCTTTTCTCTCTTCCTTTCCCTCCTCTCTCATCTGTTTCCTCTTCCTGTCTCTTCCTCCTCCTCTCTGCCTCTCTCCTTCAACCTTTGTATCTCACCATCTTCTTCTCCTTAATGTCTTTTTATCCTCCCTCAGTGTACCCATCCAGTGGCGTCATGAGGTCCCTGCTCCAGAAGCTTAAGCGGGGGCTGGGAAGCTCCTGCTGAGCCCCCCAGGCTTGTGACAGGCAGAATCGCGCAACTCTATCGGTGGTAGATAGCCCAGTTTGGATTGCACCTCCCAGTGACTGAAGCCAGTGCCGGCGTTAGGGTGGTATGACCAGTGCCACTGCACCGGGCACCAAGGTGAGGAAGCGCCATTCGCCCTGTGATATAAGCTGGTAGCATTCTCATTGCCCTAAAGCCTTTGCTATGAGTACCATTTGTAGTGAGCCATCCGGCTACTATAATACTTTGCTACACGCTAGCTACAGCCTCGGGGCTGGGCTCAGTCCGGAGGTAATAAATAAAGGTGCAACCAGTGCTCGAGGTTGATTGCACGTAACCCAGAAGTGTGTCTGGTGTTTTGTATTTGACGCCGGCTAGATAGGCCCCAATCCGCAAGTACGCCCATATACCCAAGGGCACTTTGCATTGGCGATGAGTCAGAGCGAACCTACCCCGTGTGCTGCCCTGCGGCATCGGCAATATGGTACCCATAGAAGAGTTACGCACTCACCGCCGCGGGTCATGGATTCGTTCTGGGGAGCAGCTCTATGGCTGGAGAGAGGCTGACTGCGCATCTCAGCACAGCGACGTGCGTGGTGAAGGCGACCTACTCTAAGCGGCGCTCAGCCGCATCTGCACATGTGGGCCGTGACTGGTGGGAGGCCGGAGCTGAGACAGCCCAGCTGATCACAGGTGAGGTGGCCGGTGAGGGAGCCCGTGGCTCACTGCCACCGCTGATTCCTGTACATGCCGCGTGGGCAAGGGTGCACACCAGCAAAGGGACCGGCTGTGCGAGGCCTATGGGAAGAGGAGAGGCGAGCCCCGAGCAGGCGAGAGTAACTGCCGTAAAGGGGCCTGTGCCTGCCAATGATCCAGCGCGACTAATATAATTTCTTTTCCTTTAGATATGGCATCCAGGTTGAAAAACACTCTTTAACCACAATACCAATATGACGTTGGGGCCCATGACACCGCATAAAACATTCACTCACTCAAATATTCCCTGGATCCCATTCACCTTCACTTGGGAGAAGAAATTAATGACTGCTGGAAGAAAACGGAATACCTTTTTAAAGTCGACAAGATAATTTCTCAAACCTCATACACATTTAGATTAAATCCTGTCGATTTCTAAAACATCAAGGTATTCCGCTCATTGGTCGATGGACCAACTAGTAGGAATCAGTTGATGGTGATTAAGACCAGCTCAATCACTTTAAATCTTATTAAACATTTGCATTTATTATTGAGCTAAAGAACCACAGACTCGTAATTTTAATTATAATAAAGTTTATCTAAATTTAAAAGCATGAATAAAATTCAATTTTATTAATCAGTTCAATACATTTATTATCATTATAAAGAGTAAATTTAAATTGCAATGCATACCCTTTTGGATGAAAAATAAAGTTCGTCACAGCAGTTAAAATGCAGATCACAGCATGGAACTCCCAAAACTGACTGTCTGTCCCGCTAAAACAGGCATCCTCATCGGGTCACCCATACAGGTTTCCCGCAATCATTCCCGTTCTTTCCCAGTCAGATTTTAAAGTAAAAGATTAATTATTTTAAATAATGGCCTACGGAAAAAATAGCAGCAGCTCTTCAGCGTCCTGTGCTAAAAATTATATATGGAAAAAGCGCGCCTCCTACTTAAGTGTAGGTCCTCTTATACCCTATTACTAGCTTACTAAACAGAAATGTTTCAAACTTTGGGGGCGAGATTCACGCTAATTGGTCCATTGGAGGGGTGGCAAACATCTCCTCATTGCCCTCCTTGCTCAAACCAGTTCCATTAAATGTTCATAATGTTGTCCTTTCGCACGATTTCAGGACATTACCAATCCGATTGACAGCTCCGCTTATGTATCTTCTTTTGTTGCTTTATTTTAAACAGTTCATTGTTAATTCACAGCTGCTTTTGTGGTTCTCACCCATTTTTGCTGAATGCCTCTTGGCACACGCCTTGACGAAAGGTCATGCCGACCTTGATCCCCTCTTCATTCTGGGCTCTATTAAGCAAACACGTGGTATATTTCTACAGCTTTTCTTTCGCTTGGAAGCCATCTTGCGCTTGCGCACTAGGTTCATCTATCTCGGCAGCCATTTTTACAGCGCGGCCTAGCAGGCCCGAGCGAACTATTATGAAAACAAACACAATAGTAGTTAAGAATAGAGAAAATAAGCCTTTTCGTCTCCCACCCGTCACTCTACGTACCCCAATTAGGTGTTACCTAGCAAAAGCGACATATAAAGCTGGTTTTACTTACCATCCGTATTTATTTTGCCACAATACTATTCACTACTTAGCACAAATCATGCAAAATTACTCTAATTAGTACACAAACTATTTTATTTACTATTACTTCACTTTTACAATCGTAAGTAGGTTAGTTTGCACATAATTGCAAGTTTAGTAAAAATAAAAATATAAGAAAACGTAAAATGTTGATTAATTTTCAAATCAATTAATGACGTTAGAATTATTAATATTAGGGAGTTCAACATTTTCTTAGTTACCTTGCTCCATCAACTCCCCCCTTTGGTGATTTTTAATATCACCACAAAAACCCATGTCACACAATTTTTCAGATAGCACTGTTTCTTGTCCATTTGCTTCTTGTTAGTTTTCACACATCTGTATCTCTTTCATTTTGTCTTTTGTTCTCTCATATATGCTTTCTTTCAATTCTTCCAGTTCTATTTCACCTATTTCTCGTTCTCTTTCTTTATTTATCTTATTTTCTCTTTTATTTTGTTTTGTCTTTTTCTCCTCTTGATACATATAATAACAAATTTCACAAATAGTACTACTAAGATTACTATTGTTGCTGATATCAAAACTTTCCCTACAATGGAACTACCTATTTCAGTAAACCATTTTGGTATTGAGGAAAAACTCTTACCAAGTTTCTCCCAGGCATTTTCAACCTCCAGTGGAACAAGTTCTTTGTGCAAATTTGTAATATTCTTTATATACTTTTGTATATTTTCACTTTTATCTGGAATGTAAGTGCACCAATGTTGGACTTTCAGCATTCCACAGACTCCTCCCTCTTTTGCCAAAAGAATGTCAAGGGCAAGTCGATTTTGCATCACCATAGCTCTCATGGCAACCATTTTGGTATTTACCATCAAGAACCCTCCAGCAGTATTCGTTGATAAACGATCTACTACTGTGGACAATTTCCGAATTTTAAATGCATTCAAAGATATTCCCACTGCTGGTATCATTGCTCCAAAAATGTCACCCACTATTTCTGAAAAACTTTCCCTTTTTCTACGTGTAAATGTTTCACCCATTTCGTGTGTTCCTTCTTCTTCTCTTTCTACATGAAAAATCTTGGGAAAGACCAGGCCTAAGTAACATGACCCATACCAATGGTCCGGCAACCTGTAATAAGCTCTTTTTCCACAAATATAATAGATCCCTGGAAATATTGGATCTTTTCCCCCTTTGAATTCCCATCCTCCTAAAATTTCATAATTATCTCGGCAGTCACTGGAACCCACGAAATAGTTGTCATATCTAGTTCTATTTCTACTAATGCATAACTTTCCCTGTTGAGGCCAATCTAAGGTCATAGCTGCATTTGTCTTTTTCTTATCACTACTTTCTCCTTCAAATGCCCATAGGGGGGGTTTTGTCTCTTCTTCTATTACTTTTCTTTGAAATTTGACTCTTCTACTTTCTACCATCTCTAAAAATACCTTTTCTTCCTTCTTTAACTCACAGGTAAGGTTGTATTTTACTATATCATCTAATATCAAAGCTTTATTTTCTAAGAAAAATTCACCACATATCCTCGCTTCTTTTACTTTATTCAATTCAGTAATTATGGGAATCTTTGCAAAAACCTTATCTATGTCAGTATAATAATATTCTAATCTACCTGTTCTATAAAACAAACTAGCTAAAACACTACATGTTATTCCATACGTCAAAGGAAGGTGATGATAAGTCACACCTTCTGAAACAGACGCAGGTAATTGCATACAAACATAACAATCTCTCACGTTCATTGTTTCTACATATTCATATAATAACTTTGTGAAGACATTCTTTGAAAAATCGGTTATCGATCTATCTTTATGTAACTCTGCACTATCTATTAATGTTGCTGTGTTCTGTATATTAGCTTTCTTATCTTTCTTTGTGTTGTTCCCTAAAATAGATGTTTCTTCTACAGCTAATCTAATTGGAATAGTGATTGCTAAAATAAGCCATACGAACATCAATAAACCTGTACAAAAGAAACACATCTTACACCATCTTCGTAAAAACTCACATCTACATCTTCTATTCTCTAGGTCTACATCTTGTTCTATCACCTAAATATTTATATATATATAATGTGTCACCACACCTCAGAATGACGTTTTAGCCACTCAACTTTCTCACTTTGTCTCGTTTGGTACTCTCTTTAGTTCTTTTCAGAACTCTTTCTTGTCTTATTCGGTTTTTAGTGTCCAGTCCGGCAAAACTTCTTTTTAAAATCTTCAAACTTATTGCACTTCACTTTCACCCATTTGTTTGCAGCTTTGTTCTGGGTTCTCGTGAGTGATTTCTTCTTCCTTGATATCAGTTAGTGCGATGTATAGCCACTCAGGTGACTTATATTTCAAGTTTGCCTTCTTTACTCTTTTCGTTTTCTGCAATTGTTTTCCACTTTGTTTTTCTTGTTCCTTTTGACTTGTTATCTCATTTATTTGTTCTGCATTATCTCTGTTTATGTTTATGATTTTGTATCTCAGTCTTTTAACTTCGTGGGGCCAATTATCTCCTTTTCTCTGCCTTTTTGGTTCACTTTCTTTTTCTTCTCGTTCAGCTCTCCAAGTTCTTTTTCTTGGCCCTAGTCTCTGTTTTCTTTCTTCTTCACTTTCTTCTGATTCTGTTTCAGACCTTACTTCATTACCTCTTATCTTGAACTTTATGATTTCTCCTTCTTTTTCTACTTCTGATTCATCCTGTGTCTTTTCTGTTAGATCACTTGTTTCTATCCCTCCTCGAGCTTCTTCCGATTTCTCGTTAATCTCTGTGTCTGTTTCTATATTTCCCTGTTCTTGTGTTTGTTGGTCTGTCCCTATTGCTCCTCGGGGTTCTTCCGAAATTTCTATCTCTCTATTTGAATCTATCCCTCCCTTATTTAATCTGACAATCTTTGAAGGATTTTTACCATAACTTGTGCTTGGCAGTTCACTGTCACTGTCTCTTGGTTCAGTTTCTTCGTTTATGATGTCAATGTTCCATTTATTCTTTAGTTTTTCCTCACCATCTGATTGATCTGTATCAGAAGCTGAACTTGTGTCTGATATTTCCAGATGTCAACTTACAGGTCGATCTTCAAGTTCTGGAACTTTTGCTATTTCAATTTCTTCTCCTGTTGTTAAACTTGTACCTGGGTTTTCCAGATGTCGACTTACAGGTCGATCTTCAAGTTCTGGAACTTTTGCTATTTCAATTTCTTCTCCTGTTGTTAAACTTGTACCTGGGTTTTCCAGATGTCGACTTACAGGTCGATCTTCAAGTTCTGGAACTTTTGCTATTTCAATTTCTTCTCCTGTTGTTAAACTTGTACCTGGGTTTTCCAGATGTCGACTTACAGGTCGATCTTCAAGTTCTGGAACCTTGTTTGTTTCTTCCTCTGCATCGGATGCTGAACTGGTGTCAGCTATCTCCAGATGTCGACTTACAGGTCAAGCTTCAGGATCTGGAACTCTGATAGTATGGCTGGCATGTACCCAGTTTTTCACTCCTGCACACTTGACTGCAGTTGTTGTCACCAGGATCACTTGTCGTGGTTGGTCCCAGCGAGGAACCAAACAGTTTCTTCTTCTGTGGACTTTTATGCAGACCCAATCTCCTGGATTCAAATCATATGCTGGTTTTCTCTCAAGAGTGGTCGCATCCAGTCCAACCTGATGAAACACAGAATGTACCACATCAGCTAATCCTTTGCAATAATCCAACACAAGATCATCAGTTATATTTGACAGTTATTGTTGACAGGTACATGTGCGTGTCTCATTGCTCATCCCATGATTATCTCGTGGGGACTCAAACCTGTCTTTCTATCAGGTATGCTTCTGATAGTCATGAGTACCAGTGGTAGGGCATCTGGCCATTTGAGTCCTGTGGCTTGACACATTTTCCCTAACCTATTCTTTATTGTTCCATTCACTTGTTCTACCACTCCAGAAGCCTCTGGTCTGTATGCACAGTGTAATTTCTGTTGAATGCCAAGAGCTTCACATATCAGTTGAATCAGTTCGTTTTGAAAATGTGTTCCTCTATCTGTTTCAATCGTTACTGGAAAACCATACCTTGGAATGAATTCTCTTAGCAAAAGTTTAGCTACTGTGATCCCATCATTCCTTCTGGTCGGGTAAGCCTCCACCCAACGGGAAAACAAACAAACGACCACAAGAACATACCTCAGTCTATTGCTTGGGGGCATTTCTATAAAATCCAGTTGCATTCTTGTGAAAGGACCTCCCTCCCGTCCTATCGTTCCTAGACTCACCACTGTCTTCCTTCCGGGATTTATTTGTTGGCAGATAAGACATCTTTGACAAAGACTTTCAGCTATGGCTCTGAATTTTGGGTTATACCAAGTTTGTTTAAAAAGTCGGATCATCGCATCCCTTCCAATATGAGCTTGTCCATGGTACATCCGTGCCATGTCAGAAATCATGCTATCAGGCATAACTGGTCTTTCATCTCTATAAACCCAAACATCATCTTCCTCCCTTTTCCTGCATCCTGCTTTTATCCAGCTATCTTTTTCTTCATCATCTGCTGCTTCCTGTAATTGTCTCACTTCAGCCCATGTTTCGACAGGGTTAGTAAAAAAGCAAAGGACATGAAACATGCTCTCTTTCTCTCCTTCTGTTCAGAGAGACTACATGTTTAGCGCAATACTGAGCTATCTCGTCGGCATACTTATTGCCCACTGTTATGTAGTCTTCCCCATTTTTGTGCGCATTGCACTTGACCACCGCAATCTGTTTAGGCAGCTGTATCGCCTCAAGTAATTTCTTCACAAACTCACCATTCCGAATTGGAGTTCCTGCAGACGTCAAGAAACCTCTTTGGGACCAGATCTGCCCAAAATCATGAACCACTCCGAAGCCATACTGGCTATCTGTGATCACTGTGATTCGGACATTCTTTCCCAGTTTGCATGCCTGAATCAGAGCAATTAGTTCAGCCACTTGGGCGGAACGTATCCCTCTCAAACAAGATGCTTCCATTATTTCAGCTACCGTACATACAGCATACGCCGCACTCAAAACTCCTTCACTCGTTCTCAAACATGAGCCATCTACAAACATCACATAATCTGATTCTTTCAAAGGTTCTTCTCGAATATCAGGTCTTGGTTTTGTACAATATTCAAGCACATTCAAGCAATCATGGTCAACTTCATCTTTGTCTATCACACTCTCTTCATCCGGTAGTGATGTCGAAGGATTCACGCTTGTGCATCTGTCAATGGTTACATTGTCTGCACTTAAAATCACTTTTTCATACCTAGTCAGCCGACTATGTGTCATGTATTGAGTTTTGGTCCTTGTTAAGAGAATTTCAACTGAATGTGGAACATACACTCTCAGTGGGTATCCCATCACGATACCTTCACTTTGCTCCAGACTCACACAAGTTGCAGCTACTGCTTTCAGACATCCAGGCAATGCTTTTGCTACCGGGTCTAAAACAGCTGAGAAATATGCAATAGGTCTTTTCATATTCCCATGTCTTTGCACTAGAACTGAAAGTGCGCACCCATCTCTCTCACTACAATACAGCTCAAAACCTTTTTCGTAGTCAGGCATTCCCAGTGCCGGTGCTTCACACAGTCTCGCTTTTAGTTCTCTGAATGCTCTCATTTCTTCATCATTCAATTCAAACGGATCTTTAACATCCTTTTTTGTCAACCGCTGTAATGGTTTTGCAATTAGTGAAAATCCACTTATCCATTGTCGGCAATATCCAACCATTCCCAGGAACATTCTTACCTCTCTTTGTGTCATTGGAGCTCTCATTCCTCGAATAATTTGTATTCTCTCGGTTGTTACCTTTCTTACTCCTTTTTCAATTCTATGACCTAGGTATTGAACTTCCTGTTGACAAAACTGTAATTTTGATGGGGACACCTTATGTCCTCCTCCTGCTAGATGGTTCAACAAAGCAATTGTGTCAGTAACACATGCTTCTCTGGTTTTTGATGCCACCAACAGGTCATCAATATATTGAACCATCACTGATTTTTCGGGCATTTTTAAATCTTCCAACGATTTCTTTAAGATCTGATTAAAGATCGAAGGGCTTTCTGTATACCCCTGAGGAATTCGGCACCATGCCAAAATACGCTCTCCAAACCTAAATGCAAATAATGGCTGGCTATCTGGATGTAACGGGATAGAGAAAAATGCATGGCACAAGTCAATGACAGTGTACCATTCTGCTTCACGTGGAATCTGATACAGTATTACGGCAGGGTTTGGTACAATTGGACAACAAGGAACAACAATTTTATTAACCTTTCTTAAATCTTGCACTATTCTATATGTTCCATTTGGCTTTTTCAGTCCCATTATAGGCGAATTACATGGACTGCTCATTATTTCTTTTAAAATTCTTTGTTCAATCATTTTATTTATTACGGGAGTTATTCCTTCTATGATTTCTGGCGTCAATTTATATTGTGGAGTATTTGGGTAGTTCGTTCCTTCTCTAACAGAAATTTTAACTGGGTCTACTCCTCTCATTAACCCAATATCTTCACCTGTAAAATCCCACACCTCCTGTCTCACTGTTTCTTTTAACTCAGTTGGGATTTTCTCTACATCAAACATAGGAAACAAGTCATTCACCCCAGACTCTATATCTGCCATTGTCATTTTATATAGCACATCTTCATCTGGTGTCTGGAATGCAATCCCATCCGGAGTACAATAGATGGTGCAATTCATTTTACAAATCAGATCGCGTCCAAGCAAATTTACAGGACTGCAATCACACACTACAAATCGGTGCATTTCTCTGAACGCTCCAACTTTTACCTCTACTAATTTGGTAAGAGGTGCCTTAATTTGCTGGTTTGAGAAACCCACGACTTGGATATTTTCACCTGAGAGAGGAAGGTTTGGAATTTCCACTGATCTAACAGTAGAACGGGTAGCTCCAGTGTCCACAAGGAATGTTACATTTGCACCATTCACTTCTCCATCCACAAATGGACCTGCCTGATCTACCTCTAGAGTTGCGCCAAGCACGCACTCTTCCTCCTCTCCTAGGCACCGTCATAAACTTTCATCCGACTCATTCCCATCCTGTCGTAACCAATACTGCGATATCGCAGCTGCGCACGGCAATTGTGTTACCTGCTCTCCTCCGTAGAATCCTGTCTCTGCACTGTATCTCTGTGGATTTACACTCTTGGGAAGTGGTGGTTGTGGCACCTGACTCTGCTGAGTAACTACCTGCGGTTGCTGCAGCTGTTGGTAACTCACCTCACTCTGCACCTGTGGATTTAATGATTGATTTTCTGCATTAGCTTTTGCTGGGAATTTACACTCGTTTCTCCAATGCCCTAACTTTCCGCAGTTGTGGCATGGCCACTTCTTCTTTGCTTCTTCTATACTCATTTGGCCTTTGCCTTTACCTATGTTCGGTTTAGATTTAGTTTGTCCTGTCTCATTAGCCTGATTATTCAGTTGAGCTTCTTATTTTTCTGCAACTTTTACTTGTGCCCACATTGCTTTCTCTTTTAATTTACGTTGTCTACACTCAATGTCATCACTACAATACTTAGCACACCTCAACACTTCGTCAACCGTACTATTTTGCCAGCAAATCATATGCTGTTTAATCATTTCACTTATTTCTGGTTTCAGTCCATAAATGAATCTATATACAAAATGACTCATGTCCTTCTCATTCAGGGTCTCATAACCACTATACTGTTTGAAAACCAATAGTAGCCTCTCATAGTAGGCATGTACAGATTCCTTACTCTCCTGCGTAGTTCTGTCAATTTTTACCCAATCAGTTTCTTTGGGTGGAATTTTGTTTTTCAAAAAGGTAATAACTTGGTTATATTTTCTCATGACCTCTGGTCCTGGCGCTCCTGTTTTTGCATCTCTGGGGTATTCTACAGTTGGCCAATCTATGGTAATTTTACATTCTGTCCATAAGTCTGCTGGTACCACAATGTCAAATAATCCATCCAAATCTACCCACAACACCTTCAAAACTTTGACAAACCTTTCCACTTGTCTGTACCATTCTACAGGTTTCTCTCTCTATTTTGGAAAGTCATTTGTGAATGACAATATGTCTTGTCTGGACCAGGGGACGTGTACATAACTACCTCCTGGAGTTTCTCTCATTGGATATTCCCTTACAACCGATTCCTTGTCTGTCACCGCAAAGGCTAAAGACGCTTTGTCAGTTGTTTTCTCATTCCTTTTAGTCCACCTGCTTCTCCATCTGTCCACATCACCCCATTTTCTCAGTAAAACAATCAGTTCTTTTGTCTGGGTTAACCGTCCTGAGGTGTTCAGATTTTCTATGTCTTTCTCGCAAAAATCTACCCTATACGGTTTCTGCAAACTCCTGACTTTTACAAATTCTACTCCTAGTTCATTCGCTGTCTCTTCCAATTTGTCATGTAAATTCCTAGCTCTCCAAGTAATGCTCTTACACAAGAACATTATCTCGTCGTCCTGATATGTCTTCAGTTTTTCTGTACCGATGGTCCCTAAAATTAACTCTTCCATATCTATTTTTAACCTAATTACATCTAATGGTTTTGGTTCTATCTCTTTCTTTTGCAAGTTTCTCATCCACTCATTTAATTCGTCTGGAGTTGGACCTACAGGTGTACTATTTATTTCTATCCAATTTCTATTCCTTTCTGGTGTTTCGGATGCAGACTCAGTTCCCATAGGAATTCTCCTTATTTCACTTTCATTCACTGTCAAGTTTGTAGGTGGGCTCGGTCTATACGAACTGACCAAATTTCTTGCCCCCTCAGTTTCTAGCTCCATCCCTTCTCTCATTCTTTGCAAATTTGAGTTCATGGGGATAACTAAGGAATGTTCATCTATTTTCTGATTCTCAAAAACTGGTATTACTGGTCCTATTGTCACTGGTACAGTTACAGCTTCCATGTTCATTGTTAACTCTCTTATTTTCTCAGTCAATTCTTTTGTAGTTTTTGCTAACTCTGCTGCATTGTCACTGTCACATTTTTCACTTTGTGGGGTTTTTAACTGTTCATTTGACCTATTTATCTCATATCTACGTTCTGGACTTTTATTCCTCCCAGTTTCCATTGGCGGTGCATTGGGTGTCACCACCGCTGAATTCTGTTGATATGGAGGAGGGTTTCTGTTTAAAATATCTTCCAGCAACTCATCCTCTGTTTTGCTACCTCCATACCCGTACCTTTCTGTGACTGTATGTTTCTTTTTCTCTGTACACTTCTTTCTTGTACCCTCCTCCACTGTAAAAGCTGGAAACAACCCTTCTGTCATATTAGCATATCTCCAACGCTTCATTCTGTCCTCATGATTCACTCCCCACAACCTTCCAGGAACAAAACCATGATTCTTTGCACCTCTGTATCTTTCTCGTTCATACATCTCATCTTCCCATTCACCTAATGTTTCAAATTGAGTCGTTTAGGTTTAGGCTCAAGCTTCGTCATCTTTTCTCTCAAATTTCGAAGTACTGCCACATTAAATGAACCATTTTCTGGAAAAGCCAATACTCCATCATTCCGGGTATATCTCGTCCAATTTTCCAACCAAATACAGGTATGATAACCGTATTTCAGCATCATATGTGAAGCTGGTGTTTTCGGCGGAGGAATTACTTGTCCCTCTCTAGTCACTACCTTTTTGTCTTTCTTGAAGAAGTTCTTAATTTTCGCCATCCACAACGTTTTCTCTCTACCATACTCATAATAAGCCATATTTCACGATTTATTTCCCTTCTGCAAACTCGTAACTCAATTCTGTTCTCTATGTGCTATTCGGACCTATCCCAGCGCGTCTCACACCAACGCACCAACCCGAAGCTTCTACGTCATTGCTTTTCCAACCTATCCCAGCGCGTCTCACACCAACGCACCAATCAGGGCGTCTTCCGTATTCCCAGTGCACTAGCCAATCCCAGCGCGGCCTTTTGTCGTCGTCAGTTCTGCTCCTGACCCCTCCTTTACAAAATTTATCTGCAATTTGTTCAACTGTTCTTGGTTAGTTACGACATTAAAAACACATTTCCATTGTCTGTTTTCGCTAAACAAAGTGATAGTTTACTCTATTTTGCAAGAATACAGTTTTATTCGATAAGTGTAGCACTTCCCTCTACCTTATCCTTCTTTCAAGCAAGGGGTAAACCCGTTTCTCTGGGGATAAAACACATGTGGAGACTACACTGCTCCTGAGAATTAAGGCCAGAGTTTCACAAGAAAACCAGTTGCTATTTCACTCATACGCGTTTCATACAGAAAATGTCCCTATCATAACACAACCTGTGTTATCACCAATTTGAAAACCAGACAATGCACTATTCCGTGTGACTTCTCTTGCCACACGTGTCCACTTCCTACTTCCCGGAAGCTTCAAAATTTCCGATTTACATATAACATAATATACTTCGACATAAATGTGTGTTAAACATGAAATAATCAATAATCAATAATCACCAAACTAATCTATAGTAACCATAACTCTGCTACCAAGAAATCTGATCCAGCGCGACTAATATAATTAATTTTCCTTTAAATATGGCATCCAGGTTGAAAAACACTCTTTAACCACAATACCAATATGACGGTGGGGCCCATAACACTGCATAAAACATTCACTCACTCAAATATTCCCTGGATCCCATTCACCTTCACTTGGGAGAAGAAATTAATGACTGCTGGAAGAAAACGGGATACCTTTTTAAAGTCGACAAGATAATTTCTCAAACCTCATACACATTTAGATTAAATCCTGTCGATTTCTAAAACATCAAGGTATTCCGCTCATTGGTCGATGGACCAACTAGTAGGAATCAGTTGATGGTGATTAAGACCAGCTCAATCACTTTAAATCTTATTAAACATTTACATTTATTATTGAGCTAAAGAACCACAGACTCGTAATTTTAATTATAATAAAGTTTATCTAAATTTAAAAGCATGAATAAAATTCAATTTTATTAATCAGTTCAATACATTTATTATCATTATAAAGAGTAAATTTAAATTGCAATGCATACCCTTTTGGATGAAAAATAAAGTTCGTCACAGCAGTTAAAATGCAGATCACAGCATGGAACTCCCAAAACTGACTGTCTGTCCCGCTAAAACAGGCCTCCTCATCGGGTCACCCATACAGGTTTCCCGCAATCATTCCCGTTCTTTCCCAGTCAGATTTTAAAGTAAAAGATTAATTATTTTAAATAATGGCCTATGGAAAAAATAGCAGCAACTCTTCAGCATCAGCGTCCTGTGCTCAAAAATTATATATGGAAAAAGCGCGCCTCCTACTTAAGTGTAGGTCCTCTTATACCCTATTACTAGCTTACTAAGCAGAAATGTTTCAAACTTTGGGGGCGAGATTCACGCTAATTGGTCCATTGGAGGGGTGGCAAACATCTCCTCATTGCCCTCCTTGCTCAAACCAGTTCCATTAAATGTTCATAATTTTGTCCTTTCGCACGGTTTCAGGACATTACCAATCCGATTGACAGCTCCGCTTATGTATCTTCTTTTGTTGCTTTATTTTAAACAGTTCATTGTTAATTCACAGCTGCTTTTCTGGTTCTCACACATTTTTGCTGAATGCCTCTTGGCACACGCCTTGACGATAGGTCATGCCGACCTTGATCCCCTCTTCATTCTGGGCTCTATTAAGCAAACACGTGGTATATTTCTACAGCTTTTCTTTCGCTTGGAAGCCATCTTGCGCTTGCGCACCAGGTTCATCTATCTCGGCAGCCATTTTTACAGCGCGGCCTAGCAGGCCCGAGCGAACTATTATGAAAACAAACACAATAGTAGTTAAGAATAGAGAAAATAAGCCTTTTCGTCTCCCACCCGTCATTCTACGTACCCCAATTAGGTGTTACCTAGCAAAAGCGACATATAAAGCTGGTTTTACTTACCATCCGTATTTATTTTGCCACAATACTATTCACTACTTAGAACAAATCATGCAAAATTACTCTAATTAGTACACAAACTATTTTATTTACTATTATTTCACTTTTAGAATCATAAGTAGGTTAGTTTGCACATAATTGCAAGTTTAGTAAAAATAAAAATATAAGAAAACGTAAAATGTTGATTAATTTTCAAATCAATTAATGACGTTAGTAATTAATTATTAATATTAGGGAGTTCAAAATTTTCTCACTTACCTTGCTCCATCACCAATGAGGAGAGGCTCCCCTAGTGGTGTCAAGTGGCACTGCAATGTCCTCAGAAGTGGGTGAGAGGACATCCTAATAAAGAAAAAAAAAGAGAATCTCACAGCTAAGCAGCAGGAATAGGAGGGGCACGAGTCCCCAAAGGGTCGTTATTCCAGGTGCTCCACTAAATGAGCACTTACCCTGATGACATCGGGAGCAGCATTTCTAACAAAGGTGTAGTCCTGCCCAAGAGATCACCGAAGTTCTGGTTGAACTGTAAGGCTCCTCTGCAGGAGAGTGTGGGGAGGTGGCACGGTAGCAGAATTGTGGTCCTAAGCAATCGATAGGGCAAGGGCCTGCAAGGTGGAGCAGGCCAAAGCTGCTGCGTGGATCCATGGAGGAGGGAGACACCATGTCAGTACAAGTCCCAGAGGAGGCAGAGGGGGCAACAGAACACTGCTCACATTCTACACTGGTAGCACTACCCCCATTCAGTCAGCTGGCAGACCCGGCCACGGCAGCACCAAGATGGGGGAAGTGGATTGGAAGCTAGAAAATGACTTCCTCTCCGCCTGTGAGACTGATGGTGCTGTTAAGAGGTCAACAATGTTGCACATAGGAGGAGATGAACAGTATGAACTTTTTCAGGACTTGCCCAACACAGGTGAAGTGCGTGACTATGAAGCGGAAGTAAGAGCCCTCAAATGGCATTGTAACCCCCAGTTAAATCCTGATTACAAACATTTCAAATTATGACAAGCACGGCAGCAAGAAGGAGAGACCGTCGACATGTTCTTTGCAAGGTTACACAAATTGGCAAGCTCTTGTACGGGCATTGAGAAACAGTTTGAAATCAGGGCACAGTTGATCCAGGGATGTAGGTCGACAGAGCTGCAGAAACTCATCCAACTACAACCTGGCATCACGTTGGATGACATACTAATACTGGGCAGATCACACGAGCTAGGTTTTGCACAAGCCAGAGAAATGGAATCAGCGTTAGCACGAAGAATGTCCTGGTTGCAACAGACAAGCCCGGTCACTGTCAAAGAGGAAAGGGTGGAGGCTGTCAAGAAATGGACCGCAAAAGGAAGAGGGAATACCAGCACGCGCCCTGGAGGGAAGGCGTGTGGCAACTGCGGGATGGAGAGTCACCCGCCATGGGGATGCTCAGCCAATGGAAAACCATGCCTGAAGTGCGGAAAACTAGGACATTTTGCGAAAGTGTGTCAGAGTGCACCCCGGACAGCCAACACCAGAGGAAAGACCAGAAGGTTTGGGCGGGTCAAACAGTTTGCATAAAGTGTTGAAACGCCGGATCACCTAGACAACTTGTGCCAACAGATGCACCTCTTGGAGGAGGACAACGAAGAAGAGGAGGTCTTCGTCATCTCCTTTACAGGACGAACAAATCAGAGGAAATGGCCCCCCCCATGTGCCAAATACAAATTGGAGGGTAACAGCCTTCATAGACACAGGAGCATCCGTAAATATCCTAGATGTGGAACACTATCTCCAGCTAAAGCCCTGCCTGAAATTGATGGCCACCAGAGCAAAAATATTCACGTATGGAGCCAATACACCCATACCGCTAGAAGGATTCATTGGAGGTCACCCATGGAAAAATATAATCGCAAACCAAATTTCACGTAACCCAGGACAGCTCAGGAACACTACTCGGATGTCACTCAGCTGAGGACCTGGGGTTAGTAATATTTGTACGTCAAGTCCACCAATCCCATGCTGCCGAAATCATGTCAGAGTTCCCTGAGCTCTTTGAAGGACTCGGTTGCCTGAAAGGCGTCAAGGTCAAATTACATATGGACCGGTCAGTCAGGCCTGTGGCTCTACACCACAGAAGAGTATCATTTCATCTGCAACCCTGTGTGGAAGCGGAGCTGGAGAAACTAGAAAAAGCCAGGGTGATCGAAAAGGTGTCAGGGCCCACACCGTGGGTGTCTCCGCTGGTGATCGCTCCCAAACCAAAGCAGCCAGGAGTGATTTGACTGTGTGTGGATATGCAGTTACCAAATAAGCAATACAGAGAGAGTGGCATATCACACCTACCATCGACGAAATTGTCACTGACATCAACGGGGAGAAATGGTTTTCAAAAGTAGACCTCAACTCTGGATACCTTCAGTTGCTGTGGGATGAGTCAAATTGATGCATAACAACTTTTTCAACACATGTAGGGTTGAGAAGATTCAAACGGCTTAGTTTCGGAGTATCCTCGGTGGCAGAGGTATTCCAGGACGCAATCAGAGATGCCCTATCAGGATTGATAGGAGTCATAAACTTCAGCAACGATCTTTTGGTTTTCTCCCAGATGCTGGAGGAACACCATCTGTGTTTAAGGGTGACCCTGCAAAGACTGGTAGAACAAGGGCTAACTTTACACAGAGACAAGTGTGCATTCTACACCAATGAAGTGGAGTTCTTCGGATACAAGTTTTCCAAGGAGGGCCTACAAGTGGATTCAGCGAATGTCGAGGCCATAAGAGCGGCCGCCATTCCCCAGAAGCCGAACGAGATGTGAAGCTTCTTGGGGATGGCGAATTATTGCGGAAGATTTATCCCTCATTTAGCAACCATCTCAGAGCCTCTGAGGGCTCTCACGAAAAAGAACACCAAGTGGCAATGGTTGAGTGCCACATCAACAGCATTTCAGGAGATGAAGGGGGCACTACTACAGGGAGCTACTGTAGTGTATTTCAGCCCAGGGAGCCCACAGAGCTAATAGTGGATGCCAGTCCCATGGCACTAGGTGGTGCTCCTTCAGCAAGACCTTCAAAAGGAATGGGTACCCATTGCTTATGCAAGCAAGGCGCTATACGCAATCAAGACCAGATATGCACAGATTGAAAGGGAAGCATTGGCCATCAGGTGGGTGTGCCAACATTTCAACATGTACCTATGCGGGCACATGTTCTGTGTGGTAACTGATCACAAACCGCTAGTGCCGCTGTTCAGCGGAACAGCGAGGAATGGGCCCCCACAAATTGAAAGATGGGCAGTACAACTCCAACACTATGATTTTGAAGTGATCTACCATCCAGGAATCAATAACCGGGCAGATTACATGTCGCGCCACATCATGGCAGTGGACCCCCGGAATCAGCAAGAGGTCGATCGAGGAGCTGAAGGGTTTGTGAAATTGATCACGGAATTAGCATGGCCAAGAGCACTGTCTCTAGCCGAGATAGTGGATGCCACCAAGGAAGATAACTGTCTGTGTGCGGTCAAAGAAGCATTGCAGGAACATCGCTGGAAGAATTTCCTAGATGGAGTGGGGAGGTTGACTGATGAAAGAGAGGCTAGAACAAGTCTCTGGAAGTGCAGAGCTCAGTGAAAGCATGGAAGGACTTGTGTTGCAAAGTCAACAAATCGTAATACCCCAGAGTTTATGGAGGAGGGCAGAACTGGCCCACCAGGGTCTAGCCAAAACAAAAGCAAGGTTACGGGCCAAGGTGTGGTTTTCTGGCGTAGACCGGATGATTGAGGAGCTGGTGAGAGGATGCCATTCCTGTCTAATTACCGGAGGAGAGCCACCGGTCAGACCGATAATCACCGAAGTTCCCAGCACACAACCATAGTCATCCGTAGGCATGGATTTTGGGTGTTTTCCTGATGGACGCATGACAGTCACTCCAAGCTTCCAGCAGTGGAAATAGTGCAATCAACGGCCTTTGAGTGTGTCATGCCAGTGCTGGAGAATATATTTGCCATGTTAGGGCTGCCAGATGAGATCCGGACGGATAATGGTCCACTGTTACACGGCCAGGAGTTTAGAGATTACCTTCACCATCTAAATATCAGACACCGGCGAGTGACTCCCCAGTGGCCTCAAGCCAATGGGGAGGTTGAAACATTCATGCGAACCCTAAATAAAGCACTAAGAATGGGAGTTGATCAAAGGGACGTGTCTCCATCAATTTCTGAGAGCCTATAAACAAATGCCACACAGTACCACTGGATGTTCGCCTAGTGAACTGATGATGAAGAGGGCGGTGCAAGACCTAGTTCCAGTGAGTGATAAGTGGACACCTGGAGTGTTAGATGGTGAGGCTGCTCAGGCAAAGAGGAAATGGAATAATGACAAGGCCAGCCAGAACCAGAGGGCTCGCAAGGTTGAGATCCGTCCAGGAGACCGGGTACAAGTCAAAGACAGGCCCCCGGGACAGAAATTCAGAACACCGTTTGAGACGGAGCCCTTGGAAGTGTTAGAAGTCAAAGGAACCATGATCACTGTCAAAAGAGCGGTTGCTATCAAGGAATGTGTCATGGTTCAATAAAATCACAACGCCGCTAGACTATGGCAGTGGCGAGGGTGAACTGACACGTCCAATGGAACTTAATCTAGAGGATGAAGTAGAGGAAGTGCCCAGTCAAGGTGAAGAAGGGGTGAATGAGGAACCAAATGAAACATCAGATTATAATTCTCACAGTCAGGCAATCAGTGTGCCTCAAACTCAAAAGGGTATGGCGTCTCAAAGAGGGTATCCCTATCAGCTACGAGAGAATCCCTGGCTTAGCCAGAGGCTGAAAGACTTTGTTTGCTGAGAAAATGAAAACCTAATGAACATTATGTTTTGGCACATCATGTCTTAGTGTTGTTGTTATTGTTTCTATTATTAAAGGTTATGAGGGATGTAATGAGCCATCTGGCACTATAATACTTTGTTACATGCTACAGCCTGAGGTAATAAATAAAGGGGCAACCAGCGCTCGTGGTTGATTGCACGTAACCCAGAAGTGTGTCTGGTGTTCTGTTTTTGCAGCTGGCTAGATAGGCCCCAATCAGTGAGTGCACCCATATACCCAGGGGCACTTTACACTGTTGTCCGTTTTTCATTTCCATTACACCATGTGTTGTGGTAATAAAAGACAGACAAGAGCGCCCACACGGTTGGGGCTGGGAGGTCTGTCCTATGGCCTATCAGTGCACATTTAGGATCTCTTCTTGGCTGCATCTCAGGGCTGTCTGGGGACATTGAAAAGCTCCTCCTGTGCTCAGGTCTGTCTGTATAATTTGCAGTGGCACCAGCACTTACAGCTGAGCTCCGCGCTGCAGGCAGACCATGTCTACAGGTCAGGCTCATTATGTTTGTGGAAGCTGCTATGGCAGTGAAAGTACATACATAGAAGTATGAGATCTGCGATCCCAGGTCCACTGGGAGCAAGTCAGTGAATGTGGGGTCACGGTCCAAGACATGCCCAAAAACAACCATTCAAAAACAATTTCGGTCTTTCACCTTCAGATAAAATAACGCACACAGCTTAAAATGAAAAATAAATTAAAGTTAAACCAATTAGTGGGAAATACACTCTTGTTATGACATCTCAGTTGGTTAGTGCAATCACCGCATATGTCTGTGTGGTTAATCACTAAATCACAGAACTGAATCCTTGTTAGCACATTGGGGACTGGCAACTTGGGTATTTGTGGTAAGAGATGTTTCCAGGTATGCAGACCCTCCCTGCCACCCTATGGGCCATTGCAATTTCACAGTTGCATAATAAAGTTCAGAACTAAGTACACCCAAACCACCATCCGTTAGAGGGAGGTATAATTTACTGATTGCAACTCCCTTCCCCCGAACCACGGTGAAAGGTCAAGCATTTCTTTGTTTAAGCAAAATAAAAACTTGGTCTTTAAAGATCTTGTCAACCTTCCATCTATAACTGTTCTTCCATCTTCTAATTAGCACTTTTAGGGGCCTCATGTACTAAAAATTGCTTTGCAAAAAGTGGTCACAAATTGTACACCGACTTTTCCCGAATCAGTTCTGATTTTGCAAATCAACCTATGTACAAATAGGTCAGCTCACAAAACACTGACTCTGAGGGTTTCACAGAATGGCCTTTCTAATGAATATTCATTAGGAAGGTCAACATTTACAACCCCCTGTGATTGCTCACAATCAAATAGATGGTGGCCTGAAATGATCAGCAGACCACCCCATCTGTAATTGTGTTTAAATAAAGGAACTTGTTTAAAAAATGCAGCCCATTTTCTTTACAGGAAAAAGGACTGAGTTAAAAATTTTTAAAGTACACTGACAGTTGGTAGTGTTTCACAGGATCACTGCCAACGCTTCCAAAAACTTTCTTCAAGCTTCACAAAGGGGAAGGGGTGCGAAGGAGATCCCCCTTTGAGGTCTTGGTATCTAATCAATGGTTTATGACTGCAATTGCAGTCACAAACCATTGACGCACTCATCTCTGACTCATAAATAGGAGGGGGAGGGACTTTCACCCCTCTTTCATTTGCCATTTGGACAGGGTTGCAAAAGCCCTTTTGCAAGTCAGAAGTAATTTTCTGAGTCCTTAAAGGGGCTTTGTAAATAAAGAATAGCCCCAATGGGTAGCAGATCCTGTGATTTTAAAAATCACAGGGTTTGCGATCACAAAAAGGCTCTATACACGATGCCCTTAATGTTGTATGGAATTGCGATCACAAAATAAAATTCAAGTACATAATCTTCTTTAATTCTAAAAGTTTGGTTTTGTTGCTTGATGTTGAGGTGAGACCCTAGCAGGCAGAACCTACCACTGCTATCAGGGGTGGGTGATTACACTCACAGATACAGCACCTGAACTAATCAAATAAGCACCACTTCCTAGCATGGGTAGGAAGGTCATGCGTGCTTTCACATTGCATTATAGTGGGAAAGCGCCCAGAGTCCTAGGGCCTTGAAAAGAGAATCCGCAAAAACCAAGAGGAGAAAAAGCAAAACGTTTTAGGGAAATCCCCTAAGAAGGGCCATGCCCAACATGCTTGAACATGAAACACCCTTTTCCAACCTTTATAATCCTGCAGGAGTCAAGAGTATGAAGTTCTGAACTGGTTTGCAGCCTACTCATTTGTACTCAGTTAATCCCTCATTGTCTTTCATGTTGGAGGAACCTGGGTACAGTACTGTGCCACGTTATTTAATTCTTGCCTCAAAGTTTTTTAACCTCTATATGGAATTCGTTTTAACACAGAAGGAACTCCAGAATCTTTATTAATGAAAAGCAGATGTCAACCAACTTTATATTTGAGGGTCATGCCCAAGGAATGTCCTTGGCTTGTGGACTGCAAGTCCCTTTATTTTTTTAATTTATTCAAAATGTAACTGCAAATTCCAAATAACGGTTGATGTAGATAGGATTGCAGCAGAGTTGTATAGAACTTTCGATAACATCGTAATTCTCATTTAAAACCTCTGAATGCATTACTACTGATGGGAGTATCCCACCATCCTGAAAGAAGCACCCTATCCCAAATGTACAAGCAAGAGGAAACTGTTGAATTAAAATCTTATTACCCATTTGAGTGCCTAATGTTAACAGAAAAGGTTTTTAAACTCATAGTTAATATCCTTACTGAAATTATTTTTACCAACAGTCTCAATGTCAAGTTGCACTTGTGCCAGCTGGGAAGGAGATGCTTCACTTAAAATTACAATATTTTTGTCCGATTGAAATAAAAATTGGGATAACAATTGTTCAAGAAATACCTCACATAGTAAAGAAACAATATTAATTGCAGAGACAATCAAAAATGTGAAAACCCCTTAAACCAACTGATCATAAGTCAAAGCTTTTGCAGTGGCAAATTGTACATGTTCAAGAGTATTTTAAATTAATATTCCATCCAACCTATTTACAGCTCCCATTTGCACAAGTAATAGCTTCAAGATTCTCTTCTTAAAGCAGCATAATACGGACAAAAGAATAAAAACGAATACCTTAGTCTATTTATTAATAGTTGTCATTGTAATGATGATGGCTGATGACACAGTTCCCCATTTATAAACAAATGCGTTCAACTGCAAAGCCCTTAAACTGAACATAACATACAGTGAAGGGAAAACATGTGGTTTAGCCCCGTCCAAATATTTCTCCCTGCTTACACAGGCCTTATGTTTCAAATACTTTAACCGAATGTTAAGCTCACTGTTAGACCTGTCAGCCTTAGGGTGATCTTCCCCAAAACTTTTTGCCTTCAGCCCTCCTATTTTGCTGATCTCTTTTTTACTGGATTTAGGACTCTGTGCACTTTACCACTGCTAACTAGTGCTAAAATGCATGTGCTCACTCCTTAAAACTTGGTAACATTCGCTTATCCCCATTTGGCATATTTAGTTTACTTATAAGCCCCTAGTAAAGTGGTCCTACATGTACCCAGGGCCTGTAAATTAAATGTTATTAGTGGGCCTGCAGCACTCATTCCGCCACACAATTGAGTAGTCCTTTCAAACTTGTCTTAGGCCTGCCATTGCAGCATGCGTGTGCAGTTTTAAACTGCCATTTCGACCTGGCAAAAAAAACACTTTGCCAGGCCCAAACCTTCATTTTTAATACAAATAAGTCACCCCTAGGGTAGACCCTAAACAGCCCACAGACAGGGCTCAATATTTTTAAATAGCAGGGCAGGTAATTGTACGTCTTTAAACCCTTGCGCGCTGCGTGAATTCCCCTGCTGTGCGGGCGAATTAATGAGTGGGCGGGGTTTGGACGGCCCCAGGCCATCATCCGCACACGCCCACCATGACATCGGACGGCCGGGGGCCGTCCGAAGCACGCAAGGGCTTAAGTTGTAGTAGCAGTTGTAGTAGCAGGCAATCATGAGAGCCACTACCTCGTGGCTCTGGTTCACTTTGAGTGGGGGGGTGGGTCTCAGGTTCTCTTAAGGTATTTGTGAGCCCTGCCATGCCTGTGGATTGCTTGCTAGGGAATGACTTGGAACACACTGCCTGGAAGGAGGTGGAGCTCAAGTAGCACCTGGAAATTTTGGGATTGTCTGAGTGGGTCTGCAGACCACTCAGTCCATGGCTGCCCGAGCTAAGAGTCAAGAGAGTCTGGAACCTGCAAGGATGGCACAGGCGGCTTTAAAGAAAGTGAAGCTCCCACTGTTCTGGTGGATGAGGCGCTGGAGGAGGCGGCTCCAGAGCTGACCGGGGAGGACATTGCCTTTTTAGGTGACCTGCCTGAGCTTGCTTAGTGGCAAGTTTAGGGGGGTAACCAGGGAAGAGTTCTGAAAAGCGCAGAGAGAGTGTCCAACCCTAGAGGGGCTGAGGGGGCAGGCCAAAGCCCAAGCAGCTGGTGACACCTCTGGAGATCATCTTTTTTACTGGGAGAACAATCACCTTTACAGTGAGCCTAAGGCGCCTGTGCATGGGCCAGCATGTGTGCTGGTGATTCACCCATGTAACAGGGCCATTCTACTGGGTCAGGCTCATGAGATATCCATGTCAAGACATCTAGGGCAGAGCAAGGCCTTTGACAGGCTTGTCACCCACTTTTATTGGCCCCGGAAGAGGACAGCCTCAGATTGTTTCTGTAGGACTTCTCACCTGCCAACCCAGTGGGAAGACAGTGAAAAAGTTCAAGGCTCCCCTGACTCCTCTGCCTGCCACCTCTTTGAGAGGGTGAGCATTGACAATGTTGGGTGCTTGGACCCCAAACTGCCTTGGGCAACAGGTTTATCCTGATTTTGGTGGACCATGCCACACAGTACCCAGAGGCCATCCCTCTACGTATCATTACTGCCCCTGCAGTGGCTAGGGTCTTGATCAGGATTTTTACCTACCTGGTTTTCCCCAAGGAAGTGGTGTTAGACAGGGGCACGAACTTAATGTCTGCGTACATGAAGTCCATGTGGAAGGAATGTTGGGTAACCTACAAGTTCTCCACACCTTACAATCCCCAGACTGATGGGCTTGCTGAGAGGCTCAACAAAACCCTCAAGTGCATGGTCATGCACCTACCTGAGCCCATGAGGTGGAAGTGAGATGTCCTCTTGCCGTGCCTACACTTTGCATACAGGTAGGTACCACAGAAAGGAGGAGGGTACGGCCCTTTTGAACTCCTCTATGGTCACCTGTAAGGAGACCTCCTTTCAGTTTGGTGAATGTGGGTTGGAAGCAAGCTCCCAAGAAACCCCCTCAGGATGTGGTTAGCTTCATGCTAGTCCTCCATGACCAAATGCAGAAGTTCTAGAAGAACGTTTCCAAGAACCTAGAAGCTAGCTAGGAGGTGATGAAGCAATGGGATGACCAGAAGGCCACTCAGGGCGAGCTTCAGCCTGGCCAGAAGATATGGGTGATGGAGCCAATAGAGCCCAGGGCTCTTCAAGGTCGTTGGATAGGGCCCTATGAGGTGATTGAGAGGAATGGGGAGTCCACCTACCTGGTGGACCTCAATACCCCAGAAACCCCTTACATGTCCTCCATCTCAACGGGCTGAAATGCCACAATGAGAGGTCTGAGATTGTCATGTTGTTGGTGATGGATGATGGAGTAGAGGAGGAGAGTGAACCTCTCCCTGATCTCTTGTCATCCAAGGAGAAAGATGGGTCAGTGGAAGGTGTCAACCTCTCCCCTACTCTGACCCCAGAGCAGTAGATGGACTGTCGTCAGCTATTGGGACAGTTCGCCTCTCTGTTCTCCCTCACCCCGGGGCTTATACACTGGTGTACTTACAATATTGACACTGATGACAGTCACCCTGTCAATAACAAAGCTTACAGACTGTCAGACAAGGTGAGGGACAGCCAGCATCAAGGAAGAGGTCTCCAAGATGCTGGAGGTGGGAGTGACTGAGCCCTTCAGTAGTTCTTGGTCCTGCCCAGTGGTGCTGGTGATGAAGCAAGGTCTGAAAGAGACTTGCTTGGAGGCAATCCACTCGGTTAACTCATTAACAAGTTATTAATCATGTTTGTAAATAACTAATACGCACCACATGAACACGCGGGTTAGTGAAGCTTGCCTATGTGTGTACTAATGCGGATAACAACAAAGATGGAATAATACCGCTTTAAATGGGGAAACTGTTGTGCGCATGCGTCAGCTGCATCTACATAGTATGACGAGGTAACGCTTGGAGGGAAATTCTAGCGCGTGAGCAGAAGATACTAAAATGGAGTCTTGAAGACTCGCGTGCATGGCATCTGCTTAGTTGAAATGAAAATAAGCTATTTTACTAATGCTAATGCGGGAAAAGTATTAATAAGAATAGGGGAATAGAGTAGAGGTGGGAGGTATACAGTGCAACCATTTATTTGTGAAATTAATATTTGTCTTTCTGACTTTATCATTAGTGCGCATTTTGGGCCTCTCACGCATAACTGAATTAAGCTGAGTAATGAAAAGACTGCGCATGTCCACTGAAAGTTAACCCGGAATGATGACTTAGATGTTGAACGGGAGCCAAGGACATGAGTGACATACCCTGAGAACGGATGGTGAAAAGTTCAACGATGAGGACTCTTATTCATAATGTTATAATAATGTTTCAAGTAAAATGTGAATGCGTATGGGAACTCAATACATGAATAAAAATTAAGGGGATGGGTTTGCAAACAATAGTTGAACTGATTTTAATGACATGTAAGCATGGTGTGATGGAGCATCCCCCCTTGCCTGACCAATCATATTTCGTATTTTGATGAAATTGAAACTTTAGTGGGTGGAACATGAAGAAACGAAGGTATAACTAAGGTAGCTTTAGTTAGTTACTGAGACTGCTGAGAAGAAGGTCCAGATGCTGTGAGTCGGAGATGCTGTTGCTGGGAGAGATGCTGTGAGATGCTGATGAAGAACCGAATGCAGATCCTAGCTTAATTAGGTTAGATCAGAAGATTGCAGAAGAATCTCGAGGAGGAAGAGAGTGTCAGAGAGGGGTGCGGCGCAATCATCGGTATTCTAGAGAGGTCAACTATCCTGTCCCAAATCCTGTCCTGAAGTCTTTGTCTCCTGACCTATCCTAGGGGACCCTTACCAGCCCTTTGGCCAGGGGGTTGGTCTTTCACACCATTCTTGGTAACTATAATTTCACGTTATTTGCAGATGTTCTTTTCTCTCTGTCCTCTCCCTTTCTGAGCATTAATTATTGTATGAGTCCGAAGTATATGCTCGATGTTTAATCAATTGAATTTTCTCTCCTAAGAATGATGGTGACTGCACTGTATTTTGAAATGGCTCAAACTCATTTAATTTAGATAAAGATTTTAAACCTTCCTGAGTCTGTGATCATTTACTTCAAATAAGAGAATAGTTAAGGGTTATGTTAATTATCACCATCAACTAGTTCAACTAATGGTCCACCGACCAGAGGAAAGAACTTGGTGATCAGTGAATGGTTAGTTAGGAATATTAAAAAACTAATCCGGAATATTAAAAAAAATATATATATATAACTTTAACACTCCAGCGGTTTACTCAATTGTGTTTATGGGCCCAGGTGAGTATATGGTAGTGGAGTATCTGTTGTTGGTATACCGCTGGATCAGTTTTCTGGTAGCAGAGCTATGGTTATTATTGATTAGTTTGGTGATAAATATTGATTATTGATTTATGTTTAACAAAAGAGTTAGTGTCTTGTTTTATGTCGTCTACAAGCACAGGTACAGAGGTTGCCTGGGCATCCAGGGAATGGAATAGCGGGTGGTGATAGAAGCCACACTGCAGGAGGTTACTCGTCTGTTGTCATAACACTGAGAAGCTACGGAGGGCTGGCAGTGTTGTAGTAGGGATTATATCGTATAAAAGTAGAATGCGAATGATAGCAAAAGGGGTTCGCTGGTGAAACTTTGGTCTCATTTCCCAATACGGGTGACACTGAAGAAGTAACAGGTTATCCTGAGCTTGAATGAAGGGTAAACAGAGGTTTTTGCTCGTAGTGAAAAAGGATTCTGGGATAAGTCATAATCTATCCTGATTTAGTGGAGCAGGCAGAGTAGCGAATGTTTTTATGTTGTTACTAACAGATTTTATTTTAGAAAAGTAAAAGAAAATAAGTTATCGTATTACCTTGTGAAGGGAGGGTCAGTCGCAGGAGTTATACTGACGTCATAAAGAGCCGCGCTGGGATTGGTTGAAACAGCGGGCGTGAGCTGGAAGCAAATTGTAAAGGGAGGGTCAGTAGTGAGGAGCAATGCTGACATCACAAAAGACCGCGCTGACATTGGTTAGACCACGAGCGTGAGCCTTAGTCTGATTGGTTGGTAGATAAAAGCCGCGCTAGGATTGGTCGAGAAAGAATTGTAGGTTGAGTTCTGATTTGACTGTGAGTGTAAGTCGTGTTGATGTAGGACGCGACATAGGTAATAGAGCTAGAAGATATACGGAAGACTCTTTCTTATATCGACCATCTGAAATGTTTGGAGGACGAAAGAAAATGACGTTGATGAAGAAAATTAACTTTAAAAAAGACAAACCTGTAATAACTAAAGAGGGAATTCCTATTCCGCCACCTAAAACCCCGTCTTCCTTTATGATGATGGAGAAAGTATATCACATGTGTGTATGGTTGGAGAATTGGGTGGAGTATACTAAGTGTGATGGTGTTTTGGCTTTTCCGGAGCATGGTACTTTTAATTTAAAGATACTTCAGAATTTGAGAGAAAGAATGAATATGTTAGAACCAAATCCTAGAATGACACAGTATGAAGCTTTGGAAGAATAGGAAATTGAGGCATTTGATCGTGAAAAATTCAGAAGTGGTCGAAGATTTAGAGGATTTTTGCCTAGATATCCGTATGAATCAAGTGGAGATCAAATGAAGCGTTGGAGAAGAGCTGTGGTGACCGAGGGTTTATATCCAGTATTAATGGCTGAAGAACCGTTAGGAGGAAAGTGTAAAGAAAAAACGAAGCACATGAATACGACAGGATATGGCGAATCAGATGATGAGCTATTGGAGGATATTTTGATTAAAACCCCTGCACCGTACCAAGAAGAGCATAGTAAGCTCACCCTAAGTTCACCAGTGATAGGAATGCCTTTAACCCCACAAATATTACATGATGTGTCATTTAATAGGGTGTTGCAGGATAATGAGAGAAAAGCGCTTTAAATAAAACTAGGGAAGAAGTAGCTCAGAAAGTAAGCCAATTAAATTTGAATGCCGAAGCTTTGACAGTACCAGTGACTATTGGTCCTGTAATCCCATTATATGGAGATAAAAAGACTTGCCAGAAACCTCAAACTGTGACAATGCCGTTAAATAGTCCCATAAAAGAAGTAATAATTACGGATGATCAGGCCAGTGAATGTGAGTCAGTTATTTCATTAATGGATCTCCCGAATGTGGAACATTTAACCGAAACTCCGAAGAGAGTTATACCAGCAAATTTGAGAGAAAAGAGATCTTTGGTTCCTACAGCAACTGGAGGTTCAACAACAGTTACTCCTGAAGATTTAGAGAGATGGGCACAGGAAATAGAAAATCGAAACCCACAACCAAAGATTTTAGATATCAGTAGATTGAAAGTAGATTTGGAAGAAATGATAACTGGCAATGTGAGCATGGAAAGATTGAACGTTTATAATGATGAGGAGTTGTTATTCTTATGTAAGAGTATAACCAGAAGAGCAAGAGTATTTCATGAGAAATTAACAGAAGTTGCCACAGTTGCAAATCGAAACTATTGCAGAAATCATATCGAGTGGAGTTTACTGATAAGGATTTAGAAAGTGTAAATGCTTCTGGTAAGAGACTACAAATAAAAGAATTGATGAATATTTTACAAAAATGGGGAGACATTGACAAATGGAGAATTAGGTGGATAAGAAAGAAAGAGGAAGTACAAGCGAGAGAAGCATCGTCTGCATTTCCAGTGAGAGAATCAGATAAGATTGAGTGAATGTGTCCAATGAGAGAAGTTCCTGGTGGTGGATATGTTCATGTTCCTTGGAGCAGACAGGATATCTTGTCATTTACGAATGATTTCCCTAGGTTGAGAGAAAAACCAGTTGAATGGTATAAACAGGTGGAAAGATTCATGAAAGCTTCAAAGGTTTTGTTGAAGGATTTGGACGGTTTATTTGATATTGTAGTACCAGCTGATTTATGGACAGAATGTAAGATTACAATTGACTGGCCAAATGAGGAATATCCAAGGGATTCCAAAACAGGAGCGCCATCAGAGGAGGTGATGAAGAAGTATCACCAGGTGATTACTTTCTTGAAAGGAAAAATTCCTCCTAAAGAGACTGATTGGGTGAAAATAGATAGAACCACTTAGGTGCCAAAGGACTCTGTACACGCGTACTATGAGAGGTTGTTACAGGTATTCAAGCAGTATAGTGGATTTGAGAACATTGGAGATAAGGATATGGGACATTTTGTATATCGGTTCGTGTATGGTTTAAAACCAGAGATTAGTCAGATGATTCAACAACACATGTTGTGTTGGCAAAGTAAGACCATAGATGAAATATTGAAATATGCGAAGTATTGCGATGACGACATTGAGGCAAAACATAGAAAGTTAAAAGAGAAAATGATGTGGGCACAAGTGAAATTGGCAGAGCAGCAGGAAGCAAAATTAATTTCCCAGAATGATAATGAGAAAAAAGACCAGAATCAAAGTGAACAACTGTTGAGTGGTGGTAAAGTACGAGGACGAATGAGTAGAGAGGAAGCAAGGAAGAAATTTCCTTGTCATGCGTGCGGAAAGTATGGACATTGGAAGAACGAGTGTAAAACTGTCCAGAATAGTAATGGGCCAAATCAAAATTTCAATCCACAGATGCAGAATGAGGTGGTTGTGAAACAGCCACAGCAGCAGCAGGTCCCACAGTATCAGGTTCCACAACCTCCTATAGCAAGCAATGTGAACATTCAAAAATACAGTGCGAACACCGGATTTCACTGAGAAAGTGGTAAGAATAATAGAGTGGTTTCACAATATTTTTTGCAGAATGATGAAGATGAATCGGACTACGTACAATGACGGTGCCTGAGGGGGGAGGAAGAGGAGTGCGTTCTTGGCACATCCTTGCCGATAGATCAGACAGGTCAATTTGTTGAAGGGAAAGTTGAAGGTAGTGACATCACTTTCTTGTTGGACACTGGTGCTACCCGGTCTACTGTAAGAACAGCAGACATCCCAAACCTACCCCTCTCAGGAGAAACTATCCAAGTTGTAGGAGTGTCAAACCAACAGATTAGAACCCCAGTTACAAGACCAATGGAAGTACATATTGGATATTTTAAAGACATGCATCGGTTTGTAGTTTGTGACTCAAGTCCAGTAAATCTGTTAGGGAGAGATTTATTGTGAAAAATGAACTGCACAATCTATTGTACGCCTGATGGTGTTGCTTTCCAAACACCTGATGAGGATGTTGTTTATAAGATGATGTTAGCTAAGCAAGGTACAGAAGTGGATGAAATGTTTTCATTACTAACTGAAAGTGAACTACCAGAAGAATTGAGAACCACAGTAAATCCAGAAGTGTGGGACTTTTCAGGAAAAGAAATAGGGCTAATGGCGAATGTAGACCCTGTGAAAATAGTGGTAAAAGAAGTTGCAGTTTATCAAAATACACGGCAGTATAAAATGAGTCCAGAAGTGAAAGCAGGAGTTGCTCCAGTAATTGATCAAATGATCAAACAAGGAATTCTAAAAGAAATAATGAGTAGTCCATGTAATTCGCCAATCATGGGACTCAAAAAGCCTAGTGGTAAATACAGGATAGTGCAGGACTTGCGAAAAATAAACAAAATTGCAGTGCCTTTGTGCCCAGTGGTGCTAAATCCAGCAGTGATCCTTTATCAAATACCTTGGAATGCAAGTTGGTATACAGTAATTGATTTGTGGCAAGCATTCTTTTCCATTGCCTGGGAAATCAGTTTTGGTTCAGTACATTGATGACCTATTGGTGGCATCAAAAACACGAGAAGATTGTGTCACTGATACAATTGCACTACTGAACCATTTGGCCGAAGGAGGACACAAGGGGTCTCCAGAAAATTTGTAGTTTTGTCAAAAAGTAGTTAAATATTTAGGGCATAAACTAGAAAGAGGAGTTAGAAAAGTGACACCGGAAAGAATAAAAATAATCAAAGAAATGCAACTACCACAGACACAGAAGGAGATCAGAATATTTCTGGGAATTGTTGGGTACTGTAGGCAGTGGATAAATAGTTTTTCCCTGCTAGCAAAGACATTGATACAATTAACTCGGAAAAGAGCGAAAGATCCAATTAATTGGAATGATGAATGTTTGGAAGCCTTTGTGAAATTACGAAACTGTCTATGTGAGGCCCCTGCTTTGGGCATGCCTGATTATTCAAAAGAATTTGCGCTGTTTTGTTGTGAGAGAGAAAATTGTGCACTTTCAGTTTTAACACAGAGACATGGATTGAGCCGACGTCCAGTGGCATATTTCTCTGCCACCTTGGATCCAGTGGCCTCAGCCTTACCTGGCTGCTTGAAAGCTGTAGCTGCTGCATGTATGAGTGTGGATGAAAGTGAGTCAATTGAGATGGGAAATTCTGTAAAAGTCTATGTTCCACACTCAGTTGAGATTCTTTTGACAAGAACGCGAACACAACATCTTACTCCTAGTCAGCTGACTAAGTATGAAAGAGTGATTTTGGGAGCAGAAAATGTGACAGTGATAAAACGTACAATAATGAATCCTGCCACAATATTGCCAGATCCATGTTGTGAAGAAGTGAAAGATGAGATTGATCATGATTGTTTGGATGTGACTGAATTGTGTACTAAGCCCCGTCCAGATATAAAGGAAACACCATTGAAGGAATCTGATCATGAATTGTTCGTGGATGGGTCATGTCTGAGAACAGAAGGAGGAGGGTTAAGCGCTGCATATGCTGTATGCAAAATAACAGGGGTCATTGAAGCATCCTGTTTACCGGGAGTCAAGTCTGCACAAGTAGCCGAATTGGTGACCTTAACAAAGGCATGCAAAAAGGGGAAAAATTGGAGAATAACCATATTTACGGATAGTTAATTTGGTTTCTGGGTTGTGCATGACTTTGGCCAAATCTGGATGCAGAGGGAATTTTTGACTTCTTCAGGATCTCCTATCAGAAATAGTAAAAATGTAAAAGATTTGTTGGAAGCATTACAATTGCCAAAAGAAGTAGCAGTTGTTAAATGTGCTGCACATCAGTCAGGTAATGACTATGTGACGGCCGGTAATAGGTATGCAAAAAGAATCGCTCAATACTGTGCAAGAAATACAATGTCAATTAACAGAAAAATTGAAATGGGTGAAACCAGCTGCCAACTTATGTTTTTCTCAGTTCCAGAAAGATGGGATGAGATCAGACAGTTACAGGAAGAAGTTGAGGAAAAAGAAAAGGAAATCTGGATAAAGTCAGCTTGTACAAAAAGAACAGAAGATGAAGTGTGGGTGTACTTAGATGGCAGACCCGTCATGCCAGCTTGTCTACTCTCTCAAATGGCAAGAGTATACCACGGGACAACACATATTGGCAGGTATTCAATGATCAGATTATTCAGACAGAGTTGGTACAATCCGAAGTTTAGGGTAGTCGCAGAGAGCCTTTGCCAAAGATGCTTAATCTGTCAGCAGCAGAACACAGGCAGGAAGACAGTGGTTAGTTGGGTAAAGATTGGACAGGCAGAGGGACCCTTCACCAGACTGCAGTTAGACTTCATTGATTTGCCTCCTTGCAATGGATTGAAGTATGTACTTGTCATAGTGTGCCTGTTTTCGAGATGGGTAGAGCCATACCCTACTAGAAGAAATGACAGTCTTACAGTTGCTAAACTACTATTGAGGGAGTTGATACCTCGTTTCGGCTTTCCAGTCACTTTGGAATCAGATTGAGGACCTCATTTTAATAATGAGATAATTCGATTAATCTGTGCTGCATTTAACATTGAACAAAAACTGCACTGTGCTTATCGTCCAGAGGCTTCTGGAATAGTTGAACAGCTTAATGGCACAATCAAATCAAGATTAGGGAAGGGGTGTGCATCCACAATGCTGAAATGGCCAGATGCATTGCCTCTTGTACTAATGGGTCTCAGAAGTATCCCTGACAGAAAAACAGGTTTGAGTCCACATGAGGTACTCATGGGAAGGGCAATGAGACAAGCATTTATTCCTGGAAATAAATTGATGAATATAACTGATGATCTGGTATTGGACTATTGCAAAGCATTGGCTGAAATGGTGCGTTCTGTCTCTCATCAGGTTGGAGAAGACGCAGTTACAAGGCAGCCAGACCAAGCGCATGATTTGAATCCTGGAGACTGGGTGTTAGTGAAGAAACACGCAAGGAAGTCGTGTCTAGCACCCAGGTGGGATAAACCATGTCAAGTCATACTAGTCACTACCACAGCAGTGAAGTGTGCAGGTTTACCCAATTGGATTCATGCTAGTCATACCAGAAGAGTTCCGAGCCCATCTGAACAACAAGAGCAGCCCCTGACTGAACAAGCTGAGACGTCAGAAGTTGAAAGTTGCGAAGTTGAAGAATCTAGAGGGATAGATTCTGAAAGACAACTATATGACGAACAGCCAAGTACAAGTCAGGAAGAGTGGATACCAGTGATTGAAATATCTGATGCTGTTGTCGAAACAAGAAGAACAACTGAATTAAAGAGACAGAAAGACAGAGAGGAAAAGTCAGGGAAAGAAGAACACAATCAGGTAAAAATAAACAAAGCCATTCAGAAACCTGAGCAGGGTAAAATAGAAGAAAAAGAACAAGTTCAGGCAGAAGAAGAACAAACTATAATAAGACCTGAACAGGTGCAGGTAGAAGAAGATACGAATACAGAAAATACAGAACAAAGACAATTAGAAGGGGAAGAAGAACAAGAACAGATTGCCCCAGATTAAGTGAAAATAAAAGAACCTTAGAAGAAGACGAAGAAGGTGAAAGTGCAGTTCAGGTCAAAAGAGTCAGAAAAGGAGACAATTGGCCAGAAGGAGTGAAAAGACTAAGATATCATCTAAGAAAATCAGAAAAGAAACCAGAGCAAGTAAATGAAGTTACGAGTCAGACGCAATCTAAACAAACCTTAGTAAAACTTACGCAAAGAAGCCCAAGATTGAGAATTCTGAACAGAAAATACAAGGCCCCTGAGTGGAACTATGTTATATAAGAAGAATTTGCAAACTTAGATTTACGAGAAGAACCAGAGAGAGTTCATGTTGCACAGATTGATGAAAACAAATTAAGACCTCCTTAAAATAAAAGACTGGATTTTTAAGAAAATTTAGACAAAGAAAGAAAAAGAGAGAAGAAATTTTCTCTGATTAAAATGGCAGAAGTTGAAAACACTGAAACACCGAAACGAAGTGTAAAAAGAAAATGTTTAAGATTTTGCTTATGTAGTATTTTATTAGTAGTTTTAGTATGGTTATTTCTAACAATAGGAGTACCTTTGTTAATGGAAACAAATAGCAAGAATAGTACAATTACTAGTGAGAAAGTAAATAGAATAAAGGGAACTAAAATAGAAATGGGGTAGAAGATGAGATAAACTATCATAATGAATCAGACAATGATTCGTCTTTAAATGTGTTTACTAAATTGTTATTCCAGTATGTTAATACAATGGAGATTAGTAATTGTTATGTCTGTATGAAGTTACCCTCATCAGTGTCAGAAGGGGTGACTTATCACCATGTACCTTTAACATATGGTGTATCATGTAGTGTTTTATCAAGTTTATTTTACGTAACAGGAAACTTCAGTATTTTTATTCAAACTTAGATGTAGTGTTTTCAGAACTACCTATTCGAAAGAATATGAATCCAATATTTAGTAGTAAAAATGCACAGTTCATGGGCGAATTCTTTTTAACAATGAGTTCAATAGATATAGCACAAACACACAAGGATAACCTAACATGTATACTACGTGAAGAAGAAAAAGAGTTTTTGAATTTAGTAGAAGAAAGGAGACAGGATTTAACAAAGAAGGCTGCTGAATAGAAATCCCATGTACCTCCATGGGCTGAGAAAGAGGAATTTATGCAAAGGGCGAGGCTCATACTGCGATGTCCTTAGACTTTGTGAAAAAGGGAAAATTCTGCCTCCATAGATTAAAGACAGATTATAATAACAATTACATTGGTTCCAGTGAATGTGAACAAAACTTCCTAATTTTAGGGGATGGGGACTAAAAGGGGGAACCGATCCTGTATTTCCAGGAATTTATTATGTATGCGGGATAATGCCTATTATAGGTTACCTGCAAGATGGTATGGGAGCTGTTATTTTGGAATAGTTGTTCCAAAAATCTACCATGTGGACAGAATCAATGGAATCAATGAAATATCTAATGGACTAACACGAAGAAAAAGAGCTAGTTTTTCTGAAATAGTAGGTGATATATTTAGTGCATTGATACCCTCAGTTGGAGTCATTCTAAATTCACGTAATATTTGTAAATTATCAACAATAGTTGATCGTCTTTCTACAGATACTGCCGGAGGATTCTTAATGATTAATACAGAGATGGTTGCAATAAGGTCTATGGTTTTACAAAATCGTCTTGCTCTTGATATTTTATTGGCAAAAGAAGGCGGAGTCTGTGGTATGTTAAAAATTCAACATTGCTGCACTTATATTCCGGACAAAAGTAAGGAAATTAAAGGGTATATTGGAAATATTATAAGAATGCATTACGACTTGACCCAACTGGAGGTTGACAGTGTATCGGGAAGATTAACAAAGAGTATAACAACAATAGGGAATTGGTTTACTAATTTTGGAAAGAGTTTTCTAGGTCAAATAATATTACCAGTAGTTGTGATAATGACAATAGTAATGACAGTTATGATCACATGTAAATGTTGTAGAAGCAAGGGAAAGAGAAGGATACATGCAGAGAGGGAAGGAAAGGGAAAGAAACGAAAAGGGAATAAGAAGAAATTCAGTTTGAAGAAATGAGAAGAAAGCTATACAAAAAGATGAAAGATTTAGAAGGAAAAGAAGTAACTGACGAAATGATGAGAGAAAAAGGAGAAAACTGAGAATTGTTAAAGTTGGCATCTGGGAAGGGATGAGTAATTTTGTGATGGCTCAAAAATGCCATCAGAGAGGGGATTGATGGAGCAAGGTCTGAAAGAGACTTGCTCGGAGGCAATCCACTCGGTTAACTCATTAACAAGTTATTAATCATGTTTGTAAATAACTAATACGCACCACATGAACACGCAGGTTGCTGAAGCTTTCCTATGTGCGTACTAATGCGGATAACAACGAAGACGGAATAATACCGCTTTAAATGGGGAAACTGTTGTGCTCATGCGTCAACTTGCATCTACGTAGTATGACGAGGTAACGCTTGGAGGGAAATTCTAGCGCATGAGCAGAAGATACTAAAATGGAGTCTTGAAGACTCGCGTGCATGGCATCTGCTTAGTTGAAATGAAAATAAGCAATTTTATTAATGCTAATGCGTGAAAAGTATTAATAAGAATAGGGGAATAGAGTAGAGGTGGGAGGTATACAGTGCAACCATTTATTTGTGAAATTAATATTTGTCTTTCTGACTTTATCATTAGTGCGCATTTTAGGCCTCTCACGCATAACTGAATTAAGCTGAGTAATGAAAAGACTGCGCATGTCCACTGAAAGTTAACCGGGAATGATGACTTAGATGTTGAACGGGAGCCAAGGACACGAGTGACATACCCTGAGAACGGATGATGAAAAGTTCAACGATGAGGACTCTTATTCATAATGTTATAATAATGTTTCAAGTAAAATGTGAATGGGTATGGGAACTCAATACATGAATAAAAATTAAGGGGATGGGTTTGCGAACAATAGTTGAACTGATTTTAATGACATGTAAGCATGGTGTGATGGAGCATCCCCCCTTGCCTGACCAATCATATTTTTATGAAATTGAAACTTTAGTGGGTGGAACTTGAAGAAACGAAGGTATAACTAAGGTAGCTTTAGTTAGTTAGTGAGACTGCTGAGAAGAAGGTCCAGATGCTGCGAGTCAGAGATGCGGTTGCTGGGAGAGATGCTGTGAGATGCTAATGAAGAACCGAATGCAGATCCTAACTTAGAGGGTCATTACGATGGCGGACAGAAAAAAATCCAACCGCTATGGTAGCGGAAAATTACCGTCCGCAGGTACCGCGGAAACACCGCCAACCCTATTAGGATCAACCGCCAAAATATTCCAACCGCGGCGGTAGGAGGCATTGAAAAAATGCCTGTAGATGGCGGACAAGGTGAAAATCCAACCGCAACGGTCGATAACATAGCGGAAACACATAAACCCGCCGCAAGACACGCGGAGTGACCGCCAATGACATTATGATATCCCCAATGTCACAGCGGTACGTTCCACTGTTTCCGTCCGCCGCGGTCGCTAACAGTAATGAATGTGAGATACGGCGGAAAGCCTGCAGCATAGCCATCGCTGCGGATGCTCCGACAACAAAATGGCGGCCAAGGAAAAAAACACACAATAAGGCCAGCAAATGCACACAGGCAACTAGCCCTGCCCCCAAAATAACCTGAAACATCCCAATGACATACCCCCATGGCAAATTCAAATATTCAAATCACAGGACAACCCACACAGCACACCTGACAGCATTACACCATCTTGACACACCCACATAGCTGAGCATAAAACCAGCCTCTTCCCTGACCACAATCCTTTGCACTACTCCAGCCCTGAAGGAACCAAGCCCTGCAGCACATAGGATAGGCAAAACACCACACATCTCACCAGCACAACAACACACACACACACCACCTACACCACCCACAGCACCCTCACAACTGCACCCCAAAACATCAGCACAGCACACACCATGGCACCACAGAAAATGCCAAAATTCACTGACACGGAGTTGACAGTAATGATAGATGAGATAGTCAGAGTAGAACCACAACTCTTTGGTAGCATGGTCCAACAGACACCATTAGCCACAAGAACAAACATGTGAGTAAGGATAGTGGACAAGGTCAATGCAGTAGGGAATGTGCCCCGCAACAAGAATGAAATCATGAGGCGGTGGCATGTCCTGAAGAGTGTTGTCAAGAAGAAGAGGGCCAAGAACCGTGAGCTGGCTGATGTGACTGGTGGAGGCCCTCCCATTCCACCAAAACCATTCTCTGTGTGGGAGGAGAAGGTGCTTGCCATACTGCATCCAGAGAGCCTGGAAGGAATACCCGGGGGAGTGGAGGCTGGTAAGTACCTACTAATGTATACCATGAAACTGCCATGTACTGTCTTGCACAACTACAAAGCTACATCCCTGAGGCACAAGTACACTCATCTGCACCCCAAAAACACACACAGGTCACACTGATTTAACATCCACCCCACCTCAAACATCACAAAGGTAGACAACATCAACTGTGTTGTATGTGTCCAGGCAAACAGCACTCCAACTCCCACCAGGCACACCCTGCCCCATCCCTCAGCAGGATGGAGCACTCCCTCTCACCCAGAATCATGTCTCAGCCATTGTGTTCTTCACCCTCACCTAACAGGTAGGTAGCCATCTTTCCAGGGAGGTGTGTGTGGAATAGGGAGGCCTGCACCACAACTCCCACCAGGCACACCCTGCCCCATCCCTCAGCAGGATGGAGCACTCCCTCCCACCCAGAAGCACGTCTCAGCCATTGTGTTCTTCACCCTCACCTAACAGGTAGGTAGCCATCTTTCCAGGGAGGTGTGTTTGGAATAGGGAGGCCTGCACTACAACTCCCACCAGGCCCCCTTGTCCCACAGCTGAGCAGGATGGACTACCCCCCCACCCAGAACCATGTAGCAGTCATTGTGTGCTACACCCTCACCTAACAGGTAGGTAGCCATCTTTCCTGGGAGGTGTGTTTGGAATAGGGAGGCCTGCACTAAAACTCCCACCAGGCCCCCTTGTCCCACAGCTGAGCAGGATGGACTACTCCCCCCCCACCCAGAACCATGTGGCAGTCATTGTGTGCTACACCCTCACCTAACAGGTAGGTGGCCATCTTTCCAGGGAGGTGTGTTTGGAATAGGGAGGCCTGCACCACAACTCCCACCAGGCACACCCTGCCCCATCCCTCAGCAGGAAGGAGCACTCCCTCCCACCCGGAAGCATGTCTCAGCCATTGTGTTCTTCACCCTCACCTAACAGGTAGGTAGCCATCTTTCCAGGGAGGTATGTTTGGAATATGGAGGCCTGCACTACAACTTCCACCAGGCCCCCTTGTCCCACAGCTGAGCAGGATGGACTACTCCTCCCACCCAGAACCATGTGGCAGTCATTGTGTGCTACACCCTCACCTAACAGGTAGGTAGCCATCTTTCCAGGGAGGTGTGTTTGGAATAGGGAGGCCTGCACTACAACTCCCACCAGGCCCCCTTGTCCCACAGCTGAGCAGGATGGACTACTCCCCCACCCAGAACCATGTGGCAGTCATTGTGTGCTACACCCTCACCTAACAGGTAGGTAGCCATCTTTCCAGGGAGGTGTGTTTGGAATAGGGAGGCCTGCACCACAACTCCCACCAGGCCCCCTTGTCCCACAGCTGAGCAGGATGGACTACTCCCCCACCCAGAACCATGTGGCAGTCATTGTGTGCTACACCCTCACCTAACAGGTAGGTAGCCATCTTTCCAGGGAGGTGTGTTTGGAATAGGGAGGCCGGCACCACAACTCCCACCAGGGCCCCTTGTCCCACAGCTGAGCAGGATGGACTACTCCCCCCACCCAGAACCATGTGGCAGTCATTGTGTGCTACACCCTCACCTAACAGGTAGGTAGCCATCTTTCCAGGGAGGTGTGTTTGGAATAGGGAGGCCTGCACCACAACTCCCACAAGGCACACCCTGCCCCATCCCTTAGCAGGATGGAGCACTCCCTCCCACCCAGAAGCATGTCTCAGCCATTGTGTTCTTCACCCTCACCTAACAGGTAGGTAGCCATCTTTCCAGGGAGGTGTGTTTGGAATAGGGAGGCCTGCACTACAACTCCCACCAGGCCCCCTTGTCCCACAGCTGAGCAGGATGGACTACTCCCCCCACCCAGAACCATGTGGTAGAAAGTCCACCGAAAAGATGACAACTGGACAGGTAAGCAGACAGTGCATGCACCCCACCATTCCTCAACGAAAGCATTGAGCTAATGCCAACACAAGGCCACACATCCCAACAAAATACACCCCATTTACATTCCATTTGATAGAATGCAGACAGCGATGCGTATGTAACTGTGACAGAAACAGAACTGTGACTCAACTAAACCCATGTGTAAGCAAATCAGGGACCATATATGCACTGCACCGAATGCTATCTGTAAATTCCATGGGTGCTGAGCATGAAGGACCATAGTAACAATAAAAGGCATGGTCTGTTGAGCAATGAAATACAAGCACGGAACATTACAAAGGTATGCATGAGATAACAATGGTACAATGTCTAGTACATGTGCATATGTAACATTTGTCAGGAAGAGTAATCAGCAAAGATGCATTACATCAAGTCGCATAGCAGCTAGTTGTCAGATGACAACCTATCAGTTCAATACAAAGAGCTTCACGTGGGGCATGGTATCCAATGACTTGTCACACCATGGAAAAAGATGTATGTACCTCCACATCATGTCATGACGAACATCAGTGTGCAGACATTCAACTTATGAAATACGTAACTGTGTGTTGCATAACATGTAAATAAGAGACATCAAACACAGCAAGCAAGATGGGTGTAAGTCAATGACTATGTACCCTCTGTTCCACAGGTGACCAACAACTGACTGCAGAGGACAACAACTTCAACCTGCAGAGCCAGTCTCATCCCCCGGAACATGGACACTCTGATGCAGAGTCCCTGGATTCTTTGGATGAGGAGATCCTAGCCGGCCCATCTGGTGTGCCAGGGCACAACCGGTCACATGACCCCACTGCCCCCCCCATCAGCGACAACATCAACGCTGACCCCTGCTGGAACGACCTGTGCCGCCACCACCACCACCACTATCACCATTGCCTGCAACACTCGCCCTGCCCCAGAGGATGCCCAGCCCACACCATCAACTGTGGAGGGCAGGCGTGTGGCTAGAGTGGTGAGGCAACAGGTCAGTGATAGCAGGGCAGGTGGGAGGACAAGTGGGACTCCAACACCACAGGACAATGTGACCGAAGCCCTGGCTAACATCACCAGAGTTGTGGGTGCCTATGAACGCACACAGGCACATATGGGCCAGGCCCACGAAGATGCCCTGGAGATCCAACGTCTGCTGAGGTCCATGGACAACCGTATGGGACAAATCATGGACCTCATGGGCCAGTTAGTGGCGGTACAGAGTGCCAGGCCAGTGCCACAGACCACACCTCCACCTCCCCCCGTTGCCTCGCAGGATGACAGTTCATCATCCACCCCTGCGGGCACGGAGAGGGGTGACTCCTCAGACAACACTGGCCCAGCAGGCGATGCCCCCCTGCCAAAAGAAGAAGGGGCCGTCCAAAGAAAAACTTGGGACTCATCCATGGCAAAGCACCTGGCAAATGCCAGTCAAAGAGCCAGCCATGATGGCAACACTCTTCACCCAACAATTGGCTCTGTACACTGTCCTTACCCACACTGCCATGGTAATGGCATCCGTCTGTTGGACTGTGTCACCACATCAATGTGGTGCCTACCCGATTGTCTCATCTACCATGACTGCCAACTCACTGATTCCCCATTCACACTTATGTAAATATCCACTTCCCTCTCACATAAACCCATTGGAAATAAACAACAATAACGCACAAATGTATTTGAGTCTGCTCCATGTTTATCACAGTATGTGCAATGTTTACCATGGTTACAATGTCACAGGAGCATGGTTCCTCTGTAGGCAAGGAGGGGCAGAAGGGACCTAGCAAAAGACAACAGAACAAAAGTCACTAGTCAGGTGGTGGCATCACAGCCATCACACAACACATGTCCTCACTGTACAACAATATGCACACATTACAATTTGCAACAGTACCAACAAAGACATCCTGTAGCTGTTCCAAACTACCCTGTATCCAACACATAGGCAGCCAGCACTGAGTCAACAACAGGATGCACTCACAAAGTTCACCCAAACAACTACATCAACAGACAATGGACCAGTTGCACATTGTCACTCACCTTCAAGTGAAGTAGCGGTTGATGAGCTGCCGACGCTGGTCGACACCTTCCTCCTCTCCACTATCCTCGTCACTGGACATTTGTGGTATCGCAGGTGGTGGCCTCGGCTGGTCATCATCGTCCAGGATCATGGGTATTCCTTTCCGTAAGGCCAGGTTGTGCAGCATGCAGCATGCTACCACTATCTGACACACCTTCTTCGGTGAGTACATGAGTGCCCCTCCGGTCCGGTCCAGGCAGCGAAATGTCGATTTTAGGAGACCAAAGGTTCGCTCCACCACCCGACGTGTTCTACCATGGGGATTGTTGTAGCGGACTTAAGACGGTGTCCTAGGATTGCGTAGTGGGCTCAGCAACCACGGTCTGTTGGGATATGCAGAGTCACCTAGGTGTTAAAAAAACATACCGATTAAGTAATACAACTGTGACAGAGGACAGCATGGCACACACAGCACACAACTTGACTCTGCCCACTCACCCACAATCCATGCCCGCTCCGGAAGTAGATTGGCCATCAGCTGGGGCACAATGCTGTTGTGCAGGATGTAGGAATCATGTGCAGAGCCGGGAAACTTGGCACAGACATGCAATATGATCATATCGGCCTGGCACACCACCTGCACATTGATGGAATGTGAATGTTTACAATTCCTATAAATGTGTTCCCGTGCCTGTGGTGGAACCAGGCCAACATGTGTGCAGTCAATAGCACCTACAACATTAGGGATGTGACCCAGGGCATAAAAATCCGCCTTCACATCCGCCAAAGCCGCCCTCCTTGGAAAACTAATGTATTGGTCTTTGTACTGCATCATGGCCGACAGGAAATCCCGTAGCACCATGCTGAAGGTGGGCTGAGACATCCCCCCTGCAATGCCCACTGTCTCCTGGAATGACCCACTAGCCAGGAAATGCAGTGCCGCCATCACCTTCGATTCAGTAGTTAATGCTGTTGGGTATGTCCTGCCAGCCCGCAGGTGTGGATCCAACATGGCACACAGGTCTTGGATGTTTGTGCGGTCCAGACGGAACCTGCGTATCACGTCATCATCCTCAATGTTAGCCAGCAGGGTGACTGGACGATACACATTAGGTCGCCTCCTAGGAGAGATGAAAGGGGACACATCATTGCAACAGAACATGAGATGTGCACAAATCTGTAGCTTTTGATTGACACAGCGCAAACATTGACTGGCATCACAATGCACCATACAGTGCAAGTCAAAAGTCGTGACACCTTGAGAAAACATTGTATTACACTTATTCAGTATTCGCACAGTGAGAACAACCATCATGGAAACTGTTTCTGTGAATGCTAATAGTCACATATCAAAATCTGGTGCAAACAACCCTGACAGTGAATGATACAGGACATGTGTGAAACAGAAACACTGCTGGCTTCAAAGTGGCTGCTGTACCTGCCACACATTCTTGAGCAATCATGACAGGGGACACATGAACTACACAATTTGTCCAGTTCTGAAGGACTCATCATGGAATGTGAGCCAATGCAAATCCACACAAGTTTAGAGACACTCACATACATATTCACAAGCCTGTGCTAATATCCACTGTCATCAGTACACATGCCATACATGCTGGTAATCACAATTCAAAGTCAGTCAATGACTAATAATGAAAAGCATCTGCATATTCAGTGTCGCCGTGGATCAAGACACAATGACACAACTGCACAATATCATCAACAAGCACACAGATTGTCAATGTGGCACACAAAAGTGGATAAGGTACGTGACCCAAAAGGACTGTAGACAAACGTCAATCTGCACTTAAGTTGCACTATGACATGCAGTATGAAGGTAGCACTGCCCAGACACACAACTAAAGTACAACAGTTGCCATGGAGCTAATACTCCAGCTGCTTGGAGACACAACAGTGCCACAAAAACAACCTACAACACCACCAGGACAAAGCCACACCATTATACCTACAAGTCAGCGCATGAACATACTGAGTACATAACAAAAACACAACAGCCTCATACACATAACAACAGCGGATGTCATCGCACAACACAGGTAGGAAAGGACTACTATCAAAAGCATCCTGACCCACATTCCACACAGCCTGTCAGGAACAACACAGCGGACTCTCAACAATCATCCGCAGACAAAGATTCTGGCTGTGCATCACTTGTTGGCCTCTGGTACCTTCAATACAGGAAGCTGGAGAGAATCTGGCGTGCTTCTCATAATGAGGTGGACAGAGATCGGTTTCATTCCACTCTGTCCAGCTATCATAAAAATATAAAAATAGCACGGAAAACCCATATAACAGCTCAGTTAGCCCAGGCCGGCAACTCTTCTAAAACCCTGCACCAGATTCTTCAGTCCTTCATTAACCCCAAGGCATGTGAAAGCTTAGAGGCCCCCTCCCAACTGCTGTGTAATGATATTGCTCTCTATTTTGCACAAAAGATAGAGCTTATCTATGGGAAAATTACCGCAATAGGAGGCCTGCAGCAGATCCCTATGGCCTTGGACCAATTGAATCTAACTAACTCTCATCTGTTAGAGAACTTCCCCGCAATCACATTAGCAGAGGTTGAATCACTGATCCACAAGATAAAGTCTGGGTCCCCTTCTGACCATATTCCAGCTAAAGTCATTCCGTCTTTAGCTAAACATCTGTCTCCCTCGGTGCAATCTCTTATTAATCTCTCTCTAACGGAAGGCCATGTACCGCTGGAGTGGAAGGTTGCTCAGGTTAGACCCATTCGTAAGAGCACTAAAACACCGAGGACGGATTTCTCTAACCTCCGTCCTATTTCACTCCTCCCGTTCCTGAGCAAACTAATGGAAAAACATGTCAATACCCACCTTTCCAACTATGTCGAACTGACAGGATGTTTAGATCTGTCCCAGTCCGGTTTTAGGCCCAAATACAGCACCGAATCAGCATTACTAGCGGTCACAGATAACATCAGGATGGCCCTAGATAAAGGCCACTCTATGATTCTGGTGCTGTTGGACCTATCCGCAGCGTTCAACACAGTTTCCCACAGTATTTTGATCAAAAGGCTGGAAGAGGTTAGGCTAAGAAAATCAGCCTTACAATGGATGAGGAGCTTTCTGTCTGATCGTTCCCAGATTGTCAACCTAAGCTCGTATCGCTCGGCCCCTATAGATTTGACCAAGGGAGTACCCCAGGGCTCATGTCTGAGCCCTACATTATTCAACATCTATATTGCTCCCTTGGCCAATCTTCTGAGGACACATGGGTTCATTCCCATATCATATGCCGACGATACCCAGCTACTCTTTCCATTCGATAAATTCACCTCAGCAGTACGGCTAGCCTTCTCAATGGGATAAGAGCCATATCACACTGGATGAAGAATAATTTCCTCCAGTGTAATGTGGGGAAAACAGAGATAATGCTCTTTGGAGAGGCCCCCCTCCTATGGACCCCAGATTGGTGGCCGACCAACCTAGGTCCCCATCCCGCTCCCAAGTTTACAGTCAAAAATCTGGGTATCCGTTTAGATCAAGCCCTCAGTCTGAAGGAGCATGCTGCTCAGACAGCTGGTTCCTGTTTTCATGTAATAGGCCTGCTCTGCCGAGTTTTCCCCCTGCTTCCTGACTCCATCCGGAAAACTCTAGTCCAGGCGCTGGTATTAAGTTGTCTGGACTACTGTAACGGCCTGCTGGTCTCTGCTAATGATGCTTCACTCAGCAGACTGCAGGTAGTTCAGAACACTGCGGCGCGGTTGGTCCTTAATGCCCCCTCTAGGACCCCCTCTCGCCCTCTTCTCATGAAGCTGCATTGGCTCCCTATCCGCCAACGGGTTAAATTTTAAATCTGCTGCACCATTCATAAGGCACTGCTTAACTTGGGCCCATCCTATCTCTCCGAGAAATTCATGCCCTATGTACCATCAAGATCCCTCCGCTCGAGTGCTAAACACCTTCTGGTGGTGCCTCGAGTAAGTAAGGCAAGACTAGGAGGAAGAGCTCTTTCCCATCTTGGCCCTTGTTACTGGAACAAACTCCCCCTGTCCTTGAGACAGTGTCTAGATCACTTACAATTCAGGAAGTTGCTTAAGACCACCCTTTTCCGCGTCTGTTAAACTCTGCTGGAGTTGCTTCACACACTCACAGTCCGCTCTAAGCGCAGAGATACCCCTTCGGGGGTCGATTCTAGCGCTATATAAACAAATAAATAAATACAACATAAGTCAGAGTTTGATGGGTGTCACAGCCAGCCCTATCAAGGTATATCTCACCTGTGTTGGATGCCATCATTAGCTTGATTCAACAGCACCATCAGTTCACCCACACTGCGCAGGAACAGCTTGTGCCCCAGAAAGGCTACTACGCCATAGCAGGCTTATCCACTCGTGTTTGTTTAATATCACTGCACACGTGTCCTAATTGTGCACCCTGCAAAAACTGCACACAATTACTGCAAATTAAAGCACACGCATCACATCAATGTCCAGCGAATTGTGGGTCACCTTATACTGGTCACAGATGCTATATCAAAGTTCCCAGTCAGTGAGCACCATCACCACTTTTGGCTACAGTCCATCACCAAGCCAACAATCTTCATGTGAACAAGGTCAATGTACCTGTCCTTGGTGAGTACCAACGTAACACACCACACACATCAAATCCACTATCAACATACTCACAGCTTTGGAAAATACATGTGACAAAATCACATATGACAGGCAGAACAACATGAGCACATACCCGACACAATGACACAAGTAATGGTGATAACATTTGGCAGATATGGAGACAAAACATACCCAAAGGCATAGATACAAGTCAAAGAAATAAGGAGGTACATAATGCCAAGTGTGCCGGTGATGTAATTAACATCCTTGAGTGTGTAGAGCACACACATGTCCATGTGGACATATACTGTTGGATTTGTTACTGCGAACAATAACCTTACATGAAGGCTGTAATTGTTGATACCAAACAGACAACAGTGTGACATATGTGGTGAGTAATGAAGATAATGCTGAAATGTTTGTACAATCATGTACTGTATAGTGACATATTGTGTGAGATATGAATATGTGTGTAAATATTTGGATCAGATATGAAATTGGGGGTACTTATTTGGTGTCAGATATGAAATTGGGGCCAAAATGGGGTGAGAGAAATGAAATTGGGGCTAAATTTGGGGGTCAGATATGAAATTGTGTAGGAGTAATGTGCCCCATTAGTCCTTTCAGTGTTGCATTTGGTGTAAGATATGAAGTTTAGGATGTCATTACTAACTATAGCCCATTTAAGTTACATCAAGTGCCATGATATTTTGGAAGTGACCACTGTTCGAAGTACAGATATGACCCATGACATTGACACAGCACGATGTGTCCATTGCTGCCTTGAACGTGCTCAAACAACACTATCACGCCCATAGTCAACAATGTAATGCTGCACCCTCGCCGCAGCTACCGCCAGGCACCAGCGGTGTGTCACCGCCATGGCCCAAGACACCATAGCAGGATTGATAGGCATATACACATGGCTAATGGCGTATGGCATGCTCCGACACCCAGATCCCGGTCACTCATAGCAATGCATGGGCCCGGAATCGCGGTAGCTACCGCCTGGCACCAGCGGTGTGTCACCGCCATGGCCCAAGACACCATAGCGGGATTGATAGGCATATACACATGGCTAATGGCGTATGGCATGCTCCGACACCCAGATCCCGGTCACTCATAGCAATGCAAGGGGCCCAGAATCGCGGTAGCTACCGCCTGGCACCAGCGGTGTGTCACTGCCATGGCCCAAGACACCATAGCGGGATTTATAGGCATATACACATGGCTAATGGTGGATGGCATGCTCCGACACCCAGATCCCGGTCACTCACAGCAATGCATGGGCCCGGAATCGCGGTAGCTACCGCCTGGCACCAGCGGTGTGTCTCCGCCATGGAGCATGCCCTTCCAGCCAATGGGAAACGCAATCGCGGTAGCCTGATGCAGATTAGATAATCGCGGTAGGCGTGCTCCGCCACCGCGGGGCCGGTCATTGGATGCACTTGAAAGATGCACCACCGCGGTACAGTACGCCTGTCCCCTGCGGTGTGTCACCGCCATGGAACATGCCCTTCCAGCCAATGGGAAGCGCAATCGCGGTAGCCTGATGCAAGTTAGAAAATCGCGGTAGGCGTGCTCTGCCACCGTGGGGCCAGTCACTGGATGTATTTGAATGAGGCAGACCTGGAACGCCAATTGCAGCAGCTTAGAACCACAGAAACGAGCCCTAGGGGCTATATATGTGTGTGAGAGAGCCACACGTTGCCACAGCTCACTGAGCCTGCTGCCTGAGACCCCTCACCTGCTGCTGCCTTCAGGGACTGCTGCCTGAGACCCTTCACCTGCTGCTGCCTTCAGGCACTGCTGCCTGAGACCCCTCACCTGCTGCTGCCTTCAGGGACTGCTGCCTGAGACCCCTCACCTGCTGCTGCTGCTGTCTCCTGCCCAGAGTGATGGCGAGGACTGATAAGATCCGTTCCACTCCCTAAACCACCAAGGAACTGGAGGTCCTGGTGGACGAGTTGCTCAACCAGTATCCAAGGCTCTTTGGTGCGCCAAATGTCGAGGTGAGTATCTCAGAGTGTGAGTGAGAGTGCAGGGGGGGCACACATGAAGTTGATCTGCTGCAGTATGTGCGTGGGAGTGTGGGGTTGGGTCATGCACTGCCTAGCATGCTGTTTCCAGGGGGAAGGTGTGTTTAGCCTATTCAACATGTTTCCCTGCCTGCACATCCAGATGTGAGGGAAGTATAATGTCTTGTCAGACATACAGTGAGGCTGCACCTTTTCATTTCACGAGTCAGGACAGTGATTGCCAGTCTGAATGTCTGTGTGTGTCCCTGATGTCCTTCACAGGCCCATCTGTGGCCTTAGCTAGTGTTGTTGTCCAGAGGGTAGTGAGGGCATTGTTTCTGACTCAATATGTGCCTCATCTCTAGTTCTGCACTATACTCAGGACCTTAATCCCCCAGGGTGACACTCTTGTTGGTCATTCACCTATGACACAGTACATTCCAACATTATTGTGCCCGGACCCTTCCATCACCACCAGCATGTGCACATACTCGCATGTGTTGGCACTGTTTGTGTTTCCAAATAGTCCCTCCATGTAAAAGATGAGATGCCCCACGTTGGACCTCTGTGTAACCCCAAATGGCCTGCACATTCACTGCCCAATCTGACAGTGACACAACACTGAATGTACAGAGTGTAAAATCTGTGCTTTTCCTCTTGAGTCTCCATCAATGAGCCATTACAGAGATGTAGATTGCACACGACAGGCCTTGTGATGAGGGTTTGCATTTGTGAGGTCATGTCCCTCAATGTGACCTCCATGACAGTGTGGCATTTGAAGGGCAAGTGCTTTGAGGGCTGCGCAGTGTTGGGCACAGTGAGTATTCACAGTGACATATGTAGTGATGTCCTGCATGTCTTGATATTCCCAGAATATTGCATTAGATGTGGTCAGCATACACATTTAGCTCTCTGCTGGCGTCCTGCATGGCCATGAGATGGGCATGTACTGTGTCCACCCTCATACCTGCATGCATTAATGTGTGTTTCCCACATGATGATGTTTGGATTTTGCTGATTTATTGTCTCTGCTAAAGTAATGGCTGAATTTGGGATGAGTCAGTGTCATGGTCCTGCACTGGGAAATGGTGGTCGGTTACACTGATTGTTGCCCCCTCTTGTCTCCCATGTCTGCAGCTCAAAGTCAACCAGCGCAAGGCCGTGTGGAGGGCCATTGCATCAAAGGTTCGTGCACTGGGTGTCTCAAACAGACGGCGCTCCCACTGTCACAAGAGGTGGGATGACATCGCCCGGCTGAGCAGGAACGTCGCCGAGATGACACTGGGGCTGATCCCTCGGGCCGGCAGGTTGGCGCGGCGCAGCATAACACCACTGATGGCACGCATTTTAGCTGTGACGCAGCCTGAACTGGATGCACGTCTGAAGGTGCATCAGCAGCAAGCTGGTGGTGAGTATTCTGTGAGTGTGACTTTGGTTGAAGTTTTGCAGCATGTGCTCCAAGCCTAGGCCAGTGCAGGGCTGTGATGTTGCTAGTGTGATGCAATGGCATGTAAGTGGCCGCGGTGTTGGGTGCAGTTGTCATGCATTCCCCCTACATGTACCTTCCCATGTCATTGGTGTAATGGCCCTTGACTTCACATTTGTAGTTGTGGCCTTCTGGTATCATCTTCATTGGTGTTGTCACAGACATCCCATGTCAGGGTCCAGCAGAGTGCATGGCCTGAGTGTGCCATCATCAATGTGTGCATTGGCTGACGTCAGATTTGTGCTGGCTACACATCTAACACCAATGTGCAACTGTAGTTGTGCCCCAAGATACGACATGGTGGACAGCATGTGCCCATCGACATTGGTGTGGATATGTTGGAGTCTGTCTCTGTGTTGGACACTTCTGCTGGCTCAAGATGTGAAAGTGGCAACATGTTGTGAGTAGAATCTTTGACCCCTTCAGGGCCCTAGGTGTGCACAGAGGGATATGCTTGTGTGGTTAGAGGAAGCCACCAACAGGCTAATTGGCTGTGTGTCCATCACATGGGTGTATGATGTCAAGTTTGCATCATGCCACGGTCATTTTGATGTTTGGATTGAGGTTGCACAATGTCACTGTCCATGGTGTTGTCCAACATGGATGATTGTCCATCATTACTGATGCTTCCCTTGCAGATATTTGTAAACTTGATGCAAATGTACTGATCCTCTCTCTCTCTCCCTCTCTCTCTCATGCAGCATCTCACATGGGCACGGAAGTACACGGGACGGACACCAGTGGTGAGGCATCAGGCACAAGTGCTGCTCATATGCATAGTGACACGGATGTCACCAGCGCATCAGAGGGGGACCATAGTCTTCTAGAGGAGTCACAGCCAGAAACGCAGACCTCTACGTCATCTAACGACGGCAGTGATGCATCTATGTTTTCGTCAGAAGGAAACAGGGACTCTGCCTCCTCGTCCACCACACAGCGTTCAGTGCCCACCCTCCCTGCTACTCCCACTGTTGCTGCCCGTGTTCGCACCACGAAAAAGGGAAGAGTGTCCTTCATCCCAGGCACCTATGCCCCTGCCCCCCCTGCTGCCATCAGTGCTGAGTCTGTGGACCTTTTGTGCCAGCTGTGTGTGGGTCAGACAGCTCTCCTCAATGCCTTCCTGGACCATGACAAAAAATTGGCACAGGTGGTGGCTTTCATGGAGGGCGTTCATTCCAACGTAGGTGGGCTACACCGGACTGTACAGTCTCTGTCCTCTGCAGTGACAGCAGCCATTCAACTTGCCCAATCCCATGGTCCAGCTCCAGTCCCGAGGCCCACCACCCTGCCAGTGGAAGCATCTGATGATAGTGAGCACACACCCCAGACATCAAGGGACAGATACGTCACACGCAGCACACAGCAGCAGCAGCCCAAGCAGTCCAGGCCGCAGACACATCCCCACAGAAAGGTAAACCCACACCAGAGCGCAGAGGGAAAAGCCCTTCAGGCCACAGCCAGGGCAAGGATGGCAAGAAGCAGGCCTCAGGCTCACATGCCCCAGGGGCATCCCCAGCCAAGGACTCACCTGTCCCAAAAGTGTCTCGCAGAGACAAGCACACAGTTTCCGTGCCCAGTGACAAACAGGTGCCTGCTAAGGGTACCCGTAAGAAGACCTCCAAGGCAAGTTCACCCACAACATCTACTCCCATCCAGAGCCCTGTGAAGCAGGGAAAGGAGGCCACTGTAGGGGGGACACCTGGTAAACAGGTGATGCAGGGGCAGAGGCAATCTGGGGCCAAGCGTCCCAATGAATCCAGCACGTCCACAGAGGGGGACCAGCATCTGCACATGATCCAGCTTTTGTGACGAGTGTGCCTGTTGTATACACCCCACTTGGCATGAATCCCAGGACAGGGAAGCCATATCAAATCCCCAAGAAGCGGAAGGGCACCCCTCAAAATTCACCCACACACACTGGGTCTCGTGCAAGCATGAGTCCACCTCCATGTGCCACCACCCCACCTGGACCTAGCAGCCCTCAGGCTTCCCAAACCACTGCTGGCTCTGCCACACCTGGACCTAACAGCCCTCAGGCTTCCCAAACCACTGCTGGCTCTACCACACCTGGACCTAGCAGCCCTCATGCTTCCCAAACCACTGCTGGCTCTACCACACCTGGACTTAGCAGCTTTCAGGCTTCCCAAACCACTGCTGGCTCTGCCACACCTGGACCTAGCAGCCCTCAGGCTTCCCAGTACACTGATGGCTCGACCCCAGCTGGGCCTTTCTCTCCCTGAGTCAGTACCCCAACTGGCCCCGACAGACAGCCACCTCCCAGTCATACTGCCAGACAAGTCTGAGTGTTAGTCCCCCTCACACACATGTCTCTCCCACAGTGATGCCATAGACTGCCCATTTTGCACACCCTGAGTGTGTTGCTGACCATGGCAGAGTACTGTACCACACATTCACAGTGCTGGATGTCATGTACTCACTCTGCACATTTCACTGGCCCTTGGCCTTGTTGTTCACTGCTGTGTGCCCCTTGCCTGTGCAGCTTCTCATGTGCCTCACCTGCACTTTGGACTGGCCACTGGCCTTGCTGTTCACTGCTGTGTGCCCCTTGCCTGTGCAGCTTCTCATGTACCTCACCTGCACTGTGTCCTGGCCACTGGCCATGCTGTTCACTGCTGTGTGCCCCTTGCCTGTGCAGCTTCTCATGTGCCTCACCTGCACTTTGGACTGGCCACTGGCCTTGCTGTTCACTGCTGTGTGCCCCTTGCCTGTGCAGCTTCTCATGTACCTCACCTGCACTGTGTCCTGGCCACTGGCCTTGCTGTTCACTGCTGTGTGCCCCTTGCCTATGCAGCTTCTCATGTACCTCACCTGCACTGTGTCCTGGCCACTGGCCTTGCTCTTGTCTAATTTGTGCTGCATAACTGTGTGAAGTGTAAATAAAAAGAAATGTACTCCTGTTGTCTGCCTTGTCAGTGTCCTTGCTAAATAAAGGGTTACTGTGTGGGTATGGTTTACTGTGACACATGCTCTATTTGCCACTTCAACATTGCCAATGTCTTGTTTCCTCTGATCATGTTGTTTCAACTTTTGCGTCCCAGACTTGTGCATCTGTGTGTGTTGGATTGGAAGTAGGTGTGTTTGCTGTGGACTGATTGACTTCCCGGGTGTGTTGTTGTGTGTTTGATGTTTAGATTGTTGTTGTGTGTGTTCATGGTGTGTCACTCATCTCTGTTTGTAACTGGTATGTGTGTTGTGCACACACTGCTTGGTGTGCATGCAGTGCTGTGAGTGTATGTTGCCTTGTCCTTGCCTGTTGTGCACCCCCTGATGTTTAGCTGTTGTAGCATGTTGATATCTTTGCCTGTGCATGTGTTGGGGCTGATGTGGCTGTGTGCAGTGTTTGTGTTGTGTTGTGTCATGCAGTTGACAGATGCTCTGTGTGTGGTGTTCTATTTGCCTGTCAGTGTGTGTGTTGTTGTTGTGTTTGATTCAGATGTGTGTTGCCATTGTGGTGTGCCTTACTTGTGTGTCTGTCACATGGACTGAGGTCTGTTGTGGTTCCCGTGCTTGTTTTATGTGCATCCTTCGTGTTTTCTCCTCTCATATTTGATGTGTCTCTTGTCATTGTTGTGCATGTGCAGACATGTGGTACACTATGACACCATTTTGAGTTGATGGGTGGTGTGGTATGTCTGTCTATGTGTAATTGTAGGCCCATTTCTGCCTTTTGTTCTCCATTATTGTTTTTAGTGGATTCACTTCTTATATGTGATGTGGTATGTTGTCTGTGCATTTATCATGACTGATGTGGTTGTGTACTCCTGTTGTGTCTGTGCTCCCATTGATTTTGCACTGTTAGCTGCACAGGTCTTGTCTGTTATTGTAGTAGTTCTGTGTGTGTGTTTTGATTGTGTTCTGTGTTTGACTGTTGTTTTTGTGCGTACAGTGGTACTGCCATACCTGTGTGTGTGTGATGTTTGTGGATACCACCCAGGGGGTGTGTTTGCTTGTCAGTGTCTTGACTGGATATTATTGGCAAGCTTCTGTCTGTTTGTCACTGGTGTTGTGTGCTGCAGGTGTGATGGGTGTAGGGGTTGTGTGAAGGTTCATACTTGTGTTTGACAGTCATGGAGTGTTGCAATGGGCCCTGTGTGTTGTGCTGCTGACATACTCCTGTGATGTATTTGGATACAGATGTGTGGCTGATCAGTGTTAGACGTCATACCCTTCCTTTCATCCCTGTGCCTATACATGGGTTGCCTTGCTGTCTCCCTGAGTTGTTGCAGTGAGGTGACTGTGGTTTGACTTCACTCACTGTGACTGCCATGTGTGGATTTTTGGGCTGGGGTTGTTGTTATGTGTTCCTTCCCTTGCATGTGATGTACAATTTGTTGGTGTTCAGCTCCTTGCCATTCCATTTGTGTGCACCTCACTTTGGGTTTCCTATTTGTTGCCCTCCATTGCTGTTGGCATGTGGTCTGTGTTTGTTGCTGTGAGTCAGTGTGGGGTATGTCAGTGTGACTTGGCAGGCTGTGTGTCCATGGGAGTGTTTGTTCATTGTCTGTGTGTGTTTATTTTGTGCTTGGACTCAGTTTACTTGCCATGAGTGTGATGTTGTTGTAGTGTGTGTGTTCCCCTGGCCCAGTGCTTCTAAGCTGTGTGTTACTCTTCAGCCACACCTGATAAGGCTGTCTCCCTAGTTATTTGTTGTGTGGTGCAGTGTGTGTGTTCACCTGGCTGGTTGTTGGGCATGTGGGAGCACAGGAAGATCACGTGGCATGTCCCTTCATGGTGTGGGTGGGCCTAGTGTGTGGAGTGTGGAGGTGTTACCCTGTGTACTTTGTGCACTGCCCATGCCTTGCGCTGGCCCAGCATACTACATTGTGTGCATTTTTTTATGCGGATTCACCACTGCGGTCACGTGAACTGGACATTATTTCAGAATCGCGGACATGGTGGCCTGGGTGTGGAGGGGTGGACTAGTGGCAGGTAGGACATGTGTGGCTACACTTGTGGTTGTGTTCCTGTCGTCAGCAGGGTGTCTGGTGGGGGCAGGGACCTTACATCAGACATGGAGTTGTGGGTTGTGTGTGTGTGCGGAGTTGTGTGGTGGCGTGCCTGCGGCGGCGTCCGCCACGGTCCATGGCTTGCTGGAGGTGTATCATGTACAGCGCCGGGAAGACATGTAGTGCCGGGTCCATGGCGGTTGGCTCCGGGATTCGAATTTGCGCTCCGCTGTGGTGCTTCCGTATGCTCATATTGGCCGGTTTCTCCGCTGCGGTGTGCCTGGCTGTTTTGCGCATCCTAATTTGTACGGCGGGAGGGACGTCATTCCGCACGGCGGTGGCTCTCGATTGGTTGTCTCCGCCGCGGTGGAGGGTGCGTTTTGATGGCGGTCCACGCCGCACCGCGGCGGACGGACAATGAGCTGGATTTAGCCATTGTAATATGGCGTGCGGGTGCACCGCAGCTCACGGGCGGAAAACAGCGTTTTCTCCCACCGCCAGCATCGCGGAGGTGCAATTGCCAGTCATCGTATTGGACCCCTTAATTGGGTTAGATCAGAAGATCGCAGAAGAATCTCGAGGAGGAAGAGAGTGTCAGAGAGGGGTGCGGCGCAATCGGTATTCTAGAGAGGTCAACTATCCTGTCCCGAATCCTGTCCTGAAGTCTTTGTCTCCTGACCTATCCTAGGGGACCCTTACCAGCCCTTTGGCCAGGGGGTTGGTCTTTCACACCATTCTTGGTAACTATAATTTCACGTTATTTGCAGATGTTCTTTTCTCTCTGTCCTCTCCCTTTCTGAGCATTAATTATTGTATGAGTCCGAAGTATATGCTCGATGTTTAATCAATTGAATTTTCTCTCCTAAGAATGATGGTGACTGCACTGTATTTTGAAATGGTTCACACGCATTTCATTTAGATAAAGATTTTAAACCTTCCTGAGTCTGTGATCATTTACTTCAAATAAGAGAATAGTTAAGGGTTATGTTAATTATCACCATCAACTAGTTCAACTAATGGTCCATCGACCAGAGAAAAGAACTTTTTGATCAGTGAAAGGTTAGATAGGAATATTAAATAACTAATCCGGAATATTATGAAAAGATATATATATAACTTTAACACTCCAGCGGTTTACTTAATTGTGTGTTTATGGGCCCAGGTGAGTATATGGTAGTGGAGTATCTGTTGTTGGTATACCGCTGGATCAGTTTTCTGGTAGCAGAGCTATGGTTATTATTGATTAGTTTGGTGATAAATATTGATTATTGACTTATGTTTAAAAAAGAGTTAGTGTCTTGTTTTATGTCGTCTAGAAGCACAGGTACAGAGGTTGCCTGGGCATCCCGGGAATGGAATAGCGGGTGGTGATAGAAGCCACACTGCAGGAGGTTACTCGTCTGTTGTCATAACACTGAGAAGTTACGGAGGGCTGGCAGTGTTGTAGTAGGGATTATATCGTATAAAAGTAGAATGCGAATGATAGCAAAATGGGTTCGCTGGTGAAACTTTGGTCTCATTTCCCAATACAGGTGACACTGAAGAAGTAACAGGTTCTCCTGAGCTTGAATGAAGGGTAAACAGAGGTTTTTGCTCATAGTGAAAAAGGATTCTGGGATAAGTCATAATCTATCCTGATTTAGTGGAGCAGGCAGAGTAGCGAATGTTTTTATGTTGTTACTAACGGATTTTATATTAGAAAAGTAAAAGAAAATAAGTTATCGTATTACCTTGTGAAGGGAGGGTCAGTCGCAGGAGTTATGCTGACGTCATAAAGAGCCGCACTGACATTGGTTACACCACGAGCGTGAGCCTGAGTCTGATTGGTTGGTAGATAAAAGCAGCGCTAGGATTGGTTGAGAAAGAATTGTATGTTGAGTTCTGATTTGACTGTGAGTGTAAGTCGTGTTGATATAGGACGCGACGTAGGTAATAGAGCTAGAAGATATACAGAAGACTCTTTCTTATATCGACCGTCTGAAATGTTTGGAGGACGAAAGAAAATGACGCTGATGAACAAAATTAAAAATTTCTTTAAAAAAGACAAACCTGTAATGACTAGAGAGGGAATTCCTATTCCGCCACCTAAAACCCCTGCTTCCTTTATGATAATGGAGAAAGGATATCACACGTGTGTATAGTTGGAGAATAGGGTGGAGTATACTAAGGGTGATGGTGTTTTGGCTTTTCCGGAGCATGGTACTTTTAATTTAAAGATACTTCAGAATTTGAGAGAAAGAATGAATATGTTAGAACCAAATCCTAGAATGACACAGTATGAAGCTTTGGAAGAATGGGAAATTGAGGCATTTGATGGTGAAAAATTCAGAAGTGGTCGTAAGATTTAGAGGATTTTTGCCTAGATATCCGTATGAATCAAGTGGAGATCAAATGAAGCGTTGGAGAAGAGCTGTGGTGACCGAGGGTTTATATCCAGTATTAATGGCTGAAGAACAGTTAGGAGGAAAGTGTAAAGAAAAACGAAGCACATGAATACGACAGGATATGGCGAAGCAGATGATGAGCTATTAGAGGATATTTTGATTAAAACCCCTCCACTGTACCAAGAAGAGCCTAGTAAGCTTACCCTAAGTGCACCAGTGATAGGAATGCCTTTAACCCCACAAATTTTACATGATGTGTCATTTAGTAGGGTGTTGCAGGATAATGAGAGAGAAGCTTTAAATAAAACTAGGGAAGAATTAGCTCAGAAAGTAAGCCAATTAAATTTGAATTCCGAAGCTTTGACAGTACCAGTGACTATTGGTCCTGTAATCCCATTATATGGAGATAAAAAGACTTGCCAGAAACCTCAAACTGTGACAATTCCGTTAAATAGTCCCATAAAAGAAGTAATAATTATGGATGATCAGGCCAGTGAATGTGAGTCAGTTATTTCATTAATGGATCTCCTGAATGTGGAACATTTAACCGAAACACAGAAGAGAGTTATACCAGCAAATTTGAGAGAAAAGAGATCTTTGGTTCCTATAGGAACTGGAGGTTCAACAACAGTTACTCCTGAAGATTTAGAGAGATGGGCACAGGAAATAGAAAATCGAAACCCACAACCAAAGATTTTAGATATCAGTAGATTGAAAGTAGATTTGGAAGAAATGATAACTGGCAATGTGAGCATAGAAAGATTGAACGTTTATAATGATGAGGAGTTGTTATTCTTATGTAAGAGTATAACCAGAAGAGCAAGAGTATTTCATGAGAAATTAACAGAAGTTGCCTCAGAGATTAGAATAGATATAGGGAAATTGAAACTATTGCAGAAACCATATCGAGTGGAGTTTACTGATAAGGATTTAGAAAGTGTAAATGCTTCTGGTAAGAGACTACAGATAAAAGAATTGATGAATATTTTACGAAAATGGGGAGACATTGACAAATGGAGAATTAGGTGGATAAGAAAGAAAGAGGAAGTACAAGCGAGAGAAGCATCATCTGTATTTCCAGTGAGAGAATCAGATAAGATTGAGAGAATGTGTCCAAATGAGAGAAGTTCCTGGTGGTGGATATGTTCATGTTCCTTGGAGCAGACAGGATATCTTGTCATTTACGAATGATTTCCCTAGGTTGAGAGAAAAACCAGTTAAATGGTATAAACAGGTGGACAGATTCATGAAAATTTCAAAGGTTTTGTTGAAGGATTTGGACGGTTTATTTGATATTGTAGTAGCAGCTGATTTATGGACAGAATGTAAGATTACAATTGACTGGCCAAATGAGGAATATCCAAGGGATTCCAAAACAGGAGCGCCATCAGAGGAGGTGATGAAGAAGTATCACCAGGTGATTACTTTCTTGAAAGGAAAAATTCCTCCTAAAGAGACTGATTGGGTGAAAATAGATAGAACCACTCAGGTGCCGAAGGAGTCTGTACACGCGTACTATGAGTGGTTGTTACAGGTATTCAAGTAGTATAGTGGATTTGAGAACATTGGAGATAAGGATATGGGACATTTTGAATATCGGTTCGTGTATAGTTTAAAACCAGCGATTAGTCAGATGATTCAACAACACATGTTGTGTTGGCAAAGTAAGACCATAGATGAAATATTGAAATATGCGAAGTATTGCAATGACGACATTGAGGCAAAACATAGAAAGTTAAAAGAGAAAATGATGTGGGCACAAGTGAAATTGGCAGAGCAGCAGGGAGCAAAATTAATTTCCCAGAATGATAATGAGATAAAAGACCAGAATCAAAGTGAACAAGTGTCGAGTGGTGGTAAAGGACGAGGACAAATGAGTAGAGAGGAAGCAAGGAAGAAATGTCCTTGTCATGCGTACGGAAAGTATGGACATTGGAAGAACGAGTGTAAAAATGTCCAGAATAGTAATGGGCCAAATCAAAATTTAAATCCACAGATGCAGAATGAAGTGGTTGTGAAACAGCCACAGCAGCAGCAGGTAACTACCCCACTGTATCAGGTGCCACAACCTCCTATGGCAAGCAATGTGAACATTCAAAAATACAGTGCGAACACTGAATTTCACGGAGAAAGTGATAAGAATAATAGAGTGGTTTCAAAATATTTTTTGCAGAATGATGAAGATGAATCGGACTACGTACAATGACGGTGCCTGAGGGGGGAGGAAGAGGAGTGCGTGCTTGGCGCATCCTTGCCGGTAGATCAGACAGGTCCATTTGTTGAAGGGAAAGTTGAAGGTAGTGACATCACTTTCTTGTTGGACACTGGTGCTACCCGGTCTACTGTTAGAACAGCAGACATCCCAAACCTACCCCTCTCGGGAGAAACTATCCAAGTTGTAGGAGTGTCAAACCAACAGATTAGAACCCCAGTTACAAGACCAATGGAAGTACATATTGGAAAATTTAAAGACATGCATCGGTTTGTTGTTTGTGACTCAAGTCCAGTAAATCTGTTAGGGAGAGATTTATTGTGCAAAATGAACTGCACAATTTATTGTACGCCTGATGGTGTTGCTTTCCAAACACCTGATGAGGATGTTGTTTATAAGATGATGTTAGCTAAGCAAGGTACAGAAGTGGATGAAATTTTTCAATACTAACTGAAAGTGAATTACCAGAAGAATTGAGAACCACAGTAAATACAGAAGTGTGGGACTTTCAGGAAAAGATATAGGACTAATGGTGAATGTAGACCCTGTGAAAATAGTGGTAAAAGAAGGTGCAGTTTATCCAAATACACGGCAGTATAAAATGAGTCCAGAAGTGAAAGCAGGAGTTGCTCCAGTAATTGATCAAATGATCAAACAAGGAATTCTAAAAGAAATAATGAGTAGTCCATGTAATTCGCCAATCATGGGATTCAAAAAGCCTAGTGGTAAATACAGGATAGTGCAGGACTTGCGAAAAATAAACAAAATTGTAGTGCCTTGTTGCCCAGTGGTGCCAAATCCAGCAGTGATCCTTTATCAAATACCTTGGAATGCAAGTTGGTATACAGTAATTGATTTGTGGCAAGCATTCTTTTCCATTCCTTTACACCCAGACAGCCAGTATCTCGTCGCCTTCCGGTTTGAGGATCGTATGTTGGCATGGTGCCGAGTTCCTCAAGGGTACACAGAGAGTCCCTCAATTTTCAATCAGATACTAATAAAGTGTCTGGAGTCATTAGTTATGCCTGGGAAATCAGTTTTGGTTCAGTACATTGATGACCTATTGGTGGCATCAAAAACACGAGAAGATTGTGTCACTGATACAATTGCACTACTGAACCATTTGGCCGAAGGAGTACACAAGGTGTCTCCAGGAAAATTGCAGTTTTGTCAACAAGAAGTTAAATATGTAGGGCATAAAATAGAAAGAGGAGTTAGAAAAGTGACACCGGAAAGAATAAAAATAATGAAAGAAATGCAACTACCACAGACACAGAAGGAGATGAGAATGTTTCTGGGAATGGTTGGGTACTGTAGGCAGTGGATAAATAGCTATTCCCTGCAAGCAAAGCCATTGATACTATTAACTCGGAAAAGAGCGAAAGATCCAATTGATTGGAATGATGAATGTTTGGAAGCCTTTGTGAAATTACAAAACTGTCTATGTGAGGCCCCTGCTTTGGGCATGCCTGATTATTCTAAAGAATTTGCGCTGTTTGTTGTGAGAGAGAAAATTGTGCACTTTCAGTTTTAACACAGAGATATGGATTGAGCCGACGTCCAGTGGCATATTTCTCTGCCACCTTGGATCCAGTGGCCTCAGCCTTACCTGGCTGCTTAAAAGCAGTAGCTGCTACCTGTATGAGTCTGGAGCAAAGTGAGTCAATTGTGATGGGACATTCTGTAAAAGTCTATGTTCCACACTCAGTTGAGATTCTTTTGACAAGAACGCGAACAGAACATCTTACTCCTAGTCGGCTGACTAAGTATGTAAGTGTGATTTTGGGAGCATATTATGTGACAGTGATAAGATGTACAATAATGAATCCTACCACATTATTGCCAGATCCATGTTGTGAAGAAGTGAAAGATGAGATTGATCATGATTGTTTGGATGTGACTGAATTGTGTACTAAGCCCCGTCCAGATATAAAGGAAACACCATTGAAGGAATCTGATCATGAATTGTTCATGGATGGGTCATGTCTGAGAACAGAAGGAGGAGGGTTAAGTGCTGCATATGCTGTATGCAAAATAACAGGGGTCATTGAAGCATCCTGTTTACCGGGAGTCAAGTCTGCACAAGTAGCCGAATTGGTGGCCTTAACAAAGGCATGCAAAAAGGGGAAAAATTGGAGAATAACCATATTTACGGATGGTCAATATGGTTTCGGGGTTGTGCATGACTTTGGCCAACTCTGGATGCAGAGGGGATTTTTGACTTCTTCAGGATCTCCTATTAGAAATAGTAAAAATGTAAAAGATTTGTTGGAAGCATTACAATTGCCAAAAGAAGTAGCAGTTGTTAAATGCGCTGCACATCAGTCAGGAAATGACTATGTGACGGCCGGTAATAGGTAGGCAGAACAAATCGCTCAATACTGTGCAAGAAATATAATGTCAATTAACAGAAAAATTGAAACGGGTGAAACCAGCTGCCAACTTATGTTTTTCTCAGTTCCAGAAACATGGGATGAGATCAGACAGTTACAGGAAGAAGTTGAGGAAAAAGAAAAGGAAATCTGGATAAAGTCAGCTTGTACAAAAAGAACAGAAGATGAAGTGTGGGTGTACTTAGATGGCAGACCAGTCATGCCAGACTGTCTACTCTCTCAAATGGCAAGAGTATACCATGGGACAACACATATTGGCAGGGATTCAATGATCGGATTATTCAGACAGAGTTGGTACAATCTGAAGTTTAGGGTAGTCGCAGAGAGCCTTTGCCAAAGATGCTTAATCTGTCAGCAGCAGAACCCAGGCAGGAAGACAGTGGTTAGTTGGGGAAAGATTGGAAAGGCAGAGATACCTTTCACCAGACTGCAGTTAGACTTCATTGAGTTGCCTCCTTGCAATGGATTGAAGTATGTACTTGTCATAGTGTGCCTAGTTTCGAGATGGGTAGAGGCATACCCTACTAGAAGAAATGACAGTCTTACAGTTGCTAAACTACTATTGAGGGAGTTGATACCTCATTTCGGTTTTCCAGTCACTTTGGAATCAGATCAATTTTAATAATGAGATAATTTGATTAATCTGTGCTGCATTTACCATTGAACAAAAACTACACTGTGCTTGACGTCCAGAGGCTTCTGGAATAGTTGAACAGCTTAATGGCACAATCAAATCAAGATTAGGGAAGGTGTGTGCATCCACAATGCTGAAATGGCCAGATGCATTGCCTCTTGTACTGATGGGTCTCAGAAGTATCCCTGACAGAAAAACAGGATTGAGTCCACATGAGGTACTCATGGGAAGGGCAATGAGACAAGCATTTATTCCTGGAAATAAATTGATGAATATAACTGATGATCTGGTATTGGACTATTGCAAAGGATTGGCTGAAATGGTGTGTTCTGTCTCTCAGCAGGTTGGAGAAGACGCAGTTGAAAGGCAGCCAGACCAACCGCATGATTTGAATCCTGGAGACTGGGTGTTAGTGAAGAAACACGCAAGGAAGTCGTGTCTAGCACCCAGGTGGGATAAACCACGTCAAGTCATACTAGTCACTACTACAGCAGTGAAGTGTGCAGGTTTACCCAATTGGATTCATGCTAGTCATACCAGAAGAATTCCGAGCCCATCTGAACAACAAGAGCAGCCACTGGCTGAACAAGCTGAGACGTCAGAAGTTGAAAGTTGCGAAGTTGAAGAATCTAGAGGGATAGATTCTGAAAGACAACTACATGACGAACAGCCAAGTACAAGTCAGGAACAGTGGATACCAGTGATTGAAATATCTGATGCTGTTGTCGAAACAAGAAGAACAACTGAATTAAAGAGACAGAAAGATATAGAGAAAACGTCAGGGAAAGAAGAACACACTCAGGTAAAAATAAACATAGTCATTCAGAAACCTGAGCAGGGTAAGATAGAAGAAGAACAACAAGTTCAGGCAGAAGAAGAACAAACTATAATAAGACCTGAACAGGTGCAGGTAGAAGAAGATCCGAATACAGAAAATACAGAACAAAGACAATTAGAAGGGGAAGAAGAACAAGAACAGATTGCGCCCAGATTAAGTGAAAATAAAAGAACCTTAGAAGAAGACGAAGAAGGTGAAAGTGCAGTTCAGGTCAAAAGAGTCAGAAAAGGAGACAATTGGCCAGAAGGAGTGAAAAGACTAAGATATCATCTAAGAAAATCAGAAAAGAAACCAGAGCAAGTAAATGAAGTTACGAGTCACACGCAATCTAAACAAACCTTAGTAAAACTTACGCGAAGAAGCCCAAGATTGAGAATTCTGAACAGACAATACAAGGCCCCTGAGCGGACCTATGTTATATTAGAAGAATTTGAAAACTTAGATTTACGAGAAGAACCAGAGAGAGTTCATGTTGCACAGATTGATGAAAACAAATTAAGACCTCCTTAAAATAAAAGTCTGGATTTTAAGAAAATTTAGACAAAGAAAGAAAAAGAGAGAAGAAATTTTCTCTGATTAAAATGACAGAAGTTGAAAACACTGAAAGACCGAAACGAAGTTTAAAAAGAAAATGTTTAAGATTTTGCTTATGTAGTATCTTATTAGTAGTTTTAGTATGGTTATTTCTAACAATAGGAGTACCTTTGTTAACGGAAACAAATAACAATAATAGTACAATTACTAGTGAGAAAGTAAATAGAATAAAGGGAACTAAAATAGAATTAGGGGTAGAAGATGAGATAAACTATCATAATGAATCAGACAATGATTCGTCTTTAAATGTGTTTACTTAATTGTTATTCCAGTATGTTAATACAATGGAGATTAGTAATTGTTATGTCTGTATGAAGTTACCCTCATCAGTGTCAGAAGGAGTGACATCACCATATACCTTTAACATATGGTGTATCATGTAGTGTTTTATCAAGTTTATTTTACGTAACAGGGAAACTTCAGTGTTTTTATTCAAACTTAGATGTAGTGTTTTCAGAACTGCCTATTCGAAAGAATAAGAATCCAATATTTAGTAGTAAAAATGCACAGTTCATGGGTGAATTCTTTTTAACAATGAGTTCAATAGATATAGCACAAGCACACAAGGATAACCTAACATGTATATTACGTGAAGAAGAAAAAGAGTTTTTGAATTTAGTAGAAGAAAGGAGACAGGATTTAACAAAGAAGGCTGCTGAACAGAAATCCCATGTACCTCCATGGGCTGAGAAAGAGGGAATTTATGCAAAGGGCGAGGCTCATGCTGCGATGTCCCTAGACTTTGTGAAAAAGGGAAAATTCTGCCTCCATAGATTAAAAACAGATTATAATAACAATTACATTGGTTCCAGTGAATGTGAACACAACTTCCTAATTTTAGGGGATAGGGACTAAAAGGGGGAACCGATCCTGTATTTCCAGGAATGTATTATGTATGCGGGAATAATGCCTATTATAGGTTACCTGCAAGATGGTATGGGAGCTGTTATTTTGGAATAGTTTTTCCAAAAATCTACCATGTGGACAGAATCAATGGAATCAATGAAATATCTAATGGACTAACACGAAGAAAAAGAGCTAATTTTTCTGAAATAGTAGGTGATATATTTAGTGCATTGATACCCTCAGTTGGAGTCATTCTAAATTCACGTAAAATTTGTAAATTATCAACAATAGTTGATCGTCTTTCTACAGATACTGCCAGAGGATTCTTAATGATTAATACAGAGATGGTTGCAATAAGGTCTATGGTTTTACAAAATCGTCTTGCTCTTGATATTTTATTGGCAAAGAAGGCGGAGTCTGTGGTATGTTAAAAATTCAACATTGCTGCACTTATATTCCGGACAAAAGTAAGGAAATTAAAGGGTATATTGGAAATATTACAAGAATGCATAATGACTTGACCCAACTGGAGGTTGACAGTGTATGGGGAAGATTAACAAAGAGTATAACATCAATAGGGAATTGGTTTACTAATTTTGGAAAGAGTTTTCTAGGTCAAATAATATTACCAGTAGTTGTGATAATGACAATAGTAATGACAGTAATGATCACATGTAAATGTTGTAGAAGCAAGGGAAAGAGAAGGATCCACGCAGAAAGGGAAGGAAAGGGAAATAAACGAAAAAGGGAATATGAAGAAATTCAGTTAGAAGAAATGAGAGGAAAGCTATACAAAAAGATGAAATATTTAGAAGGAAAAGAAGTAACTGACGAAATGATGAGAGAAAAAGGAGAAAACTGAGAATTGTTAAAGTTGGCATCTGGGAAGGGATGGGTAATTTTGTGATGGCTCAAAAATGCCATCAGAGAGGGGATTGATGGAGCAAGGTCTGAAAGAGACTTGCTCGGAGGCAATCCACTCGGTTAACTCATTAACAAGTTATTAATCATGTTTGTAAATAACTAATAAGCACCACATGAACATGCGGGTTAGTGAAGCTTGCCTATGTGCGTACTAATGCAAATAACAACGAAGACGGAATAATACCGCTTTAAACGGGGAAACTGTTGTGCGCATGCGTCAGCTGCATCTACATAGTATGACGAGGTAACGCTTGGAGGGAAATTCTAGCGCATGAGCAGAAGATACTAAAATGGAGTCTTGAAGACTCGCGTGCATGGGATATGCTTAGTTGAAATGAAAATAAGCTATTTTACTAATGCTAATGCGGGAAAAGTATTAATAAGAATAGGGGAATAGAGTAGAGGTGGGAGGTATACAGTGCAACCATTTATTTGTGAAATTAATATTTGTCTTTCTGACTTTATCATTAGTGCGCATTTTGGGCCTCTCACGCATAACTGAATTAAGCTGAGTAATGTAAAGACTGCGCATGTCCACTGAAAGTTAACCCGGAATGATGACTTAGATGTTGAACGGGAGCCAAGGACATGAGTGACATACCCTGAGAACGGATGGTGAAAAGTTCAACGATGAGGACTCTTATTCATAATGTTATAATAATGTTTCAAGTAAAATGTGAATGCGTATGAGAACTCAATACATGAATAAAAATTAAGGGGATGGCTTTGCAAACAATAGTTGAACTGATTTTAATGACATGTAAGCATGGTGTGATGGAGCATCACCCCTTGCCTGACCAATCATATTTCGTATTCGTCCTTTATAAATGCTTGGCCTTCTATTTATTATCATACAGTGCATCATTCTGTAAATGAACAGTTACAGGTTTAGTAATCCGGTCTGATATTTAACTCATTGTATTTAGACTAGGGTATTGTATTAAATCAATACCTTTCAATTTCGATCGATAACACTATGCAAATAATGTCCAGACTGCAATACGGCAAATTGGTGAAAATGGACTGTGAAGGTAGCAGAAGGGAGAAGAAGATTAATTGCACAATCGCAAAGGGTATGTTTGATAGGAAGCTAGTATTATTATTTTGGTAGGCTATATTTACCCTTTATTGGAGAAGAATCCTCATTAATGGAAGTAAATATTGCAGGAGAGAAGGAGGATCCCTCTTCACAGATCCTACAAATAAAGGTAACTGTTTCACTTGAGTCTCTTCTCAAATCGATATTTGTCTCTGCTGGAAAAAGAGACGATTACAAATTACTTGTACTTTATATTGGTTTAAATGCTAACAAGCACATCCTAATGATGAGGATATTACTCAAATTGGTGTTTTTTGGAAAATAATTACATAATTTTGTTTACAAACACCGTATAATCCACCACAGGGTCAAAAGATTCATTTTTTCTGTTTTTTATAGTATGTTGTTGTAGTTGGTTTGTATGAATGAGAGTGTGTGATAGAATGACAGTGGTTTTGAATGAATTATGCTAGTGAGATTTTTACATTGGTTGTTTTTTATATGGGATGTCTAATGTGATAAATTCATGTTTGTAAAAGTATTATGATGAAATATTAGAAAAATCAAAATCATTGGATGTGTTATATATATGTAATTGTGTGAATCTTAGAGATAAATACGAATATATTTTTCAAATTTAAATAAAAGGAATTTTTCTAAAAAGATACACTGTTTATTATGCTGTCTGCAAATCTACTTAATTGTGGGGCTTTAAAATAAATGTATGTTGTGAAGGGGGTTCTTTGGTAACTTGAACCTTGATAGGTCGTTTGTCAAATCAAATAGGTCAGTCTAGAGGTATATACTATTTCTGCTCCGGGGATGCGACGGCGTCTGATGCGACGGCGACACTTTTCTCCGGTGCTGTGAGGCACTTCGAAGGATGCGAGGGTGTCAGCGGCGCGCTTCTTCGGGGATGCGCCGGCGTCTGATGCGACGTCGACACTCTTCTCTGGCGATGCGAGAAGCAGCGGCTGCGGCTGCGACACGCTTCTTCATCTTGAGTCGCGCTTCCAGCTCCCAGCGACACGCAAGTGTGTCAGAAGGTCCAAATTCCCAGCAAGGGAATACAGGGGAGCTGGTGGGTGAAGTCTGTTGTTCCTGAGACTTCAGCAGGAGGCAAGCTCTGAAATCAAGCCCTTGGAGATCCTTCACAAGTTGGTGAAAATACACACAAAGTTCCCTTCTCCTTTCTTTGGCAGACAGGCAACCACTGCAGGCAGATCCCTCTCGCTTAGGGATAATCTTCTCCTCAGTTTCTTCTTGGTTCCTCTCCTCAGCAAAGGTTTCTTCTTGTTTCCCAAAAGTGATCTAATTTCCTAGGGGTCTGGGTCCCCTTTTTATACACCTTTTCTCTTTGTTCTCTGAAGGCAGAGAGGCCTTTGCCTAGTCCAAAACCAGTTCTGGTCAGTCCTGGAGCACTTTGTTTACAGGACTCCTTCTCTCCTTTCTGAATGTGGGGTAGAGTGCTCAGCCGCCCAGCAGGAGGGGGAGCCAGCATTGTGGAAGGCAGTCACAGCCCTATTCAGACCCAGGGGCAACTCCTCCCTCCACTCTGGATGCAGATCTCTCTATTCAGCCCTGTGCTGACTCACCCTGTCTCCTGGAGCCACCCCCAGCCCCTGTCACTCAACCTCCAGACAAGGAATACACAACCCAGCAGAGGCAGGTTTGGAAGGTTAGGCAAGAAAATACCTACTTTCTAAAAGTGGTATTTTCAAACACAGAATGTTAAAATCAACTTCACTAAAAGATGTATTTTATCATGCTGAGTTCAGGCATACTAAATTCGTTTCTCTACCATGTTCCCTGGGTCAGTTAGGATTATAAGGTGTAATAATCAAACTGCCCATTCTGGCCTATGGGGAACAGGTAGCCTTGCAATAGTGAAAAACGAAAATGGCTGTAATTCACTATTAGGACATACCACACACACCAGGACATGTCCTACCTTATACCTACAATGCACCCTGCCCTAGGGCCTACTTTAGGGGTGACCAACATGCGGTAAAGGGAAGGTTTAGGGACTGGTAAGTGGGTGCACTCACCAAGTCGACATGGCAGCCCTAGGCTGCACACAGGCTCTGCAATGGCAGGCCTGAGACACACTTTACAAGCTGCTTCTGTGGGTGGCACAACCAGTGCTGCAAGCCCACCAGCAGCATTGGATTTACCAGCCCTGGGCACACTCAGTGCACTGTACTAGGGACTGACAAGTAAACCAATCATCCAATCATGGAGTCACTAATACATAACACAATTTATCATAGGGAGCACTTGCACTGTGGCACTGAATAGCAGTGGCACAGTGCCCAAAGCATCTAAACCAGCAAAAACAGATCAATAACATTGGAGGCATTCTCAAAAAATGGAAGGGAGACCCACGCCAAGGATGCTAGGTCTAACACGTGTCCCCTCCAGCTGAAATGTGGGGAGAACTATCCTACCTCTAGGGAGTTCTCTTCACTAAGGCGGAAAAATCTGGACAGACCATCAGAATTGGCGTGTTCTGTACCAGGGCGGTGTTCCACCGTGAAGTCCATCCCCTGTAGGGAAATGGACCACCTCAACAGCTTTGGATTCTCACCCCTCATCTGCATCAACCATCTGAGGGGCCTGTGGTCTGTCTGAACCCGGAAGTGAGTACCAAACAGGTATGGTCTCAGCTTCTTCAGCGCCCAGACCACAGCAAATGCCTCACGCTCAATAGCACTCCACCTCTGTTCCCGTGGAAGTCACCTCCTACTAAGGAAGGCTACAGGTTGGTCTAGGCCCTCCTCATTCATCTGTGACAAAACAGCCCCCACACCATGCTCTGAAGTGTCTGTGTGAACGATAAACTCTTTGGAGAAGTTGGGGGCCAGGAGCACGGGCGCCGTGCACATGGCTGTCTTCAAGGTGTCAAAAGCTTGTTGACAGGTGTCAGTCCAAATCACTCTCTTGGGCTGCTTCCTGGAAGTCAGCTCTGTCAAGGGTGCAACAATGCTGCCATACCCCTTGACAAATCTGTAATACCCGGTGAGTCCTAGGAAGGCTCTCACCGCTGTCTGGGTCTTGGGGGGCTCCCAAGCCAGAATGGTATCTATCTTGGGCTGTAGGGGCGCCACCTGGCCGCTCCCAACCTGGTGTCCCAAGTACACCACGGAACCCTGCCCGATCTGGCACTTACTCGCCTTGATCGTGAGGCCTGCCCTCTGCAGAGCCATCAACACTTCCCAGAGGTGGCGCAGATGTTCTTCCCAACTGGTGCTGAATACTGCGATGTCATCCAGGTAGGCGGCACTGAACTCTTCCAGTCCAACCAACACCTGGTTGACCAACCTCTGAAAGGTGGCAGGGGCATTCTTCATCCCAAAGGGCATCACCCGGAATTGGTAGTGCCCATCTGGTGTGGAGAATGCTGACCTCTCCTTTGCCCCATCAGTCAAGGCGATCTGCCACTACCCAGACGTTAAGTCAAACGTACTGAGGTACCGGGCAGCCCCTAACCGATCTATGAGCTCATCAGCTCTGGGGATGGGGTGTGCGTCAGTCCTGGTGATGGAATTGAGTCCTCGGTAGTCCACACAGAACCGGAGTTCGGGTGTGGCACCAGGCGCGGCAGCCTTTGGGACCAAGACCACTGGGCTGGCCCAAGGGCTGTGAGAGGACTCAATTACCCCCAATGACAAACATCTTGGAGACCTCCTCCTTGATGCAAGCTCTCACCCTGTCAGTCACCCTGTAAGCCTTGTGCTTGACAGGAAGACTGTCCCCAGTGTCCACATCATGGACGCACCAGTCAGTGACACTAGGAACCAGGGAGAACAGGTCAGGAAACTGCCCCAAAAGTTGGCGACAGTCACCTTGCTGCTCAGGTGTCAGGGAGGGAGAGAGGTTCACACCCTCCACTGATCCATCTTGCTCTTGGGCTGACAGGAGGTCAGGAAGAGGCTCGGTCTCCTCTTCCATCCCAGCATCTGTAGCTAAGAGCATGCCCACTTGGGACCTCTCCAAGTGGGGCTTCAGGCGGTTGACGTGCAGGACCCGCAAGGGGTTCCTGGGAGACCGCATGTCCACCAAGTAGGTAACAGGACGTTTGCGCCCCACCACCTCAAAGGGTCCGGTCCACTTATCCTGGAGCGCACAGGGCTCCACTGGGGCCATGACCCACACTTTCTGACCAGGTTGAAGCTCAACCAGAGTGGCATTCTGGTCGTACCACCGCTTCATTTCCTCCTGGCTGGCTTCCATATTTGCCTCAGCAAGTTGCCTGAAGCGCCTAGTTTGGTTCCTGAAGGACAGCATGTAGCTATATACATCCTGGGGAGGTTTCCTGGGAGATTGCTCCCAGCCTTCCTTGACCAAACTCAGAGGTCCTCTCACTGGGTGACCATACAGAAGCTCAAAGGGGCTGAACCCTAGAGACTTCTGTGGCACCTCACGGTATGCAAAAAGAAGGCATGGCAAGAGGACGTCCCACTTACGCCTCATGGGTTCTTCCAGACCCATAATCATGCCCTTCAGGGTCCGGTTGAATCTCTCAACCAACCCATTTCCTTGGGGGTGGTAAGGAGTGGTGAACTTGTACGTTACACCGCACTCCTGCCACAGGGACTTCATATACTTGGATATAAAGTTAGTACCTCTGTCAGACACCACCTCTTGAGGGAACCCCACACGGGAGAAAATTCCCATCAGTGCCCGTCCCACCACGGGGTCCGTCACTGTCCTCAGAGGGATGGCTTCAGGGTACTGGGTGGCGTGGTCCACCAAGACCAGAATGAACCTGTTGCCCATGGCTGTCTTGGGGTCCAGTGGCCCCACAATGTCAATACCCACCCGTTCAAAGGGGGTGCTGACTACAGGGAATGGCTGGAGAGGAGCCTTCTGCTTCCTCCCACTCTTTCCACTTGCCTGGCAAGTCTGACAGGTCCTGCAGTGAGTGGTGGCACTCCTGCGCATCTGGGGCCAAAAGAAATGGGTGACACGCCTTTCAAAGGTCTTGTCCTGCCCCAGATGTCCTGCTAAAGGCACATCATGAGCCAAGCCCAGTAGGAAGGCTCTGAAGCGCTGTGGTACCACCAGCACACGGGCTGACCCAGGCTCAGCAACCTTAGGCTCGCTATACAGGAGACCATTCTCCCAGTAGATCCAATGTGATCCAGACTGATCACCTGCTGCCTGGTCTGTGGCCTGTTACCTCAGACCCACGAAAGAAGGACACTTGTTCTGCTCCTCGCAGAACTCCTCCCTGGAGGGTCCTCCATCTTGCTGCCAATGGGTCAGCTCAGGCAGGTCCCCCAGTTCAGCTACCTGTTCCCCTGTAGGCTCCAGGGCATCCCCTCAGGGTCTGCCTCCTCCTGGACCATGGGAACTTCGGGGGCCGGTTTCCCGCGCCCCCTGCCTCTTCTCTCTCCGGCAGGCACCTGGGCCTCCCTCTCAGGCTCCAGGTCCTCTTGAACACCTCTGGCTGCCATGGACCGGGTGGTCACACAAGCCCAATCAGGCAAGCCCAACAACTCCAAATGAGCACTCCGCTCCACCTTAGCCCAAGGGGAGCTCTCCAAATCGTTCCCTAACAAACAGTCAACAGGCATGGCTGGCCTCACAGCTACTTGAAAAGTACCAGAGACCCCCCCCACTCAAAGGGAACCTGAGCCACCTTGCAATGGCTCTCTGTGTTGTCAGCGGCAACAACTGGATAGAATGCATCAGGGACCACCTGCTCTTTAGACACCAGGTGACACTTGACAGCTGTCACACTGGCTCCTGTGTCTCTCAGAGCCTCCACCCTATGGCCATTGATGGTCACCCACTGCCTGTACTTCTTAGTGTTCTCAGGCAGTTGGGTCCTAGGGACCATCTCAGAGTCTCCTAATGAGACAAGGGACAATACTACAGGATCCCGCCCACCTTGGGTACCCATCTCCTCCCCAGGGCTACACTAGCCAACTGCCGGGGGACTGCACCAGGGGGTGCTGGCTTTCCAAACAAAGGGCAATGGGGATCATTGGCCCTGTGGCCTAGGGCGCCACACTTTTAGCACACCAGGGGTCCCCTATGAACAGGTGGACCTGTCGGGGCCCGTGCTTATTCTCAGGGGGAGGTTGGGAACTTTTCCCTTGGGGTTTACTTTGTGGCCCTTTCTGGAGCTCCCTCTGTTTACCCTTGTCCCCCCACTCCTCTGCTGGGGACCCTGCCCACCCTTGGTGGAGTCTCCCACGTGACCCTTGGGGACCCGGGTGCTCACCCAGCGGTCCGCCTCCTCAGCAAGCTGCCTAGGGTTAGTCAGCCTACTATCAATCAGGTGCTGGCGTAGCTCAGGAAAACAATTACTGGACAAGTGCTCCCATGCAATCAAATCAAAGAGCGCCTGAAAATCATTTGCTTTGCTACCCTTTACCCAACCATCCAAGGCTCTGCAAAAAAAGGTCACATACTCAACCCAGGTACTGCCTTCAATCTTCTTACAGTTCCTGAACCTCTGCCTATAGAGTTCAGGAGTCAACCCATACCTGGTCATCAATGCATTCTTCATGTGGCTGTAGGAATTATAGACTTCAGAGGGCAAGTCCAACAAGGTATCCCGCCACTCACTAAGGAACCGACCCCACAACCCCGCTCCCCAATCCTTCTCAGGGACCCGGTGGGAAGTCATGGCTACCTCATAGGCCTTTAACCATTGCCCAATATCATCATTCTTAAAAAACTCCTTAACTACATCCTTAGGAATATACACCCTAGCCGCAACAGGCACGGACGGTGTGCTGCCACCAGAGGGAGTAATCTCTAAATTCTTGGTTCTGAACTCCATCTCCCTCAAACTTTTTTCATTCTCCTGATCCATTCTTTTCTCTTCTAAGGCCAACTTTCTAGATTGCAATTCAAATTCCAACTGCCCCTTTAACTTGAGCTTGGTCAGCTCCATCTCATGCATCCTACTCTTTTCTCTGTCCTCCAGCTCTTCTGGGGACAGACCTCTGGCAGAAACACTGCTACCTACAGGGGAAGGTGCTCTCCTCTCCCCTGGACCCACTGGCCCATCCAGCTGCTCATCTGCATTCTCAGCCCCTTCCTCATTCTCAGGGGTATTCCTTGCTTGAACCCAGGCCCTCAGCGCCTTTTGGAACTCATCCTTCTTGGTGATTCCGGTCATAGCAACTTTAAATTTCCTGCAGAAGTGCTTCAGCTGTTTGACATTGTAGCATTCTAGTCTCTCCTCTTCCCAATCACAATCAACAGATGCTATGGATGCTGCTGTATCCATGGTGGTTAAACTTGGCAGTTTTTAGCAAAAATAGAAAGTCCCAGAAAAGAATATCTACCAAAAGTATGTGGTTGCGTTTTGGTCTGCACTCACTAGGTAGTGTTCACCAATCACTGTACATGAGTCACAAATGCAAGTCCAGAATCCTCACCGCTGACCACCAATGTTAGAACTGGGGGTCTCTAGTTGGCAGAGGTAGGTACCTTTGTCCAAATAGGGACCCTTGCTTCTAGTCAAGGTAAGGAGGTACACTCCTGAAATAACCCCTGCTCACCCCCTTGGTAGCTTGGCACGAGCAGACAGGCTTAGTTCAGAGGCAGTGTGTAAAGCATTTGTGAACACATACAGTAATCCAGTGACAACACTACAAATGGACACCACACAGGTTGTATTGTAAAAATAAGTATTTTTTATATAGATTTACCACAAGACCATAACGACAAAAATAATCCACAATACTGTACTTTAAAGATGGTAGAATTAGCTTAAGCCTCTTAAAATGGAAATGCGACACTTTGAGTTCAATGTACCTGAGATGCGTAACGCGATACAACAAAAAGTGGTGCAGGGAAGGTGATGCGTCGGTTCCTTACACGCAAGAACGGTGATGCATCGGTTCCCTACTGATGCGCAGGGGACAGTGATGCGTCGGTTCTTCTAGGCGTGGGGAGGTGATGCATCGGTTTCTTACTGCGCTTTTGTGGCGATGCGACAAGCAGCACCGCGATGCGATGAAGATCTGGCGCAAAGAAACAAAATGGCATCTTCTTGATGTTGCAACAACGAAGGGGTGATGCGTGCACGCCCGACGACCGTGCGGCGATTTCGATGAATCTTTGGAGCCGGGACAGGCCCTGCGACACGCTTCCCTGGCGATGCGACGGCGTCTGATGCGAGGTCGACAATCTTCTCCTGGGATGCGGGGCGCCTCGTGATGCAATGCGTTGGCGTCTGATGCGAGGTCGATGCTCTGCCCCGGGGATGCGACGGCGACACTTTTCTCCAGTGCTGCGAGGCGCTTCGAAGGATGCGAGGGTGTCAGCGGCGCGCTTCTTTGGGGATGCGCCGGCGTCTGATGCAACGTCGACACTCTTCTCCGGCGATGCGAGAAGCAGCTGCTGCGGCTGCGACACGCTTCTTCGTCTTGAGTCGCGCTTCCAGCTCCCAGCGACACGCAAGTGTGTCAGAAGGTCCAAATTCCCAGCAAGGGAATACAGGGGAGCTGGTGGGTGAAGTCTGTTGTTCCTGAGACTTCAGCAGGAGGCAAGCTCTGAAATCAAGCCCTTGGAGATCCTTCACAAGTTGATGAAAGTACACACAAAGTTCCCTTCTCCTTTCTTTGGCAGACAGGCAACCACTGCAGGCAGATCCCTCTAGCTTAGGGATAGTCTTCTCCTCAGTTTCTTCTTGGTTCCGCTCCTCAGCAAAGCTTTCTTCTTGTTTCCCAAAAGTGATCTAATTTCCTAGGGGTCTGGGTCCCCTTTTTATACACCTTTTCTCTTTGTTCTCTGAAGGCAGAGAGGCCTTTGCCTAGTCCAAAACCAGTTCTGGTCAGTCCTGGAGCACTTTGCTTACAGGACTCCTTCTCTCCTTTCAGAATGTGGGGCAGAGTGCTCAGCCGCCCAGCAGGAGGGGGAGCCAGCATTGTGGAAGACAGGCACAGCCCTATTCAGACCCAGGGGCAACTCCTCCCTCCACTCTGGATGCAGATCTCTCTATTCAGCCCTGTGCTGACTCACCCTGTCTCCTGGAGCCACCCCCAGCCCCTGCCACTCAACCTCCAGACAAGGAATACACAACCCAGCAGAGGCAGGCTTGGAAGGTTAGGCAAGAAAATACCTACTTTCTAAAAGTGGTATTTTCAAACACAGAATGTTAAAATCAACTTCACTAAAAGATGTATTTTATCATTCTGAGTTCAGGCATACTAAATTCGTTTCTCTACCATGTTCCCTGGGTCAGTTAGGATTATAAGGTGTAATAATCAAACTGCCCATTCTGGCCTATGGGGAACAGGTAGCCTTGCAATAGTGAAAAACGAAAATGGCTGTAATTCACTATTAGGACATACCACACACACCAGGGCATGTCCTACCTTATACTTACAATGCACCCTGCCCTAGGGCCTACTTTAGGGGTGACCAACATGCAGTAAAGGGAAGGTTTAGGGACTGGTAAGTGGGTGCACTCACCAAGTCGACATGGCAGCCCTAGGCTGCACACAGGCTCTGCAATGGCAGGCCTGAGACACACTTTACAAGCTGCTTCTGTGGGTGGCACAACCAGTGCTGCAAGCCCACCAGCAGCATTGGATTAACCAGCCCTGGGCACACTCAGTGCACTGTACTAGGGACTGACAAGTAAACCAATCATCCAATCATGGAGTCACTAATACATAACACAATTTATCATAGGGAGCACTTGCACTGTGGCACTGAATAGCAGTGGCACAGTGCCCAAAGCATCTAAACCAGCAAAAACAGATCAATAACATTGGAGGCATTCTCAAAAAATGGAAGGGAGACCCACGCCAAGGATGCTAGGTCTAACAGTTAGTGAGACTGCTGAGAAGAAGGTCCAGATGCTGTGAGTCGGAGATGCTGTTGCTGGGAGAGATGCTGTGAGATGCTGATGAAGAACCGAATGCAGATCCTAACTTAATTGGGTTAGATCAGAAGATTGTGGAAGAATCTCGAGGAGGAAGAGAGTGTCAGAGAGGGGTGCGGCGCAATCATCGGTATTCTAGAGAGGTCAACTATCCTGTCCCGAATCCTGTCCTGAAGTCTTTGTCTCCTGACCTATCCTAGGGGACCCTTACCAGCCCTTTGGCCAGGGGGTTGGTCTTTCACACCATTCTTGGTAACTATAATGTCACGTTATTTGCAGATGTTCTTTTCTCTCTGTCCTCTCCCTTTCTGAGCATTAATTATTGTATGAGTCCGAAGTATATGCTTGATGTTTAATCAATTAAATTTTCTCTCCTAAGAATGATGGTGACTGCACTGTATTTTGAAATGGTTCAAACGCATTTAATTTAGATAAAGATTTTAAACGTTCCTGAGTCTGTGATCATTTACTTCAAATAAGAGAATAGTTAAGGGTTATGTTAATTATCACCATCAACTAGTTCAACTAATGATCCATCGACCAGAGGAAATAACTTTTTGATCAGTGAAAGGTTAGTTAGGAATATTAAATAACTAATCCGGAATATTATGAAAAATATATATATATATATAACTTTAACACTCCAGCGGTTTACTCAATTGTGTGTTTATGGGCCCAGGTGAGTATATGGTAGTGGAGTATCTGTTGTTGGTATACTGCTGGATCAGTTTTCTGGTAGCAGAGCTATGGTTATTATTGATTATTTTGGTGATAAATATTGCTTATTGATTATTGATTTATGTTTAACAAAAGAGTTAGTGTCTTGTTTTATGTCGTCTAGAAGCACAGGTACAGAGGTTGCCTGGGCATCCAGGGAATGGAATAGCGGGTGGTGATAGAAGCCACACTGCAGGAGGTTACTCGTCTGTTGTCATAACACTGAGAAGCTACGGAGGGCTGGCAGTGTTGTAGTAGGGATTATATTGTATAAAAGTAGAGTGCGAATGATAGCAAAAGGGGTTCGCTGGTGAAACTTTGGTCTCATTTCCCAATACGGATGACACTGAAGAAGTAACAGTTTCTCCTGAGCTTGAATGAACGGTAAACAGAGGTTTTTGCTCATAGTGAAAAAGGATTCTGGGATAAGTCATAATCTATCCTGATTTAGTGGAGCAGGCAGAGTAGCGAATGTTTTTATGTTGTTACTAACGGATTTTATTTTAGAAAAGTAAAAGAAAATAAGTTATCATATTACCTTGTGAAGGGAGGGTCAGTCACAGGAGTTATACTGACGTCATAAAGAGCCGCGCTGGGATTGGTTGAAACAGCGGGCGTGAGCTGGAAGCAAATTGTAAAGGGAGGGTCAGTAGTGAGGAGCAATACTGACATCACAAAAGACCGCGCTGACATTGGTTAGACCACGAGGGTGAGCCTGAGTCTGATTGGTTGGTAGATAAAAGCCTCAATAGGATTGGTCGAGAAAGAATTGTATGTTGAGATCTGATTTGACTGTGAGTGTAAGTCGTGTTGATATAGGACGCGACGTAAGTAATAGAGCTAGAAGATATACGGAAAACTCTTTCTTATATCGACCATCTGAAATGTTTGGAGGACGAAAGAAAATGACGTTGATGAAGAAAATTTAAAATGTCTTTAAAAAAAACAAACCTGTAATGACTAGAGAGGGAATTCCTATTCCGCCACCTAAAACCCCTGCTTCCTTTATGATGATGGAGAAAGGATATCACATGTGTGTATGGTTGGAGAATTGGGTGGAGTATACTAAGGGTGATGGTGTTTTGGCTTTTCTGGAGCATGGTACTTTTAATTTAAAGATACTTCAGAATTTGAGAGAAAGAATGAATATGTTAGAACCAAATCCTAGAATGACACAGTATGAAGCTTTTAAAGAATTGGAAATTGAGGCATTTGATCGTGAAAAATTCAGAAGTGGTCGAAGATTTAGAGGATTTTTGCCTAGATATCCGTATGAATCAAGTGGAGATCAAATGAATCGTTGGAGAAGAGCTGTGGTGACCGAGGGTTTATATCCAGTATTAATGGCTGAAGAACAGTTAGGAGTAAAGTGTAAAGAAAAACGAAGCACATAAATACGACAGGATATGGCGAATCAGATGATGAGCTATTAGAGGATATTTTGATTAAAACCCCTCCACCGTACCCAGAAGAGCCTAGTAAGCTCACCCTAAGTGCACCAGTGATAAGAATGCCTTAAACCCCACAAATTGTACATGATGTGTCATTTAATAGGGTGTTGCAGGATAATGAGAGAGAAGCTTTAAATAAAACTAGGGAAGAATTAGCTCAGAAAGTAAGCCAATTAAATTTGAATGCCGGAGCTTTGACAGTACCAGTGACTATTGGTCCTGTAATCCCATTATATGGAGATAAAAAGACTTGCCAGAAACCTCAAACTGTGACAATTCCGTTAAATAGTCCCATAAAAGAAGTAATAATTATGGATGATCAGGCCAGTGAATGTGAGTCAGTTATTTCATTAATGGATCTCCAGAATGTGGAACATTTAACCGAAACTCCGAAGAGAGTTATATCAGCAAATTTGAGAGAAAAGAGATCTTTGGTTCCTATAGGAACTGGAGGTTCAACAACAGTTACTCCTGAAGATTTAGAGAGATGGGCACAGGAAATAGAAAATCGAAACCCACAACCAAAGATTTTAGATATCAGTAGATTGAAAGTAGACTTGGAAGAAATGATAACTGGCAATGTGAGCATAGAAAGATTGAATGTTTATAATGATGAGGAGTTGTTATTCTTATGTAAGAGTATAACCAGAAGAGCAAGAGTATTTAATGAGAAATTAACAGAAGTTGCCTCAGAGATTGGAATAGATATAGGGAAATCGAAACTATTGCAGAAACCATATCGAGTGGAGTTTACTGATAAGGATTTAGAAAGTGTAAATGCTTCTGGTAAGAGACTACAGATAAAAGAATTGATGAATATTTTACGAAAATGGGGAGACATTGACAGATGGAGAATTAGGTGGATAAGAAAGAAAGAGGAAGTACAAGCGAGAGAAGCATCATCTGCATTTCCAGTGAGAGAATCAGATAAGATTGAGAGAATGTGTCCAATGAGAGAAGTTCCTGGTGGTGGATATGTTCATGTTCCTTGGAGCAGACAGGATATCTTTTCATTTACGAATGATTTCCCTAGGTTGAGAGAAAAACCAGTTGATGGTATAAACAGGTGGAAAGATTCGTGACAGTTTCAAAGGTTTTGTTGAAGGATTTGGACGGTTTATTTGATATTGTAGTACCAGCTGATTTATGGACAGAATGTAAGATTACAATTGACTGGCCAAATGAGGAATATCCAAGGGATTCCAAAACAGGAGCGCCATCAGAGGAGGTGATGAAGAAGTATCACCAGGTGAATACTTTCTTGAAAGGAATAATTCCTCCTAAAGAGACTGATTGGGTGAAAATAGATAGAACCAAAGAAGTCTGTACACGCATACTATGAGAGGTTGTTACAGGTATTCAAGCAGTATAGTGGATTTGAGAACATTGGAGATAAGGATATGGGACATTTTGTATATCGGTTCGTGTATGGTTTAAAACCAGAGATTAGTCAGATGATTCAACAACACATGTTGTGTTGGCAAAGTAAGACCATAGATGAAATATTGAAATATGCGAAGTATTGCGATGACGACATTGAGGCAAAACATAGAAAGTTAAAAGAGAAAATGATGTGGGCACAAGTGAAATTGGCAGAGCAGCAGGAAGCAAAATTAATTTTCCAGAATGATAATGAGATAAAAGACCAGAATCAAAGTGAACAAGTGTCAAGTGGTGGTAAAGGACGAGGGCGAATGAGCAGAGAGGAAGCAAGGAAGACATTTCCTTGTCATGCGTGCAGAAAGTATGGACATTGGAAGAACGAGTGTAAAAATGTCCAGAATAGTAATGGGCCAAATCAAAATTTAAATCCACAGATGCAGAATGAAGTGGTTGTGAAACAGCCACAGCAGCAGCAGGTAACTACCCCACAGTATCAGGTGCCACAACCTCCTATGGCAAGCAATGTGAACATTCAAAAATACAGTGCGAACACCGGATTTCACAGAGAAAGTGGTAAGAATAATAGAGTGGTTTCACTAAATTTTTTGCAGAATGATGAAGATGAATCGGACTACGTACAATGACGGTGCCTGAGGGGGGAGGAAGAGGAGTGCGTGCTTGGCGCATCCTTGCCGGTAGATCAGACAGGTCCATTTGTTGAAGGGAAAGTTGAAGGTAGTGACATCACTTTCTTGTTGGACACTGGTGCTACCCGGTCTACTCTAAGAACAGCAGACATCCCAAACCTACCCCTCTCGGGAGAAACTATCCAAGTTGTAGGAATGTCAAACCAGCAGATTAGAACCCCAGTTACAAGACCAATGGTAGTACATATTAGAAATTTTAAAGACATGCATCGGTTTGTAGTTTGTGACTCAAGTCCAGTAAATCTGTTAGGGAGAGATTTATTGTGCAAAATGAACTGCACAATCTATTGTACGCCTGATGGTGTTGCTTTCCAAACACCTGATGAGGATGTTGTTTATAAGATGATGTTAGCTAAGCAAGGTACAGAAGTGGATGAAATGTTTTCTTTATTAACTGAAAGTGAATTAGCAGAAGAATTGAGAACCGCAGTAAATCCAGAAGTGTGGGACATTTCAGGAAAAGGTATAGGGCTAATGGCGAATGTAGACCCTGTGAAAATAGTGGTAAAAGAAGGTGCAGTTTATCCAAATACACAGCAGTATAAAATGAGTCCAGAAGTGAAAGCAGGAGTTGCTCCAGTAATTGATCAAATGATCAAACAAGGAATTCTAAAAGAAATAATGAGTAGTCCATGTAATTCGCCAATCATGGTACTCAAAAAGCCTAGTGGTAAATACAGGATAGTGCAGGACTTGCGAAAAATAAACAAAATTGTAGTGCCTTGTTGCCCAGTGGTGCCAAATCCAGCAGTGATCCTTTATCAAATACCTTGGAATGTAAGTTGGTATGCAGTAATTGATTTGTGCCAAGCATTCTTTTCTATTCCTTTACACCCAGACAGCCAGTATCTCTTCGCCTTCCGGTTTGAGGATCGTATTTTGGCATGGTGCCGAGTTCCTCAAGGGTACACAGAGAGTCCCTCAATTTTCAATCAGATACTGAAAAAGTGTCTGGAGTCATTAGTTATGCCTGGGAAATCAGTTCTGGTTCAGTACATTGATGACCTATTGGTGGCATCAAAAACACGAGAAGATTGTGTCACTGATACAATTGCACTACTGAACCATTTGGCCGAAGGAGGACACAAGGTGTCTCCAGAAAAATTGCAGTTTTGTCAACAAGAAGTTAAATATTTAGGGCATAAAATAGAAAGAGGAGTTAGAAAAGTGACACCGGAAAGAATAAAAATAATCAAAGAAATGCAACTACCACAGAGACAGAAGGAGATCAGAATGTTTCTGGGAATGGTTGGGTACTGTAGGCAGTGGAAAAATAGCTTTTCCCTGCTAGCAAAGCCATTGATACAATTAACTCGGAAAAGAGCGAAAGATCCAATTGATTGGAATGATGAATGTTTGGAAGCCTTTGTGAAATTACATAACTGTCTATGTGATGCCCCTGCTATGGGCATGCCTGATTATTCAAAAGAATTTGCGCTGTTTTGTTGTGAGAGAGAAAATTGTGCACTTTCAGTTTTAACACAGAGACTTGGATTGAGCCGACGTCCAGTGGCATATTTCTCTGCCACCTTGGATCCAGTGGCCTCAGCCTTACCTGGCTACTTGAAAGCAGTAGCTGCTACCTGTATGAGTCTGGAGCAAAGTGAGTCAATTGTGATGGGACATTCTGTAAAAGTCTATGTTCCACGCTCAGTTGAGATTCTTTTGACAAGAACGCGAACACAACATCTAACTCCTAGTCGGCTGACTAAGTATGAAAGAGTGATTTTGGGAGCAGAAAATGTGACAGTGATAAGATGTACAATAATGAATCCTGCCACATTATTGCCAGATCCATGTTGTGAAGAAGTGGAAGATGAGATTGATCATGATTGTTTGGATGTGACTGAATTGTGTACTAAGCCCCGTCCAGATATAAAGGAAACACCATTGAAGGAATCTGATCGTGAATTGTTTGTGGATGGGTCATGTCTGAGAACAGAAGGAGGAGAGTTAAGTGCTGCATATGCTGTATGCAAAATAACAGGGGTCATTGAAGCATCCTGTTTACCGGGAGTCAAGTCTGCACAAGTAGCCGAATTGGTGGCCTTAACAAAGGCATGCAAAAAGGGGAAAAATTGGAGAATAACCATATTTACGGATAGTCAATATGGTTTCGGGGTTGTGCATGACTTTGGCCAACTCTGGATGCAGAGGGGATTTTTGACTTCTTCAGGATCTCCTATCAGAAATAGTAAAAATGTAAAAGATTTGTTGGACGCATTACAATTGCCAAAAGAAGTAGCAGTTGTAAAATGCGCTGCACATCAGTCAGGAAATGACTATGTGACGGCCGGTAATAGGTATGCAGACCAATTTGCTCAATACTGTGTTAGAAATACAATGTCAATTAACAGAAAAATTGAAACGGGTGAAACCAGCTGCCAACTTATGTTTTTCTCAGTTCCAGAAACATGGGATGAGATCAGACAGTTACAGGAAGAAGTTGAGGAAAAAGAAAAGGAAATCTGGATAAAGTCAGCTTGTACAAAAAGAACAGAAGATGAAGTGTGGGTGTACTTAGATGGCAGACCAGTCATGCCAGACTGTCTACTCTCTCAAATGGCAAGAGAATACCATGGGACAACACATATTGGCAGGCATTCAATGATCAGATTATTCAGACAGAGTTGGTACAATCCGAAGTTTAGGGTAGTCGCAGAGAGCCTTTGCCAAAGATGCTTAATCTGTCAGCAGCAGAACCCAGGCAGGAAGACAGTGGTTAGTTGGGGAAAGATTGGAAAGGCAGAGGGACCCTTCACCAGACTGCAGTTAGACTTCATTGAGTTGCCTCCTTGCAATGGACTGAAGTATGTACTTGTCATAGTGTGCCTGTTTTCGAGATGGGTAGAGGCATACCCTACTAGAAGAAATGACAGTCTTACAGTTGCTAAACTACTATTGAGGGAGTTGATACCTCGTTTCGGTTTTCTAGTCACTTTGGAATCAGAGGACCTCATTTTAATAATGAGATAATTAGATTAATCTGTGCTGCATTTAACATTGAACAAAAACTGCACTGTGCTTATCGTCCAGAGGCTTCTGGAATAGTTGAACAGCTTAATGGCACAATCAAATCAAGATTAGGGAAGGTGTGTGCATCCACAATGCTGAAATGGCCAGATGCATTGCCTCCTGTACTGATGGGTCTCAGAAGTATCCCTGACAGAAAAACAGGATTGAGTCCACATGAGGTACTCATGGGAAGGGCAATGAGACAAGCATTTATTCCTGGAAATAAATTGATGAATATAACTGATGATCTGGTATTGGACTATTGCAAAGGATTGGCTGAAATGGTGCGTTCTGTCTCATCAGGTTGGAGAAGACGCAGTTGAAAGGCAGCCAGACCAACCGCATGATTTGAATCCTGGAGACTGGGTGTTAGTGTCAAGGCCTTGAATCCTCGGAGACGTACAATGCTCAATGGGGTCCACCTCCTGATAGCCCCACGGTCTGAGTAAAACAACAGACTCAATAGAGTGATCAGGTGAGGGAAGGAAAGGATGGGATCAGCAGGGTGTGAGATCTGGAACCAGAGCAAACAATGATAAGAACACAAAACCTTCACCTCTATGCAAAAGAATACTTCTTTATAAGCATTATGTTTGGCCCCAATACCTGTAAAGAAAAACAACCGTTTGGTTTTCATAGACAGGTATTCCTGACGAAAACAGTGCCAACAACGAATCTAAGGATAGAACAACAAGATTACTATACATATCCTGAATGCTGTTTCTTAACGTAAGGTGTGACCTGAACCAAGTGTAACCTACCCAAATAAGACATAAGTGGCGTTTAACAGGAGGCGTGGAGCCGTCTTCATGTTGTGCTCGACATGCCCCTGCTATATAAGATAGAAAGAAACAAGCCAATACGAAGGCACAGTTATTCACAATGTGTGATGAACTACTTAGTCCCACAGGAACTCCTACACCTTTATAACTTAAGGAGGCGCCAATAATTCTTGGAGCCTTGTAATTGTAATCATATCCAATGGTGTATAATGTCAATGAACAACTTAAAGAAGACCAATACGTCTTGGAAAATGCAATGCAAGCATCAATGTTTCAACCAGCATGTAATACTCCCAGATCCAGCTGACTTGCCGTATTTTCCACTATATCGGCAGTAACTCGTGTTCTCAAGCAAAGATGTGGGAACAAAATGTATTTAGAAAAGTACAGGCAGCCGCGCAGCCGTGCACTCTGCCTAGGTTCCAGGAATCGACCTCAGTCCCTACTAATGGCAAGGACTCCAGAGGATGCTACTCGAACAGCCCGCAAGAGCCGATTTCACGGCTCGTCCAACGGGGCTCAAAGTAATCATATCTTGCTTCCGCACGTACTGGCAACAGCGGAGCAAGTTCAAAGGGCTAACATTCAAAGAAACAAGGAGAAGATGGTGCGGAGTGCACCCCTACCCGTTCTCCTTACGTCCGTCTTCACTCGGCTGGAAATCAGGAATCAACGGCACCCGACTAGTGCCCCGGAAGCGGTTTTCACTCGGCTTCCTTGAACGTCGTGACGTCACGGGCGTCACGTACCCAGTGCATCACGGGAACTGTGGTTCTTCGGACTATGGCTGTCCGAGTCACGGAGAGGTTTGTTTCTTCAGTGTTCCCCGACGGCCACCGCGATGGGCCGTGACAGTTAGTGAAGAAACACGCAAGGAAGTTGTGTCTAGCACCCAGGTGGGATAAACCACGTCAAGTCATACTAGTCACTACCACAGCAGTGAAGTGTGCAGGTTTACCCAATTGGATTCATGCTAGTCATACCAGAAGAGTTCCGAGCCCATCTAAACAACAAGAGCAGCCACTGACTGAACAAGCTGAGACGTCAGAAGTTGAAAGTTGCGAAGTTGAAAAATCTAGAGGGATAGATTCTGAAAGACAACTATATGACGAACAGCCAAGTACAACTCAGGAAGAGTGGATACCAGTGATTGAAATATCTGATGCTGTTGTCGAAACAAGAAGAACAACTGAATTAAAGAGACAGAAAGATAGAGAGGAAAAGTCAGGGAAAGAAGAACACACTCGGGTAAAAATAAACAAGGCCATTCAGAAACCTGAGCTGGGTAAGATAGAAGAAGAACAAGTTCAGGCAGAAGAAGAACAAACTATAATAAGACCTCAACAGGTGCAGGTAGAAGAAGATCCGAATACAGAAAATACAGAACAAAGACAATTAGAAGGGGAAGAAGAACAAGAACAGATTGTGCCCAGATTAAGTGAAAATAAAAGAACCTTAGAAGAAGACGAAGAAGGTGAAAGTGCAGTTCAGGTCAAATGAGTCAGAAAATGAGACAATTGGCCAGAAGGAGTGAAAAGACTAAGATATCATCTAAGAAATCAGAAAAGAAACTAGAGCAAGTAAATGAAGTTACAAGTCAGACGCAATCTAAACAAACCTTAGTAAAACTTACGCGAAGAAGCCCAAGATTGAGAATTCTGAACAGAAAATACAAGGCCCCTGAGTGGACCTATGTTATATTAGAAGAATTTGAAAACTTAGATTTACGAGAAGAACCAGAGAGAGTTCATGTTGCACAGATTGATGAAAACAAATTAAGACCTCCATAAAATAAAAGACTGGATTTTAAGAAAATTTAGACAAAGAAAGAAAAAGAGAGAAGAAATTGTCTCTGATTAAAATGGCAGAATTGAAAACACTGAAAGACCGAAACGAAGTTTAAAAAGAAAATGTTTAAGACTTTGCTTATGTAGTATTTTATTAGTAGTTTTAGTATCGTTATTTCTAACAATAGGAGTACCTTTGTTAATGGAAACAAATAGCAAGAATAGTACAATTACTAGTGAGAAAGTAAATAGAATAAAGGGAACTAAAATAGGAATAGGGGTAGAAGATGAGATAAACTATCATAATGAATCAGACAATGATTTGTCTTTAAATGTGTTTACTAAATTGTTATTCCAGTATGTTAATACAATGGAGATTAGTAATTGTTATGTCTGTATGAAGTTACCCTCATCAGTGTCAGAAGGAGTGACTTATCACCATATACCTTTAACATATGGTGTATCATGTAGTGTTTTATCAAGTTTTTTTACGTAACAGGGAAACTTCAGTATTTTTATTCAAACTTAGATGTAGTGTTTTCAGAACTGCCTATTCGAAAGAATATGAATCCAATATTGAGTAGTAAAAATGCACAGTTCATGGGTGAATTCTTTTTAACAATGAGTTCAATAGATATAGCACAAGCACACAAGGATAACCTAACAGATCGGAGAGGCAAGATGGCGGCCGTGAGAGCGGCTGAGTGAGCTCGAGCTCCCGGAGTTCTCCCCCCCTGCCCGATTTACCGTATCGCTGGCGGTGGTCCTCTGAGATCGACGATAGGCATGCGATTCAAGAAGAAAGGCTAGCGGCTGGCCTGGAGTGTGTGACTCAATGAAATGCTGTGGAGCGCCTGTCAAGCTCCCCATGTGGCTATCTGGTGGTTGCTGATCCTCGCTGGGCAGACTTCCGGGTGTACGTGCTGCGGATCCAGTGCGCGTGGAGCGCTGACGAGTTCTGACGCTGTCGCAGAGACTTGGACACTCAACGCTGTGATGCCCCCGAAGGCAGGACGGGGAAAGGCGAGATACATGGAGGCGGCTGAGAATGGGCCAGCGCGGGAGATAGAGAAGAAGAAACCCAATTTAAACTCTGAGAAGACCCACGTGGAGGGCGGTAAGAAGTCCGTTCCTGCTCTATTTCTCGCTGGGAAGGTAAAGAAACTATTAGCCCCCACACCTATGAAGAATATGAATGTGCATCCTGATGACTCTACACTAGATAAAGAGAGCGCAGTGGGGGACAATTCCTGTGAGATAGTTAAAGAGGGGGAAAAAGATGGGAAAGGAGGTGAGACGCCTTTGGAGAGTGCGGAGCTGGGGGCAACTGGAAATAAGGCTGGTGATTACGACACTGCAAAGGAGAGTGATTCAGGGGACTTTCCTTTTTACTCAATGTCGGACCCTTCGGATACTTCGGGGGATGAGATAGATGAGATAGACATGAATATGCAGACTAAGCAGAGGGATGGCCTCCCTAGTACTGTGCGTAAGAGGGCCGACTCAGGTGTGGGTGCAGGCCTACAGATGGCAGAAAGCACTGATTCCTTCCAGTGGGATTATTCATTTATGGGGGAGACCGGAGACGGGACCAATGGAGTGGCTAGTGGGGTACAATCTGGTCTAAATATGATGGAGAATCCTGAGGATGTTTCCCTGGCTCTTATTTATCAGAGCATAATGGCGCACAGGGAGGAAACCCGTACCGAGAGCCAGCGCACACAGGGAGCATGTCATAAGCTCCAGAATTCAGTGCGGAGGGTGGCAAAATCATGCACCGAGTTCGTAGAGAGGTTCAATGAAGCAGAGACACGCATCTCGAACCTAGAGGATGAATTCGCTGCACAGAAAGCTACAACAGAGACGTTGCGCACAGAGAAGGATGACACCCTCTGGAAGTTTACGGACTTGGAGAATCGCCTGCGGCGCAACAATCTCCGCGTATTGGACATTCCGGAAGGGGCGGAGGGGCAGGATGTACGGAAATTTGTGATCGAACTGTTTTCGGGGGCTTTTCCTGGGTTAACCCAATGGTATTGGGATCGGGAGATCCAACGAGCACATAGATTCCCCTTCACACAGCGCACTAAGCAGGTCAGAATATTAGCAGACCAAGTAGACCAAGGGCAATCTTAATATCATTGAATAACTTCTTGGCGAGAGAGGCAGTGTATGATTTGGCGTGGCCGGACCGAAAGAAATGTGGGAAGGGATTAGAGTTCTTCGTGCGACCCGATTACTGTCCCCTTACCGTTGAAAAGAGATGGCAATTGCGCCAGCTCATTACTCCATTTCGAGATAAGAATGCGCAAGTTTTTCTGTTGAATCCCGCCAAGCTCAAGGTTATTTACAAAGAGCAGGTGCGGTTCTTCACGACAGAGTCAGCGGCTAAGGAATACCTCCATACAATGTAAAAAGTGATAAGGGGAAGAAGCTTTAGAGTATGCGCATGATTAAATGTGTTAGAAATATATGTATAGATCAAATTAAGATTTAGTTGAGAAGTGGTATTTTTGTTTCTTCTCTGATCTTTTGTGATGTGGTGATTCAATTGGTGATTTTGAGTTTGGTAGGTGGTCGGGCAGGGGGATCTGGGGGGCTAGGCTCGTTCCATCACAGAGGCCCTGTGCCTCCTAGCCTCATTTTTGGGGGAAGGTGGGGGAGGGCACGGCTCGGCAGAAGCCGTGTAGGGAAGGGTGGGGGGGTGGGGAGGTCACGGGTAAAAAGAATCCATGAAGGTGTAGTAAGATTGTTTAAGAAATTCAATGGTTTTAGATCTGTGATCCTTGTGCTTAAATTTGCTGGGAATAGAGATGGGGGATAGGCGTAAAGATTTTGCCATTAGGCTTTGCTCCCTGAATGTTTGCAGTTTGAACAATTATAATAAGAGACAACGGGTCTCGGCAGAATTGCGATTGCTTCAACCAGATCTGGTATGTGTTCAAGAAACCCACATTCCGTGGGGCAAAAGAAAATTATTGGTGGAATTAGGGTTTAATGTATTGGTATCTACAGAGCAATCCACTACTATACGAGCAGTAGCGATATTTTTAAAAATCATATACAGGGGACCGGTAGAGTATTAGCAGATAAAGCGGGGAGGTGGGCAATTGCGGAATGTTTGATCGGCAATGTAAAATGCACTGTTTGTTCTATATATGGATCAAACTTTGATGAGGCTTCAGTAATAGAAGGGCTTAATGTGGAACTAGCATTATGGCCCACACCACTGATTTTATGTGGAGATTTAAATATACATCTTGAGATAGGGCTGCTATATGATGACAGTAAATCTTATAATGGGAGGAAACCGAAAGTTTTTAAAGCGCTGCAGTCCTTAGTGACAGATCATGGTCTGGTGGATGCATGGGCAGCTTTGAATGGGTCGGACCCTGGGTATACCTTTTATTCACATCCGCACCAGAACTTGGTAAGATTAGACAATTTTTTTCTATCCGGGTTATTACTGTCAGGTGCTAATATCCAGGTCCACCCACGGATTTCTTCTGACCACGGCCCGCTGGTATTGAAGCTTGGTATACTCAAGACTGACAGTAGGCCTTGAACGTTCTCGTTTGATAGAAAACTGCTTCTGGATAATGAATATGTGGTACATATGAAGGAGTGTATTGAGCAATTCTTGGCTATAAATCGTAACACGGCTCAGATTGGGTCAGTGTGGGATGCTCTAAAGGCGGGCATAAGGGGTGAAACCCTTAGCTTTGGGCTACATAAGCAGACGCAGATACAAGCAGCTGTACAGGAATTATGTGACAATCTGTCAATAGCCGAAGGAAATCTTATGCAGGGGATTCAGGCTGGACTTGATATCGCAGAAATCCAGATGCACGTAGCCAGGTGTAAGGCCAAAATAAATTCATATTGGAGTAAAGAAATAGCCAGGAAATACTCTATCAACAGGAACCAAAGTTATGAATATGGGGAGTCAACTGGACGCTGCTTGGCGCAAAGATTGCGATCAAAAGAGGCGGCCCAAAGAATCGGACCAGTAGCAGATGCTAGGGGAATATGGTAGATACGGGTGAGGAGATATTAAAGGTGTTCCACGGTTATTACGAGGCACTCTATGCTGGGGATCCCTCTGATGCACAGGTCAGGGAAAAGCTGTTGCAGGGCCTTAATTGTAAAAAAGTAGACCCGCTAGATGCAGAAAGACTTGAGGAACCTATCACGATGGAAGAACTAGAAGGAGCTATTAACAGCCTAGCCTCCGGCAAAGCAGCAGGGCCCGATAAGCTTCCGCTGGAAATATATAAAACTTTTTTTAGTGAAATTAAAACCGATATGCATACCACTTTTTTACAGGCACAAACAGGAGCCGCCCCCTTGACTTGGGATGAGGCTAACATAATAGTTTTTAAAAAGAAAGATAAACCTGCCGAACAACCAGGCTCGTATCGCCCAATATCATTATTAAACGCAGATGGCAAAATCTATGCCAAAATACTCGCGACCCGGTTAGCTGATGTAATTACCCTGTTAGTGTCAACTCAGCAACATGGGTTTATACCTAAGAGGGGAACGACTAACCACATTAGTCGGGTGGTAACCTTGCTGGATATTGCTAATACTATGGGGAACAAATTCAGTTTGATTTCATTAGACGCCGAAAAAGCGTTCGACCGGGTCGCGTGGGAATTTTTATGGGCAGTATTACGACAGGCAGGCTTGCAGCCAAACTTTCTTTTAGCCATTCAAGTTATATATAGACGCCCGACTGCTAAGATATGCATTATGGGTCTTGAGTCAGACTCGGTATATATAACACGAGGTACAAGACAGGGGTGCCCTTGCTCGCCTTTGCTATTTTCATTATATATTAACCCCTTTTTAATGATGTTGGAGCAAAGCGCAGGAATAGAACCGGTAATCTGGAAACAAAAGCATTATCGAGTTTTTGCATATGCTGACGATGTGGCAGTAGTTACAACTAACCCTGAGGGAGCCATCTCCAAGATAGAACAGCTAGCTAGAATTTGGAGCCACGTCAGGATATAAGCTGAATGTGTCTAAGACACAAATTTTGTGTCTAAACCAAATCGGCTTCAATGATCAACGGGTGTTAAATGAGGTATCATACTTAGGGGTTATAATAAGGACATGTTTAAAGGCATTGGTTGAGGTCAATTGGTGCAATATTCTAACCTCGGTACGGAAGCAGTTGGACCGGTGTGAATGTTTACATCTGACACTTGTGGGACGGTGCAATGTTCTTAAAATGCTAATTTTACCCAAAGTTTTATATTTTTTTAGATCCGTGCCGCTAGAAATTTCTTGTGTTCAATTGGCTGCATTGCAGGCGATATGTGCTACGTTTTATGGGCACAAGGGAAACCCCGAAGAGCAATGCGTTATATGATTTTACCGCAGGAGAAAGGAGGATGGGCAGTGCCTGATTTTACTTTATACTATCTGGTTTGTATGTTACAGCGTATGAATATTTTATTAACAAGGAGTAGAACCATTTAGCATAGCCGAGGCACCCTCGATATATCAAATGTTGTTGGGTAGCAATGCGAAAAATCGGCTGTTTGTAAGCTTGGAGCCCAGCTACTATAAAAAAAACAGGTTCAAGGTTTTAAATGCTGCCTATAAGGTGTGGAAAGTGGTGCGAAAGTGTTAAAGAATTGAGAGGGTCACTCAGTATACCCCGTTTGATGCCACCAATCTTTTGCCTCCGATATTTTGGGATAGGACCATAAACAGATGGCGGACAAGAGGTATTCAATAGATCGGGGATTTATATGATAATGGGGGCCTGATGTCCTTTGAGATGTTGGTCGAGAAATACAACCTCCCTAAAAACGAATTTTTTAAATATTTGCAAATCCGTGATTACCTATGTAAGAGCCAATGGAAGATTGCTCTAAATCCTGTAGTTGAAGCTGTAAAGAGAAATGTACACATTGGTTCATTATATAATACATTGTTAGAGACCAAGGGTGAGGATTTAGAAAGACATAACACCAAGTGGGACAATAGGCTTGGGTGTCAAGGTACACGGGTGGAATATTCTATTGATTTGGCGGGGAGGTTATTGATGTCTGCTAATCTCCACGCACAACACTACAAGACCATTTTTAATCTCTACTACACCCCAGCTAGGCTGTTAAAATGGGGTGGAGTAAATGACGGCAAGTGTTTTCGCTGTGGAGCTGATGATGCGGATATTGTGCACATTTTCTTTTCGTGTAGACACTTAAGCAAACTCTGGGAGCACTTAGAAGAGTTTCTAGCAGAACTGCTTGGAGGTCCAATAAAATTAACTGCATCTCACGTGTTGTTGGGAGTTGAGGAGGGTGATGGATGTGACCAGCTGGAATACAGATATCGATACTTGATCTTTGTGGCCACTGCTATAGCTAGGCTGTGTGTTGCCTCAATGTGGCTTCATAAAGATGCCCTGATGTTTGAACTATGGAGGACAAGATTTTTTAACATTTTTAATCTAGAATATAGCTTATATGCATTAAAGGGGGCTCGAAAAAGGAAATTAGGTCAGGAAATCTGGGGGCGGATGATCGCCTTTATGGATGGGTGATGTGTCATTCTGTAAATTAAGCATGTGCCTTTTAAGGATCTATGATATGCTGTGTACGTGGCACTTTGCACTTTTGGGCTAAAGCAATATTTGATATATTTTGCACATTGCACCTGCACTTTAGAGCTGCAATAATTGTGGATAAACTGTGAATATCGAACATACTAACCATTATGTCCGCTTTGTAACCAATCTCTGCTTTTAAAAGATCATGTGGATGTGTGTTTCTCTTATCTCTATTTTATACCATTGATTATCTTAGTGTAATGTATTAATTGTATTGTAACTTTAACTTTCATGGATCAATAAAAAAAAATTTAAATAAAAAAAGGATAACCTAACATGTATATTACGTGAAGAAGAAAGAGTTTTTGAATTTAGTAGAAGAAAGGAGACAGGATTTAACAAAGAAGGCTGCTGAACAGAAATCCCATGTACCTCCATGGGCTGAGAAAGAGGGAATTTATGCAAAGGGCGAGGCTCATGCTGCGATGTCCCTAGACTTTGTGAAAAAGGGAAAATTCTGCCTCCATAGATTAAAGACAGATTATAAATATAATAACAATTACATTGGTTCCAGTGAATGTGAACACAACTTCCTAATTTTAGGGGGATGGGGACTAAAAGGGGGAACCAATCCTGTATTTCCAGGAATTTATTATATATGCAGGAATAATGCCTATTTTAGGTTACCTGCAAGATGGTATGGGAGCTGTTATTTTGGAATAGTTTTTCCAAAAATCTACCATGTGGACAGAATCAATGGAATCAATGAAATATCTAATGGACTAACACGAAGAAAAAGAGCTAGTTTTTCTGAAATAGTAGGTGATATATTTAGTGCATTGATACCCTTAGTTGGAGTCATTCTAAATTCACGTAAAATTTGTAAATTATCAACAATAGTTGATCGTCTTTCTACAGATACTGCCAGAGGATTCTTATTGATTAATACAGAGATAGTTGCAATAAGGTCTATGGTTTTACAAAATCGTCTTGCTCTTGATATTTTATTGGCAAAAGAAGGCGGAGTCTGTCGTATGTTAAAAATTCAACATTGCTGCACTTATATTCCGGACAAAAGTAAGGAAATTAAAGGGTATATTGGAAATATTACAAGAATGCATAATGACTTGACCCAACTGGAGGTTGACCGTGTATGGGGAAGATTAACAAAGAGTATAACATCAATAGGGAATTGGTTTACTAATTTTGGAAAGAGTTTTCTAGGTCAAATAATATTACCAGTAGTTGTGATAATGACAATAGTAATGACAGTAATGATCACACGTAAATGTTGTAGAAGCAAGGGAAAGAGAAGGATACATGCAGAGAGGGAAGGAAAGGGAAATAAACGAAAAAGGGAATATGAAGAAATTCAGTTAGAAGAAATGAGTGGAAAGCTATACAAAAAGATGAAAGATTTAGAAGGAAAAGAAGTAACTGACAAAATGATGAGAGAAATAGGAGAAAACTGAGAATTTTTAAAGTTGGCATCGGGGAAGAGATGGGTAATTTTGTGATGGCTCAAAAATGCCATCAGAGAGGGGATTGATGGAGCAAGGTCTGAAAGAGACTTGCTCGGAGGCAATCCACTCGGTTAACTCATTAACAAGTTATTAATCATGTTTGTAAATAACTAATACGCACCACATCAACACGCGGGTTAGTGAAGCTTGCCTATGTGTGTACTAATGCGGATAACAACGAAGACGGAATAATACCGCTTTAAACAGGGAAACTGTTGTGCGCATGCGTCAACTGCATCTACGTAGTATGACGAGGTAACGCTTGGAGGGAAATTCTAGCGCATGAGCAGAAGATACTAAAATGAAGTCTTGAAGACTCGCGTGCATTGCATCTGCTTAGTTGAAATGAAAATAAGCTATTTTACTAATGCTAATGCGTGAAAAGTATTAATAAGAATAGGGGAATAGAGTAGAGGTGGAAGGTATACAGTGCAACCATTTATTTGTGAAATTAATATTTGTCTTTCTGACTTTATCATTAGTGCGCATTTTGGGCCTCTCACGCATAACTGAATTAAGCTGAGTAATGAAAAGACTGCGCATGTCCACTGAAAGTTAACCAGGAATGATGACTTAGATGTTGAACGGGAGCCAAGGACACGAGTGTCATACCCTGAGAACGGATGGTGAAAAGTTCAATGATGAGGACTCAAAATCATAATGTTATAATAATGTTTCAAGTAAAATGTGAAGGCGTATGGGAACTCAATACATGAATAAAAATTAAGGGGATGGGTTTGCGAACAATAATTGAACTGATTTTAATGACATGTAAGCATGGTGTGATGGAGCATCCCCCCTTGCCTGACCAATCATATTTCGTATTTTTACGAAATTGAAACTTTAGTGGGTGGAACATGAAGAAACGAAGGTATAACTAAGGTAGCTTTAGTTAGTTAGTGAGACTGCTGAGAAGAAGGTCCAGATGCTGTGAGTCGGAGATGCTGTTGCTGGGAGAGATGCTGATGAAGAACCGAATGCAGATCCTAACTTAATTGGGTTAGATCAGAAGATCGCGGAAGAATCTCGAGGAGGAAGAGAGTGTCAGAGAGGGGTGTGGCGCAATCGTCGGTATTCTAGAGAGGTCAACTATCCTGTCCCGAATCCTGTCCTGAAGTCTTTGTCTCCTGACCTATCCTAGGGGACCCTTACCAGCCCTTTGGCCAGGGGGTTGGTCTTTCACACCATTCTTGGTAACTATAATTTCACGTTATTTGCAGATGTTCTTTTCTCTCTGTCCTCTCCCTTTCTGAGCATTAATTATTGCATGAGTCTGAAGTATATGCTCGATGTTTAATCAATTGAATTTTCTCTCCTAAGAATGATGGTGACTCCACTGTATTTTGAAATGGTTCACACGCATTTAATTTAGATAAAGATTTTAAACCTTCCTGAGTCTGTGACCATTTACTTCAAATAAGAGAATAGTTAAGGGTTATGTTAATTATCACCATCAACTAGTTCAACTAATGGTCCATCGACCAGAGGAAAGAACTTTTTGATCAGTGAAAGGTTAGTTAGGAAATATTAAATAACTAATCCGGAATATTATGAAAAATATATATATATAACTTTAACACTCCAGCGGTTTACTCAATTGTGTGTTTATGGCCCGGGTGAGTATATGGTAGTGGAGTATCTGTTGTTGGTATACCGCTGGATCACTGGTTCCAAATGCTCCCCGCGGGCACCACACCAGACCTCTGGTCCTGTGTGGACTACAGGGGGCTCAATTCAGTGACAAAGACTGATGCTCACCCATCCCCCAAGCTGATGGGCTAATTGATCGGTTGGGGGCTGCCAAGTTCCTGAGGATTTTTTTACTTGGCTTCAGGGTACTGGCAGATCACCCTAACTGAGGGGGCTAAAAAGAGGTCAGCATTTTCCACACTAGAGGGCCACGTCCAATTCAAGGTAATGTCCTTTGGCCTGAAAAATTCCCCTGCCATCTTTAGGAGGCTGGTGAACCAGGTTTTGGCTGAAATGGAGGCCTTCACCGGATGACATGGATGACATGCTTACCTGGATGACATAGCTGTCTTCACTAGCAGCTGGGAGGACCCCGTTTCACCTCCAGGAACTGCTTCAGGCTCTGCAACCGGCAGGCCTGACTATCAAAGACAGTAGGTGGCAGATAGGGCAGGGGTCGGTGGTGTATTCAGGACACCTGGTGGATGGAGTAAGATGCAGCCCCTCCAGGTCAAGATAAAACTATCATGGCCTGTGAGCCCCCCAAAATGCAGATCAAGGAGAGGGCCTTCCTGGCCCTCACTGATTACTACCAGAGGTTTGTCAAGGGGTATGGAACCATTGTTCCCCCCGTGACTGAGCTGACTCTGAAGAAGCAGTGAAGGTAGGTGATCTGGACAGAGATCTGTCAGAAAGCCATTGACTCCCTCAAGCACGCCATGTGTTCAGTTCCTGTACTTAAGGCCCTGACTTTTCCAAGGAATGTATTGTGCAAACTGATGCCTCAGAGCATGGCACAGGGGTAGTATTGTCACAGTTAAATAAAGAGGGCCTACACCAGCCTGTAGCCTTCATTAGTAGGAGGCTACTTCCCCAGGAACAGAGGTGAAGTGCTATCGAGAGAGAAGCCTTTGTTGTGGTCTTGGCACTGAAGAAGCTGAGACCATACCTGTTTGGGACTCACTTTCAGGTTCAGACAGAACACAAGCCCCTTAGATGGTTGATGCAGATGAGTGGGGACAATCGCAAATTGTTAAGGTGGTCTATCTCCCTACAGGGAATGGACTTTATGGTGGAAGGTTTTTCTGCCTTAGTGATGAGACCTCCCAGGAGGTTGGGCTGTTGTCCCCATTTTCAGCTGGGGGGGCACATGTTAGACCTCTCAGCCTTAGGGTGGTCTTCTCCCAAACGTTTGGCTTCACCCTTGATCTTGTTTTTGCAGGCCTTAGGACTCTGCTCACTTACTACTGCTAACCAGTGCCCAAGTGCATGCATTAACTCCTTCAAATATGGCAACATTTGTTTATCCCCAATTGGCATATTTAATTTACTTATAAGTCCCTAGTAAAGTGGCACTATATGTACCCACAGCCTGCAAATAAATTAAATTAAATGCAACTAGTGGGCCTGCCGCACTCATTTTGCCACCCTCTAGAGTAGCCCTTTTTAACATGCTTCGGTCCTGCCATTGCAGCCTGCGTGTGCAGTTGTATATTGCCATTTGACCTGAACAATTGATCTTTTTCCAGGCTCAAACCTTCCTTTGTAATACATAAAAGTCACCCCTAGGGTAGGCCCTAAAGAGCCCACAGGCAGGGTGCAATGTATTTAAAAAGCAGGACAGGTAATTTTAAGTTTACATGTCCTGGTAATGAAAAACTCTTACATTTGTTTTTCACTATTGTAAGTCCCACCTCTCCCATAGGGTAACATTGGGGTTACCTATTTACATTTAATAAGCTGTAACTTCTAAATGGGGAAAGGTAGCCAGTTCATATTTGATTCCTTTTGAATTGTAATGAAAAATCCTCTTTTATGATGAAGTCAGATTTTAAATTACAATTTTAGAAATTTCTTCTTTTAGAAAGTTGGCATTTCCTACCTTAGCCATTTAAGTGCCTAAAGTCTGTCTCTGGGTCACATGGCTCGGTTAGCTGACATATGGGCTTTGTGTATTCCTCCTAGACAGTCACACACAATATAGAGCTTAGGTGTATAAATAGAAAAGAAACGGGTGCCTGTCTTTGATGAATGGGTTGAATCAAGCTGCTCAGTTGTCCTTAGGAATGGGAAACCCCTTTACCTATTAAAATATAGTCCATAGAAAGATAAAGGACAAAGCTGAGTAGCTATATTGTGCGTTATTTTTGTAGTTCAGGTACATTCATCAGATCAGTTGTCCTGAATTTGTGCAGTCATTTATTATTCCTTATACTTGGATAGCATTCCAAGATGTGAACCGCAATGTGTACAGAACAGCCAACACATGTTTTGCCCCTTACTGGCACACAGGCCTAAGGCTTTCTCAAGGCTGACATAGTAAGGAACATGCAACATAACAAAAACACCAACACATGTGTATAGTCAGACATGTCAAAAGTTGCACAGATACAAAAGAAAAAGAGAAATAATCCAACCCAAGTTGGAAAAACCCATTGAGGGAACCCAAAATAAATAAAATAGAACCAATAATGCACATTTAAAGGAAAAACAAAGTGAGGGAGGACAATGCGTGAGCAACAGACGTCCCACATCAGAACTGCTGCTGCGTGACACCTTCCTGACGCAGGCCCTTGCATCGCAGCTTCACGGCTCCTTAGAACCTACGCATCGCCTCAACTGATGATGCTTCCTCGGTGCCGGACTTCGCATCACAAGCCCTCGCTGATGGGATATTTGATGACACAGGACCTTGCATTGCAGCTTCACTGTCCTCAGAACCGTAGCATCGCCTCGGGATCTCGCAACACTCCGCAACCAAATTCTAAGGTACTCTTCTCGCGCTACTTCACGGTCAGCCTGAACTTGTGACTGGGCTCCGGTCTAGCCCGACCAGATATCCAAAGTTGGCGCTTTGTGCTTTTTTCTGCTATTTTCACTGAAATCTCAAAATTGCACATCTTGGGTTCTACTGGTGTGATGTATATGGAAATGTACTGATGCCATACAGTGTCCCTGATGTTACTCCATAGCACCAGGTAGATTTCGATGTAACTTATAATGCAGTAGAGAGCTGGTGGACGACACAACAGTTGACATTTTACAAGGAAGGCTGTTCATGTACACTGCTCCTAAAGTATCGGGCCTTTGATGGTCTGGATAATAAATTATACTTTCACTGTCAGAGAGTGCGTGTCCATCACTACAATTGAAGCGGCGAGCTGGCCTGACATAAGAACCTACGCGTCGATCTTGATTGTGTGCAGGCGGCAACATCCGTTATATAACTACAAAGTTACGAAACAGAAGAGCAGCTCAAGTGAACTTTTGCACTATTCAACTATGCTGAAGAATGCAAAGTACAACATCACTATATTGGTGAGGTATTTGCCTTTTATTTAATGATCAGGCAGAACAGTGATCACCCAACGGTCGCAGCGAGGCTCTAACTTACTTGAGAATTCTATCAACATCAGAGCTTCCTGGGCTCCCTGTGCCACCGCTTTCAGAGCAGCAGCGTCACAGTGCCATGTGTGCTCTTCTTCTGCTGGCGTCGACGTGCAACAAGAGTAATGTAGCGAGTTCATGCATACTTGCAGCGTGAATCTTGGATTTCCATCGCTTTAGTTCTGCGCTTCACTCATGGCGACTCCTCGCCATCGCTTCAGTCTGTGCTTTACTCCACCATATCACAAGTGCACAATACAAAGTTCGCTTTGGTGGGGGCACGTCGCAATAGCTACTTGACGTTGAGAGCACGTTTTCATAAAAACAGAAGACGCAATATTGCACGCTTCTCAAAATAATGCACGCATTGAAGTGATACCTGTGATGGTCCTACAAGGTACAGTGTAGCAAGGCAGCGCGTAGCACAGGGAGTAAGCGCTGCAGCCAAGGAAGGACGATGACCACTCTGCTGCTCGTGTCGGCCGGAAGTCACGAGCGACCCCGGCCCCTTTATTTAAGCCCTCTGGCCACGCCTGGCCAGAGGGTGATACATTGTGTGTGTGTTCTTCCGGGGGGCACACCATTGCACGGTGTGCGTGGATAAGCTAGACCGCTACATCCCATCCCAAATCAGTTCTTTAACTAAAATACAAAACTCAAATCAACACACAAAATCAGCTAGTCTCTGGTTCGGTCTGGGGCTAGGCCTTAGGTCGTATCGATGCTGGCGACCACCTTGGCTTCCTCTCTGGCTGACCACCACCGGTCCGCTAGCTGGGGCTCTGGAGCTGTTGTTTGCCGCTGATGGTGCGTCTGAAGGAGTGGTGGCAATATTTTCACCGGGGCTGGGCCCTATATCCTCACTGGTGATCCCTTCACTCATGGACTGTTCTGGGGTCTGCCCGTCGCCCCCTGCTCCTGGGACCCTCTTGAACCATGAGATGTTCCGGGTTATTGTTTCTCCATTACGCTCAGCAGTTATGGCTGTTCCTCGGATTGTCTTGACAGTCCATGGCCCAGGTTCATAGGGGTGCGGAACTTCCCTCCGCTCCGGCGGTTCCTTACTAGAACGGTGCATCCAGTCGTCAGCGTTCGGGTTCGCGCTCTCCTCTGTCGACTGGCTTTCTCATTGGTTGACATCCTCCTAGCTTGGGTGCTTGCAGGTTCATATGGTTCTTGCTCCCAATTGTCAGCTACGGGGAGAGTGTCGCGCCGGGGCCCTGCCAGCATCAGTGACCACGGAGACCTTTGAGTTGTGCAATGGGGGGTGCTCCGGTATTCTCGCAGGAACGTTTGGAGTGTAGCCTCCGGATCAGTTTGTTCGGCCATTGCTATGCGTAGTATTTTGTTTACAGTCCGCATGAAACGTTCTGCTTCCCCGTTGGCTTGTGGCCACTGTGGAGTGATGCGGTGATGCTTTATCCCTAGCTGAGTTAGGAAGTTCTTGAATTCGCTCCCCTGGAACGGGGGCCCGTTGTCTGTCTTGACTACATGGGGTAGTCCGAAAAGTGCAAAAGTTTTCTCCAGTACCGGCTGCAGGTGGTTAAATGCCGTGGACGGCAGGACCTCCACGATGGGGTACTTTGTATAGCTATCGACTAAGACTGCCGTGACTCTCCCATCCGGGAAGCTCCCGAAGTCGAGGCTTACCCATGACCAAGGTGATGGAGCAGGATCTTCAGTTATCACAGGAGCCGGCGTCTCTGGATTTCCCGTGAGTTGACAGGCTCTGCAGTTCCGTACCACGGAGTCTACGGCTTCTTCTAGGCCAGGGAACCACACCTTTTCTCTCATGCGGGATTTCATTCTGCCTGTTCCCTGATGGCCTTCGTGTGCTAACACGGTTGCCCGTTCTTGCAGGCTTTGCGGAATGACGATGCGAGATCCTCTCAGAATTACTCCACTTTCGGCTGTGCTCAAGTCATCTCGGACTCTCCAGATCTTTCCTAGCCTGGCTCGGTCCTGCTCATTCCACCCATGGACGTCGTGAAGAAATCTTTCCCAGGATCCTTTCTGTATGGCGTCTGCTACTCTTTTGAGGACCATGTCATCTTCTGTGTGGGTCTTGATTTCTTCAATGGACAGAGCTCGTGGACACGACCACTGAGAAACCATGTTGACGAAGTCTTCCGTCATCTTCTCCTGCGCAGATGTCTCTTCTGCAGGGAGTGCAGGGTGGCGAGATAGGAAGTCAGCTGGGTTCTTTGCACCAGGCCTGTACACCAGTTCCAGTTGATAGTGTTGAAGTTGTATCGCCCACCTCTCGATTCGGGGTGGTGGATGCGGCGCAGTCCCTTTGAAAAGTGGGAGCAGTGGTTGATGGTCTGTTACCACTTTGAATGGATTTCCACTGACGTATAGATGGAAATGGTTACATGCCCATTTAATGGCAAGTGCTTCCCGTTCAATCTGAGAGTAACGGGTTTCGGTCGCAGTTAGAGCTTTGCTCGCAAAAGCCAGTGGGACCCATGTTCCTGGTTCTGTTTCTTGCGTCAATAGGGCTCCTAGTCCCACCGGGCTGGCATCTACAATGAGTTCTGTTGGCCTAGTTGTGTTGAAATAGGCCATGGTCGTGCTTTCCAGTAGCGCCGTTTTCACTTTGCAGAAAGCTTCCTCTTCTACTGGAGTCCACTGCCAGACAGTCTCCTTCTTGGTTAGGTTTCGTAGCGGCTCCGCAATGGTGGCGAGATTCGGAATAAATCTTCCGCAATATGTTGCCATGCCTAAAAAACTTCTGACTTCTGATGCCGTTGTGGGAGCTGAGGCGAGCTGTATTGCTTGTGATTTCTTGGGGTCCACCCTTACTCCCTCCTGACTGAATACGTATCCGAAAAACTCGATCGATTTTTTGAAGAATTGGCATTTTTCTTTGTGGAGAGTCACTCCATGCTCTGCGAGGCGTTGGAGGGTCGCTCGAAGCTGACGATGATGGCCTTCTATTGTTGCGGAGTGTATTAGGATGTCATCACTGACGTTGATGACACCCTGCAGCCCCGACAGGACTTCTCTTACTGCGTTCTGGAATATTTCTGCTGCGGATGATATTCCGAAGTTTAGCCTTTTGTAGCGTCGAAGTCCTAGGTGAGTCGAAAATGTGGTGATATATCTGCTACTCTCCGCTAGCTTCAACTGGTGGTACCCAGCGTTTAGATCAAGTTTAGAGAACCATTGGGAGCCGTTGAGGTCAGCCAGGATGTCGTCGACTGTTGGTGTCAGATGTCTCTCTCTCTTTATTGCTTGGTTGGGCATTCTCATGTCGATGCAAATCCGAATTTTCCCAGGCTGCTTTGGCTTCTCGGCGATAACCATGGGAGATACCCAGGGAGTCGGTCCTGTCACCTTTTCTATTACTCCCTGTTGTTCAAGCTTCAGTAGCTCTTGTTCTACCAGCGGTCGTAAGTGGAATGGGACGCGTCGATGCCGTAGAGCGACTGGCTTTACCGCCGTGTCTATATGTAATTTTACCGGTGGTCTCTTCATGCTTCCCAGACCAACGAACAGTTGCGGGAACAGCTCTAGGATATCTTCTGTTTGGAGTGATTTCATGGCGTTTGCAAATGTTATTAGATTCAGATCCTCTGCAGTGTGGCTCCCAACGAGTATGTCTGCCTCCTTGTCGACTACATGGAATATGGTAGTGACTTCTTGGTTTTCTGATCTTACTTGAACGGACATTTTCCCTCTTAGGGGAAGTGGTGTTTGACTTCCGTACGTGAGGATTCTGATTTTGGATGGCACCAGCGCTGGTCTCGGGCTTAATTTTTTGTAGTGTTGACACCCCATGACGTTCACGGACGCCCGGTGTCGATGATAGCTGTGACAGGCGACCCAGCGATCTCGATCGTGCATGTCGGCTGTGGCCGTCGTCTTCGTTTCAAATCGTTTGCAAAAGCTATGAGGTAGCATTCTTCTCCTTCGTCTGTGGACGAGTCTTCCAAACACTGTCTGCGATGTTCCGCTGTCCTTGGTGTCCTCGATGGGGTGTGTTCTTCTAGTGAGAGGTGTCTCACTGCTCGTGACGGTGGTCTTCGTCCGGGGTTTCCTTTATTCCGCAGTCCTCCTCTGCATACACTTGCAAAATGGTTGGGTATTCCACATTTGGCACAGGTTTTTCCCTTGGCGGGGCATTCATCTTGGGAGTGTTCTTCCTTCCCACAGTATCCGCATTGTGATCGTCTCGAGCTTTTGGTGAACCATCTTCCTCGCCCGGCGCGAGCCGGCGCGCGGATGGCGTCTACTTGCTCCGCCTTGATTGTCACTGCTGGTTCTGCCTGTTGGTTGAGCGCGGCCTCCATAGCAGTTGCCCTGACCTCCGATAGCTCATGGGAGCGTGCCAGAATAAGAATGTCTCCAAGGGAAATACGCGGTTGTCGAAGAATCAGGGTCCGCAGGGTCTTGTTGCGGCACCCCTGGATGGCTTGTGCTCTTACTTCTTTGGTTTGGTCATCGTCGGTGCATGTGCTGGCCAGTTCTCGCAGGCGCGCGTGGAAAGTGTCCATGGACTCCCCTTCTCTCTGACGGGCTTGTCGGAGTTTAAAGCGTTCGTAATCAGGATTGAGTTGTGGGTCGAAGTGGGCATTCAAAGCTCTGACTGCGGCGTCGTAATCAGCAGGTGCTCCTGTGTCAGGTAGGTGTGCGAACAGTTTGTATATTTCGTCTCCTGCGAAATGTAGCAGTAATGACCTCTTGACCGCATCATTTGTTTCTCTTGTGGCAATAAAATAATTATCAAGGCGACTGATCCATATTCTCCACCTAGGCGATGCTGTGGCTGGATCGATGAGCTCGCTGAAGGGAGGAAGTGCGCTGACTTGAGAGTGTAGGTGAGTTGGTGGTGCCGCTGGTTGTTGGGCTGCTGCTGCGGCATCAGTCATGGTTGGTAAGTGTCTATTTCGTGGTCTCCCACTTTGCGGTTGCCAGTGCTTGTTTGGATGCTTTTCTTCTTCCTTTCTCCCTTTTCTTTTCTTTTATTTCTGCCCCTCATACAGTGCTATCAGCCAGTGTTGGGTGATTGGGGGTCCCGAGGTGACAGTGAGTTGTGACAGTGCTGGCTACAGGTGCTGCTGAGCAAGCAGGGATGTCTGGGGTGCGTTTCTCCTTTTCGCCACCGGGTGGCAGTGTTGCGCTATTACCGCGTGTGTATCGCGGGTGTCAGGGGCTCATTGCGCATGCGCGCCCTGTCGGTGTGAACGCGGGCTCGACCAGAGAGTCACCGGGAGCACCAGCGTTGCACACAGTCGACACGGTTGACTGCTGTGGACAGGATCCGAGGACTCCGTTCGTCCTGGCACTCACCCGGCGGTCCGACGGCTGTTCGATTCTCTTGCGCATCAGTCGCGGTCCGCGGCTCCAGCGAAGTCCCGCTAAACTGACGGCTTGACCTCGGCTGATCTGCGCTATCGGGCGATGTGTGCCCACCCTCGTCGCCAGTGTGATGGTCCTACAAGGTACAGTGTAGCAAGGCAGCGCGTAGCACAGGGAGTAAGCGCTGCAGCCAAGGAAGGACGATGACCACTCTGCTGCTCGTGTCGGCCGGAAGTCACGAGCGACCCCGGCCCCTTTATTTAAGCCCTCTGGCCACGCCTGGCCAGAGGGTGATACATTGTGTGTGTGTTCTTCCGGGGGGGCACACCATTGCACGGTGTGCGTGGATAAGCTAGACCGCTACATCACCATCGCAGCTTTGAGAAACAGCTGATAGGGACAGAGAGGAGAAGCTGTGTATTTCATAATATACTAGTACTTCACAAATTGTTACCAAAAGGATCCACGCTGTCTCTTTTGGATGTAGAGTACACTACGATTGTTATGGCTTCTGCAAACATGTTAAACTTAACCCCACCTCAACCATTCACACCATCATCTGGGGGAAATTCGCTAAAATGGCCGGAATGGAGGGAGAATCTTTTAAACTATATTTGTGCCTATGACGAAGATGAAAACTTCATGCCTGATAGAAAGAATAAAATACTCCTACATTGTTTAGGGCCTATTGGGTTGAGAATATATAATCGCATTGCAAAAAAACCAAGACAACCAGGCCAGGGAGATGTTTCTGTTAATGCACAAGAAGATTTGGATATATATTACCCTCCCACTGTGTGTGCAAATAGACAGGTATACATTTTACCAGAGGAAGCAATCAATAGAAGAATCCATTGAAGAGTATGTCTCTGCTTAAAGCTCTTAGCATTAACATGCAGGTTTGGCACATTACGTGATGAGTTGATTAGGGACCAGATTTAATTGCATGCAGCCAGTTCACCCATACAAGATAATCTTTGGGCCAAAGGAGAAGCTCCTCTACAAAAATAATTGAGGCTGTAAAATGAGCCGAACTTACAGGGAGGTGTGCTTAGGCAGTACTGGCTGACAGCAAATAATAACTCACTAGTGACAATAAATAGGATACTAGAGCTGTAGTCAATAAGATAAAATCAAACAAGAAAGTCGGAACATCAACTCAAGATGAATACAAGAAACCTAATCTCCAGAAATCAGGTTCCAAAAAAACTCAATCAGGACATAGTGACATAGTTCTGATTTAAAATGTTACAAGTGTGGGCTCACAGGTCATTTAGCAAATGAAAAGAAATGTCCTGCTCGAAATCAGAAAATGTTCCAGTTGCGGTATAATTGGGCATTTTTGAAATGTTTACAGGAGGAGAAAGGGTAAAAGTGCTGTAAAAACATTAGAGGTTGAGTCAGAATCAGATTCACAAGATACTGATAAGAACAATACTAACGTGTGTTTTAAGCATTGATATGTCCACATCAGAGGTGCTGAAAGTTCAGGGTAATAAGAAAAAATCCAAATGTGAGTTGACTATAGGCGGGGTGATGATAACGGTCACAGCAGATTCTGGGTCACCATACACCATAGTTAATGAGAAGGTGTGAATAGAGAAATTGAAACCAGAAATAGAAGATAGATTGGAATCTCCAGATATTCCTCCCAAAAGATTCACTGGAAAACAATCATTTCACTAGGCTACATGAAATTGCTATTTGGATAGAAGAATCAGGAGGCAGAATGCAAATTGTATGTCTCTAAGACAGGTCTATCGGTATTGGGGTGGTGGGATCAGGGTGATCTAAGCATTATTTTGGATCCCAGAAGTCTAGAACCAGCATTAGTAGTTTAGGGTAATTCAAGAGAAGATACACAAATTTTGGAACTCCAGCCGGAAGTCTTTTTTGGAAGCATAGGAAAACTCAAGGGGTTCCAGCATAAAATAATTTTAAAAGTTAATGCTATTCCTTGCACTCACAAACCAAGGAACATTCCCATGGGTTTCAGGGAAGAGGTGTCCAAGGAACTGCAAAAATTGCAGAACGCAGGTATCATTGAGTCGATAGAATCATCCGATTGGGTAGCCCTGTTGGTTGTGGCACGACGCGCTATTGGCAAGCTCAGATTATGCATAGACTTAAGAGACCTGAACAAGAATATATTAGTTGACCAGTTTCCTCTCCCAAGGAGTAATGAAATGATGCTGTAACAAAAGGAATTAAGGGGTTTGCCACCATAGGCTTAATCTCTGCATACCACCGAACTCTAAGAGTTGCTGATTGATGGCCTTTATCGCCAATTCAGGTGTTTCCAGTTTGTTAGAGTGATGTTTGCTCTCGCCTCAGGGGCTGCAATTTTCCAACGACTGACGTTTAGGTTATTTAAGGACATCAAAAGGATGGTATTTTTTCAGGATGATATTCTGGTAATGGGGAAGACAAGAGCAGAGCATGCTTCCAAGCTTAGAGAGGTTCAAGATATATTGAAAGATAGGGTTCTCAGTGCGGAATATGCTAAATGTAAACTTGCAAAAAATACAGTTACATATCTAGGTCATGAGATGAGCTGGAATGGTATTGAACATAAGGCTTCACAAGTGGAAGCAATAAAGAATGCCCAGCACCAACCAACAAAGATGAAATGAGAGTGTACATAGGTATGGCGGAATTCTACTACAAATATGTAAATAATTTTACAAGTAAAACATTTCCTGTTAGGTAATTGTTAAAAAACAGAGGTACATTTTTATAGTCAAATGATTGTCAGGAGGCATTTCAATTAATCAACAATGACATATGTTGTTCACCTGCCCTGCAAGGGTTTGATCCCAAGTTAGGAAGTGTGGTGACCACAGATGTGAGTGGTAAGGGACTGGGAGAAGTGCTGACACAATTTGATATGTGGGGCAATGAATATGTGATTGCATTCACATCTCACTCACTAACTCAGGCAGAGGAAAAACATTCCATGATTGAAAGAGAGGCCCTAGTGTAGGAAACATTCCTATTGGTGATGTAACATGGAATGTTGAGGGGAAAAGCCCTGGAGTTGGCAGTTAGTGGAAGCTGGATGTTGCTGGAGGTTCCTGAACTTTGAGACAATAAAGAAGACTGAATTTACACTTGCAAAACAAGAGACAGGTCTAGGTTGATCGGGAAGCCATGAAATCTAGAGTGAAGGAAAAGCAGAGCATGTTCAAACAAGAGTATGATCATAAAAAAGGAGTGAAATCTACTCACTGGCAATGTGGAGATTGGGTGGTAACGAAGAATGAGGTATTGTAAAAAAAAGGGGAGAGTAAGTACTCTCAACCTAGTAGAGTGGTTGGGGTGAGAAAAAATGTGGTTGTGTTGGAGGGTGGTAAGGAACGGAGTTTTAGTAACCTGAGCAAAGTGGTTGGTCTTGATTGCTCTTGAAGGCACTGTGCGTTCTTCTCTCTTAGTTATGTATCTATTCTACCCTGTATATTTCATAATATATGTTAATTTGTTGATTTAGTTGTGTTTCTTTGTAAGGGTGGAGATATGCAGGAAACATTCCTATTGGTGATGTAACATGGAATGTTGAGGGGAAAAGCTCTGGAGTTGGCAGTTAGTGGAAGCTGGAAGTTGCTGGAGGTTGCTGTACTTTGAGACAATAAAGAAGACTGAATTTACACTTGTGTTGTGTAAACTACTACATGTAGCCTGTGTGTGATGGTTAGAGCACTACAGGGTGTACCTTTGGGGCTCACGCATTATGCTGCAAAGTGATCTTAAGCCATTAACCAAAGTGTTGAGCACGAAAGGATTGTGTAATGCATCCCCTCGACGACTGGCTCGTATGTCCATCAAATTATTAGATTACAATTATGATGTGCACTATGTACCAGACGTTGAAAACAAAATTGCAGATTTTTTAAGCCGGATGCCATTTTCTATAAAACCAATGCCTGCAGATGAGTATGAAAAGTGTTGTGCAGCAGAGATTGCAGAGGGAGAGGGTGGCATAGGGGAAGATGAGTGGAAAGAAGCTGGTGTATTGCAGAAAATACAGAGGTGGGTGACTGAGGGCTGAAAAAGATCTTGATGAAGGTCTATGTGTCTTTTGGGAATTGAGGCATGAGCTATCAGTTGAGGTAGGCAAAGTATTGCGAAATGGAAGAGTAATCCCACCAGATTTAATAAAGGACAAATTGCTGAACATATGTCATCAAGGACGTTTGGGCATAACATAAATGAAAACTAGAGTTGAGAGCTTATATTGGTGGCCAGGATTAGACTTAGCTATTGAGAAGAAAGTCAGAGAATGTGTGTTATGTTGTAATTCAGAAGCAACTCTTGTAAATTTTAGGCCTCCTTTGTGTCCCATCGAGAGCCAAGAAATGCCTAGGATTGGATATTTTGGGTCCAATTTATAAAGGATGTGAGATTAAATATCTCAAAGTACTATTTGACTACTTTGCAGAATGGCCTGACATAGACATAGTATCCAAGGTGGATGCCCAAGCTGCAGTGTGTTTCATGGGCAAACTATTTTTGAAAGAAGGTTCAATGAAAGGGACCTTGACAGACAATGAGTCCCAGTTCTCATCAGAAAGATTCAATTCATACTTAAAAAGAAATGATATAGTGCACACAACCACCTCTATATATCATCCAGCATGTAATTCTGTTGTTGAGTTCTTCAACAGAGTCATAAAAGGGTATCACCTAGTAGGCCCACAGGGTTCAGTTCTTTTGAACTAATGAGAGGTAGGACCCCATTCATGAAAGACAATGTGGGGTGGATGTCAAAATCCATGAAAAGTAAATGGACATCTACTATGGTGAAGACACAATTTTCTAAGGTGCAACAAAGTTGCAAAGGATATTATGATGGAAAACATAACTGTAAAAAAGTTAAAATACAGGAAAGTGACTGGGTTAGAGTAAAAAACCAGGAGTATATACGAAAAGCAAGATAAGATTCTTTCCTCCATTAAAGGTTGTCAAAGTGTATTGCAATTCAGTTTTGCATAATGATGGTAAGGTATGGCATTTAAGTTGGATTTCCCTATAGTAACAAGAAATGAGAATCAGCGTCGAAAAGTTCAGATTGGCTATTGGATGGGCTCCAGAAGTCAGGTGATGTGGTGGTTGTTATGGGTGGTGGGGATGTAGTAGGTGATGGTAATGATGGCAATAATCAAGTGGAAAGAGAGTGTTCCACTACTTCGTTCAGTGAACACAATAAGAGTGTGGGTCATCCTTCAGTAGGAGTTCCCTCATGACTAATGATGATGCAAAACTGGGAATTAATAAACCTGCCGAGTTCAATGGCTATGTGTGTAAGTATTTAAAAAAACACAGAGTTTTAACAAGTGAACAGAATGAGTTACCATTATTTATTGATAGCTGCATTCATTATCTTGTATATTATTATCATTAATTTCATTATTTGTTTGATTTATTCATGTTCTAGATCGTCATATAGGGTAAGAGATGTGTTGTGATGTATATGGAAATGTACTGATGTCATACAGTGTCCCGGATGTTACTTCGTAGCACCAGGTAGATTGTGATGTAACTTAGAATGCAGGGGCAGGAGCTGGTGCGTGAGAAGACGGGTGATGAGCTACAAGGAAGGCTGCTGATGTATGCTGCTCCTGAAGTGTCGGGCCTTTGATGGATAATAAAATATACTTTTAAAGTCAGAAATCGTGTGTCCATCATTACATCTATTGATTGAATTTTTGTCAATTTGGTCTTGTTTTATTTATTAAAGACTACTCTTATTTTTCTAATCTGTTGTGGGATCCCTTTTGTGTTGTGTTTTCATTTTATTACTGTTTCGAGTGTTTCACAAATACTTTACACATTGCCTCTGAGTTAAGTCTGACTGCTATGTGCCAAGCGACTCGATGGTTGAGCACAGGTTAATTTAGGGTTTGCTTATGACTTCACCTTGACAAGGTTTGTGGTTCCTGATTGAGTAGGGTTTCACCCCTCAACCAGCAACCTCATTTCTTACACTTACACAGCAAGGCAGCATCCTTGTTAAAAAATGATCCTTAATGAGAACTATAGATTGCCTACCTATTCTATTAAGATCTGACTATTGAGCTGATTGTCAATTCAATAAACGCATCCCTAATACAACTTTACCCAAGGTACCTTTCAGCAAACGTCCATCAAAGAAGCTTTTTCATGCCTTCCTGCAATACAACTGCCTTAGTAATGGCCCATACATTGATCTAATACATCATTGGCCTTAAAGGTCTTGGAATCAATAATGGAAATACTTACCTCCTTCCTCAATTACATCATTGAGATGGATTTTGAGACACCACTAATTTTGCCCAGAAACTCATTTTGAGAAGTTACTGAGGTGGGAGTATCTTCAAAATCTGAACGTTCTGGCCCATACAGCATACTTATTTCTACTCCTACTTACACAGTTATGATATTAATTGAGGTTATTGATGCAGAAGATTCAAATCTGTCAACTATCTTTTTGGATGTCAAGAAAACATTCAAAAAGGGTTTCAGAGAATTTCTTTGGGCCTTATTTAAGAAAACACCCATTTGCTAGAAATTCATTACATTTATCAAGGCACTATTTTTGAGGCAAGGACGTAGGTGGGTATGTGTGATTGGGGAGGTCTCACAATTGTTCCTCATGAGAGTAGTGTGACTTTAATAATATAACCACACCCTCAATTATTTGTAAAATAAATGTAATCCTTGGTTTTTAATATCAGGCGCAATCAGTTTGAAAGTCCTAACAAAAAAGTACAAATATTTGAATATTTTATTGCTCAGATGCCATAACATTATGAAAATCTTTTTTTCTCATGGGCATAAAGGAACCACATGAACTCAGCAGACTCTGTGGATGCAAGCTTAATATCTGCAAGGCCTCTGTTCTCATGTCTAAAAATAGACTTTAGTTCTGAGAATTTCATCCCAAACAGATTCTTTGTATGAAGAGTACATGTTTGCTGCCGAGTTTTCTATGCATTTATATGAACTGATCTGAAAGGAAGCAATATGTCATCCTGAACATCGTTAAATTCTGTACTTTGACCAACTTATGTATTATATTTATCTTGTGCAGAGGTCCAAACTCTTATTCTGATTATATCAAACATAATTTTCAAGATGAGTTTACAGAGACACATTTCGCCTATGACAAAATTAATTTTGTAAGTGGACAGTATAACAACTTTCAGTTCTTTCGGCTTGTTTTGTCTGAGAGCTCCCAGAATGAAAACCGATTTAATAGATGTCTAAGAATCATATTCAGGGAAGAAATGTGTGTATCATAATTTAAAATGCACACGTCTGGTAGAACTGACAGTCTTGGGTTGGTTTCCCCCACACGTTTTGCCTACTTGCCTCATATTTTTCTTATTCCTTTTTGTTGGCTTTAGGACTCCGAGCACTTTACTACTGCTGACCGGTGCTAAAGTGCATGTGCTCTCTCCCCTAAACATAGTTTGATTGATGTATCCACAATTGGCACATTTAATGTACTTATAAGTCCCTAGTAGAGTGCACTACATGTGCCCATGGTCTGTAAATTAAATGCTACTAGTGGGATTGCAGCACCGCATGTCCTACCCACTGCAGGAGCCCATAAACATGTCTCAGGCCTGCCATTGCTGAGCCTGTGTGTGCAGTTTACACTGCCATGTCGATTTGACATTGAAAACCCCTTGCCAAGCCTTAAACTCCCCTTTTATTAAACATGTCACCCCTAAGGTAGGCCCTAGGTAGCCCATAGGGCATGGTGCAATGTAATCAACAGATAGGACATGTACTTTAAGTTTTATATGTTCTGGTAGTGAAACATTTCCAAATTTGTTTTTCTCAACTGTGAGGCCTACCCCTCTCATAGGATAACATTGTGGATTCCTTATTACACATAATAAGCTGTAATTCCTGATTAAGAGGGATTAGATCTATTATGTTTTATACCTATGGATTTGTAATGATAAATCCTCTTTAATGGTAAAGTCTAATTTATTATTATAACTTTGAAAATGGCACTTTTAGAAAGTTGGCATTTCCTGCTCTTAGCCTTCTGTGCCTTCAGCCTGCCTCCGATCAGTCTGGGGTGGGCGACAGCTGGACTTTGTGTTTTTCCTCTAGACAGCCACACACAAAGGGAACTTAGGTGGGACTTGATGGATCTTCCTGTGAGGATGGGAGGTTGGAGATGGGCACAGCCTCAAAGTTACATCTGAATAGGCTGTGTCCTGTCCACACACAAAGGGCTGCTTACACCCCTGTAGTGAGTCTAGAGCAGGGCAGGAAGCAAGGCCCTCTGTGCTCTGCAAAGCACTTCTTTGCAGTCAACCCCACTTCAAAGGCACAACTGGATTTAAGTACTGGGTCTGTGACACCACCAAGACAGTATACTTCTGTACCTGAAACCACTGTGCCAGGAAGAAGAACTGCTGTGCAAACGTTCTGTCACTCTGCTGGACTGCTGCTTTGGAAGGCTTCTGCCTTACTGTGCTGCCCTGCTGCTCTCTCTGACTGGGTAAAGACTGGACCTACATCACTTGAACCCAGAGTGACTCCAAGCGCTAGCTCACTAGTCTCCTGATTTGAAGACTCAGTCTTCCACATTGCTTCTCTGCCTGACCCATTGGAAGTGGATCCAGGTCCTTGCTCCAGCAGAACCGACACATTCTCTGCTTCGAGAGCAGAATTGATGCATCGCAGCTGTTGCAGGAAAAGAACTGGTGAATCGCACTCAGATCCAGTGCATCGCTATCGTAACAGGTGCATTGGCACCACTCCAGAGAGATGATTGACTCATTCACTCGACGGCGTGGATAAACCCAGTGCATCTCGGAACAGGCACATCGTCTTCAGAACCGGCGCATCGCCATCACTCAGTTTCACCCCGCATCTTCGCTGTTGTGACAAGGATCAAGATGCTTTTGATCAGCAGGGTCCCTGTATCTGGCCCATGCTCCATCACGGTCAGCCTGAACTTTTGACTTTGTCCGGTCCAGAGCAACCAGATAGCCCAAAAGGAGCTTATTGCTTCTACGCACTATTTTCACATTTAATCTTTTTAAATGCATATCTCAACTTCTACTTATTGGACTCTTGTTGTCTTGGTTTTGTTTTATTTATACAATTTAGTTCTATTTTTCTAACCTGATGTGAAGTCTTTTTGGTGTTTTCACTCTGAAACTGTTTGAAGTGTTGGACAAATACTTTACACATTGCCTCTTAAATTAATACAGACAACTCTGTGCCTAGCAACCAGAGGGTGAGCACAGGTTAATTTAGGGTGTGTTATGATGTACCTTGACTATGATTCTGGTTCCTGCTTGGACAGGGTGCACACCTCTGCCAACCAGAAACCGAATTTCTAATAACGTCTACTTCCAAATGATTCATATGCAGACCTATTTGCCACTGGTGTTCGGTGTTTGATTCTTTATATTATCATTGCGCCTAAAACCTATCCTGCTGCAAAAATAAATATTATGCCTGATCATATAGAGGCTGCACGTAGTGTAGAGCCTTACCCAGCATTCAGTGCAATCTCATCCTTTACAAATGGTAGTATTCATTTATTTATCATTTGTTGTTCATACGGACTGTGTGCATTGAGAAGTGTATGTCCCCATCATTAATATTAATGGGACAAGAATGTGCACTTTGCTTTAGGGCATTGGGCATTGAATGTTGGGATGGAGGCTTACAGGTTACAGGAGACCTTTGCCTCAGCATATGATTTTACAATGTGCCGCCCTGCTGTCCCTTTCACTTAAAGGGTCAGAGGTTACACTGTGCCAAAAAATAGGGACTAATTGTAATCTTTTCCCCTACAGCCATACCAGCCTCTTGCAAACGCAGAGTGTAACCTGTCAGGTATTAATAGCTGACACTTTGCAAATTATTACTGCCTGCACTTGGGAGTTGGTAAGCATTCAATAATTTGCAGCTGCAGGAGTAGTCAAACATTTGTGCATTCCACTGTATTTCACAATGAGGTGTGCATGGTCCTTTGATACCTCCAACTATCTGCAGCACGCAATGGATTGAAATGTGTGCATAGCTATTCACAATGACAATTGCGAATTACAATGTACATTGGTGCATTGCAAATTAGTGTTTTCTGGATTTGCTAGCGCAGTGAGTAGCGCGTGCTGAGTTGCTTTAAAGCTGGCTCATTTTAGAAGTGATTTTTAAAGTTTTAAAGTGTAACTGCTTTTTGCACATTATTTACCTACCTGCCTGACTTGGTTTCGCTGCCCCTGGTCCGTCACGGCTTTCAGTGCCGATTGCACGGAGGGACGCGACTCCTCCCCCAATCTTCCGATTTCCTGCCCCGGTGTATTTAAGGCGGATGGGGGCTCGGCCGCGCAGCAGTGAGTAGCGCGTGCTGAGTTGCTTTAAAGCTGGCTCATTTTAGAAGTGATTTTTAAAGTTTTAAAGTGTAACTGCTTTTTGCACATTATTTACCTACCTGCCTGACTTGGTTTCGCTGCCCCTGGTCCGTCACAGCTTTCAGTGCCGATTGCACGGAGGGACGCGACTCCTCCCCCAATCTTCCGATTTCCTGCCCCGGTGTATTTAAGGCGGATGGGGGCTCGGCCGCGCAGCAGTGAGTAGCGCGTGCTGAGTTGCTTTAAAGCTGGCTCATTTTAGAAGTGATTTTTAAAGTTTTAAAGTGTAACTGCTTTTTGCACATTATTTACCTACCTGCCTGACTTGGTTTCGCTGCCCCTGGTCCGTCACGGCTTTCAGTGCCGATTGCACGGAGGGACGCGACTCCTCCCCCAATCTTCCGATTTCCTGCCCCGGTGTATTTAAGGCGGATGGGGGCTCGGCCGCGCAGCAGTGAGTAGCGCGTGCTGAGTTGCTTTAAAGCTGGCTCATTTTAGAAGTGATTTTTAAAGTTTTAAAGTGTAACTGCTTTTTGCACATTATTTACCTACCTGCCTGACTTGGTTTCGCTGCCCCTGGTCCGTCACGGCTTTCAGTGCCGATTGCACGGAGGGACGCGACTCCTCCCCCAATCTTCCGATTTCCTGCCCCGGTGTATTTAAGGTGGATGGGGGCTCGGCCGCGCAGCAGTGAGTAGCGCGTGCTGAGTTGCTTTAAAGCTGGCTCATTTTAGAAGTGATTTTTAAAGTTTTAAAGTGTAACTGCTTTTTGCACATTATTTACCAACCTGCCTGACTTGGTTTCGCTGCCCCTGGTCCGTCACGGCTTTCAGTGCCGATTGCACGGAGGGACACGACTCCTCCCCCAATCTTCCGATTTCCTGCCCCGGTGTATTTAAGGCGGATGGGGGCTCGGCCGCGCAGCGGACGTGCGCAGCGGGCGCGCCGCCGGCGCGCCAAAGGCAAGCCCGTCTGCGCCCGTCCGCGAGCCGAACGCGACCAGCGCCAGCCATGCTGCCGGTTGGGAATGCCGGGAGAGGGTTGTACGGTGGTCTCGAGACGAGCTGCTGTCTCGTAAATGGGATGCTTGCCCCGAGCTACATAAGATTGATCTTGCTGTGACTAGTCTGCCAGACAGTTGTAATTCTTGTGGTCAGGGGCTGAATCTTGCGGGAGGTATGCAAAATAAGAGCAACTCTGGAATAATAACCCCTTTGGACACTGCAGCAAAGCATATGGATACAATTAGAGCGTGCCTAGTTAATTGTAGGTCCCTTGCTAAACATGCTGATGATATCTGGCTGGCCCTAGCCGATCTCTCATGGGATGCCATGTTTTTAACAGAAACCTGGCTTAATGCGGACACCGTGGCAGCAATTACTCTTGCCATCCCGCCAGGTTTCAAAATGTGTTATGCAAATAGAGAGGGCAACAAAAGAGGGGGTGGGGTGGCCATTATATTTAAAGACTCATGGGAGTTGGTTTCCTCTGCCCCTCTCAATATACAGGGAATTGTTGGCCTCAATTTTTGCCTCCAAATCAATCCCTCTTCATCCCTTTCAGGTATACTCATCTATAGACCACCTGACTGTGTAGCCAATATATGTCAGGATCTTTGCAACTATATTGCTCAAAAATCGCTAGATTATGCAAACTTTATGGCCCTTGGCGATTTTAATTTACACGTGAATGATCCTCACTGCTCACAGGCAGTTCAGTTGGTCTCCTCGCTGGCAGGCGCCAATCTATTGCAAATGGTAGCCGCTCCTACCCATAAAGCAGGTCATACCTTGGATCTAGTCTTCTCGAATATTTCTTCAATGGTTATGGAGTCTCCCTGCCCTCTGGTATGGTCGGATCATTATCTGATTCCTTTTTCGGTTAGGCTGATTAATACCGGCCAGGCCAGAGGCAAGCGTTTTGCCATAAAAAGAAACTGGAAAAATCTGACTGCGGCAGCACTAGGTCCTACCCTTCAGAATAACCTTCCTCTTTTATCTTTAGACCCCAATGTAGATGCTCTTGCAATAAATCAATGGATCTCCACGGCTGTGGAGGCCGTTGCTCCGGCTAGAATGGTGAAGTCTTGTAGACTGTCTCCATCGGCGCCTTGGTTCTCTGATTTACTCAGAGAAGAAAAGAGGAGGTGCAAAAGACTTGAACGCTTGTGGAGAATAAACTATTGCGACTTAGCTAAAGCAATCTACAAAAGGCTCTGAAAGATTTTCATAAGTCGCAAAAAATAGCCAGAAGAAATTTTATTGTCTCAAGTATCCATAAGGCAGATAATTCCAGCAAAGAGGTGTTTAAGGTAGTACAGACCTTCTTTAAGCCAAAAGCAATAGAGACTGAAGTGCAACCTTCCCTAGCCTTGTGTGAAGATATTTCTAGCTTTTTGATAATAAAATTTTAAAGGTCTACGACTCCTTTTCAGCACCCATGGTAACTGAGAAACCGGACACACCTTTGGAAGCAGTGGAGGTTCCAATGTTTACAAATTTTCTACCCATTTCACATCAGGATGCACTGGCTGAAATCCAAAAATGTAGATCAGGTGCCCCAGATGATCCTTGCCCTCCTAAACTTTGGAAAATGCTGTCTCTATCTCTCACTGGTGTGCTAGTTCATATCTGGAACGTATCTCTTGGAACTGGCATTTTTCCCGACAAGTGGAAACACGCTACCCTTCTCCCTTTGAGAAAGAAACCCAATGGTGACCCAGGAGATCTCAACAATCTTAGGCCAATCTCCTTACTGCCTGCTCCGGGTAAAATGCTAGAGAAGCTGGTTCAGCGGCAACTGACCAACTTTGTTGAGAACAATCTGGTTTTCGGGCAGGCTATAGCACGGAGACTGCCCTCCTGGAGGTGGCCGAGTCGGTGAGATGGTCGTTAGATTCAGGGGCTTCAGTGGTACTGGTGCTCCTGGATCTGTCTGCAGCTTTCGACACCGTCGACCACACCATGTTGGTGCAGAGATTGCAAGACACAGGTTTTGGGGGGAAGGTTTTGACCTGGCTGAAATCATACTTAGCGGCCGTACCCAAAGAGTTGCTTTACAACCATTTGAATCAAAACCTAAAGCCCTATGGTGCGGCGTCCCTCAAGGCTCCGCGTTGAGTCCTTTACTTTTTAATTTGTACCTAGCCCCTCTTTTCTCTTTGATTGCCAACTGGGGTGTGAAGGCAATCTCCTACGCTGACGACACCCAGCTGGTTTTCCCTTTTCAGGAGCGAACGACAGAGGCTTTTATGAATTTTAAAGGTTGTTTGAGAGACATAGCCATATGGATGAATACAAACAAACTAAAACTCAATGCGGGAAAAACAGAGGTGCTGTTTTTCGGCAATGGCCCTGTGCCTGCTTCAGATCTGTGGTGGCCAGTAGAAATGGGCCCTCCACCTTCTCCTAGCACGAGTATTAAAAATCTAGGGGTGAGATGGGAGGCGGATCTCTCTTTCTCGGCCCAAATCCAACAGGTCACCGCTTCGTGTTTTAGTAAAATGAGAAATCTTCGTAAATTTCTTCATTTTATGCCAGAAAGATTGCCGTAAAGCCGTAGTCCATGCCACAGTGACATCCAGGCTGGATTACGCAAGCGGCCTATATCTTGGCCTGCCTAAATATTCGATTAGACGTCTGCAGATGGTGCAGAATGCGGCTGCGAGACTAATTAGACGCATTACTTTTCGACATCATGTCTCTCCGCATTTACAGGAACTACACTGGCTCCCGGTAGCCAAAAGAATTGAATTTAAGGCCTTGACTTTGGCCTATCGGGCTCTTCAGGGAAGATGTCCTAGCTATCTTAAACAAAGACTTGGCCGGAATAAGCAAAATCGCTCTCTGCGGTCAAACTCTCAGAATTTGCTCCACGCTCCCCGCTTTGCGAAAGCCCGTCTGGGCGGTAGGGCGTTCACAGGAAGAACGGCTAAATTGTGGAATGCCCTACCTGGGTTTCTCCGCCAAGCTAACACTGAGACCAGTTTTAGAAAAGCGCTGAAGACATGGCTCTTTAGCAACGATTAGGCCTGACTTCAGTGCCTAAACTTATGTGCACGCGCTGCTTGCTGCTAGAGCGCCGGGACACCTCTGTTTTTGAGGTATCTGTTCGCGCTATATAAATTTCAGTATTATTATTATTATTAAGGTAGAATTGGTAATTATGCGCATTATGTTGGGGATTGTTGGTGATGTGTTTGATAATAGACTTAACCTTTTCAATAGCTGGAGCTGTTGCTAAACTCACAGTTGCAAGGAAATAGATCAAGCCTGATGTGGGAAGCAATGTGAATTTGACAATACAATTCCTAGATTTGAAACCAACATTAAATGTCTTACTGAAAGCATGGTTTACCATATTGTTACACTTTATTTACCAGTTGCTTGGATACAAGAATGACTAAACTGGAGTCTGAAAGGAAAAGTGTAATTAAATAGTTCAACACACATATGTTGAAAGAACATGCTTTCCTGCTTACAACAGCCTTCCCATCTCTGGAGGTAATTAAAGACAGAGAGCTGAGCACAGCAATAGACCTGCTAGACAATATGCCAAAGAGGTTGTGCACCCGGAAGATAGAAACTAGAATATCCCAGTGGTGGATACTCTGCTAAGGTGGAGGAGTGTCGTCCCACTGCTCTTAGAGGAGTGAAAAGAGGAAAAATAAAATGATAATAACAAGGTTTTTATCATTTTATTGTTAATTGCTGCGGGCTGGGTTAGGTTGGGGCGGGGCTGGTGGCTCAGGGTGGGAGGAGGAGTGGACTGTGCACACTTAGAGCCTCATTTCGTTGTCAGGCGGAAAGCATTCTGACCGTCTCCTTGTCGGAATCGTTTCTGACCTACTCAGGTTCGGGAAGTCCGACCGACCGATTACGATGTTTCTGAACACCGTTCGGTCAGACTCCCATTTACTTCAATGAGAGTCTGTGTTCCGACAAACAACACATGCTCCCATTGAAAATTGGGGTGGTTGCGGAAAACCTTGCTCCCTGTGGTGCCTGCCACATAGTGCATGGTTGGAAAGAGGGGTCCCATGGGTACCCCCATGGGCCCCAACCGGATGCCTCCGGGTGAAGGGGGACCTGTTACGGGACCCCAAAGTCAGTTTCCGACAGCCATTTTGTGTCAGACAGACCAATTTGGAAAGGCTGTTGAAATCCGACATCGTAATATGTCAGTCGGAAACGCGGTCCATGGACCTATACGATTCGGCTCCGACCGACTCGGAGTCTCCGAATGCCGGTTGGAACTGAGTCGGAAAGACCGAACGGTTCCTTCTATCGTAATCAGTCGGTTGGAAATGTTTCCGAGTCGGTCAGAAACATGGGTTTCGACACGGGTTAGGAAAATCCGAATGCTGTTCAGCGTCTTCCCGACCGACATCGGAATGAGCCCCTAGGTTCACATGACTGCTTGGCCAGCCGTTTCGGCCACCAAGCAGTCACTTTGCATATTCCCCACCAGGCTGTAATAAACACCCTGGTTGGGAATATGCACAGGCTCCCCCAATTTGACTGTCGATCCACGGCGCTCAGACCAATCACAGCGCTGCATTGAAGCATTGTGATTGGCTCAGGGGAGCCTGTGTGCTGGGTGTTTTCTGCAGCTTCTTCCGGACTGGAGTGAGGATGAGCAGAGAAGCGGAAGAGAGACGCGGCCGTCGGAAAAGGTAAATGTTTAAAAAAATAATATTTTCAGCCTCCCCCCACCCCTTCCACTCCCATTCTGATTATGAGAAAGGACAAATCTACATGTTCTCAAGAAAGTATGACAACGTTCACAGGCAGCACCTTTCTGAAACTATAACAGTGGGGCAGGATAACCGGCCCGAGTTAAGTAGCATAGTCAGTTCAGAGGTGGATACTGACTTAGAAGAAGTGGATGGTACAACAAAGAGATGCAATCCCTTCAGTGATTGAAGAGTTGGATTTTTTAAGGCAGGTCAGGCAGTTCAACCTCCGCCCAAGACAATTTCACCAAAACACCAAGCCACCAAGAGAAAGAGGCAGAGGTGGAAGAGGCGAAAGGGAGCAAGGAAAAACCAACAACAACCAATGGTACGAGAAGACGGGGAAATGGGCCAAGAAGTAGATGAGCCAGTGTCAGGTACAGAAAACTCAATCAGAATTCTTACCAATATTACACTGACAACGAAAGAGATCAATATTCTCAAGCTTGGACTCTCATTCTGCCCAAAGCAAAATATGGATTATGCACAAACAAGAATTGATTTCTTCAATATAGTAAGGTCTATGAAACTAAAGACATTTTTCATGACTCAGCCAAAGAAAAACAAATCGAAAACTACAACAAATACGGTGGAGGATTCCAGTATACTACAAGTTGATGATATGAACTTGATGTTAGGACTACGAGAACTGGAAATGGCCAATGAAGGTATTCAGGCACAACTGAGTGTAGAAACTTTGGTTGGGAACACAGACTTGAAACGTACGAAACGTTCTGATGAACTTTAAGCCAAAGTCCAAATTTGTACCAGGAATGGCCCAAGATTCCATTGATATTTTAGTGACCTTGTCATCAACTAATTAAAACTCCTCTACAGTGAAAGTAGTAAAAGAGATGTATACAGTCAACAAGAGAAGGACTATAATGACCTGATGAATACATTGCAAATGAAAACTGAATGTGTGGGTATGCAATCTGATAAAGGTGGCAAAATAGTATTCTGGGAAAAAGAGAAGTATTTGGCTGAGACCTAGAGACAGTTGAATGTCAAGGATTGTTATTGTCGTGTCACTAAAGATATCATGGCAAGTTCTCTTACCAAAGTACACTCAGAAATCATGGAGAGATCAGGGCCTATTAAGCCAGGATGAATATCAGTTTTTAAAGTAAGATCATCCAGTTACACCTGTGTTTAATTTGATACCTAAAACTCATAAAAACAAGGACAACCCCCCAGGAAGTCCCATAATTTCTGCCATAAGTAGTTGATTGGAAAATGTATCGAAATATGTTGCCCACTTCCTGGGTGATATTGTGAAAAATCTCCTGTCCCACATTCAAGATAAAGGCGATTTCTTGCAGAAAATATATGATCTCCAATGAGAGCTAGATTATATCTTAGTAACAGTTGATGTCACCTCATTATACACAAGCATTCAGCACAGTGATTTAATGAGAGCAATGAGACATTTTCTTAGAACTAGACCTTTATGGCAGCACACCAAAATGCTGCTAGCAGTGATAGAAAATTGCCTTAACAGCAACTTTGTCTTGTTTAAGGGTGAGCTGTTTCAACAGATGTGTGGCACAATGATGGGCACCTGCTTCTCCCATAGCTATGCAAATTTGCATACAGCAGGTGGTCTTTGCTGAGTATCTAGATGGGTGGGAGGAACATGTCTTTTACTGGAGTTGTTTTATCGACGATTCTTTTATTATATGGAAATTCATGGAGGAGAGTGCCAGACCGTTTATGCACAGAATAGAGGCCAATAACCTCAACTTACATTTTACCAGCACAGTGAGTAAGACAGAGGTGAATTTCTTAGATCTTACAGTTTACATTCAAGGGAACCAGCTGGAAACAAACCTTTTTAGGAAACCTACAGCTGGGAACACGCTGTTGCATTCGATCAGTTTCCATCCACATAACTAAGTTGAACGGATCCCCAATGGGGAAAGTCTAAGGGTCAGACGTAATTGTAGTGTTAAGACAGAAGAGGAGAAGGCAGTAAATGACCTGAGAAAAAGAATTTTGAACTAGGGAATATACAGAAGACTGCTTTCAGACCTTCATTTCAAAACATATGTCCAAATCTAGAGAGCAAATCTTATTCAAAGGCAACTATAAAGTGAAACAGAAGGTTTTTGACTCCCCCTTTAGGCTCATTACCACCTACAACACACAAGAAGCAGCGATAAGAGCAATCATGCACAAATACTGGCAACTGATCAGAAATGATCCAATACTGAGTACTGTAGCCCCACGTAGGCCGGGTATCACTTTTAGGTGGGCTAAATCAATGAGACAAGATCTGGTGTGCAGCAGCCCTTAGAACAGGAAAGAGGTTATAACTATGTGGCTGGCTGTTAAAAAAGGTTTCCAAAAATGTGGGAGATGCAAAGCATGTCAACATGGGAAAAATGCAACACAATACATCTCGCCACTCATGACCTGCACTAAATTCATTAAAGGACAGTTTAGACCAAATATGCTGTGTACCTGCTGAGATACCCATGTCATGTGGCATATATTGGGAGCACGATCCTACCCGTACATAAGAGAATTCTCCAGCATCTCAGGGCTATCAAAAATCATGATTAGGGTTACCCAGTAGTGAGGCACTTTGAGGAACAGCATAAGGCAAAAAGTTATGGGTCTACCTTATTTTGTGTTGGATGCTGTTCCATTAAATCTGTGAGGAGGACACAGAGAAAGGAGGTTAAGGGAACTGGAGTCAAGGTATATAATTGAATTAAATACGAAGACTCCATGGGGCCTGAATATGGAAGAGGGCGTGTACACGCACCTGTAAAGAAACAGTAACAACAGGAACAATAGGGAGAAAGTACAGAGAAAACACTGACAATTAATGAAGGGGCCTTCTTCCTGCCATTTAGAGAATTGAGTTTTAAGTGGATGAGCTTTATTGGTTTTAATTTTTTCACAGATGTAAGTTTATCACAAGTATAAGGTTGAAATGGGAAATGGTGATAGCAATGCACTTTATATTTGATGTTTCAGAGGTGGATGTTGGCGGATCCAAATTTATTTGCAAAAGGTCTGTCAGCTAGCAATTGTTAAGCACAGTAACTGTTGCTCACTGGGGCTCAATGGTTTGGAAAATACAATATATAAAATAATAGGAGGAAATACTGTGAAAGTATATATAATGTGCACAGAAGGCCAGCTACAGGACCCAGACAGGTCCTGCTGAAGAAATACCTTGGTTGGAGCAAGTGTTGACACCGAAAGCCTTTTGCATCATTGTCGAGCCGTGTAAAGGGGGTCCTGCGTCATCATCAAGCTCAGTTGAAGTGAATGCAATGCGTTGTCGCTGACCGTGCAGAAAGTCATTGTCGATCTGCACGACTGTGGATCTGTTGTCGTTGACCAGCCTCTGTGTTGGCATCAAAGGGCAATGTGATGGGATTTCTCAGGCAGTCAGTGCGATGCGTCGGTTTTTGCAGAAATCAGTTGAAGAACCCACTTCTGAGGCCCAAGACTGGAGGGGCACCTCCGGCAAGGGTCGGACTCACAAATGGCAGAGTCAAGCAGCACCATCAGGATTGCAGGAAGTCTTTTGTGTCCCCGAGACTTAGAAAACAGGAGGCAAACCAACAATCCCTTGAAGTCACTCTGGGTTCAAGTGAGATGGGTCCAGTCCTTGTCCTTAGCAGGGCAGAGATCAGCAAGCTGCAGGGCAGCTCAGCAAAACAGAGAAGCAGTTAAGGCAAATTGGCAAGCCTTACAGCACAGCAGTCTTTACTCCAGCAGAGTTCTTCCCAGGTCCAGTAGTGTGCTTTTGTGGTAGGGTCAGAGCCCTGGTACTTATACCCAAAAGTGCATTTGATATAGGGGGTGACTTCAAAGGAGCTCTCTGAGATGCACAAAGATCCCTTTCAACCCAGTCATGTCTGCCAGGCTAACTGTGTGGGGTGAATCAGTGCGTTGTGTGGGGACAGGACACCACCTATTGAAGTGAAAGTGTCAGCACCTCCCATTCCGCCCTGCTCAGGAAGACCCATCAGAGTGCAAATGAGTGCTCAGAATGCAGATGAGCCTCACCTTCCTGTGTATGTGGCTGTCTGGAGGGAATGCACAAAGTGCAGCTGTCACCCAGCCCAGATGTGTATTGGAGACAGACTGCAGGCACACAGAGCAAAGTTTAGGGTAAAGAGAAATATCTACTTTCTAACAGTGGCATATCTAAACTAGTAATGTCAAATCCAACTTTACCACTAAAGAGGATATTGCATAACCATTCCAAAGATATGAAACATGATTTGTCTACTTCTTCTAATCAGGAATCCCAGCTTAAAAGTGTTTTAAGGAATTCCCAATGCTAGCCTATGAGAGGAGTAGGCCTCACAAGAGTGCAAAACAAATTTAGCTGTTTGTCACTACCGGGACATGTAAAACTTAAAAGTACATATCCTACCTTTTAGTTACACTGCACCCTGCCCATAGGACTACCTAGGGCCTACCTTAGGGATGACCTATGTGTAGTAAAAGGGGAGTTTAAGGCTTGGCAAGGGGTTTTAAATGCCATTTCGAGGTGGCAGTATACTGCACACACAGGCCTTGCAATGGCAGGTCTGAGACAGGTTTGAAAAGCTACTTCTGTGGGTGGCACAATCAGGGCTGCAGACCCACTAGTAAAATTAGATGAATGGCCCTGGGTGTATGGTATACCACTTTAGAAGGAACTTACAAGTAAAGTAAATATGCAAATCATGAATATACCAATGTCTCCATGTATTAAGGGAGAAGCACATGCACTTTAGCACTGATGAGCATTGGTAAAGTGCTCAGAGTCCTAAGGCCAACAAAAAGGTACAGCAAAAAGTGGAGGTAAGCAGGCAAAAAGTTGGGGGAAGACCACCTTAAGGATGACAGGTCTAACTATAGTAAAACCACCATGGAGTTGATAAGCAATCTGACAGCTACCGCCTCTGAATTCCTGCAGCCATGGTTCACACACTGGCATTCACCGCTGAGATGGGGAGAGGTGTTGGGCACCTGGGAGTTGGGAAGAGTCACTGAAGTTCCAAGTTGGGAACATTGACCAGGAGTGTAGTCTTTTTCTCTGGGAGAGGCGCATGCTATTTTGGAGGTGAAAGGAACCAAAGAAATCTCTTTGATTAGAACTCGGCTTTCAAAGATTTTAAATGACATCATGCAGTGGTAAAAGGTATGTGTGTGTGTGTTGATCACCCTAGAGACAGCTAAGAATTGGTTAAATTTGTTATGGGTGCCCTGAAATTGAATATTTGTAGCCCCTTAAAAAATGTCCTTCTGGACCCACGTACATTCAGGCAAGTCTTTAAAGAAGAAAAGAAGATTCCTCCTCCCCGCCGAAGAACATTATTAGATGTGTCGGTATTTCTGCTTTAGTCCCTGCTAAAGTATACAGACCCTGCAGTGCTGACCTCTGTAGAGGATGCGAAGGACATTTGCGCAGAAACCGCAGTGATCTTCCAGAAGCTATATCGAGGTGACCCGAGTTCATTCATTCTAGTCATCCTAGTCTGAAGATTTCAAAGAAGCAATTGTAGTAGTATGGGTATGACTGACCAGGCGACTGACTAGTTATTTTACCACAAAGCCTCCTAACTGCACATATTGAAGAGTGATTACAAATCAAACAAAATCCCTGTCTCATAACATGCCAGTAAGAACCCTTGTTGAAACAATTCAAGCTTGTGCAGCCCTGTATAGATGTAATTTTCTTCACTGAATGTGGGGCCATCGTAAGCACTTAAAACTGAAGAACCAGGACTAACTTGTGTGTTTTCTAGTTGATGCATTTGCCGTATTTGTAATTAAAACTTGTTTTGGGCCTGTAAAATAGTTAATTCCTGACTGCATTGTGTTTGAAGTACTGTTACCTTTGCACCTGCCTTTGCACATCTTTAGCACCTCTAAGTAGTAGCCATTGTGCTCGACAAAGCTACCAAAAGGTGAGGCAAAGCATGTCGTAAGGGATATATTGGTTCATCTCTAAAGATCCCACTTACCAAATGATGTGAACATTACTACTCATCATTAATATTTTGCCTAACATTTTTACTAATTTCTGACCTTGCCAGTCAAACAATAGGTGCTTGTAGCCGTACTTGTGACATTGCTAAATCTATCACCAGGGCTATAGTATATATATGAGTTCTGAATGTCCTATTACATTCAGTGCTGCCCTTTTTAACACCTCAGGTAGGCCTGTCTCAGCTAAATATCATCCCAGGCCTTTGTTTTCCATTCTGTGAAAATGTTCAGTTCAATTCTGCACCTGTTTAAGGAAAGGTTCCCAAGACTACACAGGCTGGAAGGTAACTTTGGGAACTGAACATAGGACTACTAGTAGGCAAGGCGTCATGAGAACACAAGTAGGAAAGAGTTGCAGAAGGCTAACTGTGTATCCAGAAAAATATTTAATCATGAGGAAGACTTCCAGAGTTTTTATAGGTCTTACCAAACATTCAGACACAGTGTTAGAATGTTTTCCGGGATTTATTTTTTATGCATCAATAATGACAATTAATATGCCTTTAGACATTTGATTCTGCATATGTAGGCTGACATTACATGATTACAGTTGAAACAAATTTCATCTGATATGTAGAAGTGTGTTTATGAATGTGTATTAGTTATATCGCATTTTCCTATTAGTCATCATCTTAGACAAGATGGATGCCATCTCTGTCACTCGCTCCTGCTTCCCCCCTGCATATGTCTTCTCTCCACTGGCTCCACAGAGCACAGTCAAGCAGACGTGTAATAGTTTATTTCCACTGTTATGATTACATTGTTTTCGATGAACCTTTCCCTGTTCTCTGTGACTTGAAACATTGTCAAGGTCCCTTCCGTTGCCTTCCATTGAGAATACGAGTCCATTAATTTGCTGAAAATGTTGTTGTCTAAATGTTTGAGTTTAGTCAGTACATCTCCAGATGATATTAGTATATAGGGTTTTGAATACGTTTTTAGAAATTAGATGGTGCTTATATGTTAAGGTAATGACGTGTAATTTTCTTGTGTTCTGATTTGCTGAAGAAATGACACTTTTGCTCACACCATGATGTGTTTGCAGTTTATCAACGCACACAACAGCAAAGAGCTCTTCAACATCGTGAAGGAACTCTCCAACCCCAGCTCCAACACCAACGACATCCAGCCGTCGCGAGACCTGTGCGACTCACTGGCCACCTTCTTCCACCGCAAAATCGCCGACATCCACAACAGCTTCAACACCACGACCGCCCCGGCAACCACCAAGACCACTGCCCCCACAACCACCAACCGCTTGCTCTCCTGGACCAACATCAACGACGAGGACACCAGCGAGATCATGAACACCATCCACTCCGGTTCACCGCTAGATCCGTGCCCTCACCACATCTTCAACAAAGCCAGTACAGCCATCGCGCCCCATCTCCGGAAAATAATCAACATCTCCTTCGAGACAGCAACCTTCCTGGAAAGCTGGAAGCACGCCGAGATCACCGCCTTACTCAAGAAACCCAAGGCAGACCCCAAGGACCTCAAGAACTTCCGACCCATCTCTCTGCTCCCGTTCCCCGCGAAGGTCACCGAGAAAATCGTCAACAAACAACTGACCCGCTACCTCGAGGAGAACAACATCCTGGACCCTTCCCAGTCCGGCTTCCGCAGCAACCACAGCACCGAAACCGCCCTCATCGCCGCCACCGATGACATCAGGACCCTGCTAGACAACGGAGAAACAGCAGCCCTCATCCTCCTGGACCTATCAGCCGCCTTTGACACGGTCTGCCACCACACACTACGAACACGCCTTCACAACGCCGGGATCCAAGAGAAGGCCCTGGACTGGACCACATCCTTCCTTTCCGGCAGAACACAAAGCGTCCGCCTCGCCCCTTCCGATCCAAGGCCACCAAGATCATCTGCGGCGTACCCCAAGGCTCCTCCCTCAGCCCAACGCTGTTCAACATCTACATGGCACCCCTCGCCCACGTCGCCCGACAGCACAACCTCAACATCATCTCCTACGCCCGACGACACCCAGCTGATCCTCTCCCTCACCAAAGACCCTCACACCGCCAAAGCCCACCTCCACGAAGGAATGAAGGCTGTCGCCGAATGGATGAGGACCAGCCGCCTGAAGCTGAACTCGGACAAGACGGAGGTCCTCATCCTTGGTTCTAACCCTTCAGCCTGGGACGACTCCTGGTGGCCAACATCACTGGGAACAGCCCCGCCACCCACCGACCACGTACGCAACCTAGGGGTCATCCTCGACCCCACCCTCTCCATGACTAAGCAGGTCAACGCTGTTTCCTCATCCTGCTTCAACATCCTCCGAATGCTCCGCAGGATCTTCAAGTGGATCCCCACTGAAACAAGAAAAACAGTCACCCAGGCCCTCGTCACCAGCAGGCTGGACTACGGAAACGCCCTCTACGCAGGAACGACGGCTAAGCTCCTGAGACGGCTGCATCGCATCCAGAACGCCTCTGCACGTCTTATCCTCGACATCCCCCGACGCAGCCACATCACACCCCACCTGAGAGACCTGCACTGGCTCCCTGTCAACAAGAGGATAACCTTCAAGCTCCTCACCCACGCATTCCACAACTCCGGACCAGCCTACCTCAACAGACGACTCAGCTTCTACACCCCCACCCGCCAGCTCCGCTCGACCAGCCTCGCCCTCGCCACAGTCCCCCGCATCCGGAAAACGACCGCCGGCGGCAGATCCTTCTCCCACCTCGCCGCCAAGACCTGGAACACCCTCCCCACCAACCTCCGACAGACCCAAGACCTACTGGCCTTCAGAAGACTCCTCAAGACCTGGCTCTTCGATCAGTAGCAGCACCACCCCCCTCTTCCCCCAGCGCCTTGAGACCCTCGCGGGTATGTAGTGCGCTTTATAAGTGACATGATTGATTGATTGATTGATTGATTATCTAATTTGTTATGCAAGAACTGTGTATAAGTACCCCTTGATTTTGGGGGTAAGACAGAAGACATTCCTGTTCTAATAGGGATGTGGTCCAACTTCTTTTTGATTTTGCTGCTCATTTAAGACTTTGAATAATTTCTTATTTTACAAACTGTGTAACATTGCACCTGAGAGCCTTTATGGCATGAGCTCTGTACCGCTTATTTTTTAATTTTGTAATAACACATCTTAACTTTTGTTGATCTAGAACTAAATTATTGGGTGAGCCCATGAATTATTTGAACAGTTTTTCTCTATTAATTTATGTATGGGAGTGCCTTAATCTGTGGGAGACCCAGATGAGGTAACATTTTGGGGTGTCCGCATTTTGGGGTGTCCACGTTCTGGGTTACGGTTTTGCTCTCACAACAGCACTGATCATAATTTCAAGAACTGTGAACCAAGAGAAAAGTACGGGGATGCAGTTCATCCTGTCCCTTATTCCCAACTATTTTCTCTAAATAGAATTCTCCATATTATACAACGATATTTAAAAGCTTTTCCGATTTTAAAAGCATATTAAAAATGCTGAACATCTTCCAAGCCTTAGGCGCCTCATGCCACAATTGCAGTCTTTCAATTTGCACAAAATTTTACAGGGACAGTAAATCAGCAAAGTAAACAATTGGCAAGATACATTTTTTGAATGGCTTCACTTTGCAGATAATGCATTTCGGTATAATAGATATGCGGACCATTAAAACTGTAACAATTTACGTTCTAAATTGTTCTACACTTCGGTGAAAATCAAGCGTTATAAACAGGAAGACATATTTCTCTTTGGTCCCAAAAAAACACAAACCCTTCAATTGCCTTTTCTAAACTCTGTGCCGCAATGTGTCATTTTAATTATTGAATTTTTTTTTCAGGCATACCTAGTGTGAGGTAAATTACTGCTACTAAAATGTATTTAATGCTGAACTGTATTGGAACCTTATTGAGAAATCTTTAGTTTATGATTTTACACAGATTATCACGCTGCGCTTTTGTGACCTTCTACTTCTGGGCTAGTGATGACAAAGTTAATGTAGAGGGTTGTTAATATATGCATATGCTAAGGAAACAGAGAAACATTATTTTTACATATATCAGTATTTAAATGGGATGTAGAGCTGGTACACTATAACTTGGGTAATTTACTAAATGAGATCATTCGCATAATGAGAGCCAACAGGGAAGGGGACTCCAGACAGGACTCGATTTCTGCAATTTAATCTGTGTTGCAAGCCCTTGATTATGGTTACGGCTGATGGCGGCATGAATAAACACCAAACACACTCATAAAATACTAATGACATTTGCATTATTTATGTCTTTATATAAAAAGTTGTGTTAAAAGAACATCTCAACTTTGTTCATAGTTGACCAACAATTTATAAAGGTACCAATATGAATGCAAAGTTGCTTACTTTGATTTGTTAAATAGAAAGATAATTATTAATTGTGCACATGAGCTGTGTGTGGTAAATGAACATACCACACTGTGTTCTTTTATACAACATCATACCACTTTTATTATGGGACAGGTGTATCATTCAGGACGATGAATACACACTTTTTTAATAGACTAGTAGGTTTCCTTGGAACAAGGTCCTATCGAAAGTCCTCCAACTTGACTGCAACTTTACTTTTCACCTTTTCCTCCATTCAATGTTTTCATGTTCTATCCAGTTATTTTGGGAACAAGGACTTTACATCTGTACTGAAGCAAAGTTTTCCATATATGTGAACGATAGGCAACTGATCCTGAGATGCTGTGGTCCATGTGAGCCCCATCCATTCTGGTTCATCATTGATCAGATGCTGGAAGTTAATTAACTTTCGTAAATTTAAAGAGCAGCAAGGCTGAAATGAATGTTGTGCTATCAAAATTCTCCTGTATGGGAATACTATCTATGACTGAATTCTTACTATTGGACCTTGCCAGACAATGACTTTAGTAGTCAAAAACGTGGGTCTTTATCTGGATGCAAATCTATGTCTGTGAATCCCCAGATTAATTAGGTTACCTTGATCGGATTTTTTTGACATAAGCAACTCAAATTATTTCTGATTTTATGTCATTTACTCACTGTGCTTGAGTAAACTTGTTCTTGTTGGATATCCATATACTATGTACCATATACTATGTAAGCCACCCTCTAAACCTGAGCCGATGCTTTGCGTCGAAACGGAGGCACCTGGATTTTCGCCACAGCAAGAGCATAACAAGGGCTCCCAGGGCAGATGCAAGTGACCCTAAAGACAAATACTGTGGACACTGACTAGGTTAAACATCTCCAAGCAGAAAGTGTTTGGAGGGTACATTTGGGATTAAGTTCTGTTTGGGTTATAAATCCCACAAACCTTTAAGGGCTTTGATAAAGACTATGTAATCATTTATGCAAACATTAGACATCCTAATCACAATTAGTACATTAAACCATAAAGTGGACTCTGTAGCAAGGGCCTCATCTTGAAAAGCTAATAGGATAATATTGGAATGCTCTAGAGTGATTAATTTTGACTGTTAATGCCAGTGTCATATTGGTATACTCTTGTGAAATGTGGTAACATATCAATGCTTTCTCTACAAACCACATCTTTTTGCTGTAAAATAATTTGTTTTGCAGGAACCTGTGATTTAAAAGAAATATTGTTGCCATAAGATTAAAGAAGTAGATGCCTAGTTTTAAAGCAATGAGTTCTTATCCCTGTGGTGGCTGGTTCACAATATGTTAAGTGTGCAGTTACAAGCTTGGTAGACAGACTTTTGCTATATTCTATTTCAGCATAGATGTTCATAGGGAAAAGCAATCAGAGCCGATCACGCTATTTCCTTCCATCAGATAGGTTTCCTGGCCATATACTGGCTGTGCTGTTGGTGAATGAATCAGTCCATGATAGTTAATTTACCCTGAATAAGCTTAGAAATGCAACTGATCCCCGTGCATGACTGTTCATTCCCTGATTTTGTCTCTGTAGCTGAATCCATCTGGCAGATTTTTTGTTCATGTTGTTTATTTTAGTTTCCTATTTTATTCTTCCATATATCTCATTGGGGCTATTATGATCCCTAGGCATTCCACATCCACCAAGGTGTCAATGAACCTATAATTCTTTTTGTCGTGTATGTCAGCCTTAATGGCTCTCAATCAATCAATCAATCAAATAGAATTTGTAGAGTGCTGCTTATCCCCCCTGATGGTATCCAGGCGCTCGGGAGGGGGGGGGGGCGTGGTGGTGGTGGATGCTGCTGCTGAGATGAGTTAGCCAGGTCTTCAGGTCCTTCTTAAACCCCTGCAGGGTGGGGGACGTACGAAGGGGGAGGTCGCTCCAGGACGTGGCCGTTAGGTGTGAAAAGGTATGGCTTCTGTTTTTGTGGATGCTGGGGCTGTGGGCCAGGAAGAGGGATCAGGAAAGAAATTTGCAGGTGGGTTGGTGTAAGTTCACCCTGTGGTTGAGTTAGACTGGGCCCTTGTTGTGAAGGACTTAGTAGGTGTGCGTGAGCAGTTTGTACTCACACCGTTTGCTGAAGGGGAGCCAGTGTAGGGCTTTGAGGTGAAGGGAGATGTGGGTCTGCCTTGAGAGGTCTAGGATGAGCATGGCTGCTGTGTTTTGGATGGTTTGGAGTCTGTTTAGTAGTTGAGCGGGGATTCCCACATAGCAGAAGTTGCTTTGTCTAGGCGGCTGGCGATGACGGCTTGGGTAATGGTGCGTCTAGTGTTGGAGTGGAGCCATTTGAAGAATTTTCTGAGCAAGCACAGGGTGAGAAAGCAGGAGGATGAGACAGCGTTTATCTGCTTCCTAATCGAGAACTTGCTCTCAAGTATTATTCCGAGGTGTCTTGCGTGATCTGTGGGTGTGGGTGTGAGGTTGAGCTCCGTTGGCTACCAGGAGTCATCCCACAGGAAGTTGCTGCTCCCGAAGATGAGCATTTTGTTTTCTCTGTGTTGAGTTTGAGGCATCTACTATGCTTCCAGCCTACGAAGCTGGCCATGCACCTGTGGAAATTAGATTTGGTGTTAGTCGGGTCTGAGGGGAGTGAGAGGATGAGCTGAGTGTCGTCAGCGTAGGGGGTTGTGTTCATGTTGTGGGATCTGACCAGGGTGGCCAGGGGTGCCATGCAAGTGTTGAAAAGGGTGGGGCTTAGAGTGGATCCTTGTGGTATGCCGCAGATGAAGGTTTTTAATCCCGAGGTAAAATTATGCTTGGGGCATGCTCCATGTAGCCTATTTCAATCTAGGAAATTCATTTAGTGCCTTGGATACGCTCAAAGAGACAATGAGCTTATGTCCAACATTTTAGACTACTGTCCTGTTGGATTTGAATAAAATAACATAGATTTTAGTGGCCTGACAGTACTATACAGAGAGAAAGTGAGCTGCATAGCTGTCCCGGATTGTAAAGACTTTTGCTTTATTCCTGGAGACAGGAAGGGGAAGGCTGTCTTCCACTATGCAAAGAGAGTCGTTTAGACTGCAAGCATATACAAGAGTTGACCCCGACAGCTCCTCGATTTCTCTCTGGAACCACTTTTCTAATCCTGCTCTGCTTTTATAGGTGAGAACAAAGAAGACCCAGAGACTGCAGCTGGATAATGCTGAATGTCAAGATGACTGGCTTTGTTTCAGGCTGTACCTAGCTCTAGATAGGAGTGAAACATTTGTGCAGCTGTCTGTAGTGAATTATTTTTTTTCTAAATGGTTATTAAAAGAAAATGGGTTATAAGTTACAAAGGAGGTGGGTCCGTCACAACAGCTTTTTAAAGCACATGTAAATATTCACTGTTAACTTCAATAAACTCAGTGCATGATTCCTTTTCTACTTGTAATCATGCTACAGCACAGCTTTTGAACCCATCAACAGGGATTGCTGCACATCACAATATTTGACCAAAAACCCTATGTAGGATATTGGGTTACTGGTTGAGGGGGGTGAGACTCTACTCAAGCAGCAACCACAATTTTTGTCATGGTATAAGTAAACCCCAAATTAACCTGTGACTAACTCTCTGGTAACTTGGCACAAAGCACTCAGGCTTAACTTAGAGGCAATGTGCAAAGTATTCATGCAGCAATACAAACAATAATAAAGTGAAAACCCAACAAAAGAATCATTTTGCACCAATTCAGAAAAATAGAGTAACATTTTATAAATTATTTGAGATCAAAATTACAAAAATTCAATCAGTAGAACCGGAGATATGAAATTTTTAATATTTAAGTGTAAACAGTACTTAGTAACATAAAGTGCCAACTGTGGGTATCTGGTCACGCCAGACCGGGAAAAAGTTGCAAGTTCGGGCCTACTACGATGGAGCATGGACCGAGTACAGGGACCAAGTCAGGCCTGCTAAAAAAAGTACCTTAAATTCTGGTTGTGGAGCGCTCCAAGCTCCTGTGTCGAGGATGCTTTGTACACAGTGGTTCCGTGATGGTGCAGGCAGCAATGAGAGGTCCTGCATCAGAGATTTGTCATGTAGAGGCAGTTCCAATGAGGCCGTCAAAGGGGCTTGTGATGCGAGGTCCTGTGTCGTCATCAAGGATGCCGCTGATGATGGCTTGCAATGCAAAGCCCTGCATTGGAGATGCGTCATGCGGTGGTGGTTCCAAAAAGTTGCAGGCTGCGATATGAGGTCCTACGCCATGGATGAGTCACGCCTTGGAGGTACCGAGGCTGAGCTGGGAGGAGATGAGTCGCACTGCATTGGTTCTGCTTAAGAGGCCACAGCTGGACAGCAAGAGCACCTTCAGGCCCTCTTCCAAGGATCCAGGACTGGGGTGGCACCACTTGGGGAGGGGGCAGGGCTTACAGCAGGCAGGATCCAGGTGGTGGATTCAAGGTGGTTGCAGTCTTGTCTGTTCTTGAGGCTCTGATCAGGAGTCCAGATAACTAGCCCTTGGAGTTACTCTGGTGGTCCTGGGTTCAAGTTGCAGGTCCATTCCTTCTCACTCAGGCAGCAGGGCAGCAGAGTAGCAGTCCTTTTTGCAGAGTAGCACAGGAGTTCTTCTGAATCTTCCACATGTCCAAATGTGTACTGAAGAGTTGTGACTGATGGTCCAATAACTATACTTGGTGCCAGGTTTGAAGTAAGAGAAGCTTCTAGAGCGTCCCAACCCCGGAGGTGCTTGGAATTGCCTGCCTCCCTGCCCTGGCCTCACCTTGTCTGGGGACACAACAGACTAGTGTCAAACCCCTTGTGAGTGTGCTCAGGCAGAGGCTTTTTGATGTGCAAGTGTGGTAGGTGGCAGCTCTGCCCCTCTATCAAGCCAGAGATGGCCCATCCTGCTAACACCTATTCCACCTTTGTCTTATTGTCTGGGAGAAATACACAAATATCAACTGCCAGTTACACCTAGTCATGTGAAGCAGGATACACGCTGCAGGTACCAGAGGATGAGGAGAAGAAAATGCCAACTTTCTAAAAGTGACATTTCCAGAATTGTGACTTAAAATCCGACTATACCATTATAGCAGATTTTAAATGATAATTCTCTAGACACAAAACTCGACATTCGCATCTGCTCCCAATTGAAAGTTATCCCTTATTAAATGTAATAGGTAACCCAATGTTATCCTAAGGGAGTGGTAGGCCATGTGGTGGTGAAAAACGAATTTGTGATTTTTTTCACTACCAAGACATGTAAAACTTAAAAGTACATGTCTAACTTTCTAAATACACTGCATACTGCCCTACAGGCTGTTTAGGGACTACCCTAGGGGCGACCTATATGTATTAAAAAGGAAGGCTTAGGCTTGAGAAAAGGATTATTTTGTCAGGTCAAAATGGGAGTTTAAAACTGCACACCTAGGCTGCAATGGCAGGCATAAGACATGTTTAAAAAGTCTACTTAAGTGGGTGGCACAACTAGTGCTGCAGTCCCATTATTAGCATTTAATTTACAGGCCCTAGGTACATGTAGTACCACTTTACTAGTGACTTACAAGCAAATTAAATATGCCAATTCAGTGTAAGCCAATTCTGCCATGTTTAAACAAGAGAGCACAAGCACTTTAGCACTGATAGACAAAACAACAAAACCAGGATCAGAAAGCAGGAGGTTGAAGGCAAAAAGTTTTGGGATGAAGGTGCAGAAAGGAACAAGCCGAAAACACCCCAGTTCTAGGGTTGAAACAAATGGCAATTCCTCCTGGGAATATCAATTCTATGCCCTGGGAGACTGAGGGATGCTTTTGAGAAAGCAATGTAAGGCTCCTTTGGATGCTGCTGAACTCCTGGCAACCCACAGAACATATTCTGATACATTGGTAGTGCCCCTGCCCTCTCTGGAGCACGTCCAAACACTGTATTCAAATTGTGTAGCCCATTGTAAGGCCTTATGGGGCACTCCAGTCCCTGGCTGATGGGGCCAACAGGGGCTTACTGTCACAATTTGCAGGACTTGAATGGCAGAGTCTGATGTCAATGCAGCCAACTCCCCATGGCATAGTACTGCCTGAATGTGAGTAAGCACGGATAGCAGTACCAAACTCTGAAGGGAAGTGGGAAAAGAAATGAGAGAGAAAAGAGAAAGCCAGAGCATCATGGTCTCGTCTGGTGTTCATCTTTCAAAATTCACATGACTCCCAGACGTATTCACATAGTTTAACATCAGGCGTTTAATATGTAAAAAATAAAATGATGAAAGTTCACAGGCAGTAGCAATACAATGACAAATATGGTTTTGTTGCTATGCTTACTGGTTTCAGAAAGGCAGGCTTTAATGAACCTGAGACAACGTAGAGGAATCCAATATCAGGAAAGACGAGATTGAAAGCAAACCTGCAAATCAAGTGAGAGGAAGCAAAAGACAAATACAGCAAATCAAGCTAAATAATAATCTATAGCACGTCAAAGTTCAGGCATAAGTCAGAAAACAGAGGGCACTGAAACAAGGAGAAAAACAATAAACGTGAAGAGGAAAAGACACTGTGAACAAACTATAGAGACAACGAAGGAGCAAATACATCATGAGAAGTTAATAAATCACTGCTGCCACTTGAGGCCTGCAAGCTCCACCTCCTTGACTTTCGGGCTAGCAGTCCTGGTGCCAAAGCCACCATAGGTCAGTTCTCCACAGTCTCACACGGATTCTAAAACATTTTTTCCATACAGCAAGTCTCTGTCACTGGACCCACTGTTTATTCCTGACACTTATGGGGTGATCTCCTGATTCACTGCAGTGTTCTTGTGTCTTCTTATTTTTTAAATTGTTGCGGGTTCAGGCTGCAGGGTGTCCCAGACCCTTTTTGGAGTACCTGGGAATGTGCCACTTCCTTAGGCCATGTGGGAGCCCAAACGTACATTACTCATCTGTCTGCCTGCAGCCAGCACAGCTTTTTGTGACCCCAACATAGGAGCTGGCAAGTCACTGTGTCCTACTTACGTCAGTGCCAGAGGACAGTGATTATGGTGTGCTCCCTGCTCACCGCAGAGACAGTGGAGATCTCCCGCTGGGAAAATATTGGATCATTTATTAAAGTTTATTTATTTAAAATAAATATTGAAAAATTGAAATATACTTTATTGTAAAATCTAGATGTAAAATAATCCAAAACAATAAATATTAACCTGGAACTAATAAAATGTAACAGCATATTAACTCCTCAAATTGAATTTGTAAATTTTAAAAAATTGCTCAGTATCATTTTTATTTAATTTGTAGTAAAAAGGGTTCAAAAGTAAGCAAGTGTTTATCGCACAATTATTTTAATTCACAGCAACGAAATACAATAGGAAATTTAAAAAAATAAAAAACACCTTGTAAGAGCTAATAAAAAAGAAAGTATTTGACATTTTATATAAATTCAGTTAAACTGATCATAGTTAAAACTGTGTCCATAATTTTTAAGAAGTCACCATTCAGTTGGGGGTCTACACCACTCAAGTATGCTTTTATTACTTACTGGGGATGAATCGCAAAAAGATTACAGCAAAAACTTCCAAATGCAGATAATGTGAAATAATGAATCATGGTCAATTTTCCATTGGCTATATATGGTACCTTTTCCGCATCCCGAGTGATCATAATGGTAAACTCTTTAGGGAGCAGACCAGAATTGTATTCTGATTAACATTTTTTCTTCTCCAACCTGAAGGGAAGGGCCTAAAATGTTAGTTTTTTGTTGTTTTTATTTGTGCCTTTTGTCTTCCAGCTATGTTTCTTTTTTTGAGAATGGAGTAATCCTCTGCTGATGAAATCAGTTTCGCTTGCTTTATAGCTATTCTTCTATTGGTTAAAGAGGTACTGTCAAGTTCCAAACATTCTTAAAGTGCAAGAATGCTAGTGAGTCTCTCAAATACTTGTTCCATGTGTTTCATAATCCCAAGTGGAGATTGAGTGCCCCAAAAAACGTTTTAGTGACCCCTGTGGTGCCATTCACATAATCTGATATAAAAATAAAGATCTCAGAATATGCTCATAATAGATGAGTTTGGATTCTAAGCACACTTGAGCTTGAGAGGAGGTGTCAGGTAGTTGCCTATATGTTTACACTGAGATGCCTCAAGCCAGTTTGTGCATTTCCAGTGGAAAAGTGTTGGGCCAAAGGTTAATGTGGCATCACTTCACTCTTGGCCACTTAAACAAAGTCGTTCAAAGATTGGCCCTATATTTTGGTAATTAACCTACTGAACGATATATTCACTGCAGCGGCTGATGTTTTATGGCTGTATGTAGACACTTATGGTCTTCCCGATCATTCACCCATATCCCTAGGTATTTTAATCTGTGAATGTGCTCACGCTTGATGTTGTTTAGATACCAATTACCCTTCTTAAGGATATTCCAGCGAATTTTGATCACTTTAAGTCTTCTCATTGTTGATTCTCAGGTTATGGTTTGAACAATATGCAATCAGCTTGTTTAACTTCTTTTGTAAACATATTGCCCTTTTGTGGAGTATCACAGTGTCATGTGTATATTATAATATATTGTGTGGTTGACCAGATAATTTTGGAGGGAAAGGGGGCAGCATCAATCGAGGCAATTGCTACATTGGCTATATACAGGCTTGTTTGAAACCTTTGTGTGTGCTTATCTTTTTGGAGGTGGTCATGTCTGGGGCCAATTTCATCCAAGTGTTTGAAGGCAAGCTGATGATAGGATTCAGAATACTTCTGGGGATGCACCAAGCATGTAGCTTCCCCCATAAGTTGCCCCGATCAACCCAGGTGAATGTTGTTTTGAAACTGATGAATGCTGCTCACAAATCGTTACCTGTTATATTGATTATATTGGTTTGATGTATTATCAATGATTATGTCATTAGATTGTCTTCAATGCAGGTACCCTTTTCAACACCTTTTGGAGTAGAGATATTAGTTTGTTGTGCTCTGCGCATTTCTCTAAGTGCTTTAAAATGGCCTTAGCTAAGCATTTCCGCTCAATGTACAGTAAGGTCCACTAACCTATAGATGTTTCTGGAAGAATGATGACCATTTTTGTGTTTGTTTACAAGAACAGTTCCTCGCCAATGTTCTGGTACTGCATTTGTTTTCAAGCAGTGAATATATAAATGATTCAGCATATCTGCCCAAAGATCGATGTTGCTCTTAAAAAGCTACAGGTAATCCATTTGACCCAGGTGGCCCGTTCCTTCGGATATTCTTCAGGTTGGTTTATATTTCATCTCTTGAAATGGCTACCCCTGGCTGTTCTGAAAAGAATGTTATAGAGGGTGCACTATTAGCAATTCCGTATATATGTAATATGTAATCTATAGAGTGCTGCTGGGATACAGAAGCCATTTCACTTATTTTTCCTCAAAAAAGTATCCTGTTTGCATAAGTTCAATATTTCTGCTTAACTATTTCTTGACAGGCATTCTAAAACTGCAGCCATCTGCCTTCCTCTTCTTTTTGTTTCTGTTCCGAAATCAATTTCAAATATTGGGTTCTTGGGTTCTTACTTTTCTTATTTCATCTTTCAGAATTTGACCAGATTTCCACTGTTTGGCTGTTTTTAGGAAGCTGATTTCCTATTTTTGAAGGAGTTTATTTCATGTGAGGAACTGGCATTTGACAGTCAGTCATTTTGATGTTTTGGTTTGGTATTTGTCAAACTATCAAAAATTGATGGCATGCTCAGTGGACACTAATCCAGCATGTTGGCTTCATGAACCATTGGTACTGTTAACACTATATTCTACAGTTGTTCTTTGAGGTTACTTTGGCTCTAATGCCCATCTAATTCTCTTCAGAGAACTAGTGACAATAGGGGCACCTATTAAATTTTATTTAGTGGAGCACTGATGGTAGATATAGATTTTAAGATCTGTGATAAACGATCACTGCCTTCAACCAGCAAGATTTCAAATTCTTTGACTGAGGTAACTTATCCACAGTCACCAAGGTGTAATCCAAGACTGCGGTTCTGTATGGAGCAAAATGAGTGTAAGAGGTGGCATTGTACCCTGCTTAACCACCGCTGAGAGCTCGCAGGCTCAGCAGACTAAGGGGGTGATTACAAGTCTTGCGGTCCATGAACCGTAAGTCTCACGGGTACGTGGTGGTGGTGGTCTCCCCACTACCCTATTATGAGATATGCGGTAGGACTGCCATAGACCCACCGTAGCAGGGGAACCGCCATTCCCTAGTGGTGTTACAGTGGTGTAGAGGCATTCATATGCTTGGGGTGACTGCTGCAGTTCTGCCAAGCATATTATGAGTTTCCTCTCCGCCAGGGTTTTCATGGTCGTTTCTCCTCCATGAAAACCCTGGCAGAGAGGAAACAAACTGGGCCCTACAGGGCCCCCTGGTACCTCACACCCTGTGAATGCACACGGGGGGCACAACATGTGCCCCCTGTGTGCATGCACACTAGTTCCTGCACAGCATGGAATTTTCAGTTCATGCCGTGCAGTAGCTGTTTTTGGCATTCACATTGCGGTTCTCATTTTTAGAGACACCACCATGGGAACGCCAAAAAAAGCCCGCCAGACAGGAGGAAACTCCTAATCTGGTGGGGGCCTCACCACTGGTTTGGCGGTGTGGCGGCGGGGCGGACCCAGTGCTGCACCGCCAAACTCGTAATCAGGCCCTAAGAGAGCTCATTAAGTTGGTTCCTAGACTGTCAAGTCATTGTATTGGAAAGGCTATTTGTAGTATCCTCTAGAATGCATTGTTACAAACTACTGCTTCAGTTGGGTCCCATTCAGTAAACAGGTTCAAACTGAAGTCCTCCAATATTACAAGCAAACTATTAGCTTGCCTACAATTTTGGGAAGTATTTGGACTTCTTCTTACTTGACGCAGACAGATGAATATAAATGTTACATACAACTATGAATTTTATTTGTGCATCTCAGACGAATTTGTTAGGGAAGTCAATTTTTACTGCTATCATAAAATTAGCTGGCAGGCCACTTGACTGATTTTGTTTTGGAGATTGTTTTTTATGTTTATTTTATGTTAATTGCAACTCCTCATGCTCATTAAAAGTAATGAATTTAACTAATTTAAATAGCTTCATATATTTTTTAAAATAAGTTAAAGCATTTAATTAATTTTCTGTTAAAATTAAGTGCATTATTACATAAATAAATACATACATACAGCTATTTATGTGTCTCCATGCCACTTGTCTCCTTTTCACAGGAGCTGCATGGCGGCACATATCCCTGGGTGTCAGAAATCCACTATTTTTCACACCAAAAGATTGAATTGATTTATTGAAATAACACTTGGAGAGAAAACCACAAGTATGATTGGCCAACGCATTTTAGCACAATGCCTTCCACTGGGCTAAAACATTCCTTGGCAGCCATTCCTTTACATATAGTCAATTCCCTTTTTCCCTTAATGCAGAACATATCAAAATCCATTTTGTACACATTGTACTTAATATCAGTTTGTCGTGATGCAGCCATCTTACTCAAAATGTAATTTAATTTCAACTGTTTTGTTTTTAACATCCTTTTGTCAGGCCCCACTAGCCCCTCCTGTCGAAATTGAACATTGACAGGACCAACAGCATGAGAAGTGGAGTGAGGGCCATAAAACTACATTTCCCAGATGCTCACGTCCGTCGCGGAGCTGACGCATGCAGGGTTGTGTGTAATCCGCTTCGCCACTATTTGAAGACAGCAACCGCGGAGAACGCTGCAGCTAATTATTGTTTCGTCCTTGATCCGGCTGCCAGTAGGGTAAGGGTGCTCTCGCACCACCATCTATTCATTCTCTATTGTTTTTGCTGGGCTTAAGGGTACGGGGAAGAAAGGAGCCGTGGTCGCTATCGACTCTGAAGGTTACGATCATTATGTAGCACACCTGAAGAGATTTCCTGTTGGCGAGGTTTGCGAAGGGAGCGCCTCTTGCAGGAATTCTTGTTTGTTTGCTGCACCGGCAGTGTTTTGATTTGCTTGGACGCCATGCTATTGGGGGCGAATGACTAAGATTGGGGCTGGAAGCCCTTACGTGACTTTCTGCAAGGTTTAGTCCTTTTGTTGGGACCGCTTGAGTATTTCCCTGCAGGTATTCCTTCCCGTTGGCGAGACCGATTAGGTTCCCATGCGGGGAAGAAAATTGGTTGTCTGAGCCAGGACTGCTCATTGATTACCTATGCCGGTTAGGCAGTATACAAATATGTATTTCTGATTTTGATTCCCTATTCTACAAGACAGGAGGTTCTATTCTGAGTTATTACTTTTTGTATTATGATCAAAATCAGCAGGATGTACAGATGCTAAACTTCAGTATTGTTTTGTTTTCTATTCGCTACACAGGGGGTATCATCTTCTGCTTGGTGTCTCTGGTCGTCTCCCCCCCTGTGAAAATCCCTGGCCTATTCTAACGGGTAGGTGAGGAGTTCATGTGTAATCTAACATTCAAGGATAGGGAGGACCTTGGTTAAAGCAGGTGTTTTACTTAAGTCTGTTTTTGCTGTTCCTTTACCTCCAGCAGCAACACGCCCAGGTCCACCAGAGATTATGTTGTCCAGGAGCCAAAACTAGGTTATCCCTTGCTTCTTTTTTTTTTTTTTTACAGGTATAAAAATGAAATGGTAGGGTTCGTGTTGGGGTGTTCCCTATAGATAAAAATGTAATTGCTGTTCTATGTACAGATTTCCCTCCCTGCTGTACCCATCCTTTCCTTCCCTCACCTGATCCCTTCATCAGTCTGTGCTATCATAGCGGTCAGACCTTGAAGTTGTCGGGAGGTGGATCAACTTGAGCATCAATCCGATCCCGAGGATAACCGATCCTGACATAATTAGCGGCCCACGGATACTTCTCCTCTTGATCGGATTGAGGCAGTATGGCTACCTTAGACGACGTGCTAGCTATTTTAGCTGCTTTGCAGCAGGAGGTGGCGACAACACGAGCCGAGAGCGCAGCACTACAGAGTAGGATGGAGAGATTACAAAGAAACCCCTTTGATGTAGGAGCTCATTCACAAGCCTCAGTTAATACAATCCAGGTTGAGTTCCCTTCAACAGTCCTTCTGGCAGTACCAGAAAGATTCCATGGGGGCCCACAAAAGGTACAGATCTTTCTAATACAAATACTCCTACATTTCACATGTAAGCCCAAGGCCTTCGCTACTAATCAGGCCAAGGTGGCCTTTTTGATTTCATATTTAGCAGGAGATGCAGCACAGTGGGTGGTGCCTTTCGTGAGACAAGATGATCCACTCTTATATGATTGGAATGGGTTTAGAGAAGAGGTTGAGAAGGTGTTTAACAGAAGAGCAGCTTTATACACGGCTGACTGATAATTGTTAGAGCTGAAGCAAGGGAACAAGGAACTTGTAGTGTATTTAAACACCTTTAGGAGGTTAGTAGCAGAATCGGATTGGCACGAATCTAAGCAGGCGGTGCTGTTTCATCAGGGGTTGAAGGATGAACTCAAGGATGTTATCGCCCAAATAGACCCCCAGCCTCGAACATGCGAAGAATTGATAGCGCTAGCCTTACGTCTGGATCATAGACTTAGTGAACGCAAAGGAGATAACAAGCGTAGAGAAAGGCCCACTCAGCAATATGAACGCCTCAAACCCACGGACATTGGTGATGGGTTGCGACAAGAACCAATAGACCTAGGCACAGTTTGTGCTTCTCTAACTACGGAGGAACGGGAGACAAGACGTAAACAGGGTCTTTGTCTGTATTGCGGGAAGAAGGGTCATTTCGTCAAGGATTGCCAGGTGAAACCCAAAGGGAGCAGGATTAGGACGAGGTGCGATAACCATCCCAAACGATACAATTTCGGGAAACTAAAACACTCGAGGATGTTTGAAGGGGATCCTCCGAGTGCTGTGATAGTCCCTTCAGTTCAACAAACAGAAACACCTCATAGAGAACAGTTTTTCATCAATGTCTAGTTGCTGATCCATGGAAAGTGGATAGAGGTTAAGGCTATGATGGATTCAGGAGCTACTGGGTATTTCATTGACAAATGCAAGGCCTCTGAGTTGGGTTTAGTATTGAGAGACAAAACCATTCCCGAAGATGTGGTGGCAGTAGATGGGAAAACACTTATTTATGGTCCCACACGATTTGCCACCGAGGACATTGAAGTCAGATGCGAAATTCAGCATTATGAAACATTGTCCTTTAAAGTCATTACAGCACCTCATTACGAGATCATATTGGGGTTACCCTGGTTGCGGCGACACAATCCTCAGATTAATTGGATGGAAAAGACCATCCTTCTGAACTCCAAGTATTGTAAAGAACACAGTTTAAGGACCATAGATACTCCATCCAAAAACCTGGCTCTGAAACAATGTGTTGCCACAGCAGCTGAAAAGGATGTTAACCTCCCTAATCAGTTTCTTAAGTTCGCTGATGTATTCAGCAATAAAAGAGCCAAAGTCTTACCCTCACATCGACAATACGATTGTCAGATTGATCTGATCTCCGGAGCCATTGTCCCATGTGGGAGAGTGTATGCCTTGACAGAAGCAGAAACCCAGCACCTACGTCTCTACATTGATAAATATTTGGCCATAGGGTTTATTAGGCACTCGAAATCCCCTGCGGTCTCGCCTCTGTTTTTCATCCCGAGGGCAAATGGGGAGCTTCGAACATGCATCGATTTCAGAGCTTTAAACGCAATCACAGTCAAGAACAGGTACCCCCTACCGTTAATACCGGTGCTATTGCAGCAAGTAAAGAAGGCGACCATCTACACCAGACTGGATCTCAAAGGCGCTTACCATCTGGTCCCGAATGAGAGCGGGAGATGAGTGGAAGACGGCTTTTAAGACTCGTTTTGGCCTATATGAATATAAAGTCATGCCATTTGGGCTATGTAATGCCCACGCGGCCTTTCAATTTTTCCTCAACGATGTGTTGAGAGAATATCTGGACCATTATGTTGTGGTCTACATTGACGACATTCTCATATATTCCATCAATGAGCAGATTCATGTACAACATGTCAAAAATGTATTAACGACTCTACAGGAGAATTCATTGTTCTGCAAACTCAGCAAATGTGAGTTTCATGTGGATACTGTGGAATTCCTAGGGGTGATGCTAACCCCAGTGGGACAAGCAATGGCAGAAAGGAAGGTCCTTGCTGTCAAAGAATGTCAGAGTCCAAAAAATGTCAGAGATGTGCAATGCTTCCTGGGATTTGCCAACTTTTATAGGAGGTTTATCCATCATTTCTCAAAAACCGTCACTCCTATAACCAGATTACTTCGAAAGAATATGCCCTTTTTATGGACTGAAGAAGCTCAATAAGCGTTTGACTCCTTGAAACAGGCATTTGTGTCAGCACCCGTACTCACACATACGAATCCGAAGAAACCATATGTGGTGGAAGCAGATGCGTCTGAAGCAGCAGTAGGTGCAGTACTATCTCAAAGACATGAGAACACAGGACAGCTACATCCCATCGCCTACATGTCTCGGAAATTGAACAAAGCAGAAATCAATTACACCATTGTGGAGAAAGAATTGCTAGCCATAAGAGACGCTTTCAAGGAATGGCGACATTGGTTGATGGGCGCTATTCAAGTGGTCACTGTCTATACTGACCACAGAAACCTACAATTCATGAAAGCAGCAAGACATTTGACTCCACAACAACTAAGATGGATGTTGTTTTTCAAGGAATACAACTTTGCAGTTACTTACAGACTTGGGAGTGAGAACAGGAAAGCGGATGCACTAACATGCCAAGAATCCCAGCTAGAAAATGAAATCACGGAAGAAAGAGCCATTATTGATCCAACCAAGGTGGTTTGTGTGGTACCAACAGACACGTTTTTAAAAGGAGTAGCCTGAGGAATACGGTCCTTTGAGTGGAGAGATTGGCTAAAGAGACATAGAGAATGGCAATTGAGGAAAGGATTACCTATAAAAGATAATCAAATACTAGTGCCAACCCAGACTCTCAGAAAGAAGGTATTCCATTGCTGCCACGAAATCCCTAGTGCTGGGCATAACGGAGGAAAGAAAACTATCGAAAGAGTTCTACGCCAGTTCTGGTGGCCCTCGGTACGTTCCGACTTTCTTGCCTGGGTGAAGGAGTGTGAGATATGTAGTCAAATGAAAACCGATAAGACTAAACAACAAGAGATGTTACAACCGCTTCCCATACCAGAAACACCTTGGGGAAAGATATCTTTGGACTTTGTCGTAGGATTACCCAATGATCAGGGTTACTTAGTGATCCTGGTGGTCATAGACTACTTAACCAAGATGGGGCATTTCATCGCATGCAAAGGAATACCTTCCACAGGGAAGCTAGCACAGCTCCTGTTAATTCACATAGTGCGGTTGCATGGTTTGCCACACACCATAGTGTCAGATCGCAGTTCGCAGTTTACAGCACGGTTTTGGAAAGTTCGGTGCGCTGCTTTGCAAAATCACTACAGCCCTTTCCACCAGTTTTCATCCCCAAACTGACGGGCAGACAGAACGTTTAAAGCAAACACTTAAACAGTATTTAAGATGTTATGTTGACCACGACACTGAAGCTTGGGTAGAGAGTTTATGGTTGGCTGAGATAGCATACAATAGTGCATCACATAGCTCCACACAGTATTCTCCCTATTAAAGTACTTACGGATTCCATCCAAGATTTATACCATTTCTGAACCCCCATAGAACTAACCCTGGGCGTAGTTCGCGTAGTCGCACTACGCGTAGCTACGCAAAGTGCAGTTCGCACTACGCGAGCTACGCGTAGCACTACGCGAACTGCGTAGTTTGCTGTTCGCACTGTGCAATGCGAGAGAACGGCATCTCGCACAGTGCGAGCAGTCGTTTTCTGCTGCTCGAGTAGATTTTTACTCGAGCAGCAGTTTTCTCAACGCGGACTGGTAGTTTCTCATCGCGAGCGGTTGCGAGCATACGCGACCACTCGCAATGAGAAACCTGACCTCCCCAACGTTGAGATCCTCGCCGGGAGGTTTATTTTCCTCGCTCGCGATCGGCAACTTGATGTTGCTGATCGCGAACGAGGAAAAGTCTCGCCGGGATGTCATTTAGCTTGCTCGCGGTCGCCAACTTGACGTTGAGGACCGCGAGCAAGCAAAATGACCGCTGCACTACGCTTCGCTGCGCTACGCGTGTTCGCACTGTGCTACGTGCAAATCGCGTAGTGCGAAGTTGCGCAAACTACGCAAACTTCGCGAGCGTAGCGTAGTGCTTTGCCCAGGCCTACATAGAACACAAAACCTCCCTGAGGTGTTAGACAGAGTTACACATATTGAAGGAACCTTGAAGGCCAGAAAAAAGCATTTAAAACAGGCAAAAAACATGTAAAAAACATGTGCCGATAAACATCGTAGGCCTAGCCCGCAGTACAAGAAGGGGGACAGGGTGTGGTTGTCAACCAAAAATATACGATTTAAGAAATACAGCATCTTTAATCCGAAATACATTGGTCCCTACAAGATTCAGAAATGGGTAACCCCTGTCACGGTAACATTTCTGTTACCCTCCTCGTTGCGCATTCACTCCGTTTTTCATGTCTCTCTACTTAAGCCAGCATCTTTTCCGGTAAAACACAAACCCGTCCCGGTGTGGGTGAACGATGACAAAGAATATGAAGTGAGAAACATACTTGATTCTAAATGCAGGGGTAAGAAATTGTGGTATTTGGTAGCTTGGAAAGGGTATGGACCAGAGGAGAACTCTTGGGAGCCGTCCTCAGCTGTGCATGCTCCTAGGCTTGTAGCCTCTTTTCACAAATGTTTTCCAGCTAAAACCATGCACCTATCAGTGTTCTCCTGGGAAGGGTTGTACTGTCAGGTCCCACTAGCCGCTCCTGTCGAAATTGAACACTGACAGGACCAACAGCACGAGAAGTGGAGTGAGGGCCGTAAAACTACATTTCCCAGACGCTCACGTCCGTCGCGGAGCTGACGCACGCAGGGATGTGTGTAATCCGCTTCCGACACTAATTGAAGACAGCAACCGTGGAGAACGCTACTGCTAATTATTGTTTCATCCTTGATCCGGCTGCCAGTAGGGTAAGGGTGCTCTCGCACCACCATCTATTCGTTCTCTATTGTTTTTGCTGGGCTTGCGGTACAGCGAAGAAAGGAGCCATGGTCGCTATCCACTCTGAAGGTTATGATCATTACGTAACACACCCGAAGAGATTTCCCGTTGGCGAGGTTTGCGAAGGGAGCGCCTCTTGCGGGAAGTCTCGTTTGTTTGCTGCACCGGCAGTGTTTTGATTTGCTTGGACGCCTTGCTATTGGGGGCGAATGACTAAGATTGGGGCTGGAAGCCCTTATGTGACTTTCTGCAAGGTTTAGTCCTTTTGTTGGGACTGCTTGAATATTTCCCTGCAGGTATTCTTTCCCGTTGGCGAGACTGGTTAGGTTCTCATGCAGGGAAGGAAATTGGTTCTCTGAGTCAGGACTGCTCATTGATTACGTATGCTGGTTAGGCAGTATACAAACATTTATTTCTGATTTTGATTCCCTATTCTACAAGACAGGTGGTTCTATTCTGAGTTATTACTTTTTGTATTATGATCAAAATCAGCAGAATGTACAGATGCTAAACTTCAGTACTGTTTTGTTTTCTATTCGCTACACAGGGGGTATCAACTTCTGCTTGTTGTCTCTGGTCGGCTCCCCCCCCTGTGAAAATCCCTGGCCATTCTAAGTGGTAGGTTAGGAGTTCATGTGTAATCTACCATTCAAGGATAGGGAGGACCTTGGTTAAAGCAGGTGTTTTACTTAAGTCTATTTTTGTTGTTCCTTTACCTCCAGCAGCAACACGCCCAGGTCCAACAGAGATTATATTGTCTAGGAGCCAAAACTAGGTTATCCCTCGCTTCTATTTTTATTTACAGGTATAAAAAGGGAACGGTAGGGTGCATGTTGGGGTGTTCCCTATAGATAAAAATGTAATTGCTGTTCTTTATATCTACAGATCTCCCTCCCTGCTGTACCCATCCTTTCCTTCCCTCACCTGATCCCTTCATCAGTCTGTGCTATCATAGCGGTCAGACTTTGAAGTTGTCAGGAGGTGGATCAACTTGAGCATCATTCCGATCCCGACGATAACCAATCCTGACACCTTTATATTTTTTTTAAAGTAACACCATAGTTACTTTCCTTAATTTTGAAAATTCAAAGCCTCATATGATACCCTATTTAGTAAACTGCAGGGATACCTTTACTGTCATGTTTACAAAATATACTAATTGAGGTTCCATTTCATCTATTGAAACAGTCTGCTATCCAAAGCACTCTTGGATTTTAAAGTACTGATGCTCTGTTTAGGAGTGACTCTTTTTTTATGATTCCCAAAAGAGACTTAAGAGCTTTATATGATTAAAAATGCAGTAAAGCCATCCATACTAATAGTAAAGTGCTTGTACATACATGAACTCTCATATAAAGAGCTTTGTGTATTTGTGCAACATCTGCTATCCTATCCCCTAAAGTGCGTGTGCATATGTGCATAAAATTTCACAGCATGTTCTTAGGTGAAAGATTTGCTATCACAAGATTCCATATATGTTTTCTATGTACATATGAATTGCGCCCATAAACAAAAAAAAGAGAGAGAGAGAAGGGTAATTAAGAACTTGTTCACCTTCCCGACCAATGATAAATGTAACCTAAGAAGAACGAGTTAACTATGTGTTCATACTGTTGTTATTGAGACAAGTTCCTCATAATCTTCAAGGCTGACATGTCTTGGAACACACAGGGTGTTTTAAAAGAGCCCTCACTCACCAACCTAGTTGGTGACATGCTTCATCATTGGGCTCCCACTCTGGCTGCTGAATGCTTCCAGGATGTGCTACGACGCCTGATTACAGCAGAGCTGTTTTTTTGGGATTGTGCGTGTGATGGTGGAGAGTGGTGTTTAAAATTGCCTCAGCACCTCTTGTCACCAATGCTGAATGTTATAATAGTAGTGGAGGTCTCAGTCAATGTTAAAAGTTGTGGCAAATATTTGTGGGATACTAACTTGATCCCACTTATCCTGGTGTGGTCAACATGTTTCAGCCACCGTTTATCTGCCTCTCAGGGTCAACGTGGCTTTTGTCAGGACCAAAAAGCAAAGTGCACATGCACAATATGGCATATGAAATTCTGGTTTAAACTTAAAAAACCCATTAAACATGGGAGATAATCATCTCCTGCAATTCATCCTGTAAGGATACATTTATGAGAAAACAACCTAATTTGTCAGGTAGGCAGTTCTGCGATGGAGCCAGGTAAAACATTATCTTTTTCTATCCCTGGTTCACATCGACAGCGTATTCCTTTTGTTTGATCATTTCAATGGAAAAAATGAGTACTTTGGCCCTGATTATGATGTCGGTCTAACTTGCGTCTGACTGACACCGTTGCAGGGAAGGAACCACCCGACCACAGGTCGGCGGTTCCGACACCCCAATTATAATGCAACCACACATTGTGCGGTCGGAATCTTCGATTTGTCAATGGGAGCTTGTGCAGCGGACTGAAAACACCTGCAGCACAAGCTCCCATTGAAAAATTGAAGTTTTTGAACATCCCAGAACCTTGTGGCAGGCACCTAACGGTGCCTGCCACACTGTGTAGGGATGTTTAGGGCCCAAATGTAGAGGGTGCAGGGGGACGGGCCCTGCTAGGGGCCCCCAATGTCGCTTCCCAACAGCATTTCCATGTTGGAAAGGCCGACATGGAATGGCTGTCAGAAACCAACATCATAGTCCTGACTACGGAAACGCCATCCTTAAGGGATTATTGTGAGTTTCCGACCAACCGACGGGCTCGAGCCTGTCGGAAAGCATTGGTCAGTCCCTCCGACTGTTGCCTCCAACTGCACGCATTTCAATGCGTCGGTCGGACCTCCAACATAATTAGGCCCATAGAGTCAAACATGTACACGCTTCTGGATAAACAACGTTTCACAAGGACAGAACAAATACGATTTTTGCACAATAGGACAATACATTTAACAGATGTTACATTTTCTTGTCTAGGGATGTGCTATGTGAAAGCACAATCCGGCCAACTCGTGATAGCAGAATTCTTATCGTGCTGTGCTGTGAGTGAGTTTCAATATCATGTTTTATCCAATATATTTTGTGTGGAACGTTTTAAAAAAATTCAGCTGAAACATATTACAGCCAACTGCGCTGCGCACCATGGTAATTTGCTTATCTCCATGCAGTGCTATAAGTGAACTCATAATGCCATGTTTTAGTCTTGTTCAGTATTTAAACAAGTAAGTTTTGCAAAGTCTAGTCAATAGCGTTTCTCACCAGAGCATGCATGTATGTTAATTCGTTTGCATGCAGATGTCCACTATTGGCATGACGCATGGAATTCACAGCAGTTGCTTTCCTATGGATGGTTTTACACAGCATATTCTCTTTGATGGTCAAATCCATATCTAAGAATTCCATATGCTGCTTACTATACACTTTGGTGAATTTGATGTTAAATTCATTGTGATTCAGTTTCATTGAGTTGCTCCAATATGGATTCCATCCCATGAAATAAAAAGATCATCAATGAAATGGGTCTAAATTACAACATGTTCCATAAAGTGCTTATTTTCATCTGCCCAAGTGACCTCTTTCTCCCACTCCCATCACCCCATGAATATCTTTGTGTAGGTGATGATGAAGTAGGTCCCCATTGCTGTACCCTGTCACTGCAGATAAATGTTGTTGTCCAACAGAAAAATGTTATGGGGAAGACAATATTCCAACATCTGGACTATCACCTGAGTTTGTTGAAGAAGCTCCATTGGTCTATCCCTAAAAAAGTAGCAGCTAGCAGTTATTCCGTGACTATGGTTTATTGATGTTTACAAAGATAATACATCAAGTGTTATCATTATGTAGCTAGTTATCTATGATATTTCATCTATTTTCTTCAAGAAATCAGTGGAATCCTTTAAATACAATGGTTAGTTCGCTACATATGGATGAAGAAACAAATCCAGAAATATTTTCTAATAGAGATAGGATGACAATGAGCCTCCTTGTCCGTCTTTAAGCATCCTTGTGTATTTTTGGGAGGAAATAGGTAGTTGCTATCTTTGCATTTGTGACCTGTAGATAGTAGTATTCCTCTAACTCCTCAAATTCTCGGAGGCCATCATGTAACCATTTGTATAATATTGCATGGTACCCTTTTTCCATCATCTTTAAGGGTCTTTTCTTTACTGATTGATAATGTTGTACATTTCTCAACTGCCGATATGCCTTAGATAAATGCATTGTTTTATCCATTACGATGATTTTGCCCCCTTTAAAGCACGAATGTCTTTCCAATCCTTATGTGTTATATTTCACCCTTGTTCCCATTTCCTTCTCTTTCTAAGGTCATTGATGTCCTCCACCACCATCTCATAAAAGAGATTGATCTTATTACTCACAGGTAATTACGTGCAATATTTGCTTTTTGGTCTACATTTACTTGACACCATAGCACCAATGTCAAATTCCATCATGTCAAGGATTTCTGTTTGAGATCTGTTGTTTTCTTGACAAAAACAAGTTCCACATTGGATACCTCACCTTCGCGTTAGTTCATTTCTATTAGATATGGAATGTTCCTAATGGTAAAAGTTGACCTCCTGTCTCGGCCTTCTTGATTTTCATCTCTCTTCTGTGGTTTCATTTGAAAATATTTACGTAATTCCAATTTTCTAATAAATGTATACATTACTATTCTCCAATTTGCAAAGTCAGGCTTAGCTAAGGGTCAAAATGTCAAACCAAAATTCAAGATAATCTCTTTGGAGTTAATTTTGCCAATGAAATATTAATCATCAGTGGTCCTTCCTTGATATCATTGTAATTTGTGCAACCTAATCTAATTCTTCCTCATTTAACCCTTGCCTCTTCCTTTTGCCCCTCCCTATCCTACAATTCCTTTCTCATGATTTGCTTGTTTGCCCCTGCCTCCTTACTGTATTGTCATGTGAAAGAAGTGCATTTCCCTGGAAAAATTGAGCCTCTCAGAGGGCCCCTCATTTGCATATGACCCAGCTTCAGAACTTATCTCTGTTTTATTTTCACTGGAGTAGGTTTTTCCACTTTTTTTTCACCGTCAGATTGTTGAATCTTTTTGCAAAGGTGTAAACCCTTTCACACTGATAATCAAGCTTATCATGATAAACCTTCTGGATTTCCTCTCCCTGATCTCTTCATCATTTTTTCTCAACATATTTCCATTTTTATTAATAATTCTTTAACTTCCTCATTACGCTTATATATTTCTAATTCCTTCATGAGGAATTCAATTTTTATAATTTGAGCCTCCATTTTGTGCTTGGCATATTTTACAAGTGTGCCCTTCAATTTAATTGAACATTCCTCTGTATTGGCACACCATTCTTCAAGTAAATCCTCATCCATATTCTCATATGCAGGCACAAGCATAATACGTAAAACTCTGAGAATTCTGCTACACTCCCTATATTTAGAAAATGAAGTCATAACCCACCAATGTTTTGATTCTCATTTTCCTGCCTTATTTGTGCACGTCTTTTTTGTTTGTTCCTTGTTTACCATCTGCAATTTCCACAGTGGATTTATCAAAGAATATGCGTTCTGCACGAATATCCAGCTACTCTGTCTCTCCTTCATCTTAAGTCAGTTGTTGGTGATGGTTGGCTCACATAAAATTAAAAATATGAAGCACACGCTTTGAGCGCATGGCGTTTCTGTTGCAGGGAAAAGTGTATATATGCTGTCCTGTATGTGTATATATATATATATATATATATATATATATATATATATATATATATATATATATATATATATATGTAAACAACTGGCGGTCGGCTGTACGTAGTTATAGTTAGGACCAAAGTTTCCATAGGAAAAGGGTTTTTTGTTTTGCCAATAACTTTGGTGCCGCTTGATGAATCTTCACAACATTTTCAAAAACCTTCCAATTTTTGGTTCAGTTGCTGTGTTGAAAGCTTCAGGGTGATCCATCAAGTGGGGGCCAAGAAAAAAAGGTGGTCCAAAAATGCGTTTTTCCTTATGTTATGTCTATGGGGATTTTTCATTTTTTGAACACAACTACATCTCAAACCGCTGAATGGAATTACACCAAATTTGGCAGAAAGCTAGATGTTGGTCAAGAAAGTGTGTCTTTTTTTAATTTGTTCAGTAGTTTCAGAGATATTTAAGTAAAAAAAATATACATATTTTGGAGCCCAAAATCGTACTGAAACCCTACTGAATTTTGATTGGCTGCCAACACTTCAACCAGGAAGTGTTGGCAGCCATCTTGGGACTTGGTTGAACCGAGTCCCACAAACAATGTAAAAAAAAGAAAAGAAAAGGAGGCAGGGTAGAAACACCCTCAATCCCTAAGACCCCCAAGGAGGCGCATTTGCAGAGTGGTGGAGAAAGAAGGCATGGCCACCAAAGAACCCTATGCAATCCAGCTGTGTGGGACTAAACAGAGGAAACAAGAGGGGTAGTTGGCCCCCAATGACCCTCAAGAGCCAAGGGGACAACTTGGCAACTAGTAGTGCGCAGGAGGCACGTTTGCAGAGTGGTGGAGAAATGGGGTGTGGCCACTAAAACCCTCTCAGCATTCCCACTGTGTGGGACTTACTGAAGGTAACAGAAGGGTAGTTGGACCCCAAGGAACCTCAATAGCCAAGGGGACTTCATCCCCTACTAGTAGTGAACCACCAGGCACGTTTGCTGAGTGGTGGAGAAAGGGGGCATGGCCTATGACAACCTCTCAGCAATCCTGCTGTGTGGGATTTACTGGAGCTAACAGGAGGGGTAGCTGGCCCCCAAGGCTGTTCTTGGGGGCAAACTACCCCTCCTGTTGCCTCCAGTTAGTCCCTCACAGTGGGATTGCTAAGAGGTGTTCAGAGGCCATGACTCCTTTCTCCACCACTCTGCCAATGCACCTCCAGGCACACTGCTGGTTGGGGGATGAAGATCACTTTACTCCTGAGGGACCTTGGGATCCAAGAAGCCTTCCTGGTACCTCCTGTAAGTCCTATCCAGTGGGATTCATGAGAGCTGGTCGGAGGCCCCCCTTTCTCAACCACACTGCAAACGCAACTACTACTTAAAAAACCATAGAAATTCACAGAATAAAACTAAAGATACAGTGAGGTTTTAATTAGGAATTAGCATTTAAAAAACCTTAGAAAAAACAAAGGTTACAGGGACGTTATAGTTAGGAACTAGCATTTAAAAAACCTTCGAAATTCACAGAAAAAAACAAAGGTTACAAGGACGTTGTAGTTAGGAATTAGCATTTAAAAAACCTTAGAAATTCACTAACAAAAAATAAAGTTACAGGGACGTTATAGTTAGGCTCAGGATTCACTTGTACAAATCCAGTGAAATTCAGCTGTTATAGTTAGTGAGGTAACTATAATTCACGCCCCTGCAATGCACTGTTCACATATTACATCACTCATGACATGGTCAGTGAGATCACTGATGACATCTCAAATGACATCACTGATGACATTATCCACAGAATCTCGCACGCACCCACTAACACCCCTATATAACCTTTCATACACCCACTCCAACTTCCACACTGCCATATTTCAAACCCATTCACACTCTCATACCAGTACTTACCCACCCACTCATTGATTCTTAGGACTACATACACTTCCACTCACTAATCCGTACAGTCCTCTCATACACCCACTCACTCATTAATACAGCCACTGACATATCCACTAATACACCCGTACAGCCACTCACATATTGAGTCAGTCACCCATAGAGATACTCACACACCTACTCACTTACCAATACAGTCATTCACACAGCCACTTACTCACCCATACACTTACATACACACCCACTTATTCATACAGATACTTACACATACTCACTCACCTAAACAGTCACTGTCACAATCACTCACTCACCCATAAAGTCGCTCCTATACCCCATCACTCACCTATACTACCTTTCACATATGCAGTTACTCACCTATATACCACTGACACATCCACTCACTCACCGACACAGCCATACACATACTCACTCACTTATACAGCCCCTCACACACATACTCACTAACCCATACAGCCACTGACTCACACACTCACTCATCCATACAGGCAGTCACACAGCCCCTCATCCACCCACACAGACACTCAGATACAGGTACTGAGATACCCAATCACTCATCCATACAGCCACTCGCATTCCCACTCATACACACATACAACCACTTAGACACCAACTGACACACTGATATAGACATTCACACAACCAATCATTCACCCATACATTCACTGAGATACCTAATCACTCGCTTATACAGTCAGTCACACACCTACTGAATCATCCATCCAGGCACGCATACTCCCACAGATTCACCAAAACACCTTGGTATATATATTTAACCCTCATAAACTTTTTTAAAACAGTCACCGTCAATGGATGATACCATCAGTGATGTCATTTGAGATGTCACCAGTGATGTCATCAGTGATGTTACTGACCATGTCATTAGTGATGTAATATGAGAGGTCATAAGCAGTGAATTGTGGGGGCGCAAGTTATAGTCAGCTCACTAAATATAACAGCTGGATTTCACTGGTTTTTGTACGAGTGAATCCTGAGCCTAATTATAACGGCCCTGTAACCTTTGGCTTTTTCAGTGAATATATATATTTATTGCATTCTAGGTTTGTGGAATTTCTGGAGAGCTTCCTAATTGCCGGTGGTGCAAGGTAGAGGCGATGCCACAAACGCCTCATTAAAATACAAAACATCCCTCTCTCGATATATAGAAAGCCCGCACTCGAATCTTTGAGATAATTCCTTTATTTCAAAGACAGCACGTGTAACAACTGGAATGAATTTTGGCTGTTGACACAGCCTTTGTCAATCATAAAGTGAGTTGAATACTTCTCATTTAAATCCACTTCACAGGTGTTGGCGTTTACAAAGACATAAAAGAGATACTCATGTGCTTCTTAAGCATATTACAATGTTTTTTCTTATGGCAAACACTTGTAGAACGTTACAATTAAAATCAATTGCTTTTTCTCCATTGTTCTAGCACTGTAAAAAATTCCATAACTTAAACAGCCATTTTCACCAGTTCATACTTGGCCTCGTGCTAGCTGCATTATCATCGTGGAACCAAGGTTTGAAAAATATAAGGTGAAAGGCTGCCAGCACGTGGAAACAGATGAGTGAAATATAAACATTGATGTTTTCATGATTCCATGCAGGTAATGCAGCAAGCAACTGCCAAGTCAGCTTCACTAGGCCATGGAAGAACCAATATTTCTGAGTGATTGTACACTTTTCATTTAAATACGGGATGTATTATATCCCTTTTATCTCCACAGGAGTGCATTCCATCCAACAATGAGAAATAGTTAGCAGAACAGGTCTTGTATGTCCTGAATGGCACAGAGTACAACAACTTTATCTAAGAGTGTTGAGAACTCGTTGATTCTTTGCAGAAGATTTCTTCAAGAAAACTAACATGGAATTTTAATTTTGCATGAAAACCCTCATTTAGGGGTATTTTTCCTGTTTGCAGGACAAAGAAGTTCTGTATTTCAAGCTTATGAAAGTCCATATATTTGTTTGATAATGTCTCCTGCTTATTTGGCATCATGGTGCAACATTTTTGACTGAGCAGGGATACAAATTTCAGGTGGTCTACATGAACTCATGGGTTGCCCCATAATTGCCATTTGTCATTTCTTGAAGTTTTTTCTCCCAGATGTTGGGCTTTTCAGAAGGGCTCCTGGCACCAATTGGAACTTTGTTTGGACACAACATCCAAGTTGGTTCTGCCTAACATGTATTTTGATTTCCAAAGGCAAAAGTATTCTACCACAATAAACCTACAACTTGCATCTGACTGTGTGCACTCACATGCCAGCCACGTAGGGGGACTTAGGATTTTTACTTTTCACTTAATGCTGATGTGAATCTTTTTCTTTTTTATGAAGCATATCTTCTCAGCATAATACTGCTCAAGCAATACCACCAATGTTTTATCATGGCTACTCTAATTTATCTTTGTGAGTCCCTCATTTTGGGCAAGTTGAGCAATATGGAAGCTCAGGCACAGTTCACATCAATCCTTTATTATTTCATTCTTAAAATATGCAGACAAATACTTAGCCAACACATTCCATGATTCGTAATCACATCTTTAGGGTCGCAGATCTTTTGTGCACGATGTATTTATTAGGACTCCTCTAGAAAATGCATAAATTGAGTGATGGCACAGGAGCATGTGCTGAACTAAGGTAGAAGAATGTCTTTTGAAATACCTGACGTATACTGACACCAATTGACGAGGAGTTTGCACTATGCTTAATCAGAGCACTTCTGCCTACCACTTTCTAGAGTATCCATAAAAAAATAACAAAGCTAGTCACAAACATCATTTTCAAATACATTCTCACTACTACATTAGTACTACTAATGAAAAAAATGGTAATCACTAACCTACATGTAGAGCTCTAACCCTCTGCCTCTCCTATTTTTTATGTGTGGAGATCTCCGCCTCGACTGCAGAGATCTCCGCACATGTAGGCATACATTTCAGTAGTAAATGTGGTAGAGACGGAGTGGTGGTTGGAAAATGGGGACTATTTGCAGAGAAATGGGCGGAGTTTAGGTAGGGGTAAGAAGGTTAAAGGAAGGACCAGAGAGAGGCTTATGGAGGGACATGAACCCACTCACAAAATAATAATCCCACTGCTATTCACAAACTGCACTTCTATAGTTATTAAAGTAAAAGAAGCCACAAACAGTTGTAAATGTACTCCAACTCAGAGATGGAGTAAGCCCAGCACCACATTCAGCCAACTGCTGGTACTTCCTATAGAAGATAACAGAACACAAAAGCCCATAGGAACTCATTTTAGATTAAATCAACTTATTTTATCTTTTTACAAACACAAAATAATTGAATTTGATGTTAAAAAAATTATATATAAATAAAACTTAATATTAGTTTATTTTAAATGTTTTTTGTTAAACTGCACAATATTGTAAGTATATGTTTTTAAAAAACTTGATTTAATTCAAATAAATTCTATAAGTAACTTTAAATATATTATGCTAAATAATATGCAAATATACATTTTATATTCCGGATCAGATTTTGTACATTTAAATCTGCAGAAAAAAATATTTTATTATCATTTAATGGTAGAGAAATTGCGTTAATAATTCTGGACCATTTTTTTAATTTAAATTATTTAAATTTACAATCATATTTAACTTAAAAATAGCTTTACTCATTCATTTTCAAGTTTAATAAGCTTTTAACAATTTCCTTCTACTTTACCATGGGGAGATCACTGCCTATGTGTCAAAAGATACAAGTAGCAACTTCAAACTTGTAAATTAGTCTCCACCCACTGCATTCAGAAAGTGGGGACATGTAATTCTCCACTTTTGAGTAACTTTACACTTGTAAATGGTGAATTAAATAGTAAAGGATTGTGAGGCACACTTTAGTCATTTTTCACTCATTTGAGCATTAGTCAGAGTATACAACATTCGGCTACCCAGTATAAGGGAGTGAGCATCATGCTGATCTATGTTTTGTATGAACTCTCTATTGATTTACTACAGTTCACAGCAGAACTGAAACCTCTCATGTGCAGAGTTCTCCACCTCGACTGCGGATTTTGTGCAGTTGTATACTTACTATGAACTTGGGTCATCAGGATTTATTCAGGCAATGGTGGCCTGTCTACAAGTTTGGATCCCTCTAGAATTAAATGCTTTCATCAATAAGTCTTCCTATGCTTCCTTTAGGTTTGGGCAGATGCAGACCAGGTGGAGTAGATCCTCTCTGGGTGAACCACATAGATGACATGAGGTGCCCTTTTTCACTTGCCATAATGTTTTCTCTAGCAAATAGCGAAGAGGACAGTAACGAAGGATCAAAAATGTCTGCTTCATGAAGGCTGAATACGTAAAACTAAGATATGAGGCCAGTTTAAGCATGCTCATAACTAATGGCTAGCATTCATGCATGTGATTTTTTTGTCAGAGCTAATTTGTCTTCAATCAAACATTTTTCCTTCATGCATTTGTTTAAAAGCCTTTTAAAGGTCTCATATGGTAAAAACTGATCCCATAAACTTTCACTTGAAGTGTTGCTATAGAAATTTCTAGGAATGGGTATGGTTGACAAAAGTATTTCGTTGAGGGAGTTTTCACTGGAGTGCTTCAACCTATAACAACACCTTATATAATCACACTGTCTGACAACTGTTTGCCTTGAAAGGCCAAATTCTGGACGAATCTGTGCTGTTGATGCATTTTTGGGAACTTAGACTCGTCTGCACGCCTCAACAACTAAACCATCAAGGGAGGCTGAGTCTCGACCTAAGAGGACCTCACTACCATACGTGAATGTCGGGAGACGTTTTGCTGCCATGACGGTTAGTATGGCTGAAAACTTGGGCCTTTTAAGTTGTTCGAAAGGGTGCAGAAGGCTGCAATAAGCATGTTACCTGTTCCTATTTGTAGCTGCCTTTGGAGAAGAAAGTTGCCTTTATTTTCGATCAGGAGGCCCAGGTCTTTATATGTATCCACATTATCAAGGGGCTGCTTGTTTGGTGACCACATTGTATGACACTTTGTTTGCCTTGTAATAGACATGACTTTTGTCTTGTTTTTATTAATTTCTAATGCGTTTTCACAAGCATACTTAAATAGTGCATCTATCAGTTGCTGTAGACCAACTCTTGTAGAACTGTATAGGAAGACATCATCTGTATACAGGGGTTGATTCGAACAAAATTATCCCAGCCGTGGAGAATGGCTGTTTGTCAAGTCAAGTACTTTTGTCAGGTCTGATAAGAAGATTGAAGAGAGCCAGTGCAAGCACCCGTCCTTGTTTGAGATCGTGGTTTCTTATTATTTTCCTGGAAAGACAGTTCCATTCCCTATTTTTATGCTGGCCCAGGTGTTTGTGTAGAGCTGTTGGATTCCTCTCAGCAGGGGTGCCGGTATAACCCATTTTTCAAGCTTTGCCATGGTTTTCCTTGATCCACACAACCCATTTTGCAAGCTTTGCCATGGTTTTCCTTGATCCACACAGTCGAAGGCCAATTTAAAGTCAACAGAACATAAATGGACTGGAATTTTAATTTTGTTTTGGTTTTTCGATGATGAGTGCCAGAGCCAGAATGTTTGTAAGAGTGCCTGCACCTTTTAAAAAACCTGTTTGATTTAAAGGTAAAATGTTATTTGATCTTGACCATGCTGTCAGGTCTACCAATAGATATGATGTGAAATACTTGGCTTCATTGCCCAACAGTGCTATAAGACGGTCATTTTGTGATTTGGATCTAATAACCAACTTCAAATATTGGGTTTTTTATGGAGGTAAATGCATGATTGAAAAGAGAGGTTAGTTTACTGGCCCAAAACAAGGAGCATCATCCCGCCTCGCTTGTGAGATGAGTTTGACATCTGAGGCCTGCAAGAATTTCATTGGTGACTGCCTTGGATGTTCTATGTCAATCTTGGAGAGTGTACCTTGCGGTTGCAGGTCTTCTGGTTAGCTCCGCAGTCAGAAAGGAGACCCAAGTAGACTCAGGTATGTTTGAATTAATCAGGGAATTGGTCGGTTTTGAAAATTAATTTACTATTTTCCAGACGTTTTTTTAATTTCTTTATTTACTGATGTGAAGTAACTTGGTCTAAGAGGCATCTGACTGGACTCTCTTGTCTTCCCATTGCTGCTTCTTATACTGCTTTTTTGCTGCTTCAATTGGTTAAGCGTGTGGGGGGAAGGTGCCGATTTTCTCAAGGTCTGGAGGGCTTGATTTAGTTTCTGTTTTGCTAATCGGCAAGCCGGTCAGATTTTCTTCTGGCCAGGTGAGTGACATGAGGTTTCTTTTTATGGGGGCCAAGATTGTCCATATTGTAAGATTCAATGAAGGTGCAACAAAACACTTCCCAAGATAGTGTTGGGTTGTTATGCTCTAGCTCACAATTATTTATTATTTCCTCCGACATGAGTGCTATTCTAGGAATTCAATGATCTGAACATTTTATTCTTTTATAAACAACTGTATACTGACTGCCAACATCATTTGGTGCCTCTGGAAGCCCAGGTAGAGCTAGGTAAATTCCATGACTTGAAGGGGGTGGTCACTGCCAACGGTTATTTCTATTTTAAATGACTTTAATAAGGGTTATTACTGTAACAACTCTAGGGTGTTGTCAATAATTGATTGCATGCTTGGCCCATGATACATGAAATTCGGCATTGCTCTTACCAATTAACACCCTCATGCCTATGTATTCTAGTTTGTTTATGAAATATTCACCCATTTTGTTACGGTGAATATTTGCCCTTGTGTTTTGGATGGGAACTTTCCAGTATAGATTTTGAACTATCAGAGTTCTTCTTCACCAGGATTTTAGAATAAGTTCAAATTGAAGTCTCCAGTTAGAAGGATACTTGGCATTGGAGTATGATGTGTCAGATCTTGTAGCAGGGTTACCATTTTTTTCATAAGATGTCTTTTTGTCACTGGATTTGGATGGATATAGACGTTAATCAGGTAAAGTGATGACTTTCTTTGTTTGCTCCAGTTCTTTGATTCAAAGGGGAGATCTACTAAGATTTTGCACCGTGTTTGCGTCAAAAAAGTGACGCAAAATGGCGCAAAATCTTTTTTTCCTAATTAACTTTCCAGCGCTAAACTTGTTTAGCGCTGGAAATAACGTAAAAGTAATGGGAAGCAGCGCATTGCGCTGCTTCGCATTACTTTGCGCTGTGGAGGCGTGCCAAGGGTGGTGCATGGGCGTTCCCATGCAACCACCCAAGCTTTCTCACGGTAAACCGAATTTACTAAAAACAGTAGATTGAGTTTAGCGTGAGAAAGCTGCGCCCTTTTCAACTAGGCGCAAGGAAGGAGAAATGCTTTCATTTCTCCTTCCTTTTCCGACTTTGCATGCGTGCTGCACTGTGCAGCACGCATACAAAGTAGGAAAGGCTTTCCCTTGTGTCTAGCATAGTATTTTGTACAGGAAGGGTACCCTTCCTGTACAAAACCTATGCTACACTCATGCACACAACCTAGCGCTACAGCGCTAAGGTGTGTGCATGGCGCACGGCTGCTGAAATCAGGGCCGGCGCAAGGGAAAGGGGAGGAGAGAGCCATATCTTTGAAGATATGGCGCTCCCCTGCTCCTTCCCAGTCGCGCAACGCAGTGCAGCCTCGCCGGGGGCTGCGCTGTGTTGCGCGTCGTTTTTGTAAATCTCCCCCAAAGACTTGTATCCCTTGGTCAGTTTCTGTTAGAACTTCTACTTCAATTTGCAGAGATAAGATATATACACTGCAAGGCCTCCTTTCATTCTTACATGCTTGTATTGTTTAGTTGCGGGGATAGTGTAATGCATGTAACTTGTGATTGGAAGAGAGCTCATTGCCCAAATTTCCTGAAGGAACATAATGTCATAATTCTTCCATGTCGGAGAAGGATTCCTGTCCCCTAATTTGGATTTTGCCTCTGTAATGTTCCATGAGCAAATTTTTAGCCAACCTATGTTCTTTTAGTAAGGGGAAGTTGAATGTTCCATTCATGTGGCTGGAGATTTCTGCAGGGCCTGTGAGAATCAACCCTAATCCTCCTGCAGGGACCGAATTTCACTGTGGGAGAGGGTGCTAAGATGGTGGGTTGATTGTTACCTACTTTTTTTTAGGCAATTTGCCGAGTGCTCCTTTAAGTATTTGAATACACCTGAGATTGAAATCTTGTTGAAGTATTTGATGTACAGGTTTCCAGTGAGTAAGGATAGCAAGGCGGAGTGTAGGGTAAGATGGCAATTCCCCAGGAGTCAAAGGGATGTTTTTTTTCTAACACTATTAATTCAACAGCTGGGGAGGCACCAGTCTACAAGAGTGATTTCTCTTAAGTTATTCTTCTATGATGCTAAAAATTTCACAGATGTTAAGTCGTTGGTGGTAAGTGTAGCCAGCTAAGGTACTGCTCTCAGTAATTTCAAAACGTTTCCTTTATGTAGGGTATCATGTTGCCCTTAAGAGTCGTATTCTGCATTCAGGACGGTCTTTGTGTTTCCCTGTTCATTCAAGATGGTATTCAGTGAGCCTCCTTGAGTAATGTTGGGTCCTATGGCGAAGAACCTGTTTGATTTATCTTGATCTAAGTTGGAGGGTATAAGTTGTGAATTTTCAGCTGCAAAGTTCTTTTCTGCTCTGTGTTTACCATGCTATCTTTATTCTTTCTGGTGGTTTGAGTAACTGTTTGCCCTGATGACGAAGTTAAGTTGAGGGATTTTTGAAGTAGGTCACCAGGGGCCAATGAACAGCGTTCTTGGATGTCTGGAAGATTTAGCACTCTATTTGCACATTTGGTATTCAAAGGAGGTTGCTGATCATTTTGGAGGCTTATGGCTGGGTCCGTACTAACTATATCTGAGCTACCTACAGTAGAAGGATTGAGTGTTTGTTGGTTGATTGTCAACAGCCTCTTGGTGGACTTTTCAAAAATTGGATAAGTATCACAGACATTGCCTCTGACTAAGGCATTAATCGTTCCTTTACCTTTTTTTTGCCTTTTTGTATGTTATGAGCCCCTCTGCACTCTTGATGGATCACTGTCCTATTGGATATCTTCCCTTACAATTGACATCTCTTTGTTTCTGTCTACAATTGTGTAAGCTTTTGGGAGTCACTTGCAGAATGAATATTCTTTACTGGGCTAATCGGTGACTTCTTGATCACACATGTGGTGCCGATCTTTGGCAGGTGTGTCTTGGTGGAGGGGGGGGCGGCTTTTAACTTGAGATGACCTAGAATTGGTAGCCCTTTCTTTGTCTCCCAACTCTTTTTCTGTCTTGGTGAATTCAGTAACGGGAGACGCCATGCTTGTTTTTATATTGTTCAGTAACAGAGTCAGAATATCTGGTAGTGTACTCAACTTATCTATCATTGGACCTCAAGTACACTTAACTGGTGAAAGAGGGCTTGTGTTTTGGACGTGTGTAATTTAGCAAGTGACATCACATAAATTAGAAGAGTGAAGTCCAAAGTAGAAAAATCTCTGTCATTGAAAACTAACCCTCTACAGTTTTACATTATGTGTATAGTTCCCTAAATCTTCTGCCCAATCAAAGCTAAACCATCAGAGGAATCATGCACAACATAGTCTCGCCTAACTCATCTCCCCAAATTTACCTAAACAATTGCATATACCTGGTGTCCTTTCACCAATGTCCCCACTCTTGTTTGTGCTTATCCCCACATCAAAAACCAAAGATATAGCTGGCATCCTCCCACCCTTCAACACCACCCTATAAAACACCCACCTTGATATTGTTTTAGGAAAAATTATACACTTTTCTCCTGCCACTCTTACCCACCACCCTCTGCAGCTTCACACCCATCACACTTTGCCAATATAAAATACCTTGTCTCCTGCAACCCTCTCATACCATTTTCAGCTGCTTTCCTCATTCTTACCACCCAAAACTGCACTCTCTGCTCTTCATCAGAGCTGAGAGCTGGCACCACATTGACAGACTCTCGGAGAATCATGTCAGTGTGGGTTTGCATTTAGTTGGTGTGGGTATACAGAGACCCACAGCTGAAATTGGAGATAGTGGTTGGCAGATGCAAAGTGCTGCTTATGTTCTTGCAGCTCCCTTGGGTCTCTGGAGACTTAACAGAGGGAGGAAAAGGTGAATTTTGACCTTTAGTAACCATTCTCCAACTTCGCTTGGTTCTCTGGAATCATAGGCAAGCTGTGGGAGCATCATAACTTACATTTATGTAAAGCAACTATTGTTTTTTCAATGTTGTTACATCGTAGCAGTGAAGAACCAGATTCAGACTATCTGTAACAACATTTTCATGTTTCTATATGGCTAAGTTCCTCTAGCAATGTCACAATTTTTCTGGACTTCCCTAACACTGAGTAAAGAGAAAAGAAGGCAATACATATTTGCCAAGACTGTAGTCTCAAAATTGTTTATATGGTAACTTTTTCTTTGTGTGAGCTATCACCTCCAAAATTATGTGATGATCGGGCATTATAACCCTTGAAACAGTGGAGAAAGACTGTATTTCAACACCATTGCGGATGAAGATGACAGCCAGATGTGTGAATGTGTCAAAGCTGTAATTTGAAACCCTCTTCCATGGTCTAGATTGATATTTACCTCATGTTAAATTTTTTATGCATTTATATTTTTATGCATTATTAGCAATGTACAGAATATGGATCTATTCTCGAATTTACATGTCAGCACTGACATGGTGCTAATAAATTTGAAACAAATTTGTTATGTCTTATTAAAGTGTGGTTTCCTGGTTTATGTTAAGTAGGCCTCAATCTAGGCATCAATGCCAACTTGTTCAAAATGGTTGTCTCCTCCTGCATGTTGACTGTTCATTATTTCTACAGCACGCAGTCAAGCAGAGTCATGTTTGTTTATTTCAATTTATGTTGTTCTTGTTGTTCTCCAAGAAAACTTTCCACCATGCACACAGTATTGTTGCATTTTCCAAGCCCCTTCCTTTAGCTCACTAGACTGCATTCATTCACAATAGTTTGCTGTTGTTATTGTAACTATTTTTTCTTGCCCTCCGGATGACATTAGAATAGAGTGAGCAGAATCAATATTCATGTAGTTGGATAGTGCTTAGATGCTAAGGCAATATGATGTTTCATAGAATTGTGCTTTGATCTGCAGAGAGTATAATTATTTTGCTCACATTATGATTATTTTGCAAAAATTGATGATTTCCTATGCCAGAAAACGATATATAAACCCCAGATTTGATATTGAGCCAGAAGTCATTTGCTTGGGACTTAGATTTTTTCTGATCTTTGCATTTATTCTGAATTGCTCTATTTGCTGTCCTCCCTGCCCAGGAAGACCCGCCAGGATGCAGATGAAAGCAGATGCAGTTGAGTGTCCTGTGTTGTGACTGTCTAGAGAAAATGCACAAATGTAGATGTCACCCAGCCCAGACGTGTATTGGAGACAGACTGTCAGGCATATTGAGCTGTAAGTGCAGAGGAAAATCCAGTTTCTTAAAGTGGTATTTCTAAATCAGTAAGGTTAAGTCCAACTTCACCATTAAGAAGAATATATAATTATCAATCCAAAGATATAAAACATGAAAAAGCTACTCCTCTGTGATCAGGCATTTCCCCTTAAACAGGTATAAGGGAATTCCTAATGCTAATCTATGAGAGGGGTAGGTGTCATGGTAGTGAAAAATGAATTGAGCTGTTTGTCACTACTAGGACATGCAAAGCATAACAGTATATGTCCTACCTTTCACTTACATAGCACCCTGCCCTTAGGGCTACCTAGGGCCTATCTTAGGGGTGATGTTAGGGGTGACTTATATGTAATAATAGGGGAGTTTAAGGCTTGGCACATAATTTTAAATGCCAAGTCCAAGTGGCTGTAGGACTTCACACACAGGCACTGCAGTGGCAATCTGAGACTGGTTTGAAAGGCTTCTTCTGTGGGTGGCACAATCAGTACTGCAGCCCATTAGTAGCATTTACCTTACAGGCCCTGGGTATATGGGATACCACTTTACCAGGGACTTATAAGTAAGATAAATATGTCATTCAGGTATACATCAATTACACACATTTAGGGAAGGAGCACATGCACTTTAGCACTGATTAGCAGTGGTAAAGTGCCCAGAGCCCTAAAGCCAACAAAAAGATACAGCAAAACGTGGAGGTAAAAAGCAAAAAGATTGAGGGAAGACCACTCTAAGGATGCCAGGTCTAACAACATGTATATTTAAAGAGGCTTTCCCTTTTTCTCCTTGAAACAAGCTTCTTTGCAACCTTCTAGAAAGGAACATAGCACTTTACAAAACACCAAAGTAAATAATGGAATTGTGACAATTTTAGGCACACCTGTGTGTTTACCTGCCTTTTGTGGGTAAAATGAAGAAAAGACGAGATAGAGCTATGACAGTAATTCACAAGCCCACCTCTATCACAATCCTACAGACTCGGGTCTGGTCTACAGTGTTATTAAGGCCACCAACGTGTATTAGGACTCTTTGTGTATTTGTACCCGCATAGCCTTGTTCAACTGTTGTTGTGGGGACTGATTGACAATGCAATTTGTGTGAAAGCCAGGCTTACACATACATGTGTAAACAGACTTTTTTCGAGTGGAAAACCACATTTCAAATTCAGAAAAGTTGCTTTCCACTATTTAATTGATTTCCTTACACTAATATTTGTATGTGTAGGGTGGGGAGTGAGTGGGTGGAGAGGGGCCTTTAGAGGGCTGGAATGCCTTGTGAGTTTGGAAAAACCAACAGACTTGTATTTTTGGGAGCGTTCACAAACTCATCTCTAGCAACTTCCTACTGTGTGGAAAGGTTAGAGATACCAGTTTTTCATTCCTAACCTAGAAAAAATGAGTGAATTCTAGTGATTCAAAAATATGCACTCATGACAGGTCAGAAACCACCAGCAGCAGATTTCTGACTTTTCTGTGAATCAGAAGGTTATTTGCCCCTCCCTGATACATCGTCCCTATAGAACCTCCCCTTATTGTGTCATTTTTAGACACCTCTCGAACTACTAGAAAACCTTCCTTAGCTGACATTGATGTCCTAGATAGCTTAAACTCATCGGAAGAAAATGCCTCTGAATATTGTTTAGCGCTACCCTTGTACGCCAGTACCTTGAGCTATATCTAGACATGGAAATTTCCATATAACTCACTATCGTCATAACTCTGTGGGGCATCTGGTTTCCTACATGTCTCATACCGCTTTAGCCAGCAGGATGCCCAGAAGCTTTGCTCTGTAATGTTCAGCTGCGTTCTAAATCAGGTTTACCTGAAGCAGTGTTTTTCTTTTACATGCTTTGTTCTCCTTCGCCACTGGTCACGACAGGCCCATATTAGTTAATGCTATGTTACGCATCTGTTTTTCCTCAACTATAATTACGCGATAGCCTCCTATAGGGTTGCAAAAACACATTTCTATTCTTTTTTATACAGGGCGCATTTTAGTCAGATTTCCTGCAGATGGAAACAAATGGAGACAGTAAAAAAGGTAGTGATTTTGGAGCACTACTCGTGCCACTTAATTTCTATTAGGTTTCTTCAATCTTTTTTTGTGACCCGTAAACTTTAAGTTCAAACTTTATTGCATTAGTGATGTTTTTCCTCAAAACCTTTTGCTTTCGTGCATTTTTATCTACAGTGCACCTGTTAAGTAATAGATTTGTAGCAACAAAGCTGCCAGGACCTGCAAAGACTTAAGAGACGATCAAAACTAACAATCTTAGTATTCATTTGTGACTGTCCATTTACTGGTATATAGCGCCAGGTGGTCTAGCAACTGGATATCACAATGCCCATGAATGCAGAATAATAGGCTCCCTGATTTCACACTATACAAATATGAAACCGCTTCTTGGGTATACATTGCAAATGTCACATGGAGATTTCTGCGTCATAGGCATGTTCCTGATGATCATGGAATTGATTCACCAAATAGCCAGGGGTAGCGGAAGTGATGTCACACACCCTTTGAGCTTAATGACAACACCGGAAATTACATCATATGATATATAGCCCAGAATCTTCACAGAAAGTGATGTCACGTGACCTTAACTTTGATAACATTATAATAATTGACATTGCTGAAGTTCCATAATAACTGCATGATTCTTATAACAACAAAACACAGACAAATGTCTATTTTAGATACCACCGATATGAGGGTGTTGACATGTACTTTGAAAGTGGTGGGCTTAATATTTACTGTGAATTGCAGCAAATGAGTAAAGCGAGTGAGCCAGACATTTTCTCAAGGACTTGGGGGTGAGGCTCTTCCCCCAAGGAAAGTTTTTTTTTAAATTTGCTAAAACAGCTATAGGCTCTGAAATGGCACTCATTAAATATTCAAGTCCCTTTATGGTGTAGCAAGCTAATGAAGTCTGACGCTACGCAGGAGTTTACCCTATTTTTTCAAAATTTGCTTTTGGTGCCACTATTTTGTCTTGGATGCCCATCATATGGAATGGGTGCTCCTTAGATCAAAAATTACATTTAATATGCCAGTGCCAGAATGTTGGCATTAATGCTGACCATTTTCCATGAGTGACTTTTAATAAAAAATCACCTCTAGAATGTCAGTGTCAGCATTTTGTATTATGACTGTCCCCTCCCGTATGCAAGTGCTATCTTCCCTTATGACAAGAATTACCTTATCATAAGGAAGCTATGCCAGCACCATCATTTTTCCACAAGTGCCCTATGCCAAAAATTACCTGTGGCATGCCAGTACGAGTATTTCACCATGGGTGACCATTAGAGCAAGGATTACCTCCGGTATGTTAGGGCTATGTGTCTGTCATGTTAAGAATTGGCTCCAGTATGCCAGCAGTAGTATTTTGCCAGTGGTGCTTCCATAATCCAAGAATAACATTGCGTATGCCAGGGCCAACAGCGAACTCACAAGCATTACATCATATTCTTCTTCATATTCACTTACATTCACTCAAACTCATTAATACTTACTCTCACTCATTCATTCCCACTCACTTGCACTCATTCATTCTCACTCACTTGCATTCTTTTACTCTCACTAACTCATTCACACATATTCATACTTGCTCCTTATTCTCACACACATACTTTCTCAGTCATTAACACTCATTTGCACTCTCTCTTACTCTCTTTCCCTCATTTTTACTCACTCCCACTTATCATCACTCACTTTAACTCACTCATTTGCACTCATTTATTCACACTCCCTCCCTCTCATATTCCCTCTTACACTCACTCACTCGTACTGTCTCACACACTCATTTGACCTCACTCTCGCTCATTCTCACTTATTTTTACTCACCATGACTCATGCATTTTCACTTAGTTACACTTGTTTAGTGTCACTCAGTTTCACTTACTCTCACTCACACTCTCTTAACACTCACTCACACTCATTCTTACTCATTCGTTTTGACAAAACACTTTCCCTCTTGCAGTCACTCTTACTCTCACTCACTTTTTCTCGCTCACTCTGACTCATGGACTCTCAATCTCACTCATTATCACTCACAACTTGTCTCTGACTCTCACTCATTTATTTTAACTCTAACACACACATACATGATCACACATATTCACACTGTCTCTCTTTCTCTATCTCTCTCTCGCTCTCACAAACACATGCAGACCTGCAAGCACACACACCATGTATATTTAAACGTATGTTTTTACTTCCCTCAGCTGCCAGTCTCATTGAAGCACCCGGAGCTCCATTTCTTATTATGCTAATAGTGAATAAAAAAACATTATTTACTATTAGTTTGATGTCTCCGAGGCCAGAGGTCACCAAGGCAGTGTCAAGGGTTGCAAAGGGTTGCAAGGGGCAAGCCAGGGGCCACATCTGGGTGTGGTAGAGTTTTTCAGTGTGGATTCTTCATCTAAACAAATGCAGCACAATTCACAAAGGTTTTACTTTGAGTTTGTGTTACAAGCTCTTGTAGCACCCCTGGCTTACTCCTGAATCATCCAAGGAGGAAACAAGGTCTATTCCTTACTGCCTACTAAGTCCTGAAATTGAGTATTAAGCCAAGTTTTTACCAGAGAAAATCAGAGCAAAATCTTTGTGAAACAGCCCAATCGCAATATGTCTACTTGGTTTAGTGACTTTGAGGCAATATTACACAATGACGAGTGAGATGCTCACTTGTGAGTATATAGTGGGTTGATGCTAAGAGAGGTCTGTGCATGTTCATATAAACACACACAGGCACAGGTTGCACCCCCTCTCACACACATTCACAGGCATGCATATTCTGATCTGAGAGGAATAATCCTTGTCTTGAATACTTGTAACTTGAAAGAGGGTGCACAAATAATTATTTGTAATCACTGTCTCACTCTGCCTTACACTTTTCACCTGCACAACTTTGGAAGTGAGGTACAAAGTGAATTAGCATTCACAAACCCTGAATTACAGGATTTTCTATCACTGTTTCTGATTTACTAACCATAATTATGATTCATAATATTTTTTTCTGAATTGGTAAATGGGTTTGGAATGGGTGTGTTAAGGGCAGTCCTTCCAAACTATGTGAATGTAAGGTATGAATCAATTGTTTCAAACCATAAATCTGGTCACAAACCACTGAGCAGTTACTGAGCCTCAAGTTGGTTTGACAACAGATTACAAAGGGCAAGGAGTCCCGTTTGGACCCTTTGCCCTTTTGGAATCAGTGAGGCAGCTTTAGCGGGAGTGGGTGGTGGTCCAGGGGATCAATGCCTGCTCTCACTGAAGTTTCTCAAACAAAAAAACGTTTTTCCTACAGAGTAGGAATTGCCATTAGGAAATTGCTATTTAGGAAATACCAAACCATACGTTCCTATGGGCCCATAGGTACAAGTGGTTTTGCATTTCCTAATTTACGATTTCCAAAAAGGAAATTGCAAATTAGGAAATGCTAAATCAAGGGTGACTATCGGCCTAAGTCCCCCCCTCAGGAAATGCTTTGTACATGTGTTTAGGAAATCGCAAATAGGAAATCCCTATTTGCTATTTCCTATTTGGGTATCGCGAAATGCGATTTCTACTGGGTAGAAAGAAAATGACTTAAATCTTCCAAGGTTACAGACCTAAAATGTTGGTAGATACTAAAATCTCAGTGGAGGAAAATAAGCTGAAAATAAACAGAAACACTACTGTGAACTGAATAAGAGAAATAAATATTTGGACGTCAGCAGCAAAAATAAGAGTTAAGGATCCAGAAAGGAACATTGGAGAACGCTATAATGATGAAGACTGGTAGCAGAGCATAAAAAGGAACAGGACAGAAAAAGTCTGACGTGCATGAAAAAAATGTGGCCATTCTCCTGTTGAGGTCAAAATAGTCCTATATTACCATGGCCATCCAGTATGTTAAAACTACAGTCAAGCTGAAATTAACACAAAGTTTCTACTGACCAAACTAATGAATATAATCAGCGACAGAACATAGAGAAGTTCACACAACATGTTAAATTATTCAGTCTTTGAAACTGGAAGTAGATCAGAATGGTCAGAATGGAGTGCATTAAAATAAACCATCTGAGTTTACAATGGAGAAAGAGATAAACTTATGGTATTTAGGGCTTTTTAGATAAGGAAAGGCAATATATGAGCAAAGCAGTAAGTAGAAGTTAAGCTCTTGCCCTCACTTATCAACATATTTGAGTCAAGTCACAAAAGCAATGCTGTGTACATTCAGTAGTACTCCTGGAGTACTAGTGCACGTACTCTTAAATACCTTTGCAAATTGGCCTCAAAACTCCTAAAATGAAAATATCAAAGGTGTATTCATATACAATTAGTACAAATATAAACTCTGACTTCTATGCACTTTTACTGATTGGTTGTCATTTCGGGGTCAATTCACATTAATTCATGAGTAAGTTAAGTATACCTCCTGCAGTACTACTTCGCTTACTCATAATGTCTTTGTGCATTGGCCCCATTGTGTTTCCCTCTCCACTGTCTCTGGCAGGTTTTTAGAAATTGGGTTTCTGGTTGGCAGAGGTGTGCACCTTGTCCAAGCAGGAACTGCAATCCTAGTCAGGGTAAGTCAGATACACACCATAAATTAACCTGTGCTCATCCTCTAGTAGTTTGGCACAGAGCAGTCAGGCTTAACTTAAGAGGCAATGTGTAGAGTATTTGTACAACACTTCAAACAGTAACACATTGAAAACACTGCAAAAAGACTCCACACAGGTCTAGAAAATTAATTATGATCTTATAAATATAACGACAAAAATCCAATAAGTAGAAGTTGAGATATGAATTTTTAAAGAGTTTTATTTAAAAATGAGCGCTTAGAAACAGTAAGCGCTTATTGCGGTTATCTGGTCACGGTGGACTGGGGCAAAGTCAAGAGTTCAGGCTGACCATGATGGAGCAAGGGCCGGATACAGGAGCCATGCAAGGCCTGCTGAACAAAGTACCTTGATCCTGGTCACAACAGCGAAATGAGTGGTGCAGTCGAGCGATGCGTTTGTGTCGATCCCGTAGCTGAGGTGCTGCATTGGTTTTCTTCATGCAATGGTGGTGATGCGCCAGATCTGAAGACGATGTGCCAAGCTGAGAGACGTTGGTTCCGTAGACAATGCATTGGGTTTCTCCATGCAGTCTAGGAGATGCGTCGATCTCCCCACACTACTGCAGCTGCGGCGATGCGTTAGTACCAGTGCATCGGTTCTTGAAGGCGATGCACTGGTTCTGAGTGTGATGCACCAATTCTGCTCCTGCAACAGCGAAGATGCATCAGTTCTGCTGCACACAGACAGGAAATGCATTGGTTTGATTGGAGAAAGCACGGGGGTCCACTTCAGTTGAGGCCGGCACAGGAGCAGGGGTGAGTCTTTGATATCCCTGATTCTCAAAAACAGGAAGCAAACCAACAAACCCTTGGAGATCACTCTGGGTTCAAGCAGAGTGCAATTCTTCCTTAACAGGGTCAGAGGGATGCAGGCATCGGGGCAGCATAGCAGAAAAGAAGTTCTGCCAGAGCAGCAATGCAGCAGAGTGGCAGTCCTAATAGCAGCACAGCAGTCCTTCTTCCTGATAACGTTTCTTTACAGTTCCAGAAGTGTCTGATTTGGTAGGGACAGAGATGCAGTACTTATACCCAATTGTGCCTTTGAAGTGAGGGTGACTTCAAAGAAAGGTATTTGAAGTGTACAGAGGTCCTTTCTTCCTAGCCCTGGCTCCAGACTCAATACAGGAGGGTAATCAATTCTTGTGACACTGCCTATTCAGGTGTAAGTGTCAGCTCCTCCCTCCCATCCTGCCCAGGATGAGCTATCAGGATGTGATGGGCACTAAGAAGCACCTAATATTTCTTTGTGGGTGGCTGTCTAGAGGGAATGCACAAAGTTAAGCTGTCACCCACTCCAGACGTGTATTAGAGACAAGCTGCAGGCACAAAGACCTTTAATAGCAGAGAAATACCAACTTTCTAAAAGTGGTATTTCTAGAATAGTAATGTTAAACCCAACTTCACCAGTACAGATGATTTATCATTACCATTCCAATGATATAAAACATGACAGGGCTACTCTTTCTCAATCAGGAATTAAAGCTTAAAAGTGTAATAAGGAATTTCCAATGTTAACCTATGAGAGGAGTAGGCCTCACAGTAGTGAAAAAAACATTGGGGTGTTTTTCAAAAGTAGGACATGCAAAACTTAACAGTAAATGTCCTACCTTTTGGTTACACAGCATCCGCCCTATGGGCTACCTAGGGCCTACCTTAGGGGTGACTAATGTGTAATAAAATGGGAATTAAGGCTTGGCAGGGGATTTTAAATGTCAAGTCGACATGGCAGTAAAACTGCACTAACAGTATATACAGTGGCAGGCCTCTGACATGTTGAAAGGGCTACTTGTGTGAGCGGCATGATCAGTGCTGCAGGGTCACTAGTCATTATAACAGCTACAGTGGTTCAAGGAATTACTACATACAAGACAACACACTACTATTGTTTTGCATAAATGAAACAATTGAATTTAAAAACAGAAAACAGAAGAAATCAAAGAATTCATGAGATGGTATCTATAACAATTATTCAAAAAACATGTAATATTGCAAATATTTCTTAAAAAACAATTAATACAAAATTCCAACATACAATGCACAAATGGTGCTCACAGGGTTACACAAAACAAATGACTGAAAATACAGTTTACAGTTTAAACAGAGAAACAATGACAGAGGGAAAGGTTAAACAAAATGGATCCAACAAATAAGAAGAACAAAAATTCAATATATGCTTCCTCTTTTATTTTTGCCAAAAGAAGGCATTGACGGTGTTTCGACCTTTTCAGTTCATTAGGCCATCATCAGGACGAGGCACAAGAGTTAAGAGCAACGAGGAAATCGAATCTTGAATTTAAAGAAAACCAAATTTGGAGAGTACCAAAAACAGGAAGACTGAACGAATCTCTGCGAGCATAGCACAAGATAAAGTTCAGTTGTCATGCATGATTTACTAATTGTGAGTGTTTTAGTCAAAGAATCCGCCACCAAGAGTAGATCAGCCAAGAGATCCATAAATAAACAGGATGAGAAAATAGAGTACACACCAAATAACACCAAGCATATTGGCTATGAATGAACCTACTTGTGCCATCTGAATAAACCATATAACAGACAAGGGATCCCACAGGGCCAATGGTACATAACTATGGTCCCTAAAATGTAAATGTGTCAGATTACATATTTTTTTAAATAAAAGAGATTCCTACTGAGTCAATCGGTAGTCAAATAAAGGGGGCAGTAGATGACTCACCAACCACAAACTTGTAACCTCATGATATTCACTGTGGCATCGGAGAGACCTATGCACAATTTGGAGGGCCAACTTCAAGTTCAAACTACTTCAATTATTTGAACTATTGAGGAAATATAGAATGACAAAATAATAATTTTTAATTAAGTTTGAAGAATATGCATGGCGCTAACAAAAAAAGAGTGCCAGCAGTGGCGGCTCCTCGAGGGAGTGCTGCGGGGCGGTGGCGCGGGGCGGAGAAGGGGCAGAGTGGGGGGTAGTAAACTCCGGCATACGGCTGAACGGAGTTAAGTACAGAAATAAATAAATAAAACGAATTACATTGCGCGCGCTGCAGCGATGCAAGCAGCTCGCGCAATGTAATTCGTTTTATTTCTTTATTTCTTTACTTAACTCCATTCGGCCGTATGCCGGAGTTTACTACCCCCACCCTGCCCCTCCCCGCCCCGCCTCAACGCCCCGCAGCACTCCCTCGAGGAGCGGCCACTGAGTGCCAGCATCGCTCAAACCGAACATCTTACCTGCTGAAACAATCAAACAACGCTGGCACCGCTCTCCGACCAGTACTGTAGAGCCGCGCTCGGGGCAGCATCTAAAATAGCACTGCTCACCATGGGCAAAGAAAAAAGACTGCATTTACCATAATGCTACTATTCTATGAAGCATCTCATGTGCCAGCCTCAATTGAATTCAATTCATTTAAACAATAATGGCCGGCCAACCAGCTAAAACATTAAAAAAATTAACGTTCGTGCGAGTAGATATCACGTGCCGCAGTGCACTGTGCATGCGCAATATCATAAATACTATCTTCAAAGATAATACAGCACAAGTCAAATTATCTTTAATAAAGCCCCAAAGAGGCATATGATGATATTAAGAAGAAGAAATGGCCCATCTAGCGATCTCAAGTGGGTTTCATAAATAAGGGAGCAAAAAACAAGTTTACAGGAAAGCTCCCAAGTCAGAATAAAAGTGCATGAGGCACACCGCCTGACCTGTTTTATGAAGGAGTCCTACAGCTAAAGGCCCAAGATTAACAGGAGTGCGCTCACCATCTAGACAGGTGAAGCATGCAGAATCTACAAAAAAGTTCATCCTAAATAAGGCCGCACTGTCAGCATCATGAAAACTCCCAAATCAGAATAAAAAATACATGACGCTCAATGATATGCTCATTTCTAAAAGTCAATTAATAACCAAAGTGTACGTGCATTCGCACAGAAACCAGCATGCTAAAGTTAAAGGGAAAAATATGCCCAACCAAATTGATTAGTTACGGATTTTGTGTTATGCTAAACTCGACCTACATAACAGATCAAGCAATTATACACAAAAATGCTCATTTGTCTCATAATTTTCAATCTCCATAATAGCAGTATAATAAATCACACATTAAACGGGAGACTTATTTTGAAAGCATTGCTAGAAAAGCATAACAGGCCAGAGGTACATACGGTGGAGAAGATATTTGACATCATAGTTCAATGCAGAACTAAAGTGTTGCATTCCTCTAGAGCAGAGGTCTTCAAACTTTTTGATGCCGAGACCCCCTTGTCAAACGCTTTTAGGCGTAAGGACCCCCTTCTGATGAAAATTTCTAGAACCTGGTACTCCTCATCATAGACAACTATCGACAACCATAAACGCCCCCAATTTCCACAGCAAATAATTTTTACGGTGAGGAAATAATATTAAACACTGTTTAGCAAACCAAAGGTCAGTGAGCGTGGGGGTGTATTCAAAGGTGTAGCTAAAAACAAAGGGCCTTATTTATGAGGAATTGGAGTAGGGCAGCGCCGCAAGTCTTCTTGCTGCGTTGCCCTATGCCGATGTGAAAGGAAGGAATGCACAGTATTTATGAAATACGGTGCATTCTGTCCTTTTCCTTTGCGTTGGCGCATAAATTGCTGCCTAGCACTAACATAGACAGGATTGCTTTTGTACAGGAAGGGGCACCTTCTTTCAAGAAAACAATCCAGAGAGGTGTTTTCCTCTTTCGATATGAGCTGCAGAATGCAGCACACATGGAATAAGGAAAAACGAGTAGAAATGAAAACATTTCTCCTCGTTACACCTCCGCTGGGGAGGCGTCTGTTTTGGAGCTGCCCCAGGTTTACGTTTTTTGTAAATATGGAGCAGCATCAAAATCCATGAGTGTTGCGTGGGAACCCCACGCAAAGCCCATAGACCACCTCCTTGATGCAGAGTAAGGCAATGCAGTGACTTGCGCTGCTATGTCTTACTCCATATCTATGAGGCCATGCAAAGCCATGCAGGGTGACTTTGCACAGCCTCATAGGTATGGCTGAAATGCTTGCGCTGCCGAAGCATAAAAAAAAGTGATGCTCTGGTAATGAAAGCCTCTCATAAATAAGCCTGAAAATATTTTGTACGTTTTTTAGGTTTTTCATTATCAGGTATCTACATATAAAATAATGGGCATCGTAAATGAAAAATAAATTAAAAAATTTGTTACTCAGTGGGAAAGGCACTGTAGGACATCACAGTGTAAGATAGAGAGCTGCAAAACATGCAAATAGTTTTTCAGTAAAATGGTGCTTCCAAAATTTTAGTGATACCAGAGCGTATGTAATGCAATTTTCTTTTTTACACAACTGTCCCTTCAACACACCTTTGGAGGTACTAAGGGCCCTGTAAATGCAGTTAAAATTAAAAGCACACACTTCACAGCTCAGTTATTAACTCTTTGCACTACCACTAAAAAAACAAATCTTTGTCAACACAAAGCTTGGAGTGATTTGATCAAATAAAGCGAGAATCAGCCCCCAAGCACCCTTTACACTTGCAGATTAACTTAGGCACATTTGCATTTCACTCAGCCAAGCCCACACCCTGCACCAAAACTTTTCACAGCACAAGAGACTCAATTGATGGAATTTCAGCTGATAAAGATCTAAATTAGCCTTCCCAGGACTGCTGTCTTTATCCAAAACGAAAGCAAACGTTTTGGATTGCAGGCACAAGTGCAGCTGGGGAATGTGCGACCCTCTTCCCTGGCCTCCGCGGCCCCCCTGGGGGTCGCGCCCCACAGATTGAAGACCTCTGCTCTAGAGTGTTGAGACCTTTATTAATGCTGTCCCATCTTAAAATCCCACTAGTAGCATTTAATTGACAGGCCCTGGGAACAGGTAATGCACTCTACTAGGGGCTTACAGAGAAATTAAATATCCCAATTGTGGATAAACCAATATTACCATGTTTAGGGGAGAAGCACATGTACTTCAGCACTGATCAGCAGTGGTAAAGTGCTCAGTGCCCTCAGGAAAACAAAACAAATCAGCAAAAAGAGAAAGTAAGTTTCAAAATGTTTGGGGTAATACCAGCCTAAGGCTGACATGTCCTACACTGCTCTACTAGGATGACAGATTTCATCTTTGGTTTTGAGAGCAAAGACTAATTTTTTCCAGAAATTGATGAAGTGGGTGTTGCAATTGTGGTGAAAATGTCTTTACTTATGCCATGTCACAGGTTTGCCCAATTTTATCCACTTGTTTAATCTGTGGTGGACATTGGCTATTTCCAGCTATATGAATTCAGTCAGAAAATGATGACAAATTGTCTGCGTTTTGTGGTTTTAACCTCGGGTGAAGACTTTCTGAAACATTTTCCAGGTCATCCACATTCCTGAAGATTGCTATACTTTTCAGCTTCTTTAAAATAATCTTCAATCTGAATTAAATTACGAATCAACTAGACTGAGTGGATTCACTCCAATGGATCTAATTACTGTTGGTCTCTGTTCTTGATAATGTATGTAATGCTAGCAAAACTGCTAGCTTGTCTCTGGTGACATGGTAACGCTGTTATATTTCCGATTTTTAAGATGAGAGACAGGGAAGATCTGTCTGGCTATTATTACTCCATATGCCTTCGATAAATGTAAACTAAACAGGTTTTAGTCCCATGGGTGACAAGAACAGGGTACGATGGACTGGAGTCACAGAGAAACATGATCCTAAAACAGTGACGGCTCCACCGCTAAGGCAGAGGAGCGTTGCCCCACTGCTACATGAGTAGTGTAAAAAATAAAAATAAAATGTGCTAACAAGCCGTTATTATCATTTTATTTTTCTGCGAGGGATTGCAGCCGGGTCGGGGCGGGGCTGTTCACTGTGAGGAGTGGTTTTGGCACTCCCAAAGTGCGCATGATTGTGGGGCCGGCCAAACAATCATGCACACTTAGGACAGCCCCTTGGAGAACACGCCCACAAACACGATGCTGCTCATGCAGCGTTGTGATTGGCTAGGAGAGGCTGGGAGACTGGGTGCTTCCGGCACGGCAGAGTGAGGACAGAGAAGAGGGTGCGGCGGCTGCGAAAAAGGTAAGTTTAAAAAAAAATTGTATCCAATCCCCCCGGTACCAAAGCAGCCGCCCCCTGTCCCAAAGTCAGGTTTGAGCTTCAGTCTGGCTCATACATAGAATTAAAATCACAGACTAACATATGAACTGTGAAGACAATACATTTTCCATACATACGTTCATAGGAACACTATAAAATATAAAACTTTTAAAGCACAGCTTTAGACATTCTATAAAACATTCCCACCTAGTTGTGTATCCTTTTTATTTAAAAGTGAAAGCCTTAGGAAGCCTTAGAAAGCTTTCAGCATAGCAGAAGGAGTCAATAATATTTTGTGGACACAATCGAACTTTCCATAAAACAACAAATAAGTGTAGATTTTACTAGCTTGAATGGGATCGCTCATTTTATTTACCAATTGGAAGCTTCTTTAGACCTATTTCTGTGAGAAAATTACCAATGCAAAAAGGGAAGGCACATGCACCTTGTCTCTCAAATTAAGCATGTAGTCAGCAAACCAAATAAAACAGACTTTTTTTTAAATGTGTACTATAAGAAAATATGCACTTAAAAGCGTGTTCCATTGATGTACTAAGTCGTGGTGAACTATGCTCAATGCATGATTCCAATGCAACTACAATTTAAGCCGGAAGCAACACAGTACCAATAAAATTTGAGCTCCAAGGCCCCTGTACCGAGGTGGCTGGTAACTGAAGAAGGAAAACCTGGGTCTGGAGTTATTGATTCCAGCAGGCATCTCAACTCCAAACAACGGTCATATCAGCCATTATGAGGTTCCGCCGATGAAATGGGGAATAACGTTCAGGACCTGGCATTACTGTACAATTCCACATGTGGTTCCCGATTCTGTACCAGTTCCCATTTTTCTCGCTCTTTAGCAGGTGCAACATCTTTTGAAACTCCTCAAAACTTATTAGCTCACATGGGCCCCTCGCACATAAAGTAAGTGAAATATTATTATTATTAATTAGGCTTTCCTGTTTTGAGTGTTTATTTTTTGAGGACGCTAGTGATGTTTTTGTACTGTTTTCCCAAGCATTTCTACAATTTGGAAATCATTGTTTACCGGTAAAAATGCAAGAAAACTGAGCCTTGTTTAAGAAAAGTTATACATTTACACCTGTAGGTATACACTTAAGTGTGAATGATTTTTTTTTAGAATTCAAAAACTTTCCCAGTCGCAGCTTTTCCAGCATACTATTTGGAATGTCATGTGACTTCTGACATTTGGATTTATACTGGGATTATAATTGCATTGGGAAACTGCAGCCCCATGTGCAAATGTACATTTCTTTCTTTTTCTCCATAGAGACAGTATTTTTTTTCCCCTTCCGCTGAACGTTCACAAAGTTCAGGGGGTTGTCGAGTTCTTTTTCCAACCTAAACGGAAAGTTTATCCAGTCTGTTGCTGAAATAAATCTCCAGTAAATTCCAGACTGGGAAAGGTGGAGGAGAGTTTGAGAATGCCAACAAATGCACAAGTGTCTGGCCGTTCACAAACTCTGTATGCATGCCTTGTTTTGGATGTCCGCCATACACCACTTGCAATAGGTTTTCTGCTTTGTAATTGGAGGCAGTTATGGTGTACAATTGCGCAGCAGTAAAGCAATAATGCCTATCTGATATCTTTTTATGGATAGCTGTCAGGAGGAAAAGGGGACATTTCTGGATGTAAACATAGATTTACTGCCATAAATGGCTTTGTGAATTGGGCCCAGCAATGTTTTCCACTGCTTACAAAATGTGTTGTTTTACTGAAAGGGATATACAACGTGCATTTAAAGGATAAATATATCAAGAATTTTAGTGGTGTGACTTTTAGTAGGCAATGCTTTAAAATGTTTTGCAGGAATTTAGCCATGTGATTGTCAAACGCTTGTCAAACCTTATGGCTACTTCTTCTCACTTTCCTATGTTATTGCTCTGACTCACTCTGTTATATCCTGCTTATTTAAGTATATATATCCCAGTTTACCTATCTCCCTGCTGCTGAGCCAGTGTGAGTATTGAGAGTTGAATGTTGGTGTGACTGTGATGCTTGGAATGTTTGGGTGCCTGTGTGGATGAGTGGTGACAGTTGGAAGATGGGCTGAGCAGCAGGTAGGCTGCTCCTGGTGTGGCTGTAGTATAAGGATCACCAGGCTGAAGAGCAGATGTACATGGAAACCAACCTATTGTACTTGAATGCCATCCTGCAACCTGAACTTAATAAAGAAACACTTAAAATACAACTCGGCTACGTCTGGTAAGATACAACACACTCCCTCTTCGACTCTCACACTTTTTGGATTCTCGCAGTTTTACAGGACTATTGACTTAATACTTGGTACATTCAAATATTAAGAAAACAATTTATGTGCAAAGCTGGAAGTCATTCATCTAATTCTTTTTAATGTTATGTAATTTGTAGGGATGATCCCCCCTTCCCACAAGAAGGCATCTTTTGAAAATTGTAGACCTCCTAATTGCACCAGAAATCTGTTTTGTTAAAGCACTCTTACCAAGCCTACAAGAAAGTGTTACTTCTGTTGTGAGTATATTATTTTCTTCATGTTTCTTATATTGGCATTTATTAATAGTATATGTAGCAACTCAATTGAAACCAAAACAAAACAGCACATCTTGAAAACTATTACCTTCCCACATTGACCAACAAGAAGCATTACAGTCATCCATTGCCATGTCGCCTCACATTCCATCCCCCTCTTATCCCGCTGACCACAATTACTGCGCATTTCCTTCCGCTGCACTGGGAATGGGTTTCATTCTATCAAGTATCTCCACCACGCACCCCAAACCATATGGGGCTGCACAGGGCAGCGAAGCAAGGCCCTGTGTCATTTTTCACTGCACTGCTTCGTATTTAGTGCAGACAAAGATAGGAGGTGCAAGGGGCTGCGATATAAGGCCATGCATCATGCTGCGTGGGGTCCAGGTAAACATTTAGTTAACCAGGGAGGAGTATACTCTGGCTTGAGCCAAGGGTCAAGGAACCTGAGGACAGCACTTGGTGAGATATAACTCAATCACACAGAGGCCAGAAGAGGGGTCTGGTCAGCGAAGGCGTTCTGGGGTTGTCACTTTTATACACTGGTTCTGAGCAGGTCCTCCCTTTTCCCTGGGGTGGGCTCCAGTCTGTCTAGGGAAATAAAGTGCAGGCAGGCAGGCCCAGGTATCGGATACATTTGTCAGTGACAGGGCAGGCATTTTCCAAAGACAGAAAGGGGCTGGGTATATCCCTCAGGCTACCATTTGAAGCTCAGGAAGGGCTTTGTGCAACCCCCAAAGCCATCCTTTTCAGAAGAGGAGCTCCCTTCCTGACACCCTAGGCACTTTTGTCCCCTGTCTAAAAGGAATATACATTGCACCACAGGAGAGCTATTAACAGTCATGTGACCCTGGACACTAGCAGAAATACACATTTTGTTTGGGCAGAAAAATGCCAACTTTTTAAAAGTGGCAGTCTCAAAATAGTACTTCAAAATGTGACTTTATCACTAAAGACAATTTTAAATTACAATTCAAATGAGTGGAAGAAGTATTTCTCTAGCTGTTCCCAAACTGAAGTTATCACTGATTAAATGTAATAAGGTAACCCAGTGTAAGTGTAAAGGAAAGTTAACCTTGCTGCAATGAAAAACCACTTTGTTTTTTTTTCACTGCCTGGCCATGTAAAACCTAAGTGCACATGTCTTACTTTCTGAATACCAAAATCGAGTTATCACAGTTTCAGAGGAGTTTTGCTAGTCAAGGATATACATTAAACTAAACCTTCAAGGTTACTAAACTTTTCGACTAATACATTTAACTGACATCTAAAGACCTCCGACAACTGCTCCTCTTCCACCGTTATGAACCTGAATTGTAAACAAAGCAAAATAAATTAATGAAAAGGTAAATGATTCAGCAGTTTTGGAGCTTTCCTCAGAATGTGTGTTTTTTTCGCCGTGCTTTAGCGTTCATAATGTTTTCAAGCTGAAACCCTTTTGCTGTCCTAGATTTTGAACCAAAGCTTGACTTTTTTCTTATTGCTAACTGGCCTTCATAGTAGGACTTGAAAATAGTGGGTACATTCTGAAAGAAACGTTTCTGACAAAAGTTTGGAATACAAAACCTGTGGGGAATGGAATGTTCTGTCACAACAATTGTTGATGTTCGTGAGCTCTGAGCCTCCAGTGACACAGTTAATAATACAGTTTATCAGAAATGATGTTATCTGCTGCATTAACCTGATACACATGTCAATACCGCATACATAAAGCACATGCATAAAAATCTGAGCTAGGAAAAGCCAGATGCAAAGTACATAGTGTGTGAATGTTCTGTAAATCTGCATCATGTGTGCTTAATGCCCCCTTCTATGAGGAAACAATAAAGCTGCATATTTGTATGTGATGTTGCAGAAGCATGCCTATTCTAAATGACACATACTTCCAATTTAGAAGGATAGGTGCCAAAATTGTACCTCTGTAGGCAGGTGCCCCATGATGGCCAACATGACACAAAATGGTCTCAGTTTGCATTAAATGTCCTCAGATTTATTTTGCTATTGGAGAGGGCTCTTAATGTGCTTGCACAGAGCTGGACCAAAGGTTTCAAGAAATAACCACTGCTGTATGGCTCAAAATCATGAAATTGCTTGACTGATGTGTGGTGGCAGACCTTGAAATGAATACAAGTGACTGCTTTTCTGCATGATTGCACAGATGGAGATTTAATAAAACACAAAAGCAGTGTTATTTTTGTACGTTTGTACGCATCTGTGCTGAATCAATTTAGCACAATCTTCAGTAATTTTCAACTCTTTTTTTGGAGTTTCCTACCTTTTCTATGGGAAGATCCTTGCACATGTAAGTTTACTACTTAATAGTACATGTTTGAGGGACCCCCTGAGTGGTTGGAAATATGGGAACACTTCCTAAAAATATGAGTGGTTTAGGGAGGATTACGCAGAGGTTTAGGGAGAAGTTTACAGAGGAACATGCACCCATCCAAAAAAGAGTAAGCCCATTCCTATTCCCAAACTGCAGTTCTAAAGTTACTACGGGGGTCTTGCATACCTAGGGGAATGGCAGCTGGTTGGCGGAGCTCAGCATCTGAGGCCTTTCTATTGGGCACTCCATAAATACCTATTTACCACGTGTAGAGATGAGGGAACAATTGTGGCAGGTGTGGTGGTGAAATTCAGCATACTTTTGGCTCCCTGAACCACCTTATCTGGATGCGATGCTTGAGATGTTCACCACCGCATCTTTCTCCACAGATGCGGTGGCCATCATAACTACACGAACACTCACATGAACATCTCCTCATATTGAGTCTCATGTAACTCAGGTATTAATTAAGAGCACACACTCATTCTAAATGACATTTTGCTGACTTTTCATACGCTGTGAAGCTTTGAAAATTTTTGATTTAAAAAAAAAACATTCTGCTATGTGACATTTTGGATTTCCTGCTTTGTGCCTGCTTTTGCATATCTGCTCTATTATCTTCGACTTGGTGGCTTATAACACTGCATTTTGATTGTTTCTTCTTCATGTCAGCCTACGTTTATGGGAAAACGCACAAGCTCAAATTAAATTATACATTTTCTTCTGGTCCCATGGCTGCCCATTCCTCTAATGATGTCATGTCTTCAGCCATTCCCAAACTAATGTCTACAGTGAAACCTTAACCAGCTGGCTCATCAAAATGATTAGGCAGAACCCACCATCTCCAGATAAAAGCTCTTTTTCCAAATCTATGGAACTTTTGCTAGAAGAAATTAGCGCTTTGCATCCTTTTGCAGAGGAAACTAATACTAGAATGCAGGCTTTTAATGCCAAATAGTCCTCTATGGATTCTTGTCTTACAGAAGCTGAAAAACATAACAGTGACCTTCAAGAGGAAACCTCGAAAATATATTTTATGCAGAAACAAATTAAAGCTCTTCAAAAACATGCTGAAGATTTAGTAAATAGAAATTGCTGTAATAAACTTTACATTTATGGTCTCCAAGAGGAAGTTCAAGGCAAGGATCCTGTCTCTTTCTTTACTAAGTTCTTACCACAGCTTTTGGATCTGCCCAAGCCTCCAGCCCTCAATATTCAAAGGGCCCATAGGCTTGGTCATAGATCTTCCACACCTACTTCTTCACTTAAACCCAGAGGAATCATTATTTTATTCCTGGAATATACTGATCACCTCATGGTCCTACAAGCAGCGAAATTAAAAAACAATTACTCTGGTCTGGCTCCAAACTCTTCTTCATGCAGGATGTCGCTAAACCAACAGCAAATAGGCAGAAGGATTTTCTTTCTCTTCACCAGCGCTATGATCCATGGGGGCACGCTTTGGCTTACTCCTCCCCTATACTTTTAAAAGTCACCTATAAGGAACAAACATACACTTTTGATGACCCTTCAGAACTGAGGAGATTCCTGATGGCAAATTCTACAACTTCCATGGAAATTGCTGGTTCTTGTACTTGAAGTGTTGCACTTTTGTTCCATTATCCTTCTTTCCTCCTCTCATCTAACCAATTTTTCCTCTTTTCTCATTTTAGGTATGCCTCGTCTTGTTTCGTCGTATGTCATCACCTCATTACTGATTTTTCTGGCCTCGTGTGCTGCATGGTGCCCTGACTCTTTCATCCTCATGATGTGCCGTACCCACCCATACCCTGATGTTTTAATACCCACAGGTACATCTCTCATTCACAACATCTGTGGTTTGTATCGTCGTCTGTTTCTATTGCTTTTGTTCCTTTCCTTTCCTTTTATTGCTTTACTGGATCGTCCCTTTCCCCCTATTTTTCCCCCTTCTCTCCATGTAGTTCTACTTTTCCTTTAAAATTCCCAGTTTTCGTGTACCAACCATTGGTCAATTTGTTATCTTATGTTGTATAATTGTTCACATTCAGAGTTGTAACTTGGAACGTTAGAGGTTTAAATCACCCTATTAAGAGACAAAGAATTCTTTCTCACCTGGCGAAATATAAACCGGATTTAGTACTCCTCCAGGAAACCCATCTTACAGACCCAGAGGCACAGAAGTTGAAACGTTCCTGTGTTGGTAAGGTACTTGTATCCCCAGCACATAATAAAAAGAATTGTGTTGGTATTCTTTGCAATGAGCATATTGATAACTCTATTCTTTCACAGGAAACAGACTCATATGGTAGATGGATTGTCACTAAGCTATCTATTAACAAAATACCTATCAGCTGTTAGCGACAGCTTAATGGCGATAGCGGCCGTTACATTGCCGCTTTGCATGTCAGCGATAATTATCGCTAATGACATGCAAAGTAGGCGTTCCCAACTAAAAGCCACTGCAAACAGTCGCAAACACAACTTCCCCCTATTATCAATGCCCGCGAAGCGATAAAAAAAGTCGCGCTAACCGCGATTATCGCTGGAATTTAACACCTGCTAAAAACTTGACTTAACCATCTTGTCAATGGGAGGTGGATTGTAAGGTTAAGTCCTCACCTGCCTATTAGCGAGCTTTTCATTAGCGCAGTGAATTTATCGCTGGATTTCTCGCGCTATTGCTGGGTTTCGCCGCTATCGCTGGATTTTTTATCGCCTTGGAGATAAGCGTTGATAATAACGCGTTATCTCCGCAATGAAATCCAGCGATAGCCGGCGATAAAAAAAGCAGCGCTAAGCGCGCTTTGCGATAATTATCGCAAATCCTTGGTAATATGCCCCTGAGTTTTTGTTCTGGACATATAATGAAAATAAAATTCTAAAAATTACTGATCAATATTTTCATTTAGGTGGAGATTGCAGCCAAATATGTGACCCATTTCTTGATAGACAATCCACTGTCAAATGTATTCCACAAAAAATACACATACAGTTTTGTTCTTTTATTCCTCACAGAGCACTGACTGACTTTTGGAGATTAGCTCATCCCTCAGCATGAAAATAAACCCTCTTCTCTCTTGCTCGTAACTCCCGACAAGAATAGACCATATATTTGTTAGTAAATCTCTATCTCGTAGTCTTATTAAAGCACAGATTGAACTCATTTTATTGTCAGACCATGCACTAGTTATAGCTGACTGATTTATTCCCTCCACAATCACCCTACAATTGAAGGAAACGTAATGACTCTTTACTCTCAGATACAAGATTTTCCTCTTCTTTTATAACCTTTACCAATGGTTTTTCTCCAGACACCAAAATCCTCCTGTACACACCCAACACTTTTGGGATTCCTATAAAGCCACAGCAAGGGGCTTCATTATTGCTTACGTTGCCAAGAAAAAGAAAACCTTCCTCGCCCAACATACCCCTTTGTTTTCCGACATTAAGAAATTGGAACATAAATACTACTCTTCACAATCTAAAGATGTTTTGCAAGATTTTATTGCTGTTGTAATGCATTTCAGCAAAAATTCCTCTGACAATGCCTCGAATTACCTGTTAAACTGCAGATAAAATTGGAAACTTTTGGCTAACTATCTTAAAGTTAGAAAAGATTGCCACAAAATACGTTCTTTACAGTCTTCTACAGGTACGTACATTTATCAAGATTCAGATATCCTTGAAGAATTTGTAAAAGTTTACAAATCACTTTATACTCCTGAAATTACCCCAGATGAAACTGACATTGACTCTTTTTTTTTCCTCAGTTCCCAAACCCTAACTCTAATTTGGATTTCTCCAGTTTAGATCAAGACAATTCTCTTTTGTAAACTAGTACAGCTGTATCTTCATTAAAAAAGGTAAAACACCCCATCCAGACGTTTTTCTGTTGAGTTTTACTTTCATTTTCCTCTCTTTTAGTACCAAAATTGCTCACACTGTTCTCGGCTCTCTCTGCCCCTCACTCTTCCGAAGCTCTTTTCTTAGAGGCAACATTTTGCCTTATCCCTGAACCTGGTAAAGATCCCGCCTTGTTTAAAAATTATAGACCCATTTCCCTGATAAATGTTGACTGTAAGTTTTTTGCTAAACTTCTTGTTCTATGTATTGAATCTTTCTTGCCTCATTTAATTGGACCTAACCAAGTAGGCTTAATCAAAGGCTGTATGGGCTCAGATAATACCAGATTATTGTTTTACATTTTAAGTGAAGCACCAAACTTATATTACCCTCTTGTGGCCATTTCAATCGATGCCAAAAAAGCTTTTGATAGACAAAATTGGCACTTCAAGCTCAAAGCCTTGCATATGGTGGGTCCAAACTGAGATGACATGGTGAGCAAAAAAACATGGATTTAACCCAGATCTGTGACTAGAGGTGAATGTTTGATTTGTTCAGCATTCCGTTCATCATCTTTTTTTTGCATTTGACGCCCCAAGTGGGAAGGGTATGCCCAGATGTGGGTCCTATGCTCTCTATGCCACCAGATTCAGTCTAGCCTTACTGATGAGGGGTGATACCCCGAAACAGGTCCAAGGATGCTTATTTCTGGTCCAGGAAGGACCTGGCTTGGCAGTTCAGGCTGGACTGTTCCCATGGGGAGCAGGGTCAAAACTGATTTACATATTGCTTGGTCCAAACTGGAATGGCATTTTGAGAAAAAAAATGATGGATTTTACACAGATCTGTGACTAGGGGTGAATGCTTGATTTGTTCAGCATTCTGTCCATCATCTGTTCTTTTTGCATTTAAAGCCTTGCAATGGCATGGTTTTAGCCCAACACTCCTTTCTTTAATTTCTATTCTTTACGATTCCCCGATGGGTTCGGTATTGGGTTAATGCAATATCCTCATGTTACTTTTCTCTTCATAGGAGCGTATGACAAGGTTGCCCCTTATCCCCATTACTATTTATTCTTGCCCTAGACCCATTTCTTGCTAAGATCAGACAGATTCCATAAATTTCTGGTTTTCAATACAACATACATTCCTTAAAGACTACAGCTTATGCTGATGATATTCTTCTTTTTATTTCTGATCCTAACACCTCATTACCCGCCCTATCTCCAGATATTCTCAATTTCTCTCAGGTTTCTGGTTATAAAATTAATTTTGATAAAACCAAAATCCTTCCTATAAACAAATTTTGTACCAAACATTTATTTTCTTCCTCTGGTTTTACCCGCCTCCCACCAAAATGAAATGCCTAGAAATATGTTTTTCCAAGTTTGTTACATCCTCCTCTGTCTCTCTTAACCTTAAAGACCTTTTACTCCAAATTGAAACCTTGCTCTCTTCTTGGTCACCTCTCTTTCTTTCCTGGTGAGGTTGATTGGATTCAATTAAAATAATGCGTTCTCCCATAATTCTTTATACCTTATCTATGATTCCTGTTTGCATACCCAAGTTTTTTTTTCAAGAAAATTGATTCTCTTTTATTAAAGTTCTTATGGAACAAGAAGTAACCTCACATCTCCTTGTCCCATCTGAAACACTTTGGAAATGAAAGAGGTGTTAATTATCCTAATTTTGAGCAATTTCTTAAGGCTTTTTGTCTTCCACAAGCCAACTTTAGTTATTAAAAACACAACCCTCATCTTCACCACTTTGGTTAACAAGAGAAAAGTCTCTCATTTCTCCTTTCTCTTTCCAGGAATATCTTTGTCATTCTTCTGCTCTTCCACATCTTTCCACCCTAGTCTTTGAACAGATGTCCAATATATTACCTCCCCCTCTTTCTTCACATATACTTACCCGCAATAGTTTTCTCCATATGTCCCTCTGGTACAATAACCTTAGAAATTTCGTAATCGACCTGTATTTTGGAGAACATGGAAGAATAAAGGTATTGTTTGTGTCAGGGACCTATTCCTTGATAATAATCCAATCTCCTTTCCTCAATTTCAACACAAATTCCACTGTCCTTCCTCCTTGCAACTCAAATTCTCCCTTCTCAGCAACATCCTAATACATATTTTTATTACCTTACACGACAGCACTTCTACCAGTCTGGTGGATCATCCAATACTTCATCTTTCATCTATTTTTTTTTTGTAAATTCTTTTTATTAACATTTTGTTGTATACAGATTACAAACACTGTAAATGATCATTAAAAGTAGACAGTAGAGTTTCTGCATGCAATGCAGTGGGTCGTCGTATCAACATCAAGCATAATCATTAGTAGTTATAGTACTGGTACACATCTGCTGCTGAAGAAACCGTGTGCAAAAGGTGCGCTAGGATAATAAAAGCCTTTGTCGGCATAGTGTTCTATAGTTACGGTACTTATCAGCGGTAATGATGTAAGAGGACACGACTCAGTGCATCTCAATGGGGGACATAACACTTCAATAAGGGTAACTACAACTGGGATACACTGTAGAGGAGGAACTGCTATGTATTAGGGGCATGTGGGCTACTTGATAGGTTTCAGTATCTGGACATTATGGACCTGGATTCAGGGGGGAGTGGCTGAGATGGGCATGAGGGTTAATATTTATGTTTGGCCGGTGTCCGTGCTCTACGGATTAGTCGTCGTCAGGGGGAATTGCTGCGTATCATCCAGGTGTGCCTCCTCACACGTGGTTTGAGAGAGGGACGGGGTAGTCCATGTGGGTGATGCATTTGTTGCTTCTTGTTTGAAGGTGTGAAGTAGTGTCGCCCACTGCATAGATATGTGGCGTTTGCGAGTGCCTCGGATTTCTCCGAGCCTCAGCGCTTCCTCTTCTGATGCTCCCCATTTGCTAACTGCCCCCCTCCAGGCTGCCAGCGGGGGTCCTGCTGGTGTCCTCCAGTACATTGCTATACTTCTCTTGGCCAACAGGATGGCTAGGGACGCAAATCGCGTCTCCACTTTGTGGTGTTTCCGGCACTAGCTATGTCCAGCGCACAGGTTTCCCATGTGTTAATATCTGTAAGCCCAGTTACCTCAAGTAATGTGGCATGTATCGTGGTCCAGTAGGTCTGGAGTGTCGGGCAACTCCAGAACATATGAAGAAAGGATGCTCTGGATTCCGGGCACCTTGAGCAAGTGAATTGCGTGTCTTGGTAATAGCGCTGGAGAGTTTCGGGTGTCAAGTATGCACGGTGCAATATTAAATATTGTATGTTTATGAAGCGGTAGTTATGCGACACTTTTTTAGGAAATTCTAGTGCCTGTTCCCAATCTTTGTCATGGAGGGGCCTTTGGAACTCCGCCTCTCATCTTTCGCGAAGTGGGGTGAGGGTGACCGCGCCCAGCGCTCGGATTGCCTTATACAGCCATGTCACTAAGTACCATCAGGGGCCCATCTGTAGGATTGCATGCAGGACTGGATGCATGGGTGGTTCCGTGTCTATTGTGTGCCAGACGTGGCGGCAATTTGCCAGCAGCTGCCTATGTATGAGAAACTGCCCCATTGGGAGGTCCGTATCAGCTGCAAGCTCTGTAAATAACTGTAGTTGGCCGTTTGCAAACAGGGAGCCTACTTCCGTAATTAAGTGTTCAGTCCACACGTGCAGAGCGCGTGCTGTATAGTGAGCGTGGCCTCTGGGAAGACCCACCAGGGGCTGTAGGGGTGAGTACATAGGGGCCGCATGTGTCATCCTATGCACGTGCTTCATACAGGTGCGCGCTACTGTTAGTTGGAGCGGGCAGTTCCGCATGGGTTTAGCTCCTGGTAGTAGCATGCGGTGAATGGCTGGGGCCCTCGTTTGTGTGGGTCTCTCCTAGCGCACGGCCTGATGTCCATCGCAACATCCATTGCAGCTGGGCCGCAAGAAAATATGCCTCAGAAGAGGCAGCTCCCAGTCCCCCCTGATCTATTGGCAGCTGTAGCTTGGCCAGGGCTATCCATCTACAGCCCGCCCCCCAGATGAGAGTACAGAGCAGGGTGTCTAACTCCTGAAAAAAGGAACGGGGGGGGAACCACTGGGAGGTTAGTGAAGTAGTATAGCAATCGTGGGACCAAAATCATTTTAGCCACTGCAATTTTCCCGATAGGGGCCAGTGGGAGAGTTTTCCAAAAACTAACAGAGGATCGAACACCTGCCAGTGCCCTGTGGTGGATTCCCTCATACATGTCTTGCGGCGTTTGGTACAGGTGCACTCCCAAGTATCGTATTGCCTGGGCGCTCCATGATATGTCTATTCCTCCCACTTGCACCTGTTGGGGGGGAGGTTGTCTGACAACAGGTATATTGTGGACTTAGCCCAATTGACCTTTAGGCCCACTACGGAATCAAAGTTCAGCAGGGTAGTGAGGCTCGGGGTGAGGTCCGATGCAATGTCTCGGACGTAAATGAGCAGGTCATCCGCGTATAACAATACAGCATGTATAGTACCTGCGATTGGGATTCCCCACTGCTCGCCCTCCCTGCGAAGATGGATCACAAGTGGCTCCATCGCAATGGCGAATAGCAATGGGGAGAGCGGGCAGCCCTGTCTTGTGCCTTTTAGTATCGGGAATGAGGACGATATGTGGTGCCCAAGCTTCACTCTGGAAGTCGGCTAGGTGTATATGAGCTTGCTGTAGGCCAGTAGGCGGGCCCTATTCCCATCCGCTGCATAACCTGAAGAAGGTATGGCCAAAATAAAGTATCAAAGGCCTTCTCAAGATCCAGGACCAGGCATGCCGCAAGAGGGAAATGATTTTGGACCTCATCCTGGACATGAAAGAGGCGCCGGGTATTATAGGAAGTGTTTCTCCCCGGTACAAAACCACATTGGTCTGGGTGTATTATCGTTGGGAGGATTGTGGTATACCTATGCGCTAATATTTTCCCATAGATTTTATAATCTGCGGGTAGCAGGGCTATGGGCCGGTATGATCCTACGTGGTAGGGATCCCTATCCGGTTTGAGGAAGGAGACTATTACTGATTTGCACATGAATTGTGGCAGCTCGCCCTCTTCCAGTGCTGCCTGGTATAGTTCTACTAGTCGGGGAACCAACTGTGTTGAAAAGGTGCGAAAGAATTCTAGTGGAAGGCCATCCAGACCTTGCGCCTTTGCTTTAGCCAAGGCCTGTAGTGCCTGTGTGATGTCTGTCGCGTTATACGCTCATCTAGGGTGCGACGAACATTTTGCACTATACAGGGTAAGGGGTGCATGTCCAGGAATCTGTTTTGTGGTTCTGGGGCCACTGGATCAGGGGCGGTGTATAGCTGTGTGTAGTGTTGCTGATTATGGAGGCTTGTGAGTGGACTAGGGTTCCTGCCGCAGTGCGTATCACAGTGATCGGTGGCATGGTGGTGTCTTGCTTCACAAGCAATGCTAGCAGAGCCCCTGCTCTATTACCTTCTTTGTGTACCTTAGCCGCATGCGCTTTGAAGTTATAGCTGAGAAGATCTGCGAGCACCTCTGCATGCGCGGTTTTAGCTTCTGCCACTTGGGCCGGTGTAGCATCATCTCTATCTGCTGCCTGAGTCAGTGTGGCTAATGCACGTTCTCTCTCTACTATGCGTCTCTCTAAGGTTTTACGTACTCCTGAGATGTGTTGGATGCACGTGCCCCTTATTACTAGTACTTTGAATGCGTTCCATTCCATTGCTCGGGTAGTCCCTGTGTGGACATTTTCGCTGAAGTAATTTTGTATATGTGTTGCTTGAGTTTGCCTAAACAGTGGGTCTTCTAGGCACTCCTTAGGCAGGCGCCAGGTGGAGACCAGTGGCGTGGGTGGTCGCCAAGTTAAAGTGATTGTGTGGGCATCATGATCTGACAGGACCCGATTCAGAATCCTGTACCTTGGGAAGTATGGGAAGAGAGCATAAGAAGCAATCCTGGTGAACCCTGAGATCATGCGGTATCGAGTGGAACGAATAGATTTGCAATCCGGGTATTTGGAACGCCATGCGTCGGCTAGCACCCAGTGCGCTATCCATGCAGTAAAGCGCTTTATTTGTGCTATCGTCGGGGAGGCTGGATGTGGTGGGTAGGATCTATCCAGGAGGGTGTTTTGCACACAGTTATAATCCCCATCTAGTATCCATGGTGCCTGGGTATGTGAGCCTAATGGGTGGGAGAGGGGGTCCCAGATATTTTCCCTGGTCTGTGTTTGGCGCATAAAGACTTCTCAGTACTTTTGGTTGGCCATCAAGAAGCCCCTGTAGTAAAGCATAGAGACCCTCCGTGTCTATTGTTCTGGACAATTCCTGGAATGGAACCCCTGGTTGTAGCCAAATAAGTGTTCCCCGTGCATAGGCTGAATATGTCATGGCACAGAATGTCCTGCGCCAGCGCTTGAGCAGCTTTTCAAGTTCCCCTGCCACTAAGTGAGTTTCTTGCAGCAGTGCAATCTGCGCGTTCTGCCGTTTTATGTATGCATATACCCCGTATCGCTTACGTGCCTTGTGCATACCTTGCATGTTCAGTGTGAGGACGGTAATGTTGCCCTTATGTGACATGGGGTATTCGGGGGGTCTGGGTTGAGGTGTTACGACAGGGCGCGGAACCTTGTTGTGTTCCACATCTCTCCTTATGTCTGGTCCTGCTGTCTTGGTTTAGCTGTAGCGCCTCATTTGCTCGCAAGTGGGTATACAGTGTAGTGATGGCTGCCATGGTAGGGAATAACAACAGGGTGGGATGCAATCCCAATACTAGGGACCTATTGCAACTGGCGATACGTCCAAACTTAGCCTGGTGTAAGAAGAGAACTCTAATGTATCGTGGGGGTGGCGGTGTGTGTCTGTGAGGAGGCTCTATACAGTGGCACTTGTAGGATCATCGCGCGCCAAGAAGCCTAGTGAAGAGCTAACGCTGGCTGTGCGATTCTTTCTGTCACATACCTCAGATGGTATTACAGTGCAGCTCATTGAACTACACAGTTTATGGGATGTGCTGTCACCTGGCTGTATCAATGTATCGGCAGTCTGTGGTGTGATCAGTGGTGGGATCACGGAGTCTATCTGCTACACTGTTCCTTCACTTCCTTCTTCTTCTCCCAACAAGAAGATGTGTGGACCTTTGTCTGTGTCCATTGCAGGTGAGGGTGGTCGTAGCTCCGCTGCGGCCTGTAGGGCTTTCTGTCGTTCAGGTATGATTTGCTCCAAGTCCGGCGATCCCATGGATTGGTTATGGAGTTCAGGGTTGAGCCGCCTGCTTTGTCATTTTGGGTGGCGCCTGTTGCTACGCTGTGTTGGGGGATGCCTGACATACTTGACGTTCGCACTGGGGTGTTTGTGACAGTGTTGGTCCGCCCAGTCGTGGGCATCCTCTGGATCCGTGAAGAAGACGGTGGTTCCTCCGTGTATTATTTTAAGATGGGCTGGAAACAATGAGGAGTACTGGATTCCATCTTGCCGGAGTCGACGCTTTCCTTCTAGGAACGAGGATCGTTGCCGCTGCACCACTCTGGAGTAGTCCGGGAAGAGCATTGTTTATTCTCAACTTGGATGGGGCCATGCTGCCTGGCTGCCCTGAGCACAGCGTCCCAATCTCTATAGTGTAAGAACTTTGCAAGCATCGGGCGGGGTGGGGATCCAGGTGGAGGTTTTGGGCCCGGCACTCTGTGGGCCCTCTCTAGGGAGAAGAATGCTGTACAGTCTTCAGCAGGTGTGAATGACTTAGTCAATGTCTCCATGTATGCGATAGGATAGGTGCCTTCAATGCCTTCTGGAAGCCCCAAGACCCGTATATTGCAGCGTCTCGAGCGACCTTCTAGGTCCTCGATGCGTTTCTCCATTGCTTTCATCCAGCCCAGTAGCGTCTGTAAAGTCTCTTGGTGCGTCTTGACAGAGGGTTGCATAGTGGCGATTGTTTTCTCTCCATCTGATACCCTGTCTGCAAGCTTGCAGTGATCATCCCTGAGCATGCTGAGATCTGTAGTCACGGTGCCAAATCGCTCCTCCATTGATACTCTAGAGTGTTCATTACCGTCCAATACCTTATCCATCTTTTCAGAAAGGGTCAGATCTGGAGGAGCTGTCGCATTTTTTTGTGGCATTTTAGTACCTGTGGGATAGTCTTGTGTTGTCGCTGGTGTCGCCGATCTCGCATTGGCTCGCTGTTTACCCCTGTTGTTAGGTTAGTTGCGAATGGCCACTGAAAAGTCTGTATTCCGACTCGGGATGGGAGGTCTATTGAACGATGGAGCTCTGATCTGGACTCGGTGAAAGGGCGTTATGTTTGGATGGGAGCGTGTTTATTTGGCCACTGTTCTTCTTTCCATGGCCGACTATATCCAAGAATGCTCGTGGGTGTAGGGATCAGGTGGCACCCGTCTGCTCGCTGCGCTTTAACGCGTTCTGTTTCGAAGGTGTGCTTGCGACGTTTCCAATCTCCTGTGTCTTATGTACTTAGGCTTTGTGCAGGATCTGAGGAGAGCAGATTTGATGAGCATTTTGAGTCCTTGTCTCTTATTAGGAGGTGGCAGGCACGGCGGACCACTTTGCAGGTGGGGGGGTGCTTGCTCTGTTCTGTTGCGCGCTGCCGTGGGGAGGATCTTCGGGCGCGTTATTGTGCTCTGGGTCCACCAATTTGTGCCCTGATGCTGTGGCCAGTGTTTGTGGGTTCCAGTAGAGCTGCTTGGGAGATGAGGGAAAGCTACAGGTGCCCGTTCCTGTGGTCCCCGGGAGCTCTGGTATGCTGAGTGGGTGCCGGGGGCCCCTTTGCGGCGGACCTATCATTGCCTTTAGCACCCTGTATGTCACCGCCACTCACCGGGATGGTTGCGCGAGAACCCCATCCTCAGGTGTGCAGTTCCTCGCCTCGTGGCATTCCCCACACCTCGTTGTATTGTTGATGGCTGTGAGGGGAGGGGCAGAATGTCAGGTGGGCGCTTGTGCGCTGTTGCCGGTTGTTAGCTAGTTTTTCTCCACTGCCACTCACCGCTGGGTCCGCGGTGAAATCACTGCTCAGTCCGAGTGCTGCAGCAGGGGCTTATCTGGAAGCTCACAGGGATGAGCGCCATCTTCGGAGTCGCTGGTGCATCATGGCGGCCGCCATTCTGACTCCAGGTCTGTCTCAGCTCAGCGCGCATGTGAGCAACCACTTACGGCGCTCTTGAGGAATGTCACCGTCGCTCACCGGGACAATGTCGCGGGCACCCTGTGCTCAGGTGCGCAGTCCCACGCTCTGTGGTAGTCCACACACCCCTCCATGTCGTTGCCAGTAATGGGGGTAGGGGGGAAGAGTGTCGGGCGGATACTTGTGTGTTTCCGCTGATTGTGTACTTGTTCTCCTCCGTTGCCACTCACCGCCTCTTCGTCCACGGTGGAATCGTTGAGGAGCTTATCTAGCGGCTCGCATGGGTGATCGCCGTCTTCAAAGCATGGCAGCCGCCATCTTGGTTTCGGGTCCGTCTCAGCTCGGTGCACGTGTTAGCATCGATTTACAGCATCTCTGAGGTAGGGAGCACGGTATATGTCTCCTGTAATGTTCCGGTGTTCCGGTGGCTGTGGGCTCGTTTTCAGCGGCTTTGGCGTGGTGTGGCTGGCGAGATTCGTGCCTGGTGTCAAAGCCTCAGCTCGGCACGTCCACCATCGTAGCCTGCTTGGCCATGCCCCCCTTCATCTTTCATCAATATTACCAAACCCATCCCATATTTATAAATTTATAATGACTGCACCTCCTTTTCAACCCAAAACATGTATAGAACTTTTATTAGAGGCTGACTTAGGATGCTCCTGGCCTTCTTCTCTTTGGAACAAGTTATGCCTTAAACTCCATAAAACATGTAGAACTGCTACTCTTTCTCAAACTCTACATTTTATTTACAGTAGGTTTCACTTTACCCCATTCTCTATCTACAGATTCTCCCTCAATTCCGAAGCCCCTTGTTGGCCATGTCCCAGTTTGCATAGTGATCTTATACACATGGGGGGATATTCTCAAGAACGTGCGATAAACATCGCCAAAATAGGTTAACGCAAGTTTTCATATCGCCGTCTATCGCGGGAAAATAACTCTGTGTTAACGTCGTATTTTCAACACGGCGGTAACATGTGATAGTCTCCCGATAACGCGTCAAATGTCCGCGATAACATTACCGGGACGGCGATGAAAATCCAAACCCGAACGCAAAAAAAGTTGCGATGGGCCCAACCGCGATAAGACAATCAGCGAAAAGCAGCGCCAGGCCTGCAAATCACACACGTCAGGCGGGAAATATCACTACAAAAGCAGAAAAAATAAACACAAACAAAAACCAAACTACAGCGAAGCACAATGGAGGCAGCCGCAGCAGGTACAGAGGACGGCCAGAACCCCACAAGCCCCCGGGAGGAGCAGCCTGGGACCTCGGGGACAGGGAAGGGCAAGGACAAGAAGAAGAGGAAGACGCGGATCAGTCCGCAGGAAAACAGGATCCTGATCACGGAGGTGATAGAACACCATCAACAACTGTTCGTCACCTCCATTGTGTCATTGGCAACAAAAAATGCAACATGGCAGTCCATCCTGGACAAGGTGAATGCAGTCGGAGTGCTGAGGAGGACAATGGAAGAGCTCAAGAGGCGCTGGAATGATGTGAAGCGCAAGACCAAGCAAAAACTCGCCAACAACCAGAAGGCAGCAATGCAGACTGGAGGTGGGAGTCCAGCGCCACAGGAGGAGCTGGATGAGATGGAGGAAATGGTGTCCACAGTCATCAGTGGGGAGATGGTGGCAGGAGTTGGGGGACCGGACACTGCTCAACATGACCTGACACAACAGCAACAGGGTGAGTAACGACCAGGGACTGGGGGTACGGGGGCGATGGGCACAATGGCACACATGCACAATCAAGCAGAGCACAGTGCACACCCACAATGACTCTGGATCATGTCCCTGATCCCCTTGGCACACTGCAGCACACATAGAAACAGCATGTAGGCCCCTGTCGACTAAGTGCCCAGAGGAGGCCCGCCCACACATCACTTATCTCACAACCAACCTATGCACATGTGCTGATCCCAGCAAAGCTGTGGGTCCGTGAGCCACACTGACAATGCAAGTGACACTGCATGACGATTAGCATGGCTGCAGTCCGATCATCATGACATGGTGCACGCCACCACACTGAGGTGGCTGAGTGTGGACCACATCCGTAAAGGAGCTGGTCACACTCTGACACATCCACCTGCACAAACAACCCCTGACGTCAACAACACATCTGCGGACAAACCATGCCCCAGAGTCCCAACTCCCACCAAGATCCAAATTCACCCAAGTCTGCAACATCTCAGTACTGTATGGGCACAGAAGTCAAAGGCACACCGCCTGAAAGGGACAAGGGGCAGCAAAATCAGAGCTGCAGGGGCGACTCTCCCAAAATGCAGCACACACACATGACATTCAGAGCACATCAGCATTGACGACAATGTGGTACAAACTGCAACACGTTTACAACAGGACAGAGGACACAACAGGTGCCGCTTGTGTGTAGAAACTGGCCAATCACATTTGGCATAGCAGGGAAATGTGAGAATTTGGCATAGCAGGGAAATGTGAGATGTCAATGTACAAGTACAAACACATATCCGTGATGTTGATGAAATGTCCACTGTCCCGCATCAAATAGGCAGCTCCTCCTAAACAGTCACAATGTACATTGTCATGCAGTCTGCATGTGAACTTGTACAATGCGACAACATACATGTGAACACAATGTAATACTGCATCTCCCCTTCACATTGCAGAGGGAGCATCAACACCTCCTGCAGAGCAGCCCCAACAACTCTTCACTGATGACGATGAGGACATCCCCAACATCGACACCGAAGCCCTCCAAACCCTCCTTGACAGCTTCGGCACCCCACCTCCAGGAGCAAGGCAGCCCAGCTGCATCGAGGAGACCCCACCCCCTGCACAGACAACACAGCAGGAAGCACCTACCACCCCGGCTGTCTCCCAGGACCCCCACGAACAACACATGGCCTTCCAACGCCTTGTGTTAGAGGTCCAGGAGAAGATGGCTGATCAGGTGCGGTTGGGGTTTGACCTCATGGCAGCCAAACTTGATGCCATACATGGGTCTGATTCCCTTCAGGGACCACTTACAGTCCCTAAGGGACACCCACAATCTGCTCCATGCTCTCCAATGATCCATGGCTGACATCGCTGGAGTCATGATACTGAGACAAGAACAACTGTCCAGTCAGAGTGGCTCCAGCGATGTCAGCCGGGAGTTGGGACAGATGCGGGGGCTCATGGAGAACATGGAGCGGATGACGGCGGAAAGAATGGCTGCCACGGCTGCACACCAGTGAGATGTGGCTAGGACCTTCCATGCCCTGCAGCACAGCGTCATGGCATTGCTGCCTCAAGGCCTTGCGCAGATGAATGCTGCTGCTGCTTCTACATCCACATCTCCGCCCCCTGATGTGTCAGTGCCTCATAGTGCAGCAGGCAATCCACCACCACCCACGTGTGAGGCACATGTGACATCAGAGGACGAAGATGCGGGTGAATCAACCTTACTGGTAAGGAGGAGGCAGTAGCATTCATCTCCGCCATATGGCCTGTTTCTGCTTGGTTCTGCCCTTTGCATCATCACCTTCCACTGTCCCCCGATACACTCCACGCCACTCACCTTGGACCTCGACATGGACTGCCATTTTCTGTTTGGTTACCAATGACACAGCGATCAGACTGCCGACTGAACTCTTCCTCTTCCGATGTACTTGTCATTCCCTGAAGGACTCTGGTTGGCCCTCCACGGGCCAATAATGTGAAGTGGGGTTTGCATGGCCCTGTACTGCTCCAGCTGCAACACTCCACTGGATGTGAATTAAACATTCAGGATCGCACAGATGTTTCATGTCTTTGAACATTCAAGTATGAGAATATGGATGAATGTAGGGTCAGTGATTCCCCCTTACGTCCATGTTGCTCATGTCGTGGGACTTGAGTCACAGGGTGCAACATTGCCGATTGCGGTCCGGGTGGCGTAGACACTACAACAGAGACACAAGAATCAGTTACTTCCTTGTCCAGCCCAGAACTGAAGCACGCCCAGAGCCCCGGGCTCATTGTTCCCACTCCTACCCTGGCCTGCCATACGCCAGGCCAGTCCACTCCTCTTATGCCCAGAGGGGGGACGACAAAGCTACATGTCCCAGGTCTTCCCTGTAGTGATCTGCTGATCACTGGTCTAGTTGTCAGCATGCCACAGACACTCCCTGAGGGCTGGTTAACACCCACACCACACCCATCCAGCACAGGCGTCACAGGACATGTGACCCTGCCAATAAAAGGGGCCTAGCACATCACATTCCCCACTGCCGGAGATGACATGATGGCGTCCGCACCACGAGACTCAATCATAAAGGGTCCATGACTTGTGGCGCACTGGGTTAGTGGCACTCGATGCACTGCGGCCGGCACGAGCCTACCGCCACCGGACGATGACTTGCGTTGCACAGGGTTAGTGGCACCCGCTGCACTGCGGCTGACTGGGGCCTACCACCATGTGACGATGATTTGCGTTGCACAGGGTTAGTGGCACCCGCTGCACTGCGGTTGGCAGGGGCCTACCGCCACATGGCGATGACTTGCGTTGCACAGGGTTAGTGGCACCTGAAGAGCTGAGCGGGTGTGCAGCCTGCGATGATGCGTAGGCCTCGATGAGCCGTCCTGCTAATCGTGGTTCGATTTGAATTGTGAGTCCTGCTGGACCGTAGTGCACGCCGAAGGTAGCAGTCAGCACACACATGACTCTGCAGTGCGGTGCCACAGGGTGCGCTGGGGGCCTGTGGTGCGGAATCCAGCGATCGGCTGAGGAGGATGCACCGGCACGTTGTGGGCCCTCTTGGAGACACGCCGGTGGTGGCAGGTGAGCATTGAGGCCTGGGTGCGCAGGGGCGGCCAGTCATCGCTGGGCGGAGGACCGGTCTGGGGACCAGGGCAGGGGTGCAGCAGGCACACAGGATCGCGCAGGCACCACCGGTCACGGCGGCGGACTCGTGACTGGGTGGGGGGCGCCACCCTTGCGGACACGACCCTGCATACGATGATCGTGATGTGCGCGGGTTGGTTTGGGACGTAGCCACCTCGTCTCCAGTGTGAATGTGCCCGTTGAAGGTGGTCGGCCACGTGTGTGTAGGCCTATGGACAGGTTGTGGCGGAGACTGAGACACACGCAGTAGTCACTTTGGTGGTGGATTTGTGACGTGTGCATTCCCACAGTTGTGAGTTGGGGGATTGTGGAATTGAGGTGTGTGGTGTGTTCAGTTGGTACTTGCCGATGGGCAGTGCATTTCCATGGGGGCCATCCTCAAAGCGCTGGTTGGTGGCGGACTTGCGGACATGTGGGAATCATACATACTGCCTGGGGAGTTTGCGACGACATTGGTGGTCAGGCCACGGTGGTCCACTTTTGTATGCACAGTGATGGCATGCGTGTGGTTGCTGTTGCGGTGATTGTCTGCATTGTCGGCAGGGGGCACAAGTCATACACGTGTGCTGTGAATTGCCCCCATCACGTGACTGACGCCAGCTATGGCGTAGTTCCCTTGCGTGGTCTCAAGATGTTCCTGCACAGTGTGGGGGGAGTGAGGGGCAGGGGTATCGAGCTGACACACACCGTGATGCTTTCAGGCAGGATGTGTCCTGCATGATGTGACCGTAACAGCAGTTCGTGTGGTCGTTACCTTCCTCTTCATTCCTATGATGGTTACGGCCACACGAACTTCTGTTACGGTCTTCTCATGCATGGTTTATCATGCCTGTGAGCATTCCGGTTTGTCCAAGTGCAGTACACTGTACCAGATTAGGCATGTGACTATACGGAAGTTTGACCATTGTCACCATTTCTCCCACAGGTTTCTGAAGACATGTTGCCCTGTTGAAGTTCCCCATTGGGAATGAAACGCTTTGGCTGAGCTTTTCGTTTTGTTTGTTTCTGTATTTGTAATAAAGTTCTGTTTTTACACTACTGTTGACTACTAGACTTCATGACCTGGCGCACCCACATTTCGGTTACTACGATCTTGGGTCTGGGGCACGGAGGCGTCTAGCACGGCTGGCGTTGGGGTTGGTTGCGCAGGTACACTATGAATTTTAACTATTGTGTAGTGCGGATACAGGGGCCCACCGTTGCTTTTGTGGACATGCATCCATGACATGTGTGAGGGAGTTTGATGGGGCTGGCTGTGAGACTCCTCCGACTCCGGCAGTTGTTGGTTGGAAGGTACCAGGGGCCAACAGGTGCAGCACAGCCAGCAGCTTTGTCTGCGGGTGGATGTCTTTTGTCCGCTGTGTTGGTACCGTCAGCCTGTGGGCAATGTGGGTCAGGATGCGGAGGATGGTTGTCCTTTTGAGCCTGTGTTGGCCAATGGCTTCCTCTGGCGTTGAGTCTCTGGGGCTGTGCATTTTAGGGTTGTCCGCTGTCCTGCACTGCCTAGGTGGTAATCCGGGGGGGGTGGTCCGGGGAGGGGCCTGGGAGTAGTGGTGGTGGGTGTTGTGGCCCTCTTGGTTCTCCGAGCTGCATGATCAGTAGCTCCATGGTATCTGTTGGTCTTCAGATGTGGCTCTGGGCTGGGCTCCCTTTCATACTGCAGGTAGTCGTCCTGCTTAACACCAGCAAAAGGCAGGTGTTAAATCCCTGCTGCTAACGCGCCTTATCGCCTGTTCTTGGTTCGCATCGCAGATCTGGCTGGTCATTGAGAATATCGCGAAGTGGTGTTTTTGTGTGTTTTTGCAAGGGAACACCTACTCTGCATATCATTAGCGTTAGTTGTCGCACTCATCCGTGGCGATGTTTTTTGCGGCAGCTATCACTGGTAAACTGGCGATATCGGCAGTTTGCACCCGCTTGAGAATAGGGCGATAAATCTATTGCCACTTTTGCGGCGCTAAAGTGCCAATAAATCGGCGACAAGTCCTTGAGAATATGCCCCATGTTGTTCTCCTACCCCAACATTCCTCATTTTTGGCATGCTGTCTGGAGACAAATTAAAAGTATTTTCCATACCTCAGTTCTGTTTAATATTATCTCAATCATTCTGGACTCTTTAGATGACTACTATCATCTAAGTCACTGTAAGAAAAAGCTGCTTGAGCTTTTACTTGCTATTGCATATCAACAATTCATCAAACATTTCCACTAAAGCCTGGTGGTATGCAGTTTTCTATCATCATCGGCAGGTCAGAGCATACACAATTTCCATCCTTCAAACTCACAACATATGTAATCACATATACTCATGTATATGTATATAACACATGTAATCACAGTTAGTGCTTTATCTGCTATTGACCCATCTTCAGATCCTGCTACTTTTCAACCTCCGTTAAATTTTAACTCCTTTACTATTATCCAATGTTATAATTTTTTCTCTTTTTTATATGCTTATAATTTATTATTAGTAATCCTTTTATATTGCCTTTTTTAATGTAATTTTGACTGATCGTTTTATAACAATACATATCAACTGCCCATTATCATTCCCCCTTCCCACTTCCCCTTTTCCCTTTCTTTTTACCCTCCATAAATTTAAAACTCCCCCAAAAATTAACTAATTCTTTTTCTATAATGTAGAATATGTTTATCTTTTTATTATGCAGGCATATATTCAATTTCTTTTATATTTACAGTTTTATTGTTTACACTTTTTTATAAAGTTGTTTTTCTTAACAATTGTTTACTATATTAACTATTCTGTATACATTATATTCCTCAATAAAGCTTTTTTTAATTAAAGTTACTACAGCCAAAAAGGGACTCAAAACAGTAGTAAATTACTGAAGCTCAAATTGGTACTGCAACACCCTCCCTTAGAAACTAATAGAGGCAGGAACTTAAAATACAACCGCATACAAAATAATGTTAAATTAAGGAACGTTTTTTTAAATTGTGAAAATATAAGCAAATACAATTTAATATTTTTTAAATATCTAAAAATAAAACATTTATTGAACTTGACAATATTGTAACAACCTTTTTTTGAATTTATAAAATAATGTAACAATATTTTTATTAACATATACATAAATTATGAATTAGTGCATGGATAGTTATTTGGTACGGAGATCTGCCTGCTGAACGTATATGCTCGAATGTAGATGATGGTGAGTCCTATTTAGACTTGGAGAAACAGCTGCTACCGTGTGTTGGAATATCTATATTGTGGGCAGGTGACTTTAACTGTGTGTTAGATGGCACATTGGATAGACACCCTCCGAAGACACACACTAAACCTAATATGACAGCTGCTCTCTGAGGGGTCATGGACCGCCTAGGTTGCGTTGATATATGGCATGCGACGCATCCGGATGCGCAATGCTACACATGCTATACACCAGTACGTACTGTCTATAGTAGATTAGAATGTTTCCTGATCTCTGATGTGGCTACCTCCGTGGCCTTGCAGACACGGGTGTTGGGGGTTCTTCCTTTCAGATCATGCCCCTGTGTTACTGGAGTGTGGTTCAGAGGGCGGTAGGCCAAAAGTCCCCCTTTGGCACCTGCAGCCAGAAGCCCTCAAAGACACTATGTTCCGGGAGGAGATTAGAATAGTGACCAACGGATACTTTGATACTAACTGGCTGTTGACCACTAGCAGGGGGACCGAATGGAATGCACTGAAGGTTGTGATGCATGGGGAATGAATGTCCAAGGTGGGTGGTCTGAGGAGGCGCGTGGAGAAGGAGCTCACTGAAGTGGAGGACGTGTTGGCTGATCTGCAGGGTGCGGAACCCTTAATGGAGGCACAGAGCAAAGCTTTGGTGCGTGCCCAGTGCAGAGTGGGAGAAATATGGGACAGGTTGGACTGCTTGGTCTGCCAGAATATGGCACGTTGCAAGTTCCCGAGCCTAGATGGTCTTCTGGTGGAGTACATCCAGACCTTTGCAGATCTTTTACTCTCTTGTTTGCTAAAAACCCTACAGTTGGCTAAACGGGTGAGGATTTTACATTTATCCATGCGGGAAGCCCAGATTGTCATGCTTCCCAAGCCAGACAAGGACCCTCATGTGCCTGGCTCTTATCGACCCCTATAAATGCTAGGAGTGGATACCAAAATATTAGCTAAGGTACTGGCGATACGTTTGGGTAGAGTGGTGACACACCCATCAATGATGACCAATGTGGGTTTATGCCAGGCAGGGGAACACATGTGAACTTGCGAAGGCTATCTCATGTACTACATTCAACAGCAAATATGAATGTACAGGCGGCCGTGGTTGCTTTAGATATTAAAAAAGCCTTCGACACTGTACCATGGGACTACCTGTGGGAGGTGTTGGGGAGAATGGACCTTGGTCAGGAATTTATCTCTTGGGTTCGCCTTCTCTATTGCCAGCCGATGGCACGTGTTCGCAGTGGAGATGTGGTCTCTGATAGGATTTTTTATAGAGCAGGGCATGAGACAGGGATGCCCGTTGTCCCCACTCCTTTCTGTGCTAGAAGTGGAGCCATTGGCAATCAGGCTGCGGCATGACATGGCCTGGTGGGGCATAGCTATGAATGGCCACACCCATGTCACATGTCTATATAGAGATGACGCACTGCCTTTATGTCTGTCATCCAGAGAGGGCGGTGCCCGTGCTCTTAGAAGTCTTGTCGGCATTTGGGGCTGTGTCTAGCCTGCTTGTCAATCGGCAGAAGTCGGTTATATTCCCGTTGGTGGCCCTGGTTGGGAGGGAGATCACAGACCTCCCCACTACAGAGGTTCGATGGGAGCGTGATCATTTCCTCTACTTAGGTATTACAGGTCACCCATACAGCCGAGGGCCAGTACACCTTAAACATGGGAGCAGTCATTTCAGGCTTAGAGTCCTCTATCTCCTTCTGGAACCACCTGTCCCTGTCTGTTATGGGGCAAGTGGCCTTGGCCAACATGGTCCTCCTGCCTTGCTGCCTCTATATTCTTCAGAATTCCTTCTGCAATATCCCTAGGACCACCTTCACCACCCTGAACAGCCTCCTTGTCTCTCTGGTGTGGGCCGGGAGGCGCAGCAGGTTGAAATTGGAGGTACTGAAGCTAGATATGGAGGCCTGGGTCTTTCAGACCATGGCCTTTATTATTTTGCTGGACTCCTCCAATACGCGGCAGAGTGGTGCGCCGAAGGTCCTAACACGGATAAGGTGTTATTGGCCAACTAGGGTGCTGGGGCAGAACTCCCGAGATACATAATGATGGGTTCACGGATGCCCCCGGATTGTCCGTTCGTGGTTCATCAGGTCGCAAGGGCCTGGGAGCGAGCGGTCACCCAAGTTTTGTGTAGGGCCCCATATGCCAGATTACCCCCCCTCCGCTGGCTCCAGGGCTTCTGACACATACAAATAGTGATGGACCTGGTGAGATGGTTTCAGGGTGGATGTGTGGCAGCTGACAACCTATACCTAAATGGGACTTTTCTCTCCTTAGCAGATGCAAGAGAATATTACCAGATCCCAGGGGGTCATTTTTTACAGTATGCAAAAGTATCATACACAGCACGTGAGATATGGACAACCTTCTTGGAGGAACCTGGAGAGTCCCATACATTGATGCTCATTGTGGACCCAGGCTCCTTCAGGGGATTGATCTCCCATTTGATTAAATCCTTGAAGGTGGATCGTAGAGTGCACGTTTCAAAGATCCAAGGTAGATGGCTGGTGGACTTGACATTACCCCTTATGGAGAGTGAGTGGTAGCGGGCATTTGCACAGGTTCAGGAGGTGGCCAGCAACACACGTTGTAAACTCACACAATTCCACTGCTTACATCGCACATACCTGACCCCTCAACAATTGTCCAGATATGGTGCAGCGTGCTCGTCAGCATGCCCCCGCTGCAGCACAGAACCCACGACGTTTACACACATGACCTGGGACTGTACTCGACTCAAGACATACTGGTCAGGGGTCCTGGAATTACTGCAGTGAGACCACAGGAATCCCTATTGATGCATCAACCAAACACTGTCTCCTGGGGGTTCTGCCGGTTCCCAGATCAGGGGCCCTTATGTGACACAAATTTACCCTATTAGGACTTGTGTTGGCCAAACGCCGTATTGCCATACATTGGACGCACCCTGCGCCCCATCGCCTGGGTAAATGGAGAACTGATCTATGTGAATGGGGTGTGGTGAGGAGCGCTGCCTGTGCTCAGTACATACAGATGAGAATACAGAATGTGATTTGGACGCTTGGGGGGAAATGTTAGAGAAGCTACAGTCGGCTGGGCGGACGGGAGAGGTCACCACAGGTTTGACCCAAATGACAACCTCAATTTGTATACTGGTGGATGTGCAATTCTGAAATAAAAACATGTTAAAAAAAACATATGCATGAATTACTTTTAAATAAGTTTACACATCACTTTTAATTAATTGATAATGCATAATATGTTTTTTTACTTGAGGTGGAATTTAATTTTTAAATAAAAATTTAGGAAAATAATTTAATTTAATTTCAGATATTTAAATTAATTAAAGATTTTAATAAGTTAATAGTGCTGGGTCATTTTTCTATTTCATGTTCTTCATTTAAAATAAATATATAAAATTAATTTATTAATTTACATTGCTATTTAACAGAATAGAAATTCCACTTTTTTAGCTAATTAAAAGTTTGTACTTTTTCCTATGCTTTACAATGGGGAGACTCCCCAGTCGTGTCGGAGCTCTTGCTATAATAAAGTATAAGGAAAATAAAACAACTTTAATAAACATTATAATAAACTAGTAAAAATATTTGCATGTTAAGTATCATTGTAAATTATTTTATATATTTATATCTGAAAGAGACACGTTAGTGACAGATTCCTTACCTTAGAATATCCCCAGGCGTCAGGCTGGATCCGGAAAGTTTTTGCGTAGCAGTACCCTTGCGCGTCGGTAGGCGGCGTCGTGCGGCTCCGCGTCCGTCGTCGGCGTCGTGATCGCCGGGATGACGTTGCGGGCAGTACTTAGACGCCGCCCCTGCGCGCTGACGTCAGTTCTTCTTTTTCCGCACCAGTAAGCGCAGATCCGGGAAGAGCAGTGCCCTAGTCAATTTTTGACTACATTTTTGGTGAATTTTTTCACTGTTTCTTTTCGAGTCTTCTCGACTCCTAGGTGTCGGTAGGGATGCCCGGCTTCAAGCCATGCGGTGCCTGTGGTCGATTGATGTCGATCACAGACCCGCACTTAGAGTGTCTCTACTGTCTCGGCCGAGACCACGACACGAAGTCGTGCCCTGACTGCCGGAAACTTCACCCGAAGGCTTTGCGAGAGCGGTCTCGAAAGCTCCTGGAGGTCCGGCAGTCGGCTCCGCGCCGCACCAAGCCCCGGTCCCGTGAGAGGTCGAGGGGCCGGTCGCGGAGCCCCGCCGGTCGTCGGAGTCCAAGTCTTCGCGCTCCTCGGGTAAGTCGAAGCACAAGAAGTCTAAGAAGCACCATCGCTCTAAGACTTCGCCTCGCCGGTCTCGCGACTCGGCTGAGGCCCCTGTCGGCACCGTCCCCGCGGCTCCGGATGTGCCTGTGGTGCCGCCCCCGCATTACCTGTCCTTCCCGGGTTCGGGGGCGACTCCGGCCGAGATACAGGAATTCCTGTCGGCCATGGCCCGCCTCTTTGGGCCTCAAGGTCCCTCCGGTGTGCCTTCGGGCCCCGTGGGCCCTGATGGGGTTGCTCCAGCGTCGCCGACGACTCCGGTCCCGGCTTCGCCTGTCCCGCCAACCTCGATCCCGGCCCCGGCTCCGGCCTCGATCCCGGCTCCGGTGGTACCGCAACCCCGATCGATGCCGGTTGACATAACCACGCCTCTGCCGGCGCCGATCTCCCCGGTGCCGTTCCCGATGCCGCCCGGAGCTCCGGGCGGCGTCGTTCCCCGGTTCTCTCCGGTTCCGGACATGGAGCCGGACCGACGTCGCTCGACGCCGGCTCCGGCGCCGATGAGACCTTGGGTCCCAGATGTCCCTCCTCCTCCATATTTTGAACCAGAGGAGGACCAGGAGAGCTGGGAGGGGTCGGAAGACCCTCTCACACAGCAGTGTGAGTATGATCAGGACTGGGCAGAGGAACTTGGGGATGCCAGTGGTCTAGACACTTCCCCGACACTGGCATGCTGTCTCCTCCCGTGGCTACGGAGGAGGGAGCAAATTTCGCAACGGTGTTGCGTAGAGCAGCTGGAGCCTTGCACCTCCAATTGCCTACTGTGGCTGTCAGGACTAATCTCCTGACCGAAGTGCTTCAGCCGGCAGCTTCCTCTTCGGAGACTGTGCTGCCGTTTAATGATGCACTATCTGACGTTCTTTTGGGCACCTGGTCCAATTTGGGAAGAAGGCTTTTTCTTCCTCCAGTGCTGACTTGCGGTCCGTCAACACCGCTTGCCTTTTGGGCCGATATACCCACTCCCTGTGGGATTCGGTGGCGACTGTTTTGCCCCAGTGTTCTGAGGAGGTCCAGACACTGCTTACCCGCACCATTGCGGAAGGTAGAGATGCGGCTAAATACACCATACGTTGTGGCCTTGATACCGCTGACTCGCTGGGCAGATCGCTTGCAACGATGGTGGCGCTGCGTCGCCACGCCTGGCTGAGAACAACTGGTTTCTCGGGTGATGTCCAGAATACACTCATGGACATGCCCTTTGATGGAGTCGGTCTTTTTGGTTCCAAAGCAGACCATGCGCTGGAGCGTTTTAAGGACTCACGGGCTACTGCCAAGTCCCTGGGCCTTTCTGTTGTACGCCCTCCGCTAACCTCTGCTTTTCGCCCCTTTCGTGGCCACGGAAGGGGCGCCCAGTCACGTCCGCAACCCAGCCACCGGCCCACGCAGCAAGCGTCTTCGCGTGGCCGGGGACGTGGCTACCGCCGTGGCAGTTCGGGCAACAGGGTGCGGGTCAGGCCACCACCTCCGCCCCATCCGCGGCCTCCAAGCCCTCCTAGTCCCTCCTTTCAGGTGCACAGCACGCCAGTAGGGGGCAGGGTCTGCCATCACCTTCACCACTGGTGTGCCATCACCTCGGACAGGTGGGTCTTGGACATTGTCCGAAGGGGCTACTCCCTCCCCTTCGAGACCACCCCCCCAGCCATGCCACCTCAATTCCACCGCATGTCAGGGGATCACTTGGTGCTTCTGCAGAAGGAAGTCACGGCCCTCTTGGCCAAGAGGGCCATCGAGCATGTTCGACCTCAGAAGTAGGACGTGGTTGCTACTCCCACTACTTTCTGGTGCCCAAAAAGGACAAGGAGGACATGCGTCCTATCTTGGACCTCCGGAATGTCAATTGCTTCCTCCGGAAGGAGAAGTTCAAGATGCTCACCCTAGCTCAGGTCTTGACTGCCCTCGACCCTGGAGACTGGTTGGTAGCGTTGGACTTGCAGGACGCTTATTTTCACATCCCCGTCCTGCCGGCCCACCGGCGTTACCTTCGGTTCACGGTAGGCCTCGAGCATTTTCAGTTCACCGTGCTCCCCTTTGGCCTTATAAGTGCCCCTCGGGTGTTCACGAAAGTGATGGCGGTGGTCGCAGCTCATCTGCGCCGGGCAGGGGTTCCAGTCTTCCCCTACCTCGACGACTGGCTGCTGAAGGCGGGCTCGTCCCAGGCAGTCGTCTCCCACCTCCAGACTACGGCCGAACTCCTGCACTCGCTGGGGTTCTCCATCAATGTGCCGAAGTCGCATCTGATTCCTTCTCTACAGCTCCTTTTCATCGGAGCAGTTCTGGACATGACGCAGTTTTGGGCCTAATCTCCCGAAAGGCGAGTCCGGGATATTCAGGCTATGATTCCGATCTTTCAGCCTTTATCCTGGGTTTCGGTATGGATGACCCTGAGGCTGCTGGGCCTCATGGCCTCCTGCATCCTGCTGGTCGATCATGCCAGATGGCATATGCGGGCTCTGCAGTGGGACCTGAAGTTCCAGTGGGCGCAACACCAGGGCAACCTGTCCGATCACGTTAAGGGAAGGTAGTGCAGGTGTTCACAGACAACACCACCGCCATGTGGTACTGCAACAAGCAAGGCGGGGTGGGGTCGTGGACCCTATGTCAGGAGGCTCTGCGCCTCTGGATATGGCTGGAACATCAGGGCATTTTCCTGATGGTTCAACACCTGGCAGGTTCCCTGAACGCCAGGGCGGACGAACTCAGCCGCAGGTGCATAATGGATCACGAATGGCGTCTTCACTCGGAAGTGGCGCAAGGACTCTTTCTACAGTGGGGAGAGCCTTGGTTAGATCTATTCGCCACCCGAAGAGAACGCGCAATGTCATCAGTTCTGCGCATTGGAATTTCCAAGGCAGCACTCGCTCGGCGACGCTTTTCGTCGCGAGTGGAGTTGCGGTCTGTTGTACGCTTTTCCGCCTATACCACTTCTACCCAGAGTGTTGAAGAAGATTCGGCGCGACCGGGCCCAAGTCATCCTTGTGGCTCCGGACTGGGCTCGAAGAGTTTGGTATCCCGAGCTACTCAGTATGAGCGTCGATCCCCCGATCCGTCTGCCTCGTCGGGAGGATCTTCTGTCGCAGCAGCAGGGGACGGTCCTCCACCCGAACCTGTCCAGCCTCCACCTGCTTGCGTGGAGATTGAGCGGCGGCAGTTGATTCCTTTCGACTTGCCTCCCGAAGTTTGTGATGTGATTCTGGCAGCCAGGCGTCCCTCCACTAAGGTGGTATACGCCTGCAGGTGGAACAAGTTTGTGGCATGGTGCACAGCAAAGGCTGTGAATTCCCTTTCTGCCCCTCTTTCTGAGGTTCTTCTGTTCCTTCTTTCCCTGTCCCAACAGGGTTCTGCCCTGGGTACCATCAAGGGCTATCTTTGTGCCATATCGGCCTTCCTCAGGCTTCCTGATCAGCCCTCCCTTTTCAAGTCCCCTGTTGTTAACAGGTTTCTAAAAGGCATTACACACCTCTTCCCTCCTGTTCCGTTTGTGATGCCTCAGTGGGACTTGAACTTGGTTCTTACCTTTCTTATGTGCGCTCCCTTTGAGCCTCTACATAACTGTCCTCTTCGTCTTCTAACTCTGAAGACGGCCTTTCTGGTGGCCATCACCTCCGCTCGGCGGGTGAGTGAGCTCCAGGCTCTATCATGCAAACCTCCCTTTCTGTCTGTCCATCCAGACAAGGTTGTTCTTAGGACGCGTCCGTCCTTCTTGCCAAAGGTGGTTACTGCCTTTCACATTGGGCAGACCATCACTTTGCCCACCTTCTTTCCGCCTCCGCATCCTTCCAGAGAGGAAGAGAGGCTCCACCGTCTGGACCCAAAACGTGCGCTTTCCTTTTATATCAACCGCACACAACACTTCCGGGTGGATGACCAGCTCTTTGTTGGCTACGTGGGCGCCAAAAAGGTCGGGCGGTGCACAAGAGAACCATCTCCCGCTGGGTAACCTTGTGTATCAAAGCCTGCTATTCTTTGGCTAAGAAGGAGCCTCCTGTTGGGCTGCGTGCCCATTCCACCAGGGCAACGGCTGCTACCACGGCTTTAGGCCGCGGTGTTCCGCTGCAGGATATCTGTCAGGCAGCTACGTGGGCCTCGCTGCACACATTTACAAAGCATTACTGCCTTGACAGTCAGGTCCGGAGGGACGGCTTCTTTGGCCGTTCTGTCCTCCGGGACTTCCTTGTCTGATCTTTGTTCGCAGACCCACCACCGGGGTTGGTATTGCTGGGGTATCTATTCTAAGGTAAGGAATCTGTCACTAACGTGTCTCTTTCAGATGCACAAGTTACTAACTTGTGTAACGATATATCTGTAAGAGACAGTAGTTAGTGACAGATTCCTACCGCCCCACCCATCCTCCCCGTTCTGCGAACTGATTTCTAGGGTTAAGGACATCCCTTTCAGGGCCCTAGTATTTTTCAGACACCTATGTCAGCTTCTTGCATGGCTCTGCGTTCCTGGCGCGGAAAGTCGTGTACAGAACTGACATCAGTGCGCAGGGGCGGCGTCTAAGTACTGCCCGCGACGTCATCCCGGCGATCACGACGCTGACGACGGACGCGGAGCCGCACAACGCCGCCTACCGACGCGCAAGGGTACTGCTACGCAAAAACTTTCCGGATCCAGCCTGACGCCTGGGGATACTCTAAGGTAAGGAATCTGTCACTAACTACTGTCTCTTACAGATATATCGTTACACAAGTTAGTAACTTGTGCTTTAAAAGTAGCAAAAAATAAAAAATAAATGCTAGACCACTATTAACGAAATTTTTAAATCATTTTCATTCATTTAAATATATACAATTAAATTAATATTATTTTTCTGCAGTTTAAATTATAAAAATGAGTTCTCACATAAAATGAAAAGAATATTTTTATTATGCATTAATAATTAATAGAAGTGATTTATGGAGTTACTTAAAAGTAGTTTAATTATATTTTAATGAAAATTAATGTTAAATCATTTTATACATTCAAATAATATTGCAAAAACCTTTATAATAAAATAATTAGTATGTTTTATTTGTATATTCTTAACATCAAAGTATATTTTGGATTACTTTAAACCAGTTTAAAAAATTTAATTTAATTTATAATTCTTTCCTACTGTGTTTTATTTTAAGTTCCTGGCACTATTATTTCCTTTGGAAGGGTGTTGTAGTATCAATGGTTGGTTATGTAGTGCTGGGCTTACTAATGTATCTTTTTGGCAGCAGTAACTTACACTTGTAACTGTTTACCCCGCCCCCTTATTTAGGCAGTGGAGTTATGTAAGTCTACACTTTTGAATAAGTTTACACTGAGATTTTGTGAATAGCCAAAAATAGTAATGCTACTCAAAAGTGTAATAGTAAACTTACTGACAGGATCCAATGTTCTTCAGCAGCCGTACCCTCCAGATGCCCACCTTTCAGCAGCACCGGCTCTGCAGTGCCAGAGGTTCAGACTTTTCAGATGAGGGAAATGTTTAGGGAGGGTACTGAGGAAAAGGAGATCTGGAATGAGATGGTATGATGATAAGAGGAGGATCTTAGATGTGCTTTCCTAATAACAAATGCACTTGGCAGTCTATTTTTACCTAATAGATTATAATATTTAGGAACTAATTACACTTCCTTACCTCTGAAAGAAATCTTAATTCTTGAGTAAGATTTCTGCATAAAGAATGAGGTAGCTTGGATTTCACAGATTGGCCAACGGTTATTTGCCAATTACCTGTTCCTTCCAGGAACTTCTCCAAGGTAGGGCGCCTCATGGTGATGTCACATGCTCACCAAGGTTCTATTTCAAACGCGTTCACTATTGTCATTTCCACTATAAACAGTCCTTTGAATGAGTGCACCACTAATCAACCTTAGAAGTGATTGCGCCTCTATGATCTGCCTTGGCGCTAAGTACGGCACGGATTATTCATAAGGAAACAGTCTTATCATGATTCTAGGATTTGCTTAGATCACCAGCCTTCAAGCTCTTGCAAGATGGCGATTGATTGGCAGATGATCGCTGGGTTGTCTTTCACAGCAGCGCTCCCAACATGCTGCGTTCTCTGGAATTGGGAAAGTCGTGAGCAACTCCGCTGTGAACCGTGATGATATCAAGCGTCAGAATGCAGAAGCAGCTCCTTTTATAGACACAGAGTTCCTCCTAGTTGGCGGCCGTGATTTCAAGCAGTCTCTTGAGATCTCGCCACCTCAATGCTTGCTGCGAGATTTCATTTGTAAACAAAGGGTGAAAGATCAAATTATAATGCATCGAGTGTGAAATAAAAAGAAAAAGGAAAGTCTAATGGCAATTGAAGATTTGAGTCAATTTGCAGCACTGCCATCAAACCATAGTAGTCCCCTTTGAACATACTTGGCACACTGTTTTGTGAGATGGACTTTTTATATAAACTAAGTGAATAAGGAAACATCAGTACGCAACACTATTATAAGTGCAGTATTAATGTGTCAAAGGATGTGGTGTGTGATGTTGTTATAGGACCAGCATCTGTAACAATGTAACTTAGGAAGGAATGTGTCATGTCTGTGTGTGTTCAGGATTTCTCGCGTTTGTGGGTGTAGCGCCAAGAATGTAATGGATCTATGAAGTGTCATATTAGCAGGGAATCATGGTCATGGCACTTACACAAGTAAGTTGCTCATTAGTGGAAGTTACCTTTGTCAATTGCTCTATATGTCTGTTGGACTACTTCCCGTACTCATAACTACTTTTGTGTATCTGTGTATTTTCTTATACAGAATGAATGTGCACTGTAATTTTACACATAACCCGTTTTAGTGGAGATAATTTGCATATTTGTTTTTTTACATTGAAAATCTTACTGAATTTTGATATCCTGTGGGTTAGCATCCAGTCCATGTAAACTTCCAACTTGGATGGTTTATGATCTAGTGCCTTATTCAGGTTGCATCTGCTTCTCTAAAACAAGATTTGGGGCTGTATCACGTTAGGTGAGCACTGGATGTGTTAATTCAAGAAAGGTCTCTATCACAGGTATGGGCTGTGTGGTGGCTTACCTATTTGAGGAGCTTAAGCAAGGGGCATATTACCATCATAAAGACAAGCGGTCGACATAGGCACATCAATAGGGAAATTACAGTGAGAATTTTAATCTCCTACCTTTCAAACATTAACACATGGCATTTGCCTGTCAATTCAGCCCTGCCTCAGTTTAACTTGTGGTTGGCCTGGGAACAAGGTTTGATCCCCAAGGGCTTTAATAAGATCCTAAAACAGTAAGTAACATTTGTCTCAGCTGCAAAGAACATAGCCTTAACTTGAGCAAAGGAAACTTATCAGTCTGATTTTACCTAGCTGCAGAAGGACTGAACTTCAGTCATATGAACAGCTTTTCCCATCCTGGGATTTGAAGGTGAACGATTGCACCTGTGCTTTGGCCTCTTTGATGTAGGCCAAGTTAAGCGGCCCTCGAAATGTAACACAGAATACTCTGGGGTCGATTCCGATGTCGGCCGGAAGCGCACCTAACAGTATTCGTCCGGAAAAAATACCAGCCGAACGCGTGTTTTCCGACCGACTCGAACACTCTACCGAACGAACAAGTACGATGCGCATAACAGCCCAGATTCCGAGCGAGCCGTGCTTACCCATTCCAGCTCCTGTTCCCCGCACAAGCCAGATCCGTAAACGCTGAATCGAGTCGCACGGAACCAAATACACAGCACCTTCCGGCCGGACTAGTACGATGCGTCTTCCGTACGCGCCGAACTTGTCGCTACGTCCGGCACGTTTGAGCATCCGGGCGAGCCGTACATAAGCTCCGTTTCGCGCCACAAGACGATCCACGGCTACGAGACGAACAAGCCTGCTACGAGTACGACTCGAAGACACGAGAAACCTGAACGAGACGATCCAAGCATGAATCCCATTGCGCAGGTCCTACCTATACTCTACATCTATTACCGGGACCGACACGGACGCGTACGGCGCAGACGGTAAGTCAAACACCAACAATACAAACAAACCACACGTACACGAAATATGTCACACACACATAGGGATGCACAAATAACGTACACTAGCAACAGCAGAACCATAGGGGTGGGATGGCCAACACCAATGCCATACACACCCATAGGGGGATGGATGCCTGCCACTACTACCACCCCTACCCAGGGGTGCCTGGATGCCTGCCACTACTACCACCCCTACCCAGGGGGCCTGGATGCCTGTCACTACCACCACCCCTACTCAGGGGGCCTGGATGCCTGTCACTACCACCACCCCTACTCAGGGGGGCTGGATGCCTGCCACTACCACCACCCCTATCCAGGGGGCTGGATGCCTGTCACTACTACCATCCCCACCCTTAGGGGGATGGATGCCTGCCACTACTACCATACCCACCCTAAGGGGGTGGATGCCTGCCACTACCACCACCCCTATCCAGGAGGGCTGGATGCATGCCACTACTACCATACCCACCCTTAGGGGATGGATGCCTGCCACTACTACCACCCCTACCCAGGGGGCCTGGATGCCTGTCACTACCACCACCCCTACTCAGGGGGCCTGGATGCCTGTCACTACCACCACCCCTACTCAGGGGGCTGGATGCCTGCCACTACCTCCACCCCTATCCAGGGGAGCTGGATGCCTGTCACTACTACCATCCCCACCCTTAGGGGGATGGATGCCTGCCACTACTACCATACCCACCCTAAGGGGGATGGATGCCTGCCACTACCACCACCCCTACCCAGGGGGCCTGGATGCCTGTCACTACCACCACCCCTACTCAGGGGGGCTGGATGCCTGCCACTACCACCACCCCTATCCAGGGGGGCTGGATGCATGCCACTACTACCACCCCTACCCAGGGGGCCTGGATGCCTGCCACTACTACCATACCCACCCTTAGGGGATGGATACCTGCCACTACTACCACCCCTACCCAGGGGGCCTGGATGCCTGTCACTACTACCATCCCCACTCATGGGGGGCTGGATGCCTACCACTACTACCA